>CM019151.1:36681917-37394222 GCA_009733165.1 Naja naja
GTTTCCCTCTGCTTTAGTCAAGGTGTGAGAGTAAAATGCAATGGGGCTTCTCTCCCTGGGAAGCCTGTGGCTCAAACCCCCCCACTCCAAGGGGATGCATCACAAGTCAGTACAACAGGCAAATTCTCAGAGAACTGTATCAGTACAGCATCAGACGTGATTAGTCTTTAATACTGTTAAATGCTGATTGTTCCTTCCTCCCCAGACCCAAACAGACTTTTGTCAAGTAATCTGTGCAATGGTTCTGCAATGGTTGCCTTCTGAGGTAGGAACATGTGATAAAAGTTAATGAGTCCAAGGAAGGCTTGCAAATCTGTTTTGCATTTAGGTCTAGGGGCTTCTTTGATTGCTTGAACCTTGGCATCGGTAGGGTGGATGCCATGCTTGTCAATCATATAGCCCAGGAACTCAACCTTGTCAGTTTTAAGAGTGCATTTTTCTTCCTTGACTTTTAACCCCGCTTTCCTGAATCTGGTAAGGACTTCTCTGAGTCTTTCTTGTAACTGAGTGTCATTTTCAGCAGAGATTAACATCATCAAAGTAAGGCACTACCCCTGGCAGTCCTTGGAGCATCCTTTCCATAAGGCTTTGAAAGATGCCTGGTGCCACGCTTACTCCAAATTGTAACCTTTTACATTTGAAGGCACCTCTATGAGTCACAATGGTTTGGGCTCTGCAGTGGCATCATCAACTGTTAGTTGTTGATATGCCTGGGCCAGATCCAATTTGGCAAAGACTGTACCCCTGCCAAGTGAATGTAATAGATGATGCACCACTGGAACTGGGTATGCGCTCTGCTGCAGCGCATGGTTCAGTGTCCCCTTATAGTCTCCACAAATTCTTACTGACCCATCAGTCTTGACAGGTGTGACTATGGGTGTCTCCCATCTGGAGTGGTCAGTGGGCTCTAAAACTCCTTGAGCTATTAGTTTATCTAATTGTGCATCAATTTTTTTCCTTTAAGGCAAATGGGACCCTTCTGGGCTTTAAACGAATGGGGCACCTTGGGATCTAGGTTGAAAGTGATAGGGGTCCCCATATACTTGCCCAATCCTTCGCTGAAGACCTCTGGAAACTCAGACTTCAAGGCCTCCTCCCATTCAGAGTTGCTCATGTGATTGATGCCAGTCACCTCGATGCCTAGTGGATTGAACCACTCAAGTCCCAGCAAGCTTGGGCGATCCTTGTCCACGATGGTCAGGGGCAAACGTTTGGTGTGGCCTTTGAACTTCACGTTGAATTCTCTTGTTCCAACTACTGGAATCTTGTTCCCTTGGTAGTCTTTAAGAGTCAGTGCTTGCTTCTGGAAATGTTTCTTCTGAATGTTGGGAAGTAGCCTGTGAATAGTGTCCCATGACACCATAGATAAATAGGAGCCTGAGTCCACTTCCATTTGGCAAGGCCTTCCTTCAATGAGTACCTTCACATGTACTTTTCTGCTTCTTAAGGTTGAAGAATGACCAATGGTGACTGTTTGATGAGTTTCATTCTTCCCATTTGCTTCTGAGTTGGCCCCATTTTCTCACTGAAGTTGTTGGGCTTGAATTCTTTCTCAGGAAATTTCTTCTACTAGGTGGAGTTCTGGATGATTTGCAGACTCTTGCTAAGTGACCTCTTTTTTTCACACGAAGGCAGATGGTATCAAGAAACTTGCATTCAGTGCAGGGGTGGCCCCCACCTCTGCAATAAAAGTCTTGCCTTTTCTTCCCAGGTCTTTCTTTTTCTTTTCCATTCTGAGTCTATAAATTCCTTTCTCCACCTCACTGCAGTCTGATTCAGAATCTATTTGCTCGCAATGAGTTGTTGTGGACTTTTCCACATCAGAATGGCTTGAGGCCTTGTTAATTTTCTTCATGGGTGCCGCTGAGGACTTAGTGGCTTCTGCTGAGAAGGCCTCTTCTATGGCTTCCTGATCTTAGGTTTTAATAACCATTTGCTCTGAAGCACCTTGTCTTTGAGGCCTAGAACAAATCGATTGCGCATGGCCTCCTCCAAGTTGTTAAACTCGCATGCATCCCCCAATGTCTGTTAAACTTGCCACGAAGTCGTTAACGTTTTTGCTTTCCCCTTGATCCCGATGGTAAAACTCGTGTCTCTTAATGAGGCACGATACTTGTTAGGTGTAATGGGCTCTTAAAAGCTTTTCTAAATCAAGCCATTCCATTACCTTCACGTCTACAGCTCCCGCCAATGCCTTCGCCATCTTGAAGAGTGCCGGACCGCAATGCATAAGAAAGACCACCCTCTTCCGCTTCTCGGAGATGTCAGTGAGGTCGTTTCCTTCCAAATACATTTGGAAGCGAGCCACATACAATTCTCAGTCTTCTGCCGCCGGATCGAACGGGGCTGGGGGGGTGTTCAGCGCAGCCATCTCACTCTTCTGCTTGACTTCCGCGTTGTCTTCTCTTCAGGGGCATCCCATCCTCATCGCCAGTGTTAAGTTTGCATGAAGAGTCAGATGTGAAGAGCTTCAGTGAAGAGTTTATTAGTGACTACAGCTCGAATGGACCCATCTTGGCTGGGCTACGGCTGCTACTTATAGCCAGCAGCGCGCGGTTGCCAACCAATCAGAATCTGAGGTTTTCCGCACTTTTCAAACCAATCATATTTGACATTTTACAAGAACAATTCAAACTAAACCAATGACATTCAAACCTACATACATAACAGTGGGCACATGCTCCGCACATGGAGCATTCTAAAACAGGCAATTTTAAGCATAGAAACCTACCTTACCTTCAGCACTGGTGAGTAAAACAGCTGAGGCACAGCAATCCTCTCTGCCCATCAACTGGACTACCAACAAAGGAAATATAGGACAAGAAAGGATAGTGGTAGATGGGCAGGGTAACTGCTGATGGCGCTACTGGATTGCTTGAACCAGTGAGAACTAGCAGCATACCACCACTGATTCCTATGCAGCTCATCTATGGTATTTTTATGGTTAAAAAGTAAATTGCATAAGGTATACCTATCTGTTTTCCTTCCTTGTAAAAAATCCATAGAAAGTACCTTTAGACTTCCATAAGGTCAATGCTATGAAGTATGGTTGGTTTCCAATGTTAAAACAATCAACTAAAAAAATGAATGAAAATCTCAGTCATAAATACCCTAAAGTTCAGCTACATATCTGATTAGACATTTTTTCTTACAGAATGTTAATAAAAAATTAAATTTTATTGCAAAACAGTCTCTAAAATAAAATGAACCTATCTAATTTATTCTGGAATTTTGAAGAATAAATGAAATATTCATATGTGAAAACAATGACTTTATGTCATGTGTTATTCTTAATCAAATCCAGTTTGAGTTCGATCTGAGTTTGATCCTGGCTGGCTCAAGATGACTCAGCCTTCCATCTTCCTGAGGTGGGTAAAATGAGCACCCAAATTGTTGGGGGCAATATGCTGATGTTGTAAACTATTCAAGGAGTAGCTGTAAAATATATAAGCCTAAGTGCTATTGCTATCTTTCCATCTCCTCCTAAATTTTCATATTATTTGTTATTGTGACTTATTTCCTTTTTAAAGTATCTCAAACCAGCATTTTTATGTGATAATTGAAATGGCAAAAACTCTTACTAAAAAGAAAGCTAAGTACAGTAATAATATATTAAAACTTAATAAGGTTATGACAGTCTAATAATATTGTTCAAATACAATGACCAAAATCCCACATATATTAAAGCAGGCTGAAATGCATTTATGTTATTCAGTTTAAAGTGGCTTTTGTGGGAATGCTCATTTAATGCAAGTTTTCTTAGTTTACTTTAGAGTAAACCCTATTGCACTTGGTATATGTATTGCACTTAATAAGATGCTGATGAAGGGAGTTTGTGACATGCAGAAATTTTGTTCACATGGGAAACATGTCAGGACAATCAACATTCTTCCTTCTCTAATTCTTCACAGGAATGATGCAGGGAAAAAAAAATGATTTTTTTTCATTTAGTACATTCACATTACTAGCAAAAACAACTATAAAGAACTTATTTCCTTTCACATTATTATGTGTCCTGTTTTCTATCTCATTCCCTCTTCTCCTCAATTTTCTTCTCATTCCACCCCCACTTTTCTCATCCAAGCTGACTTCTATCTGCTGCACTCACCCAAACTTCCTGTCTTATATTTACTTTCTATTTTCATATCCATGGGAATGGAATTTGTTCCTCAGTAATCACAGCTTTGCTAGTGATACTCCTGGGTTTCCTATCACCTTTGACTCGTGTTATTTCTATAATAAATTTATTAAAAGAGACATCCTTCCAAAGTTTGAACATTCGTATATGCATTCCCTTTTCCTTTCTCTCCCAGACCTCTTCCCCCAATTTTATAGCAAAATCTATTTTGAACATTCTCTATTTTATTATCAAAATAACAAGGTTATAAAAATAATGTCATTAAAATAGATTGCCTATGTGTGCGGTAGGTACAAACATCAAAACAAGTAATGAAAAGGCAGCTGCTCCTTCAAATAAATATTTTCTCTAGAATCAGTTTTTAGTTTTGCTTTATTTCAGCCATTGACCAGGGTATAACAAATAAAATTACAAACACAGAAAAAACAGCATAACAAATAAAATATCATATTACTAAAACAAAATAGAAGATTGCTAGCATAAAACTAAAGAATAGACAATATAACACCAAGGAAAAATATACACAATTACCATATGCAATATAAAGGCTTTAAACAGTTAAGCTGGATAAACACATAAGAAATACTAGAATTCCTAAAATGGTAAGCAATTTAAAACTATTCTAATGTGTAGTAGGACTAACATTAGAATTTGATCAGAATTATTGTAGGTATAATTAGATTTTCTTTCTTTCTTTCTATTCAGTTGGCATTGATTCTGAGAGAGTGCCTGGACAAGAGCCTGCAGTTTTCTTGACATGGCTTTTCCCAAGTCATTTCCCATTGCTTCCTCCCTAGGGCTGAGAGAAAGTGACTGGCACAAGGTCATCCAGCTGGCTCGTGTGGGCCTGGAACTCATGGTTTCTCAATTTCTAGTCTGATGCCTTAAGCACTATGCCAAATTATCTCTCTCTATAAATAATAAATATATAAATAAATAATTAGAAGTACAGGTGAGCTGAAAAAATAAAAGATACTATAACTAGAATGGGTGTCTGTGTGTGTTTAAGAGAAATTGTGCATGTATGTGCATATATGAAGTTTAGAAAATACAGGTTAATCTAGGCCCACCTCACTAGAAAAAAGCATTTGTGTTCAAACATAGCTCAGATGCAAAACCAATTTAGTCTGAAATCCCTGCCTCCTGATCAGCTAGCAAAAGATTAAGATAATCACAGTCTATCCTGCTTGGGTATTATGTTAGGAAGATGCAATTTGGAATATAGTCAGAGGTGGTATTCAGCAGGTTCTGACCAGTTCTGGAGAACTGGTAGTGGAAATTTTGAGTAGTTTGGAGAACTGGCAAATACTGCCTCTGACTGGCCCCGCCCCATCTATTCTCTGCCTCCCGAGTCCCAGCTGATCAGCTGGGTCTTCTTTTGTTGCCTGCACAGGAGAATGGAGCTGGAAAGCAGGTTAGTGGGGTGGGTAGGGAATGGGATTTTGCAGTAACCTTCCTGCAGGAGTGGGGAAGGAATGGAGATTTTACAGTATTTTTCCCCTTCCATGCCACCAAGCCAGCCATACCTACCAAGATATGCCATGCCCACTAAGCCACGCCATGCCCATCAAGCCTTGCCATGCCATGCCACACCCACCAAGCCTTACCCACAGAACCAGTAGTAAACATTTTTGAATCTCACCACTGAATATAGTCATTCTCTAGAGATTGAATCAAAGGCTGTTTTAAATTAGTAAATGAAACCTATAAGGATTCCCTGAGAATAATATATATTTTTGTTAAATACAGTAAAAACAAGCATTAGTTCATAGCTGACTTCTCCAACCTGATGTTCAGCAAGAATGCTTTAATTTTCCAACCAGTCCATTAATTTATGGGGGGAAATGTTTAGTATAGCGCTTATTAATAATGCTTAATATGCAGATTGGACATTTCTGGGATGGATCAGAGCTACAACTTTTTAAAATATACAAATGAGAATAGCAGTAGCATTTAGACTTATATACTGCTTCACAGTGCTTTACAGCCCTCTTTAAGCAGTTTACAGAGTCAGCATATTGCCCCCAACAATCTGGGTCCTCATTTTACTGACCTCGGAAGAATGGAAAGCTGAGTCTACCTTCAGCTGGTGAGATTTGAACTGCCAAATTGCAGGCAGGCCAGCAGTCAGAAGTAGCCTGCATTCTAACGATTGCACCACCGCAGCTCTTAAAATGAAGGTGTTTCATTCAGAGGGAACTTTTGTCAACAGTCAGTGCTTGATTTAATTAGCAACAGAGGGATATGTCCTCCAGAGTCTTTATCATTTGGAATATCAAGAGACCAACTTGGTAGGTTCTCCTAAACTGTTTTGGTGGCTATAGAAATGCAGTTTTAGGAGCATAAAGAGATGGAAAATAAATTTCCAGATGGAAGCCAGTACTGAAACCTCTAATTTATAGCTAATTTCTTTCAAATGATTATAGTTGGTACTATCATTGAATGTGGAGACTTGAATCAATTTTTTCTGTATCTCTACAATATCTCCACCTACACAAATATGGTGTGTACATTTAGACACTCCATATGAGACAGATTATTGAAGCTATGAGCACAGCAAAAATTATAACAATGAATAGTTCAAAAATCGTACACATACAGGGCTCTCTAGGCTCTTCACACAACCAGAAATATTTAGGTTGCTGAAAATTAGCTATTATTCAGATGCTGTTTGAAGTACAATAATTCATCTTAATCACTATAATCATGTTTTATGTTTTAACTATAATAACAACTGGGACACATAAAACAACAACAATTTTAAATATTATGCTATGTTTCAGAAATATCCAAATTTCAATTTTGGAATTTGATTTTTATTTGCATCTATTCATATCTAGTTAGTGCATTAGAGCTGAGTTATCCACTGTATCAATTTAAAAATGAGCAAAAGAACACATTAATAATATAAAGGTATGCATCATTTTGCTATGCATCATTTTGTAGAAGGACATTCTGCCACACTATCAATATTCTCTGAAAAACTGCTGACCAATAATGAGGGAGATTAACATGTACACTTCTTTTGTGCATATACTGTAATCATTCTGAGACATATTACAGATAACAGATAATCAGAGTTGGAAGGGACCTTGAAGGTCATCTAGTCCAAGCCCCCACCCAAGTGGGAGTCCCTACACCATTTCTGACAAATGGCAATCCAATCTCTTCTTATAAGTCTCAAGTGATGATGCTCCCACAACTTCCAAGGGCAAGCTGTTCCATTGGTTGATTGTTCTCATTGTCAGAAAGTTTCTTCTTATTTCCAGGTTATTTCCTTGTTCAGTTTCCATCCATTATTCCTTGCCTGGCCTACAGGTGCTTTAGAAAATAGCTTGACCCCTTCTTCTTTGTGGCAGCCTCTTATTATATTGGAAGACTGCTGCCATGTCTCCCCTGGTCCTTCTCTTCATTAGACTAGCCATGCCCAGTTCCTATAACCGTTCTTCATATGTTTTAGTCTCCAGTCCCCTAATCATCCTGGTTGCTCTTCTCTGTACTTTTTCTAGAGTCTCAACATCTTTTTTATAGTGTGGTGACCAAAACTGGATGCAGTACTCTGGGTGTGGTCTTACTAGGGCTTTATAGAGTGGTATTAGTACCTCACTTGATCTTGATTGTACCACTCTGTTAATGCAAATTAGGATTGCATTAGCTTTTTTGCTGCTGCTGCACACTGCTGCTCATATTTAGCTGGTTGTCCACTAAGACTCCAAGATCCCTCTCGCAGTTACCACTATTGAGCCAGGTTTCACCCAGTCTATATGTGTACTTTTGGTTTTTTTTGCCTAAGGGTAGGACTTTACTTTTCTCTACATTGAATTTCATTTTGTTAGATATGGCCCAGTGTTCTAGTCTGTCAAGATCCATCTGGATTTTGAGCCTATCTTGTTGGGTGTTAGCTATTCCTGCCAGCTTAGTATCATCTGCAAATTTGGTAAATTCCCCTTCTATTCCCTCATCTAAGTCGTTAATGAAGATATTGAAGAGTACTGGGCCTAAGACAGAACCTTGTGGCACCCCACTGCTTACTTCCCTCCATGTAGACTTAGACCGATTAAGGACTACTAGTTGTACAAGATAGATGGAGGCAAAAATGAAATTCCAGTACATTGTCTTTTCCATATGCTGAATTTCTCATCTGAGGAGATTGCTACATATTAATAGTAGAGTTTAAAATAAAAAGGTAACATAAATATCCTTCTTATGATATTCTTTAAAAGCCTCATGGAAAATGGGAGTTTTAGATAGCATACAAGAATAAGAATGCATTCAAGACCTGAGCAATTAAATCCACTATTTGAGCAGCACAATAGATAAGTTGCTGAACATCATAATTTCTTTTTGGAAGCTGTTCCCTTACAATTATCTCATCCTATATTAAAATGCACATGAGAGAAAACAGGACAGAAATATATTTTTATTTTTATCTAAACATGTTGTTCTCTAGTTAGAAAAAAATTTATTTCTGTTTTTCCCATAATACTGTTCTTTACTGTCAAGATGGTGGCTTTATATGAATATTTCCTAGATAAATGGCTGCATTATAGATTTATTTTGCTTATAGGTCAAACATTATGATGAGTAAATGGGTCAATAAACCAAGCCTGAATCTGAAGTTTAATTTGAATATAAAAGGATGATGTCGAAAATTTTCTGAATAAACTGATAAATTTACAAAATAGTAGAATGGGCACAGTTATATAACCAATGTTACAGAAACATATCTGATTAGTATGTGAATATGAGATGCACATGTATCTCCCATTAAATTATTTATGACGAAATCTACTACAGTTTTGTTCCTTTATCTGAAGTGAATCAGCTGGTTACGAAAGAGAGTGAATCTTGCTGCTGTGTACAAAAAGGGAATTAATGTACTGTACAAAGACTGTTGACTTGTATCATCAATTTCTTTCACTGTGGAAATTGTGTTTGAATATAAAAATTCAGTGTCAATATACAGACAAAATAATCTCTAAAAATGTATAGTTACTTAAAATTTTATATTGTTGAAAATAGAACAAATACTGTATCTACATCTCAGGTCTGGTAATATACATGATACATCTATTCTATTTTTATCAGATTAAAGATTGATTTCTACTTTTATCTTTAGCTACAAAATGAAAATGGAAAGATGTTTCACAACATTCTTTATTCACTGAAGAATAAATACCAGCTTATTCCTTCATACTCTCCTGCTATGATATTCTGAAACAATAAATAAATACATACATACATACATACATACATACATACATACATACATGCATGCATAATAAATAGCAATAGTCTTTCATACTCTCCTGCTATGATATTCTGAAATAATAAATTAATTAATAAATCAATTAATAAATAAATAGCAATAGTTTGGTGAGACACTGACTTCATGTTATCTTCTAGAAAAAGTAAAGTTTGCCTTTCACATATCAGTAAGGAAATATGTCAAAATGTATTATAATGATTGTTCATGGCCCATTTGCATTGCAAGAAAATTTCGTTATCATAAAATCAATTCAAATGAACCTTAAAAATTTATGAGCTACCTGATTGATAGGTTCAACTGCTATATAATTTTGTAATCTTCTTATTGACTTCTATTTTTAAAAAAATCATTGTATTAAATATTATAGTCACAATAATAAAATTACTATTATCAGTTTAAGAAAACCTATAAAAATAAAAGCAAAAGCAAAACAGAAAGAGTAAAAAGTGCAAAGGGAAAAAAAGAAAAATGTACAGATAAGAAAGAAATAAGAGGAAGGAAGGGAGGGTGGGAGGACTCATAACTTGCATAACTAGGACATCAAGAAAGTAGACTTAGAAAATGATTGAGTTGGAAGTCTTGATGGAATTTGATTAGAGATTATTTCTCTAATCATCAGTGATCTCAAATAATGGAGGGGTTACAAGGGGTAAGAGTTAAGAAAACATTGTGGAAGAAAGATACCTGTCCTTTTAAAAACTGAATTATGTATTGTGGAAGAGAAATAGTAACACTCTTTCATTTCCATTTACCTGCTTTCTTAAACAAATAATGTTATGCCTCTTTTAATTCCATGATGAATCTCCTTTGGATTGTTGCAAAATATTCTACTGCAGAATCAAGGACATAACTTTGAATAAGGGTAGACGAGAACTGTTAGATAAGCAAAGGGGGATTATCAACATTCTTTAAATCCTGGAAATATCCTTGTGTCCTGTTATTGTAGCCTATAGTGTAAACAGCACCGAATGGTGTTTAAACACTAGAACAGCAGGGTGCAGCTTTTAATTAAAAATAAATCAATAATACTACTAACCTATTCATGAAAAAAATAACAGCAAACAGTTATAAATTACATCTGCCATTGAGTAGCTATGTATTATTCCAAGGAGAGATGTATCAAGAGAACAGTTTTGTGTTCTTCTGTGATAAACAGATAGGAAGAATAAATTTGACAAGAACTGCTATCTTTTTAATCACCCACTGAAGGAAATAAATACATAAATAGCTGATAGACAACCCACTGGCACTCATTCCATTAATCACTGACCTTGTCATGTTAATTGTAAAGATCTGAATAACTATGCGACTCAAAACTTGAATGCAAGTCAGATGCTCTACAGAGTATGGACCTGTGTTATTAGGGTAAAGGAAAACTGAGGGTCAGGATAGATCACTGTGCATCGTCTTACATCTAAAATCCTAATATTCTAATAAATTTAATCTAATACACATATCTAATAAATCTAATAGATATAGCATTATAGACTATAAAGGAAGAAAAACCCAATTGCCAGATTAAAATAGATAATTCAGAATGCAATATATAAAGTGAACCAAAGATCTAATTTCATTGCAGCAAGTCAGATAGGAACATATAATTGTGTTTCTATTACTCAACAGTTCTTTCCACTAAAGATGGCTCTTTTAGACCTAGATTATCAAGTAATGTACCTGGAATGTCTGGAATATTCAAAATATATAATCGGCATATCTGTATTGTTTCCTTTTTAAAGTAAAGTGTGAATACAGTAGATTTCCTAATTAGACAAGCCAAGATGTCTGTGTTTAGTTTTGTTTATAATACTGTCACATCTACATTTTTATCTGTACTGTTATTTTACTGTTCCTTTGATCTTGTAGTTTAATTTCTTTCCTAGACTTCTACCTTGCTTGCTTAATCTCAATGTTAAACTGGTAATATTTCACAGAACATAGTCATTTCTTTTAAAAATAGAACTATATATCATTATATTATTATGCATAAATACAAGCTTCTTTGATGGATACCCCTAGTCTTATTTGAAGCAAGTCATAATTTCAATAGGCACTTTGTACTGGATATTTTCTTTCTTCATTACTTCTAAGTTCCAGGGTTACAGTTCAATGTATCTATCAGCTGTCTTCAGCTTTTATTTAATGTTATAATTCCAGAAGAACTGAACCAAAAAAAGTGAATACAGGTAGTCCTCAACTTACAACAGTTCATTTAGTGACTGTTTGAAGTTACAATAGCACTGAAAAAGTAACTTAAGACAGTTTTTCACACTTACAGCCCCGTAATTATGACGGTTGCAGTGTCCGGGGGTCAACCTTCTGACAAGCAAAGTCAAAGGGGAAGCCAGATTCACTTAAGAATCATGATACTGACTTAACAACTAGAGTGATTCATTTAATAACTGTGGAAAACAAGGATGTAAAATGGGGCAAAATTCACTTAACAAATGGTTCACTTAGCAACAGAACTTTTGGGCTCAGTTGTGGTTGTAAGTCGAGAACTACCTGTAGATTCAACAAAAGTATCCCTGCATTTCTTCTCTGAAATACTTCATGCAGTTATGAAACCTGTCAGTTTCATTCAAAAAGCCACAGTGCAGCACAGTGCAGTACTGCAGGCTACTTCTGCTGCCTGCTGGCTGCCTGCAATTTGGCATTTCAAATCTCACCAGGCTCAAGATTGACTCAACCTCCCATCCTTCTGAGGTTGGTAAAATGAGGACCCTGATTGTTGGGGGCAATATGCTGACTCTGTAAACCATTTAGAGAGGCCTGTAAAGCACTGTGAAGTGGTGTATAATTATAAGTGCTATTGCTGCTATCTTTCCAATAAGATGTCTTAGCTTGGATAGCTTTCCTGGCTAGCAATTTTATAATCATAAAAAGGCCCATTAGTTTGCCTGTAAGGTGAACTGAAGATGACACATGAAGGCTGTGCAAAGCCAAAGTAAGCAGTTCCTTGTATATGGTTTTCATGCGAGCCTCCAAAAGTTAAATAGCAGGGCAAAAAAAAAACCAAAAAACCATTGTCTCACACACACACGCATGCATGCACACACGCGCGCGCACACACACACACACAGAGATTAACTGGAATGACTGTAATAGGCATTTCTTTTCATATGCCATAGCATCAATGTTTGTAGCTTGGGATAACAAAAGAATATAGTCAGTTTCCTACATATGGGAAAAAGGATTAAAATAGCTTTCATGAAGTTCCAGTCCTATTGTGATTCCTATTTCCTTATTTGCATAAGGAAATAGAACATCAATTTAAGCTGATCAACTGTATAATAATATAAATTTGAAGCCATTTAATGTATGAGTAATTTCCAGTGAATAAAAAGAAAGAAATGACGGGTTTTTGCAGTTCCACATGCTTTCTTTTTTCCCCTTATGATTGGAATAGAATGTTTGAATCCAACCTTAAGTTTAGGCCATAGAATTATAACAAATAAAAAGCAGTCATACTTGACTTGTTTTGTGAAAAAAAATCCAAAATCCATAGCTGAGTAAAGCACTTATAAAGACCAAAGAAAATGGGCACAAAAGGATATACAAATTTTCAAAGTGGCATAACTACCCCACTATGGATTTTAGAGTTATAATAGAAATTTCTTGGTGGCTCAGGCTGTTAATTGCCTGCACTTAAGTTCCAGCTGCCTGCAACTGCTGTAGGCTCGAATCCCACCAGGCTCAAGGTTGACTCAGCCTTCCATCCTCTCGGGGTAGGTAAATTGAGGACCCAAGATTGTTGGGGACAATTAGCTGACTTTGTAAAAAATGCCGCTTAGTAATAAGCAGGCATATACAATGGAATGAAGGCTATTGCTGAGCACACTGGGTTGTATCCCAAAAATTGTAAGCCGCCCTGAGTCTTCAGAGAAGGGCGGCATATAAATATAATTAAAAAAAAATTATTTCAAAGAAAGTCAATTTTTAACAAAGCACTTAGTAAGACAGTCTGCCATTAAAAAATCTCCTTCTTATTTTTGGCATTTATTAAGAAACTGGGAGACAGCAAGACTCAGAAAGCACTCTGAGGTTTCATCTCTGTTGTTAGTGAGGTTATTTAAAAGCATTCAATTGTTTTGAGATTTGAAAGATTTATTTGCAGTTGGGAATAGAACTCAAAGTAATTTCATGTGCAATAAACAAGCTTAGCATCAATGTCTCTCATACTCCCAGACACTCAGTGGCTTTTCTAGTGCACATTATTCTTTACTCAATGGATCCACATAAATTGCAATAGGACTCTGACAAAAGTGCTAAAACTAAAATTTCACATCTTACAAGGCCTTACCATTTAGTCTGGATGCAGTTAAATTCACAGAAATTTCTTCAGCCTTTCCTCATGTGAGGGGCCAAGTTAAATGTTGCTTTGCAAATAACGTTACCCATGACAGAAATCTTCAAGGGTATGTGTTAATTTTGAAATATGTCTCTTTTAAATACCTATACTATGTGTTTCTATTAAAAATATGAAACAGCAAATATAACAATAGCTTTTAATATAATACTAATTAATGTAATCTAATTTAATGTAATACTAGCATGATTATTGCACACATTAGACACAAACAGAAACACACACACACACAGAGAAATATATGTTTATATATATATTTGTTTAATAGATTAATAAAGTGTTTTTTATTTATAACAGAATGTAGACTCCTGAAGAGAATAAAAATATGACTTGAACAGATCATAATGACCATGATTTTTATTTATTTATTAAGTATGTATGCTGCCCATCTCAATATCTCAGATATTGTTTTATGAATAGAATAGGTTGGGAAACTTTTATAGCTCAGTGATTCTAAATCCAGAGAGTATTTCTCCAGGAGCAGCTGCACCCACCAAGATATCCATTTTAGACACTGTTGTTTGATTAAAAATGTTGGGAAAGGGCAATGTATCATATAACATTGGACACAAACTACATGGTCTATTTCTGTACACCTTTGTACACAAGAAGGAATGTCTTTCATTCCATTAAAATATAATCTGATTTTGTTCCCATCATAGACTGACAGAAAGTCTTTGAAGCTTATGTAGTTCATCAACAACATAAGCTTCAAAATCAATATACCTTATCTACTAAGATACTTCTGCAGTTTTAAGAGTTTCCAGACTTAAGAGATTTCTTTCCACATGGTGTTAATTGATATATTCCCCATAACTGATTTTATGAATTAGTCAACAATTATCATAAATAATGTTACCTACAAATGAATTAATGCTTATTTATATTTTGCAAAAGGATGCATTTAAGTATTGCATTCAATTTATTGAGCCATGATTCTAATAAATACAGAATTCATGAAGTATTAACAGCATTATGCTTGTAGACAACTCATTGGAGATGGAAAACCTTCATATTTTTCTCATAATATTTGCCTGGTAACAGGGGAAGAGTTCCTATTCAAGTTGTTACTGCATGTCAAAACAGACTATGAAAATGATGTTGAAACTAATGTTATACTATGCACTAGAATCTATGTAAAGAATCTTGTATTAAACGGCAAGAAATCACATGTGACCATGTTATATTTTCTGAATCAGAGCAAAGTGTAATTAAAAAGTCTGCCGGAAAAAATACAGCCTGTTTCAGTCTATTGTTCATCATAAATACAACTGAAAATGAATAAAGAGATAGTAGCACTTATTCAAAGCATATCTAGTCATGCCCAGAAGCAGCTGCAGTTGGTTAGTTCATGCCCATTACCTTGGTTAAGAAATTCCCTGCTACTCTGATTTTTTTTAGTGTTCTCATTCTCAACTGCTTGCAATAGCCTCTGACACATTCATGTAGCTGTCATTTAAACAGCACACATCAGTACAAGATTAAAAACTCATTTAAACATTTCAGTCTCACAGCACAGTAAAATGTACCTTGTCCTTTCACTCCAACCTATTCCATATACAATCATAAAGGATTCTTTTAGAAAGCCACATACAATGTATTTCACAGATCTGTGCCAATCAGAAATAACTTTATGCGCATCTCTTATAACATAAAAGCAGGTATAGTGGATGGAAAAATAAATCATCACATTCAGTCATATGATTCAGAATATTTTTAATTATGGCCTAAAATATATATGCAGATTATAGGAATAAGAACTGTAAAGTAATATCAACTTCAACTTCAGTATGGGTCATGCTTCTGCTTTGGTAAGATTCCTTGGTCTTTTGAAGAAACTTCCTTTTTTTCTCCAACTTCTTTCACAAGAGGAAGTAAAATATCTATAAAAATTTACAGAGGAAGTTGTGAGACCGTTGAAACAACCGGTGTAACTTTTGTCTCTATCTCTCTTTTGACTTTAAAAATTCCAGTAGATATTTTCATTTGTTTACTGCAACATGCCAGGTGTTGTTTTTTTTTGGTTATCTTCCATATTATTCCAAGAATGATCACCTGACCATGTAATTTTAGGGGATCAGGACTATTTCTAGAAAAAAATCATTGAAGTGTATTTTAGATAGGAATTATATTCCAAAAAATTAGTCACAGCATAAAAAGGGCAAACAAATTTTAGAAAGAAATAGTATTATGCTATACTTAATCTAGATGAAGCCTTCATGATTAGCCTGATTGCAGATTTATCATCTTTATTTTTTTCCTGCCATCCAAGGAGGCTTCCATATAAAAACTAATCATTAGGCTTTTCATTGCTTTTTTGAAATAGGCAGTGTTCCACTTCGGGACTTACATCCCAAATGAAAGGCTTCTTGGGAAAAAAGTATTTCCTTACTTCTTTCAATAATAATTAAGCTAGATCCTTAACATTGACTTTATGCAGTATATAGTATATATTTTCTCACAGCAACATTACTCTTGGGATCCATACTTTATTATTGCTGAAAGCATCTGCATCTTTTAAATGCATGATAGACTTCAGAACCATTGGAGTTAATGAAGTAACTTCATAGCAGTGAGATTTCATTTCTCCCCAGAGTTCTGTTTAGAATCCCAGCCTCATTTCTTTAAAGCTATTATATCAGAGTTCTATTGGTTGATTAATAGATACATGACCATCAATATGGATAATTCTAAACAAGCTGTCTGATAAATTAAGTGCCACATTATTTAATTCATCCTGGGGAGGATGAGTATTCTGTGAATATTCTACAAAATATTAATATGGGTTGAAGATTGAGATCATGTTTATTAAGCAGAAATAGTGCTTAGATTTTACCAAAGGCAAATTAACACTTGACCAAGTTTCAATAAATAGGTTCCAAATAATCAGCACAGTGTATAACTCTGAAAATACTTCTTCAATGTACACATCAATGTGGTATAAAAAAATGGACCATATGATAGAATTGACATTCAAGGAATCTATATCCACATATTTAAAAACAAATAACTTAGAGTAATATGGTAGGTAACATATATGCTTGGATATATTCACATGCATATGAATGTCTGCATAGTTCCAATATAAAATTTAAAATTTGATTTCCCAGGAAGCAGCATGTGAAGCTAGGCAGAATCACATCTGATACCTGTGCAATTAACTCAGTCCCCCCCAACAAAGCCGTCTGCTTTCTCCACTTCTCTTCTCCCTATATACCAATGACTGCATCTCAAATGATCCATCTGTTAAAATAATGAAGTTTGCAGATGATACAACAGTGATTGGTCTCATTCGAGACAATGACAAATCTGCATACAGATGGGAGGTTGTACAAATTGCCTAGTGGTGTAACTGGAACAATCTGGAACTGAACACACTCAAAACTGTAGAAATGGTGGTAGACTTCAGGAGAAATCCTCCCATACTACCACCTCTTACAATACTAGACAACACAGTATCAACAGTAGAGACCTTCAAATTTCTAGGTTCTACTATATCACATGACATAAAATGGTTACCTAACATCAAAAACATCATCAAAAAAGCACAACAAAGAATGTTCTTTCTGTGCCAGTTCAGAAAGCTCAAACTGCCCAAGGAGCTGCTGATACAGTTCTACAGATGAATTATTGAGTCTGTCATCTGCACCTCTATAACTATCTGGTTTGGTTCTGCAACTCAACAAGACAGACACAGACTTCAGAGAGTAATTAGGACTGCAGAAAAAACAGTTACTACCAACCTGCCTTCAATCAAGGACCTGTATACTGCATGAGTCAAAAAGAGGGCTGTGAAAATATTTACAGACCCCAGACACATCCCGGACATAAACTGTTTCAACTCCTACCTCAAAACAATGCTATAGAGCACTGCACACCAGAATAACTAGACACAAGGACAGTTTTTCCCGAATGCCACCACTTTGCTAAACAAATAATTTCCTCAACACTGTCCAACTATTTACAAAGTCTGCACTACTATTACTATTAACCTTCTCATCATTCCTTATCACCCATCCCCTTCCACTTGTGACTTTATGACTGTAACTTTGTTGCTTGTATCCTTATGATTTTTATTGTTTCCTAGTATGATTTGATTGCTTATTGCACCCTTTGACTATTATTAAGTTGTACCTTATGATTCTTGATGCTTGATGAATGTATCTTTTCTTTTATGTACACTGAGAGCATTTGCACAAGACAAATTCCTTGTGTGCCCAATCACACTTGGCCAATAAAGAATTCTATTCTATTCTATATGCAAATAAAAAAAGAAAAAAGTCCACTAGATGGACTCACTGGCTGACAAACCGTATTCAATGAGTAGTCCTTAATGGGTCTAAGTTTCCATGGAGGGAAGTAAGCAGTGGGGTGCCACAAGTTCCGTCTTAGGCCCAGTACTCTTCAATATTTTCATAATGATTTAGATGAGGGAATAGAAGGGGAATTTACCAAATTTGCAGATGATACTAAGCTGGCAGGAATAGCTAACACCCAAGAAGATAGGCTCAAGATCCAGATGGATCTTGACAGACTAGAACACTGGGCCGTATCTAACAAAATGAAATTCAATGTAGAGAAAAGTAAAGTCTTGCACTTAGGCAAGAAAAACCAAAAGTACACATATAGACTGGGTGAAACCAGGCTCAATAGCAGTAACTGTGAGATGGATCTTGGAGTCTTAGTGGACAACCAGCTAAATATGAGCCAGCAGTGTACAGCAGCAGCCAAAAAAAGCTAATGCAATTCTAATTGCATTAAAAGAGGGATACACTCAAGATCAAGTAAGGTACTAATACCACTCTATAAAGCTTTAGTAAGACCACTACTAGAGTACTGCATCCAGTTTTGTTCTCCACATTATAAAAAAGATGTTGAGACTCTAGAAAAAGTACAGAGAAGAGCAACCAGGATGATAAGGAGACTAAAACATATGAAGAACGGTTATAGGAACTGGGCATGGCTAGTCTAATGAAGAGAAGGACCAGGGAAGACATCACAGCAGTCTTCCAATATTTGAGAGGCTGCCACAAAGAGGAAGGGGTCGAGGTATTTTCTAAAGCACCTGTAGGCCAGGCAAGGAATAATGGATAAAAACTGAACAAGGAGAGATTTAACCTGGAAATAAGGAGAAACTTTCTGACAGTGAGAACAATCAACCAATGGAACAGCTTGCCCTCGGAAGTTGTGGGAGCATCATCACTTGAGACTTTCAAGAAGAGATTGGACTGCCATTTGTCAGAAATTGTTATGTATGCAGGTTTGAATGTCATTGGTTTAGTTTGAACTGTTCTTGTAAAATGTCAGAAATGATTGGTTTAAAAAGTGCGGGAAAATCCTGCACTCTGATTGGCTGGCAACTGCGGCTGCTGGCTATAAGTAGCAGCTGCAGCCCAGCCAAATCGGGTCTGTTATGAGCTGTAGTCACTAATAAACTCTTCACTGAAGCACTCCGCGTCTGACTCTTCATGCAAACTTAACACTGGCGACAGAGGTGGGATCCTTCCTGGAGAGAAGACGACACAGAAAACAAGCTGAGAGAGATGGCTGCGCTGAACACCCCCCCCAGGCCCGTTCGATCTGACGGCAGAAGACTGGGACTCGTATGCAGATAGTTTCCAAAGGTATTTGGAGGGAAACAATCTTGCCGACATTTCGGAGACGTGGAAGAGGGCGGTCTTTCTCATGCACTGCAGTCCGGCAGTTTTCAAGATAGCGAAGGCATTGGCGGGAGCTGCAGACGTGAAGGTAATGGACTGGCCCAACTTAGAAAAGCTTTTAAAAGCCCATTACGCCCCAAAAGTATCGTGCCTCATTAAGAGACACGAGTTTTACCGTCGGGATCAAGGGGAAAGCGAAAATGTTAACGACTTCGTGGCAAGTTTAAGAGACATTGGGGATGCATGCGAGTTTAACAACTTGGAAGAGGCCATGCACGATCGATTTGTTCTAGGCCTCAAAGACAAGGTGCTTCAGAGCAAAATATTATTAAAACCTAAGATCACGTTGAAGGAAGCCATAGAAGAGGCCTCCTCAGCAGAAGCCACCAAGTCCTCAGTGGCAGCCATGAAGAAAATTAACAAGGCCTCAAGCCATCCTGATGTAGAAAGGTCCACAACAACTCATTGCGAGCAAATAGATTCTGAGTCAGACTGTAGTGAGGTGGAGGAAGGAATTTATAGACTCAGAATGGAGAGGAAAAAGAAAGACCTGGAAAGAAAGAGGCAAGATTTTTACTGCAGAGGTTGTGGGGAAGCCACCCCGCACTGAATGCAAGTTTCTTGATACCATCTGCCTCCGTTGTGAAAAAGAGGTCATCTAGCAAGAGTCTGCAAATCATCCAGAACTCCACCACACAGAAGGAAGTTTCCTGACAAATAATTCAAGCCTAACAACTTCAGTGAGAAAATGGGGCGCAACACAGAAGCAAATGGGAAGAATGAAACTCATCAAACAGTCACCATTGGTCAGTCTTCACCCTTAAGAAGCAGAAAAGTACATGTGAAGGTACTAATTGAAGGAAGGCCTTGCCAAATGGAAGTGGACTCAGGCTCCTATTTATCTATGGTGTCATGGGACACTATTCACAGACTACTTCCCAACATTCAGAAGAAACATTTCCAGAAGCAAGCACTGACTCTTAAAGACTACCAAGGGAACAAGATTCCAGTAGTTGGAACAAGAGAATTCAACGTGAAGTTCAAAGGCCACACCAAACGTTTGCCCCTGACCATCGTGGACAAGGATCGCCCAAGCTTGCTGGGACTTGAGTGGTTCAATCCACTAGCCATTGAGGTGACTGGCATCAATCACGTGAGCAACACTGAATGGGAGGAGGCCTTGAAGTCTGAGTTTCCAGAGGTCTTCAGTGACAGAATGGGCAAGTATATGGGGAACCCTATCACTTTCAACCTAGATCCCAAGGTGCCCCCAATTCTTTAAAGCCCAGAAGGGTCCCATTTGCCTTAGGGAAAAATTGATGCACAATTAGATAAACTAATAGCTCAAGGAGTTTTAGAGCCCACTGACCACTCCAGATGGGAGACACACATAGTCACACCAGTCAAGATTGATGGGTCAGTAAGAATCTGTGGAGACTATAAGGGGACATTGAACCATGCGCTTCAGCAGAGCCAATATCCAGTTCCAGTGGTGCATCATTTATTACTTTCACTTGGCAGGGGCACAGTCTTTGCCAAATTGGATCTGGCCCAGGCATATCAACAACTAAGAGTTTTTTTTAATTACATTTATATGCCGCCCTTCTCTGAAGACTCAGGGCGGCTTACAATTTTTGGGATACAACCCAGTGTGCTCAGCAATAGCCTTCATTCCATTGTATATGCCTGCTTATTACTAAGCGGCATTTTTTACAAAGTCAGCTAATTGTCCCCAACAATCTTGGGTCCTCAATTTACCTACCCCGAGAGGATGGAAGGCTGAGTCAACCTTGAGCCTGGTGGGATTCGAGCCTACAGCAGTTGCAGGCAGCTGGAACTTAAGTGCAGGCAATTAACAGCCTGAGCCACCAAGGCCCTTGTAATTGATGTTGATGATGAGAGTTGATGATGCCACTGCAGAGGCCCAAACAATTGTGACTCATAGAGGTGCCTTCAAATGTAAAAGGTTACAGTTTGGAGTAAGCGTGGCACCAGGCATCTTCCAAAGCCTTATGGAAAGGATGCTCCAAGGACTGCCAGGGGTAGTGCCTTACTTTGATGATGTGTTAATCTCTGCTGAAAATGACACTCAATTACACGAGAGACTCAGAGAAGTCCTTACCATATTCAAGAAAGCGGGGTTAAAAGTCAAGGAAGAAAAATGCACTCTTAGAACTGACAAGGTTGAGTTCTTGGGCTATATGATTGACAAGCATGGCATCCACCCTACAGATGCCAAGGTTCAAGCAATCAAAGAAGCCCGTAGACCAAAATGCAAAACAGATTTGCAAGCTTTCCTTGGACTTATTAACTTTTATCACATGTTCCTACTTCAGAAGGCAACCATTGCATAACCATTACACAGATTATTGGACAAAAAATCTGCTTGGGTCTGGGGCAGGAAGGAACAATCAGCATTCAACAATATTAAAAGACTAATCATGTCTGATGCTGTACTGATACAGTTCTCTGAGAATTTGCCTGTTGTACTGACTTGTGATGCATCCCCTTTGGAGTGGGGGGGTTGAGCCACAGGCTTCCCAGTGGGAGGGAAGCCCCTATTGCATTTTACTCTCGCACTTTGACCAAAGCAGAGAGGAATTACAGCCAATTGGACAAGGAAGCATTGGCAATTGTTGCAGCTGTCAAGAAATTACATGAGTATCTATATGGGAGAACATTTACCATTGTCACAGATCACAAACCTTTGTTAGGCATTGTGGCAGGAGACAAACCTAGACCCACTATCCTGTCACCAAGAATGCTGAGGTGGACTGAATTTCTTGCAGCTTATTCATACAAGCTCATCCACAAGCCTGGCAAAGACATTGGCCATGCTGATGCTTTGAGTCGCTGCCCACTTCCGTTTCACACTGAGGACTGTGAACCTGAGGTGCACACCTTTTTCCTAGAAACTGTTGCCAAGCTTCCAGTTCATGCTGCTGAAATTGCCAGAGAGACTGCCAAAGACACTTTATTGGCTCCTGTTATAGGCTGAAAAGGTTGGCCTTTTCAAGATCTACCTCACCTTGCCCAACCTTTTAAATCCAGGCAAACTGAATTATCTGTATTAAGAGGATGTATTTTGTTGGGTAACAGGGTGATTATTCCTGCAAAACTGCAAAGAGGTTTTGGAAATGTTACACGAGTGTCATCCAGGTATTGTAAGGATGAAGGGATTGGCCAGGAGTTATGTATGGTGGCCACGTATTGGTTGAAAAAGCTGGGTTGCATCTTGTCCCAACTGTCAGGTAGTCAGGCCTGCCCCACCTCTCACCCTCAAACAGGAATGGGAATGTCCTAGGGGCCCATGGTCTAGGATTCACATTGATTTCGCTGGCCCTACCAGAGGGCACACCTTCCTTATTATAGTAGATGCATATTCCAAATGGCTAGAGGTCATCCCTATGGCATCTACCACAACTGATGCTGTCATCAAGCAGCTTAAAAGCTTTTGTAACCCACGGGTTACCTGATGTTCTTGTCTCTGACAATGGCCCTCAATTTACATCCAACCTTTTTGAATCCTATCTAGCATAACAGGGTATCAGACATGCCCTGACTGCCCCTGAGCACCCTTCGGCTAACGGCCGGGCTGAACGCATGGTACGTTTTACCAAGGAAAAGCTTCAGAATTGGGTCCTGGGGACATCACTGAGAAAGTTGAAAAACTTCTTAGTGTTCAGCACATCACTCCTAACCCATCAACTAACTTATCCCCAGCAGAGTTGTTGATGGGTAGGAAACTTAGGTCTCCCCTTGACTGCCTTCATCCCACTTACGCACCCAACGCACCACTTGATTCTGCTAGCAAAGTTTGCACGTTCAGTGTGGGTGATTCTGTTTATGCTAAGAACCTTATGGGTGAATCTTCATGGATTCCTGCTGAAATAACTCAAATCACTGGCCCTCGTTCTTACAGGGTGCAAACAGAGGACGGTGTCCTCTGGAGCAGGCACATTGATCAGTTATGATCCAGATTACCTCAGGAACATCACAATTGTTCCTCTCTAGTTCCCATACCTAATGCCTTTTCGAGGGGGGGAGGAGCATGAGGATAATCAGCAAGCAAGAATCAACCCCATGTGTAACGAGCCATTACGACAGGAACCATCCCAAAACCTGTCACAATGCCAAAATCCATCCTTACAAGTGGAAGATTGCACATCACTACCTGACTTGGGTGCTGACATTGGTTTGGACATGGGTTGGGAGGAGAGACCAGATTCTAACAATCAAACAGGGTCTTCTTTCACTGGAAGCCGAGTAGGGAAATGTCAACAGACACATTTCCTCTCTCACTGGGTGAGAACATTAAAACTTCTGAACCACGAAGGTCTCAACATACATGTAAGAGCCCCACCTATTTAAAAGAATACATTAGATAGGTTGGGGTTTGAGTATGGACTGAACCTAGTGGGGAGGGGTGTTATGTATGCAGGTTTGAATGTCATTGGTTTAGTTTGAACTGTTCTTGTAAAATGTCAGAAATGATTGGTTTAAAAAGTGCGGGAAAATCCTGCACTCTGATTGGCTGGCAGCTGCGGCTGCTGGCTATAAGTAGCAGCTGCAGCCCAGCCAAATCGGGTCTGTTATGAGCTGTAGTCACTAATAAACTCTTCACTGAAGCACTCCGCGTCTGACTCTTCATGCAAACTTAACAGAAATGGCGTAGGGACTCTCGCTAGGGCAGGGGGTTGAACTAGATGACCTATAAGGTCCCTTCCAACTCTGATTATCTGTTATCTATTGACTATATATCAAGTTTTTTGTTACTTCTAACACTGAACAGGACACTTCAGATTCCTGTCTAACCTCACTCTCATCACAATGGAGGGTTACAGATGTTTAGTTGTAAATACAATAGTTCTAGGTAGCTCACTTTTCTATCTGTATGTTATACCTGCATAAATTTTATGGAAGGAAGATATACTCTGTTTACGACAAAGTGGTTCTTAAAATGGTCTGAATATGCCAATACCATAGTATATGTCAAGGTTTTTAGTTTTAGATATGTGAATATATGTTGACTTATTCCCAGAATTTCCTAACCAGCCAGCCGGCATGTAGACACTTAGAAGCCCCCTGCCTACTTAAGTTTCCTGACCACGGACACATCTGCCTTTAAGTAAAAGGCCAGATCTCTCAGGCAATGGAGCAGATTATTGGATATCACTGGAGGTGTATTTATGCAGTGCAGACTGAGATTCTCTGTGTGTCAAAGAACAGCTGGAAGAGGAATCTGCCCCTGAGGACTCAGCAGGAGCAAATCCAGGATTATAAAGAGAAACTGACTGGTGGAAAAAATTGCACACTTTGGAAAGAACAGACCTGGCATCAGAGAGGACAGCTTGACAAAGGGGCACTCAGAAGATAAATACCGTTCCTTTTTTTGATTCTCTTCTCTAGGCTAAAACGACGCCCAAGAAAGGAAAAGACTACAACTGTCTAACATATCAAATGTATAAAATGTGAGTGAGACAAATAGAAAACTATAAAAGGCTTTGTATAGAAATCTATGTAGAATTTTTCAGCCAAGGTCAATATATGTTACAAGGAAGGACCATTTTTTAATTTGAAAAACACTACTACAAGAAACACTAATTTAGAGAACAAACTGTGTTTCTGGAAGGTATATTGCTGTCTCTTTTTTCCATTTTGTGAGATAATGTATCTTTTTGTTTCATGCAAATACCAACCTCGAGGATATTGTCTTATAAGTTATATTTCAAACTACAGTGTGCATGCAAAGTACCTGCTAACCAACAAAATGTATTTTCAGCACAGTATGCTTTGGGGGGAAAGTGAGTGGAACAAACTTAATTAAAATATTGACAAACAAGCAACCATTACTTACTTACTTTCTTTTTTTCTGTCTTTCTTTTTTTCTTTGCTTCCTTCCTTCCTTCCCTCTCTCTGTCTCTCTCTCTTCCCTTCTAGTTGGTTCTTGAAAAACCAACTAAAATCACATTCAGCTCAATAAAAACACAAACCGTTGGACACATGCACCATGCTGGAACTCCCAAATAATCTCCTGCATCCAATCTGAGCAGCCTAGACTTCATATTGTCCAATAATAACTCTGGTTACCCCAAGCCCACCAAAATGTCTACAATTTTTCATGTGGACAAATTTCAGATTCCACATACTGAATTAAATACTAAGTATGTAATTGCGAAGAAGCAACGTTATTCAGAGGCACTAATACCAATTTCCTCAATTTATTTCAATATCCTATTAAAAATATGTCACTGGATTTGGAAACTCTATCCTTATTCCACCAAAATCTCGAACGTACTCAAATATCTAAGGATAGCTAATATAACATGAATTCAGTTTCATTCTTTTCTTGGTATTTGAAATACACTGCTTCTGAACTTTGGAATATGTCATAGCCATTATATCTAGTAGCCTTTGATAGCACTATCATCCATGCATTTAATATCTTTAAGATAATCTGTAAAACAAGGCATATCTAATTACCAAAGTGATTGAGTGTTCAATGCTTTAAAAAAAAACTAAATGCAGCAAAACTATACAAGTGACATGTTAAATCCATCAGCAAAAAGGCCAAATATTAGATAAAGTACAAATTACAAACTGGAAATATGTCTAGTATATATTTCCTGCATTTTTTTTACTTCAGGTTAAGCTAAGGTTGGCACAGAAACTCATCACCTATTTCTCTTCAGTAAAAAAATTGAGTATAATTTGTCAGGATAAAATATTTTATAGGATGAAAATAATTATTACAATCTCTAGACAACACTAGATAATCTTGGCAATAAATAATTATTGAACTCTCTAGACAACAGCTAGATGAGAGCAGAACCCAACTTGTCTTGCCCCCCCATCTAAGTGTTTTTTTCTGACTGACAAAGATGCAATATTGAATTGAGTTTATATAAACATCAAGTTTATATAAAATATGCAATAGTGATAAAAATAGGCAAAAACTATAAATTGCAAACAAAATGTGTCTGTGTTTATCTCCTACTATTTGAATCTGTTTCTTTGTGTAAAAAAAAAGACGAAGACTTATCATCCCCATCATCTAAAGAAACACAATACCTTGGACAGGTTCTGCAGCAAATGTGTCCTCATTGGATCCTACTTTCATTAATTCACATACCTTAATCACAGAGAATCAGGAGCCTGGAAAAAGAGAGGAATAGAAGCTTTAATTTTGGTGATCTTGCTGCTGGGTCATATGGCCTGCAATTTGAATGTGTTGTTCATATGTGAGACAAGTGATAAATTTATCAATTTAAAAATAGACTTTTTTTTTCACTTGAGACACTTTGTCTTCAAATATTTTGAGAACAGCTACAGAAAATTAGAAAAACAGATCAGCAACTAATACTAGTCAATGTGTCATAGGTATTAATAAAAATACTAATATAAATTAAAGTTGAATTATAAAATAGTGATTGCATTTCATTTGGCATTATTTCATTTGTCCTATTGTGGCACTCATGAAAGCATTGCGTATTTTGAAGCATCACTGTATCTTATAGAAGTTCATGAATAATACATGTTTTGGATAAATGTGTAATGAATTTTATGTACATTATTATTGGGTGGTGATGGGAGCGTGGGTGGTGATGGGAGTTCCCCAATTCTCCCATGTTACCCCCCCTCCTGTGTGGTCTACATTGGTTGCCGGTTGCACTCCAGGTGAGATTCAAGGTTTTGGTTTTAACATACAAAGTCCTACACGACATGGGTCCTCAATACTTAAGGGAGCGACTGTGGCTGATATCAAGTGCCAACCACCCTGTGCGAGCACACAGGCAAGGACTCCTCCGGGTCCCATTGGCAAGTCAATGCCGGCTGGCGGTCCCCCGGCAACAAGCCTATTCTGTCGCAGCCCCTGACCTCTAGAACCACTACCCCTGGGGCTCCGCCTGGCCCCTGACCTCTGCACCTTCTGCCATGATTTGAAGACCTGGCTGTTCAACCAATCCGGGCTGTGACTCCTCCCTGGGGGGGGGATGGGTTTTTAAATTATTTTAAATTTTAGATTTACTGTTCTGGGCTTGTGATCTGTTTAATTCTTTTTTAATTATTTATTGTAGTTGTTTTAGTTGCGAGCCGCCCTGAGTCTTCGGAGATGGGGCGGCATACAAGTCCAAATAATAAATAAATAAATAATAATCTATTAATAACATAAGCAATGAAATATGAATATAGATCTTTGCTTCTTTTCTTTCCGCCAGCCAAAAAATCTGCATTGTTTAGAGCAATTTCTACTTTCTAGAAGTTTCTCAAATTGCAAGAGAAGAAATAGATACATGTTTTTCATCCTCTTTCCAAGAAAGAGATTACTAACTTCTCAGCTAAAATTAGAAATAACTGCCATAAAGACAACAAAAAGTAAATGTCTGCATGTTAAGTACATTACAAAAAAAGGAGAAAGAAAACAACAATGAACAATAATGGTATTGTATATAGTGGATATACCTGAAAATAATCAAGAGTATCATAGCTGCTAGACAGCTATATAGTTATCATTCCTGGAGTAGGGAGGGGGCAACATAATTTAAAGCAAAAGGAGAACTGAAAATCTTTAAAAAAAATAAAAGCAAAGGAGAACCTGGTGGAGAACCAGCAAGATGTGGTTATCTCTACAAAAATGCTAGGAAAGGCCTTATGACCATAGAGTTAGTCGGCAGCTAAAGTTCAGTTGTAGTATTATTATTATCCTTCTCATCTTCTCTACTACTCCTCTTACTGATACAATTATTAAGTTTATTGTAACTCTGTTACTTTGCATCTGCATTGACAGCTTCTGCACTGGAAACAAATTCCTTGTGACCAAATAAAGTGTCCTGTTCTGTTCTGTTTAGAATCAAGTAATTTACATTTCTCAGCAATAAACCACAACTGATCCTCAAATTCCCATTGCTAAGTAAAACAGTTGTTAAGTGTGTTTTGTCCAACATTATAACCTTTTTTGCAATAGTTCTTAAGCAAATCACTGCAGTTTTTAAGGGAATCATGCAGTTATTAAGTGAATCTGGTTTCCCCCATTTAGTTTGCTTGTCCCAAGCCAGCTGGGAAGGTTACAAATGGTGATCACATGACCCTGGAACACTGCATCCATCATAAATACATGTCATTTACCAAACACCTGAATTTTGATCATATGATTATTGGGATGCTGCAACAGTCATTAAGTGTAAAAAACGTTCATGTCACTTTTTCCACTGTCAGTGTATCTTTGAGTGGTCAACTACATGAATAGTTGTAAGCTGAGGACTACCTGTATAATGAAACATAATTTAATGAATTAATTCAGCAAGGGTGGCCATGTTCTTCTCCAAGTAGAGTAAGTCAAAGGGGCTATCTCAGCAATGCAAATTATATATTTCACATTTTTGTGATAATATAGCTATAGATACTGATTGATTGAAAATTAATTATTTTTTACAAATGGTATAATAACTTCTATTTTCATAATATCATATAAATTAAACACATTATGGTACAGACTTCATCATACATCCTTCATATCATTTCTTTAACGGCATCATTAAACATGATGTAAAATGCAATGTGCATTGCATTTAGCTTGGGAAATAAATCCAATTTAGTACGAGAAAATGCTTGTCTTTTTTCTATATGCAGCAAAAGATGCAGTGTGAACTTGGAATCAAGAATAAATTCCTCCCTGAAAAATAATGCATTATGTGGAGATTAAAAATTGTCTCCAGTTGGTAACTGTCCTGCTGCCCATAAAGCCAACTAGAGGAGTCTTTCTAGATTTAATCCCCATTGGAAATCTTCTGGATCCAGAGTGATTCCTGCAATTTAATAAATTGGAGAGTGTGGCTATAGTCCTACTTAATTTAATTTAATTTGGAGGTAAATGGAAAATAAAGTTAACCATTTTCATAACTCTTATTCATCTTCAAAAGATGAAATCAGAGATTTATTAATAGGAGTAAATCTCATGCATAGGGATTACATAAAATATAAATAGCTTCCTCTCAATAGATAGATAGGTGAACCTACGGTGCACAGAGCCACTTCTGCTGGTATGCGAGAGGTTGCCTAGAAGAGCCCCACTGCGCATGCATAATGCCCCCTGCCAGCCAGCTGATTATCGGGTATCTGCCGTGCATGCGGCATGCAGGGGGGGTCGTGCACGCATGCACAGAGGTGCACAGTGCACGTGCAGGGGGTCACGCATGCATGCACATAGGCATGTGGTGCACGTGCAGGGGATCGCATGCACATGCGCAGGGAATCACGGGGAGTCATGTGTGCATTGAATCATGGGTGCAGGCACACGAGCGCACACATTTTTGGCACGCAATGTGGAAAAGATTAGCCATCACTATGATAGATGATAGATAGATTGATAGATAGGTAGATAGATAGATAGATAGATAGATAGATAGATAGATAGATAGATAGGTGGATAGATAGATCGAACTCACAGGAAATATTTGAGAGGTAGAGGAATAATTCAAAAATGTATACTCTGGTTAACTTAATCTGAAACATATGGAATGATTATATACTGAGACAACTTTAAAAAAAATTAACAGAAAACAAAATTAAGAGTTTTGAACAAATTTAGTAGCCATGAATAGTAATAAGATTTATCTTATAGAATTGGTAACTGATTAGGGAACAATAAAGATACTTTTTCTGAACAAAAGGATGAAAATCTCTTCCAAGGGCTTCATTTATTGTATCCATTCTTTAAAGTTGTTCATAAATGGCTCAAGGACAAAGAGTGAAATGGCAGCAAAAGAGTATACTGTTACCATGGAAATGTAGATCAGTAAATTGTTCAATGAAAGTTAGTGTTAAGTAAAGCAAACTGTTAAGTTAGTTAGCGTTAAATAAAGCAAAATAAATATACTGATGAAGCCTGAACTGGTGGTGACCACTCAGGAAAGATTGGTGATGTGGAATTGACAGGTTGATGAAAGCATTGACACAGTATGTGGTTTCTGCAAATGGAAGATAACATGTTGGGAATTATTAGGAAAGAAACCAAATCTGTTACTGTAGAAATATAGGCATGTTTCCACTACATTTGGAATACAGTTCTTTGTTCTACTACACTTCAAAATATCTTGTTGGATTAAATAAAATATAGAAGGGAAACTAAAATGATGAAGAGGCTGAAATAAGTGTCCTTTAAGAACATTACAGTTCCATTAAGCATAAGTGATGAACACTGAAGATTCTTTGCCATTCTGTAACAGCTTTGAATAGTGGACATACAGTATACAGAAAAAAATAATATGCTCTGGTAAAAAAGTAGTGGATGGTGATTTAAAAGTGGATTAAACAGATTTATGGAAGATATTCTATACTGAGCCAGGTAGTTTGAACAATTATCAACCAGTATCCATTTGGGAGGAGGTGTGAGAAAGTAATGGGGCTGCACCAGCAGAAGACTGAAAAAAATATTTCTCTGAATTTGGTTTTGTCACAAACTTCACTGCGGATGATCTCTTCTACTGTTCTTGTGTGGGTTTGTTTCTATTGTTCTTTGTTTTTAAATGTTTTTAACAATTATAAACTGCCAGATTTGACCATCAGCATCAGGATTATGTCTCGTGAGCTCATGATGAGGGACATGATTCTGGTCAACAATCACTCATTAATATTATTGAACATGGTATTTTTAAAAAGCTATCTCTCTTTGATGGGACCAGGGGAATTGTTCTGTAATGGATATTTCTCCTTTAGGAATGGTACCAGTTAGTAGTGCTAGGGAGAAGAGATCATAGGCTTCGCAGTTGTTCTCCCTAGTCAAATTTAACAACTAAATGATAGGTTTGTCTGAGATCATTGACTGATGTAGTTAGGTATCATCAGTTTAATCAGTATGCAGATATCTATTTTACTTCTGACCCTAGGTTTTCCAAATGATGCTGTCCAGATGTCTGGAGATTTTTAGTTGATTTCAGTAGGAAGGAATGGGTTAAGGATTAGTCTCCAAAATATGGAACAGCTTTGAGTTTGTGAACTGTCTAATTTGAGAGAACTACTATCTTTATATTTGGATAAAATTCTATTCTTTGCTCTTCCCAAAATGGGTTCATAAATTGAGGAATTCTGGGACTCAGTTCTTCTTGAACAGCTAGAACCTTCACACAGCTATATTTTAAGAACAAGGCACAATCCCTCTGGAATGGACAACCATATTCACACGAATCAGTCACTTTGGGTTGAATTATTGCCCCCAACATGGAGTTCCCTATCAAGGGCACTCAGATGCTACCATGGATCCAGAATGCAGTCTTTTGTGGATCATGTCCTAGCAATGTTTCTCTTCCTGATAACATTGAACAGGGTAGGCTCATTCCAGATCTACACTATCAAGGCTGGACTCCTGCAGAAGTCAGTGTGATTTTTAGGGTTCAACATTGTCTGAAATATCAGAACAGTAGATGTTTGGAGCTGCAAGTTCCAGACAGAGACTTTCATAGAGAAAGCCTGTATATTTTTTCCTGAGCTCTGTAAACCTCACCAACAGGAAGAACTCTCAGCTAGCCTTCTCAAGATGATCAGGACAGGCAGGGGAAAGTACTTCATGAAATATTACTTACTGTATCCATTTATCTCCATGCTGTGGTAACAGTAGTTAATAATAGCACTTAAACCTGAATAGAGTTTTCTCGATGTATCCTTCAGCATTTCAAGTTTTATAAAACAGATGATCCAGATAGCTTTTAAAACTCACAGTAAGAAAAATTGCTTCTGATCACTAACCCATGATGATTCAGGTGCTCTAGCTCAGACCAGGCATTTAGCCTGCTTTCTGACATGCAAGTAAGTCTTCTTTGTTGCCATTTAGTTTTCAGGAAAGGTCACCGTGAAAAGTTCTAACCTATCTACTTCAGTACGTTTAAGAAATACCTGCGAAGATGAAGCTAGGCAATTTCAGATTCTGTATAGGAGCTGAAGGAATAGATCCATATTCAGTATTTCTCAACCTTGGCAACTTTAAGATGGATGAAATTCTCCAGGCAGCATGTCAAGGTTGAGAAGCACTGCATTAGATGTGTTAGTTGAAAATATGTAATTTGTTAAACAAAACAATAATGAACCAGAGGTATGACCATCTAAACTATGGTATGTATATATCTAGACTGTTTACCTCCTTTGTTGTTATTTTTAAAAGAAGGGGAAAATATTACTGACCCTATTGGGTGAGGGACTTTCATGGCAGTCCAGGAATTGCTACAGAGCTGTTCATTGCTACATGCATTATTAACCTTCATGAGTTTCCTCATCCCTATCAGTAGTAATTCAGATTCTTGTGAACTAGTCAATGGTCTTTGTATTTTGGCCTTGAAATTCAACCCTAACTGCAACACATAGAACATATTATTCCATATATCCTAACTGCTATTCAGAACTATTATAAATTATCAGGAACACTTAATAGGAACAAATAGGTTTTCTTTGTAACTTCTTCGCCTGTGTGCTTCTTGTACAGATGGGAATATGCCAATTCTACTTATTAGTTGGTTATAGTGAAAGCTGTTTTATTTTATATTAATTTTTGGAGGAACTGACTGAACAGATTTAAGACAAGACAAAGCAATTTAAGCTAATGGTTATAGCTGTTTCACTCCTTCAGGAAACAGAATAGGAACATAATATGACTCAACCAGGCCTGCAAATTCTTCTGTTCTTTTTTACCTTGAACTCTTGAGAAATACAATTACTACAGTATATCAAAGAATAAATAAAATATGAAAACCATATGTCAGATTAGTTTGACAAAATGCTAAATGATGTGTACATACAATGTGTATGCTATTATTCCAGTGTACAAATGGAAGCAACAAAACACACCGTGTGAAAATAAACATAGATTAGCTACAATAAAGCATTTTGTTGAGTTTAACTCATACAAGGCTTAAATCATTATAACTACTACCACAGTATTAGACACTGGTATTTCTTTGTGTCAAGTTTTATTTTTTAAATATATATTCTTTAATGAAATTACTCATGTGCTATTCTATTTACACTTGACTTATTCTACATTTACTTAATGGGTTTATTGTAGGGATAAGTGTGGGTGCATTGCAGCAGAACATTTTAATAAAAGAGATGGGCAGAATTTGTTTAGGGAATAAAAATATTCAGCACCAAAAGGTTGAATATTTTAAAATTACAAAATCATACCAAGAAAGATTTAGGACAATTTAGCATAGAGTTCATTTATGTGAAATCAAATTATGGCATACTTATTATTCTAAAAAGAATTGCTACCTCACGAAGTATAAATAAACTGTCTACTTTACCTAGAAAAATGTACAACATTTCTACTATAGATATCTTATTTAACTTCCTATTAATCAGTTAAGCAATTACTATCTGTCTTATTCTTTGTATTTGGAATCTTATCTATGGGTAGAAATACATTATCCTTTAAAAATAGTATTGATTGTTTGCCATTTTTGTTTTTAATATTTATTTATTTGCTTAATATCCATCAAATAAAAAAATTCACTATTTTTGTTTAATTGAAATTATATTGAAAGGTAAAATAATACATTTCTCCCACAAAGTTTATTTGAGACAGTTTAAATCACAGACATGGGCAGAATCTTATAGAGGATAAGTAATGCAAAACTTTCATTTGAACTAACTGTGCCTTAATAAAGTAAAAATATACATGAAAGGGAATCAATCATCTTCATTAAGTTTAGCTACATTGGCAGAACTTTGCCAGGACTTTCCCAAATTAATTTTGATGATGATCTTTGGAACTTTTATTCTTTCCAGTTAAAAAAGCAACACAGTGATTGTTTCAAGAGTGACCAATACCTGGTAATTCTAGATGTGGAATGTTGCCAAGGGAACCTTGGATAAAATGCACACATGTCCTGGCATTGAAACAGCATTCAGACAGAACTTAGATTGTCAAGAGTTCTGAGACATAAACTCCATGAGACAGTTTAATAGGAACAACTTCATCTAAATAGGGCAGAGAATTAGATGAAAGTAGGCCTTTCTACACGATCTTTGCTAAGAAGGATTGCAATTTGTTTATACTTAATCAGAACCCTGTCCATACATATAATATCATAATCAGTTTATAAATTTAATAATCGGTGGCTGAGTTTGTTTCTTCTCTTCTAATTCAGCTATTAGCACCTACCTGTATGTTATCTCTTTTACATTCTTATACAAAAGACACAGGGCTCTCCAGGCAAATACAACATATTATGCCATAATGGGTTTGGTTCATCTTTAGTTTGGTGGCCTGTATAAACCCAGACAATAGTATATTCTTTGATAAGCCAATGTTTAACCCAAAAGTGACTTAGTATGATAAATGTATTTAAATCACTTTGTATCTGAGCCAATGTGTTAATTAAATAGGATGTGGGAAATCCTTGAGAGAGTGGACAAAGAGATGCTGAGAAGAGAACTGTCAGATAAGCGATAGCATGGTCTGCAATTGGCAAGCAAGGGGAGAGGAGGGGAAGAGACTCAGAAATGACCCCATCCTGCTTTCTTGGACTATAAAGGAGGTGGGGCAGGGGAATAGAGTTGTACTTTCAGCCTTGCAACATTGATGTCAGGCAAATCAGATAGAAATCACAGCCTGATGAACTAATTCTATGTTATTGAATGGCTACATTGACAGAATCTTGCAAGTGTAAAAGCACACTTCTCTACTGCCTCCACTTCAACTATTTACATCTTGAGAAACTAGGGAGGCTCTTTTCTGAGCCTCTTGCTCCACCCACTATTCAGGTGTGGACTATGTTGTGTCTTACCTGACTTTCCTTGGAGGTGTCTCTTTGCCCATTTTCCAAGGTCTTTCCTACATGCTGTTACAGTTAATGATCTTAAATAAACCACTTGGAAAACATTCTCTTTTCTCTTTTTGTAGAAAGAGATAAACATAAAGGCAAATTTAATTATCTATTTTTATTTTTGACACACACACACACACACACACACGCCCAAAAATATAAATAAATATTTTTAAAACTTTATGTCAAAGAAAGAAGCTCTTTTTTCAAAAGTAGCTTACAAATCAATATGAGGGTATGTTAAAATGTTTTATATTCAAGTCAGACTGAAATCATTCAAGGTTTCACCAGAATGACATGAACACTGGGACATGAACCCATTTTGCCTATTAACAATCCTGTTTTGTAGATAGGGATGTATTTGCATCACCAAAAGAAGACATGTAATAATATGCTGCTACTAATTAACAGTTACTAAATAAACACAATATAACTAACAATTGTGGCGAAGACACAAGACTTTCCCTTAAACCTTAAGTAATTTGGGCAAGTAAACACAAACACAACCAAAACTATCACAATTAACAAAAGCTAAGAATGAAGCAAGTATTAATATGCCAAACAAGAAAGGAAATGGCTGTACTGAAAGAGCAGCAGCTGCTGCTGTAAGATCATGGAGAAGGAAGGAAACACAAGCAATTTCTATTTTTCTTCTGAGAAAGACTGCAACTAACGTTTTCGGAGAGAAAGAAAAGGAGCAGCATAGCCATTTTCAAATAAACCCAGAACAAAATTGGGTTCAATGGGTTCATTCACTACCTAGACATCCCTCCAGCTCTGCAGCTTCCAAGCTACAGACTTTCTTTCCTCAATCCTTTTCTACTTGTGCCTGCTTGCTAATCGGTATCTTTCTAAGCACTCCTACTGCTGAGGCTAGCCACAATCTATCAACAAAGCACACTGAGTGCCATCAAATGCTTTCTAACAACCCCAGGTAACATCAGAGATAAATGCTGAGAGCTGCAGGAGTCTTATATTATACAGCCCCTCACAGGGAGGATTTGGAAGACAGACTCAATATCTGAGAGATTGAGAACACTACAGGCAGAATGAGGGTGGGAGTGGGGGTAAAAAAACTCACCATATAAAGAACAAAGGATAGAACAGGAAATATCTGCTTTTACCAGTCATTACAGTTAGGGAGTAACAGGAGGTGAAGGCTACATTTGCATTCTCATTCACGGCTAAATAACAGGAGGCTGGTCTGAAAAATTTATGATTGTGGAAACTGTGATCACCAAATGTTTTAAGATTTCATAGACCATTGATAGAGAAAGACAGAAGTTCTATTCCAATAGTTATATGAACAATAACAGATTTTCTGCTCTGTAAACATATTGGTGTTTCTCTTTGATTAGGGGGAATACTTAAAGAGCGTTTTGTTGTTATTATTTTCATGCCAACTGCTTTTTTTCTAGCTCATTCAAAACTAACTCTTTGTTATGATTTCCCATTACATGAAATTTCCCGCCTTTTTTTTTTTTTTGGTCTACTCTTCTTGATTTCCTCTCAGGAAACATGACTGGAAATGTTGCCTGCTGTTTTGGAACACTGCCTATGTTATTTAATATATCAGTTTCTTATTGTAACTTGGAGTCTATGAATGTTAGAATTGTAATTTACTATTTATTATTGTTGGCCTTTTCTTGTAAGATCCATGAGCTGCTAGCATTCTTTTGGACCAAGGAAAGGAAAATTACATAAATAAATCTCATAATAAATATATAGTATGAAATGGTCTCTAGTTTAAATTGTTGGAAAAATGAATGAACTTGTTCACATAATAACATAAATATAAATATTCAGCTTATTGATATTCAATGATACCTATTTACCTCTAAATACAAAAGGAGGAAAATGAGAAAAATAAGAGATATCACACACAGAATAGCTTTAAAATATGTATAGTGGACTAAATGACTTCCATAGTAGTCATAAAATGCTATTATTACTATTAGGATTGACATTTGACACAGATCATAAAGATTATTTTAAAATGCTTAGAGGTAACTTTAGCTAAAGAAGCAGTTTTTCTGCCAGTTTTTCCAGAATTTGTAGATTTCTTTCTTTCCTGCTTGCTTGCTTTAGTGATTTGAAGAAGAGCTCTGCATTCAAATGAATGATAATGAGAACTGTCAAAGAGGCAGTAAAATTGAATCCTGTCCTTCGCTGCTAGGCTGAGAACTGCAGGAGTTAATTGTGTGAATGGTAATGAGACTGAGCAGGCAGCAGATGCTCGCGTGCCTTTACAATCCAAATCCCACCAACAAATTCCTCCCACTGAAACTTTCAGGGATAACTTGGCACCCCGGAGATGGTGATAGACTCACTTTCAGCCACTTCCCACCTGCTAGAACTATTGTTTACATTTGAAAAAGAAAGAAAATAAAAACAGTTACAATTGCCAAGTTGACTGCTGTCTTCTGCAATGACTTTATGGTGCTAGGTTTATCATAGTCAGGCTATTGAAACATCTAACTTTAAAGAAAACACACAAAATTCATCTATATTTTGTCCTTTAAGCATTCCTACTCTCTTCTCTTTTTGATTTCCATCCAACACGGCACCTATTGTGATTTCTGTTTCCTAATTTTTTTCTAAGTGTTTGTGTGTGGGTTTTTTTGTGTTTGTGGACATATATTAATAAAGCTACTACAAAATAAACTGTTACTTATTAATAAAAGTCTTGCTATTATTATTCTTAAAGAAAACAGAAGAGACAAGGGAAAAGTAGAATTAATTGTGGAAATAACATTGCTTTTAAGATAACTATAGTATATACAGTGTAGCTTGATAGACATCATTAATTGGTTCCAGGAGATGCAACAAGTACTAAAATGGATGAGCCCCAAGCAAACCACGTGATTTATCAAATGACCCTTTGTTTCAGCCAGGAATAACTTTCTGTCTGCCCTTAATCCTATGTCAACAACCTTCCCAGCATGGCCAACTTCCTGTCTGTCCTCTGTGGCCATCCACCTCCTTTTGCAGTGATCTTCCCAGTAATGGCTGACTTCCTGTCCATTCTCCCCAGCTGTCTCCCTCTTCCTATCACAGCACATCAAGTACTAAACAAACCGTCAAGTACTGAGACAACATTTTCATGCCAAAATGCATCAAGTACCAAATCTGACAAGTTTTGAAGAAGTCAAGAACTACTGTACTACTGTATAGTCAAACCTGAGCTTCTGCAGTTGACTCATCAGTTACTGATCTTCAGAAATATCATTATCTATTCAATTTGCATGGGACACACACTCTTATACCAATCATCACACAAAGTTTAAACATAATCACACATAGTTAGAACAGTAATTCATTGTTCCATTCCACACATCTGTATATTCACTACATTGAGTTAATACTTAACCTACATGATTCAAGAACTAGATAATCTCATAGTCCAACCATTCACATGAAATAAACTTTATGCAGGTTGGTTGTTTATATTAAGCCATCATTTCTCACACACTTTAACTTTGTCAAGGGAATACAGGCTCATGCAGGTTCTCCACCATTTTATTTTAATATTGTATTGGAATGCTTATTGCCAATAACCAATACTTTTCATGATAAATTAGACACAAACAAATATAAAGGTTAAATGTATCTGATTTAAAGCAATATCAAGTCAGTGTTATTAAAATGATCATAAGAATTTCTTAGAAGATTTGTAGCTGAGAAGCAACATTAGGTATGTGACATATTACGTCTATGGTATTATTAAATTATAAACAATCATTTCCATTTACATGGACTTTAAGAGTACATAGAAAAAATAATAGCATACAAATAGTTGTTACAAAGTAAGCTGTACTGGCAATAAAAAATATAATATTTTTCATTCATGCAGAATCATAAATTATCCAGAATCATTTACAGTTTTCCTCTATAATAGTAGTTCACTGAAAATCATTTGTGTGAGAGAGGAAAATGGTCAAGAGATACCCTGTAATTCTAAAAGTTTTGAAATTCGATGATGTCGCAGTGTATACAAGGTCAAGGTTAGATTTCTAGATATGGAATTTATAATACGTTGCTTCTTTGCAGTAATTTTTATTCTTCTTGGCATATGATTCCACAGGTATTGTAATCAAGAACAGATTATATTTCTATGCCTAAGTGGCTAAGAAACAAGAAGTATACTGACATTTTATATTAAGAATGAGCATGTCACAATACATATGATTTATTCATTTGCTTGGACTGCATATTGGTTTATAGTGTCATTTATGACTGAAGATCAAAAATCAACTTGTCTCCCACTCCTCAAATTATCATACTTCTTCTCCCAGTTGTCAGTTGCTTGGGTGGAATCACAAGCATTTGTTTCAGTGTCTTCATAATTTTTTTCCTAAGATGCAACTATAACTGGAACATGTTTAAGTATCAACCAACCAGTGAACCAGTCTTCTCACAGAATGGGACAACTCACCATGGCCAACTTGTCATAGCCCATTCACTGCAGCCAACTCACCATGGTCCACTCGCCATGGGATGACTTGCCACAAGACAACTCGCTGCGGGACAATTCAGCAATTCAATTTTATTATTTAAAATAGTTAAAAATGTAATTCACATTTCATTTTGTCCCTTATTTGGCATCCTTTCTTTAAGATTCTATTCCACTATGATATTAGTGTAACTCTTGTCCCACGGCCGGTTGTCCCATGGCGAGTTGGCCATGGTGAGTTTGGCTTTGGTGAATTGGCTGTGGCGAGTTGTCATAGACCCATCTTCTCATGGGGTTGTTAAACTGTTGCAAGATTTATACCAAAGACTACTGATGATCCTTATTCTATATAGTAGCTGACTGTATACATGTATAATGGATGCAAATTCAATTTCTGCAGTTCCACAATATATTACATTATAAATTAACCAAATTGCTGGGTTTATATAATGATGAATAACAGAAACAAAGCAAAACAACAAATAAACAAATAACAAACCGCAGGAATTCAAGATAACAATTAATCTATACTGTCCACTAGATCTAAATGGACTTTTTTGATAGCTTATGTAAATGTAGCTCATGGGAAACAATAGAGAATTCTTCTCTTGTGATGCTTTGAAGAAATTATTGAGCATATGGCTTCCCAACAGTGCAATGCTTTGGTGCACAGTATCTGGTTAAGCTAAATCTGAAGTTTTGTAATAAGCTTGTTAGGATTTGCCAAGCTAGCAACTGAATATTTAAAGTTGTTTTGATGTTTCTCTCCAATCTTGAGTTCAGTGTCATTCATCTTGATCAGATAATTAGTGATTCTTCCAAAGAAAGGAGACAGAGTACTCCTAATTAAGCACATTTGTGAGATACCAAACTAATATTTAATAGAATCCAATAAACTGGAAAATGGCAATCATGCACAATGATTTCAGCTGTCGAATCAACGCAACATTGAAATAAAATGTTGTTGCTTTTTAAAAACAAAGATATGGCTTCATTAATTATTCCAAAATATGAACTAGCAATGTCTATGCTTAAAATTTTGAAAGCCTCTTCAAAATACACTGCTCATTTTTATTAAAATAATTGTTTCCAATCAGGCTCTGCTACATTAGAAATATAATCCTACTTTTGAAAGCAATCAGAGAAAACAAGAATTGAAATGATTATATTCCACTCCAAACCAGAATTTTAAAAAACACTCAAAAAACCAAATACATTTACTGTTTGAACTAGGGAGATCAAACAGGGAACTTTCATTCGTATTCTGTTCAAACACATTCAAAACAAATTATGTTCATGTTTAAAGTTTTTCATGCAAGTCAGAGAGATCCTGAGACTTTGAAAGGATTGCAACTGAGAGAACTGGCCCCATTATTAAATAGTTTCAGTTAGTTTCATCAGACATGGATATGTCTCTTAGGTACCCACAGAACTGAGATTTTGGTATCATTGGTGGCTGCTTTTTGTTGGTCTACTTCTAGTGCATCAAAAGCATACAGTGAGAAGCTCCAACTTCCCACCCCACCCCAACAAGCAAACAAGCAAAAGTGTGGACACTACAACTGTCATTATTTGAACATCCCCATTATTCTTCTATATTAGACTACTTACACAGGGGTGAGCTTCAAAAATTTTAACAAAGGGCTCTCTGCCCAGTTGCTGGGTGGGCATGGCCATGGTGTCCATGGCCTAGTCAGCCTCCTGCACCATGTTGGGGAGGAATGTTTTTTGCCCTCCCTGAGCTTTGGAGGCTTTCTTTGAACCTCTGGGAGGACGAAAATGGTCTCCCAGGGCTCCGGAGACTCTCTGGAAGCCGGAAATGGGCCCATTTCTGCCCTTCCCAAATTTCTAGGAGGCCCATTTTTCACCCTCCTGAGCCTCCGTGCACACCCTGAACTTACCTACAGGCCATTGTTTTTATTGCTTTCTTTTTTTGGGGGGGGGGACAGACAATTTGGTGAGTTCATGAAAATTAGCATAGTTTCATGGAAACTATGAACATGGAAATGATTTGTGCTGTGTCTTTACAGATTTTTTTTCACTTTCTGGACTAGCATACTATTATCCCATCAAAATGTTAAGTAGCTCTAACTCTCCCTATCTTTCTGAGATTAGCCAAGATACTATCCAGAAAGACTCAATTGCATGCTCCATATTAAAAATTCTCCTTCTCCTATATAAAATAGTCTGCCTTTTAAGCCCTCACTTAAGACAAGACATTCCATAGATAAAATCTGAGATTTCTGTTTGTATGTCTATTACATCCCATTATGTATTCTTACATCCCATTATGTACTCTTCTGTAATCTTTAAAGTGTGATAGATTGAGAACCTTGTCACAATGCAACAAATCATAAAAATAATTTTGCTGGTCAAGCCAAAGGGCCATCTATATAGCGATTTTCAATGACCAATCAAATTATATATAATAAAAATGTTAGAAAATAGTTGTTTTGAGATTTTATTTCAAAATTCCTGATACTTGAAGAACATTAATAAAACATTAATCATCTATAACTGAAATGGATTAGTTTCAATAGACATTCAAAAGAATATAGAACATAGAAATACAACTACTTGATTAAAAGCATATCATGGATTTAAATGGCCTATCATGGATTATCATGGATTTAAATGGTTATTTTGTAAAGACAAAATTGAAAATCAAATAATATAGTAAAATATGTCACGTTTATACAACCTTCTTTCCCAGTCATCAGTTACCAGAAGAAAGGGCAAGTGATAGGATTTTATGTTTGTGTGAGTAAATTTTCATGACAGTTTTGCAAAGCTGACTTATCGTCACATAAATATTACGTTGAACTATTCACACATGCTAAAACTGCCTTGAGCTATTTAATGCATTTATAGCTGTTATAATCCTGCTCTCTTATATTTATTATGACTTCAAGAAAATAGAAGAAATGGTGGATAACAGAATAGAATATTAAGAAAGTTTTCCCTAAGAAATCTTTGGTCAAATAAATGTTTCAAACATTGCCTCTTCTTTGATGTTCATAACAAGAAAGAAGACAATCAAGCAAATTATGTTTTCAGCCATTTTCTCTTTTTATTATACTAGAATAGCTTGGCTAAATCTAATCTTATTTTATGTTACCTTACCTTATATTATCTTACCCTAATCTTACACCACTTAGAAAATCTTTGCATTGACAAATTTTCCATCTGTCAATTAATTATACACAATGAAAATATAATTATATATAATATGCCAATACATGACAACATTCTAGGTTCCTGCGTTGAACTTACTGCCTAGGAATGCCAACACCAGCTAAAGAACTAGCACTGTGATTTTAAATTGTTGTGTATATAGTAATAGTAATAGTAAGAAAGTAACAGACAGAAAATGCCATGTCTGCAAAGAAGCTGAAGAAACAGAAGACCATCTGGTTAGCTGCTGCAAGATACTGTAATTCAGACTATACATAAAGTTGAGTAGAAACATATAAGAAAATTCAAATAATTTAAGTCATTATCTAGAGATGAACATCCAAGTCCACACTGATTATCATAGAAAGTAAATTGTATGCATAATTACATGGGGAAAATGAAGAATATATTGCTACACTAAAATTGGTGGTTTCTCAACTGTTTATATGGTTAGATATCAATTCCACTTTTATAATGCCATGCTCAGCTTTTTTTCTTAATATATTATAATTTGTATTCATACTCACTGCCAGAATTATCTTTCCAAAGGCTAAAATCAAGTAACTGTATTATATTATACAATTGTAACTCTGAAATTCTATACTGCCAGTGACACAAAATCTTAAAGGATAAGACCAATCAGACATTTTTACCTTTGGTAAGTGATATGAATGAATTCTAATTCATTCTTGTCTGCCTTTGTATTTCTGCAAGCAATACCAAATTATTTTAATTTTTCTCTCTCATCTTATGCTTCTCTTATGTAATTATAATTTTTAATGTAGCCCTGAACTAAGAAAGAAAAACTGGACGAACCCTTCGTCACCATTATACAGTATGTGCTACTTACTTCTGAATGTAGTTTCCCATTTTTCAAGACTTGTTGTAAACATTATGCCACAATACCTCCAGTGGTGGGTTTCAAAATTTTTTACTACCGATTCTGTGGGCATGGCTTGGTGGGTGTGGCAGGGGAAGGATACTGTAAAATCTCCAGTCAGAGGTGGTATTTGCTGGTTCTCCGAATTACTCAAAATTTCCACTACTGGTTCTCCAGAACTGGTCAGAACCACTGAATACCACCTCTGAATACCTCCTAATGCTGGTTTGAAGCCAGAGGAGTTTACTTTGGTACAGGAAATTGGTAAAATTTTGATTGCTTCTGCTTTGTATCTTTATGCTATATATTCCAATGAGAAGGCCCCTTGTGAATGTCATAATTTTCCTTTCCAAGAGGAGGCATTTTATACCCTATGGATGTTGTCTTCTCCATTATAATGAAAATATTTTATAAAATTTTAATTCCTTTTGAAAAGTCATGTCTTTCATCTCACAATAGAGATGTTATATCTCTTTCCTATAAATCTTGATTGTTATGGTGAAATGCCATAAGTGACATGCTGTCACATGATGTGACATATCAGAATGCATGAGGTGATATGCAAATACGAATTTATTTTTTTCAACACAAAACAGAGATTATTGATTGAATTGCTTATTCTGATAGGCTCATTGTAGAAAAAATATGATCTAGTGGCTTCTTGCTTTCTAGCTTTGTTTTCATTTACTAAGTTTTGTTTTCAACATCCAAGGCTTTTATATCAAAATAATACATGGTTTTATGCTTACAAAAGTAGTCAGTTTTAATATCTATAATATGCTTAAGTGTGCACTGTGATAAAAGTTAACTAACGTGCTAGAAATTGGTAGCTTGAAAAGCAGTGTTGCTGATATCAGGAGGCTTCTGAGAATTAGCATGTGTCATGCCCCTGTCGAAATATGATTCAGAGGGGGAAGCTGACAGCTGACAGGAAGTGGGAGTGTGGCTCCGTTGGCTGTGGAAGAAACTGGGGAAAGGCAAAGTCCGGCTGGGCAGAGCAGAGAAGAGGTAGAACAAGGGAGAGGGAATTCAGAGGAAGACACAGGCCCACACCCAATTCATCCTAGGGCACGCAGGGAGGAATGGAGAAGGGAGCAATGTGAGTTGCGTGGCTTATGGGGGAGGAAAGGGCCCTGATTCCCTTCATTAGCTGCAGCTGGGAACACAGTGTATAAAAGAGGAAGCTGTGCACAGCAAGTTCTTGGGAACAAATGTGAATTTATCTGGTATCATCGTGGCTTATCTGTGTTCTTGGCATCTTCCCAACCATGTGAGTTTTGCCCTGTTTTGAAGTCTGAAATTCTTTCTTCTGTCCTGTCAAGTTAATTACTTCAGCTTGGTATTTGGATTTTTAGTTACAGCTTGTATGTACCTTGTTTTGGACTGAATTTTCTACACTTAAAGGCTGTTCCTGGGAGAGAGTTTTCTCCAGCCAAAGGTAATCTGGACATTGGGGGCAAAGTTGGAGATAATAAAGGGACTCTTATTGCTTTTTTGACTCTGTTGCCTTTGTGCCACACCCCGGATCATCACATCATGCTTGTTTCACTTAGATAGAATGCTGGAGATTAAAACAAAAACAAAAATTCTTCAGAGAAAGTGCCTGAGGTTAAAAAAAAAAGAACTGTTTCAATCCATATTAAATAATTTTAACCTTCCCAGAAGTTAAACCATTCATTCATATAAAAATATATCCTGGAAGGAGACAATGGCAAACCACTTCCTGTATGGTTGCCAAAAAAAACAAGCATATGGCTATGAAATTACCAGAAGTTGAATGCAATTCAATGGCCACCTTACTTCTAACTCATATGTGCCTAACAACATCCCATAATAAATGCCTAGGTAAAGAAATATATATGGTTTGTACATCAAATTGTCTCCTTTCTTTATGACCTCAGTGTACTAAATAAAAATGTAGGAGGATATCCAAAAATACTCTAAGGACATGGAATGTAGAAAAGTTTCAGGATGTTCTGTTTGTAAACATAATATACGCAAAATAAAAAATCCTACCTTCAATGAAGTATTTAATATTTTAAAATTAACTTTATAACTGCTTCTTGGTTGTGTTGCATAATTATGCATAATTAAAGGATTATTTTTTCTCATACCTTTTTTCATAATATTAATTCAGAGTAAACTAGATTTACCACAAATATTTGCCCACATTGGGATATTGTGAACCAAACCATCTATAATGCAGATATATTTTCAGTTATTATTATTGCTGCTATTGAAGATTTAATCTTCAATTCAATTCACAGTCTAGGACTGGTAAACTTAACAGATAATAACAAATAATCAGAGTTGGAAGGGACCTTATAGGTCATCTAGTCCAACCCCCGCCCAAGCAGGAGACCCTACACAATTTCTGACAAATGGCAGTCCAATCTCTTCTTGAAGGTCTCAAGTGATGGTTTTCCCACAACTTCCGAGGGCAACTTCTGTTCCATTGGTTGATTGTTCTCACTGTCAGAAAATTTCTCCTTACTGCCAGGTTGACTTAACAGTTCAAGTCCTAACCAAGGACCTAAAAGCTATTAAGGTAGCATCTGAGTATATAGGGAGTTCCAAGCAGGGTGTTTTTCTGCAAGTTAGGATATTCAGGTCTAATAAGTTCAAAATGTCCATGTATCTAGGCAGCCCTTTGGGTATTGCTCCAAGGATTCCTATTACTTTTGGTACAGCCATTGATGTCTTCCTTCTTAGTCACTCAACTTCAATTTGCAAATCCTGATGTTTTGTTATTTTTTTCTAGCTGTTTCACTTCAATTTGTGCATCACCTGGTATTGCAATATCAATGAACCAGACAATAGTCAGGCTTGTTGTGGGCCAAATGTCTGTCTATTTGGATCTAAAAGTCTCACAGGATCTTGACTTGCTCTTTTTTAAGAACTTTGTAAACAACAAGAACAACAACAACAATAATAATAGGATTTATTGCAGCCATCCCATTTCAAAAGATTCTGGGTAGTTCACAACTTCCAAAATATAATTAAAATAATTTAAAACATAACAATTAATAACAATTGAACAACAAATAGAACTTCAAGGACCAAATTCTTGCTTTAAGATATGAGTTCTGTTGCTTTGTACTAATGCACATATCCTTCAGAAGTGCATCTGAAAATTATTGCAATAAATACATTGTGTGGTTCAGCTTCCATGCATTAACTTAATTATTATTCTTAGGAATATGGGAATATATAGAGTTTAAATATTTTAAGATGCAGCTCTGAAATTATTTTCAACCATAAATTAGTCACTTGACACTCTTTTAAAAGGTGTCAAATCCAGTTCAAACAATGGAATTATTACCTGACTTTTAGAAGAAAGTTAAAATATTTTCAGTTATGAGCAATGAAAAAAAGGAAAGAAAAGCAAACAACAAATTGTATTTTCAGATTTTAAAGCAAAATAAAAGAGAAGAGCAACACAAATGAGTGCTCTTGAGCTAATGGAATTATCTGTGAATTTTCTGTACCCAACTCAGAAAGGACACTAATTCCTTGGTTTGCTCTTTTAGAGCACTAAAGCCTGAATTGATATAATTATTGGCTTGGGTTGTTAGTGATTTAGGCCAGATGGCTATATGTTTCTAAAGTCCCAGTTGGTTGAATTAGGTTTTTCAGTCTGTCTATAAGGTTTGGGAATCTGAACTTTGAAAAGGCTGCAAACTTGTAAAACAGTATTATTCATGGGGAGGGGGGGGCACAGTGTTCATCTGTGTGACTCACTACTAAATACATTCATTATAGCCATGTCTATTCTATGCAATTTGATACACAACACTGGTTTCTGAAAAAAAGAAGAAGAGACAATAGCATATAAACTGCTTTTGAATCCTTAAAAAGGAGAGTTCACACTGAGACTCTTCTGCTTTCTTTATTGGAAGAATACTCATAGTGACTTTGGTTGAATTCTGATGAGAACAACAGCCCTGGAGGTAGATGGGCAGAGAAACAACCAACATTTTACAATTATATCTAGGCCATGTTTGAAAAAATTGGAACAAGAAAGAAAGAAGGAAGGAAGGAAGGAAGGAAGGAAGGAAGGAAGGATCCAAGTTAGCATGTAAAACAATCAAATGAACAAAAGGGGGGGGGAGGATGAAGCACCATATAGCTGAAATAAAATACATACAAAAAGAGAAATAAAAACAATCCTTTGTAATCTTGAAAAATAATGTGTAAATTTCTTTATTCTGAATGAAATCTCTGTTAATAATCAATTATATTTCTAATATTTAAAATAAGCATTTCCACCTATTCCATATATTAAGGGTAGAATAAGAGATCATCATCTCAGTATTTTCTGCACAGTTATATCGTGTCTAGCACAGCATGGCAAATCTGTACCTTTTGTGGTGTTTGTAGGTGTCATTGTGTGTCTGTATATATTTGTACTTTAAAAAAATAGATTTGTATCCTTTTTTTCCTTTTCACACACTCAAGGCTATATAACCCCATTTTCACTACTTGGTCCCCTCCAGCAATACTGTCTGAAGTCTGATCCGTAGACAGCCACTGGAACAAAATCAAGCATAGTGCTTTTGGGCTGAAGGTCTGTAACTGTTGTCCAGCATTTTAATCACTATACATAATATGTAATATCTGTTCTTGACAGGTGTATGTGAGTTTAAACATTCATGCATAGGGCTGGCTATTGTCTGAAAGAAAGAAAAAATGATCTGTGTGAAGTCCAAGAAGTAGTCTCATAATCAGGGATGGAAATCTGATTGATGGAAAAACAGTGTTGCATCAGATGGACTTATGTGGCATGATTTTTAATCAGTTCTGCAAAAATATTGATGATCCATAGATGGCAGCACAGTCGTACATAATACTGTAAATTTTTCTAGCCATCTAGAGGTTGACCATATTTTTGTACCTCTGATCCAATAGCCCTAGAAAGAACAAAAGCAGATACTGCCAAAAACCACATGTAAATATCAGACTATAGGCTTGATTATTATAACCAGATATTTACAACAGCAAGACAGTTCAAAAATCCATGTGCCAATGGCACTACATTTATAAATGGCAAATTCCATTTCAAAATATGAATGTCATTCAAAATGGCAATACATAATTATCTTGTGTATTAAAAAAAACAATCTCTCTTTTATTGATTGAGAATTTTGTCTTGTCCCAATTCCCAATTCCTGGAGGTGTGCTAGAAACATTAGATAAGTTAAAATGTAGAATTACTAGGACAATACCAACTTTAGAAAATAGAAGGCAATTAAAGATTGCTACTGTGACGAGCACAGTTGTAATTTATTCCTTTATGTTTGTCAAGAAGGGAAAGAGATGTACTTTTGAACACAGAAATGATGGGGATAAGACATAGCCTTTGCTACTGGATGATATGTGAATACTAAAGGATAGATAGTTCTTGGTCAGAAAAAAACACTTAGTGATTGGTGATCTCTGTGAGTATTAGACTTCTAAGCATGCCCATGCTGATACAGTCTGATAGTCAAATTGATCTGAAATAAAACATTCTGGATTCAGAAAGATGGAAAGACTCCAGCTGAGTGGAATACAATTGGAAAAGTCAGCTATATTCCACTTAAATAATGTAGAATCTGCCAGGCTGCTCATCCTTATATATTACAAAGGTAATTAAAGTAGCACAATGTAAGCAGATAAGCCTGTAGCCCACACCTGAACTCATAACAATTTCAGTTCATATGTTCATAACTAACAAATGACAATTAATTATTTAGTCCAGAATCAGTTTGATTAAGTGGACATGGAAATCTTGCTCTCCCATTACATCAAATACATTCTGTGATGTATCCCATCTGCTTCATTCATAAATAGTTAAGCCACAGTAGTGTGTGAAGAGATGGATCTCAATTCCTACTTATAAATGAGTTCAACAATTAGTATTTCAAGTGTGGTTTTCCACATATACATGGTAGGTTTTGGGAGAATGCCCAATAAAATATTCCCATTTTGGGAAACATTTGTTTTAATATTCTATTTTTAAAATTTATAGTATTAATTTAAGCTTCAAAACACTTCAAGTAGCTTCACAGGACAAAATATGAGATATAATTAGCAACCTGCAAAATAAAGAGATAAAGCTTTAATTATTAAAAGTTGGAAAGAATAAAAATAAGGTAAAGGTAAAGGTTCCCCTCACACATACATGCTAGTCATTCCTGACTCCTGCTCATCTCTGCTTCTAAGCCGAAGAGCCAGCGCTGTCTGATGATGATTCCGTGGTCATGTGGCCGGCATGAAATGCCAAAGGTGCACGGAATGCTGTTACCTTCCCACCAAAGGTGGTTCCTATTTTTCTACTTGCATTTTTACATGCTTTCGAACTGCTAGATTGCCAGAAGCTGGGACAAGTAACGGGAACTCACTCTGTTATGTTGTACTAGGGATTCGAACCACTGAACTGCCAACCTTTCTAATCGACAAGCTCAGCGTCTTAAGTCACTGAGCTACCGAGTCCCCTTAAAAAGATAGTAATGTGGTACAAATGTAATTATTTTCAGGTGCCTCCAGACACAGTGTTCCTACAGAAAGGCATCTGCTCTAGGTCATCATTTTCTGCCAAAATGTTCAGGTGCAAATATTTGTAAGAGTTCAAGAAATTAACTCTGATTCATTTCTTTGAACTTAAAAAAATGTTGATTCACATTCAATATGGAAACGCCAATTGATTTATAGTTCAGAGTTCAAACAGTAACACGGTTAAACAAACTGGAACCCAATTAAGATTTTAATTGCTGATTGGTAATCATTATTTAGCATAAACAATAATTTTGAACTGATGTGGAAGCTCATGAGCCTTGGCTTCTTCCACTGATTCATTTCTACCTGAACCAAGTCATTCCTAAATTCCTCTAATTCGTTTAAGAGATATTGCCAAAATTTTCTTAATTGTTCATTCCTGCGTATAACTATCAACATAACTACACAAAAGAGGATACATAAGCTATAAGGTAACTATACAGTCGGGAACAGAAGAAGCTTATTCTGAGATCGATTATTATTTCAATACTGAGGTTTCATCTACTGCATACTGTCAATGCTGTTTAATATATATTTTTCCAGTTTTTCAGACTGTAGTTTTTCCAATCCTATCTGGAGATACCAGGAACTGAACATGGGTCCTTCCACACTGAATTATGTGCTCTACTCAATTCATAGACTGATCTGTGTGGTTTCCAAATGCAACCTCACTCACCAATAGTATTTCTAGTTTCTAAGATGTGCTGAGATTACTACTATGGACTCTAGCCCAAACTCTCAGCAAGTAAGCAACCCCTATCTGACCCTTGCAATGGCTCAAAATGAAAGCAGTTTGGCATGGGTGAAGGATCAGAACTTCAAATTCGGGTGTCATATAAACTAAATCTAAGTTTGTATCCAAGTTTGAAATTACCTCAATTAATCTATATCATCAACCAATTTTTCCTGGCTAGGCATTATGATAGCAATAGTCCATATTATGGGGCAAAGCTGCCAAAAAATTCTTAAAGGACTATAAGAAATGAAATTTAGTTCTGTTGGAAGAAAAGTCCATCTGGGTTCAGTTCCAAGTGGGGAGAAAAACACTGGAAACATGGAGACTGTTTGGAAGGATGGTTTAATGGTGGACAGGACCACATGGTTTGAGGTCCTGGGAAAAATTGAGTGAGTGAGAGAGATTTATACCTTCTCTTGGGCTTTGAACTTGTTCCTGTTCCTATGAAAGAAATGTATTCTGATTGGTTGTCAGACTCCCATGGAGCCATGCTTTGTAGGTTGTCTTGAGTCCCAGGGTTGGTTGAATCTTGCTGGGTGATGTAATCTTCCCAAGTGCCATGTGGTAAGATGGGTAGAGAGCTAATCATATCATGTCCTGAGACCCATCTCTTAAACCCATCACTCTATAGGGAGCTGCTTTGTCTTTAAAAACATGTTTCTCTTTTTTCATCCAGGGAAATATAATATTCTGCCTTTTTAATATTTCCTAGAATATTTCATTATTCTAGGAGAGGGGTGGGTGCTAACTTTCTACAGTTCCAAGAAATAAATGAGAACTTGTAGAGATATAGTGTGGTGCAGTGGTTAAGCTGTTTGACAGAATTGAGGATCTTCAGGTCTACCTGTGCTGGAGATTTTGAGCTAGTAATTTAGGACAATACCTCAGAGTGTTGTGTTGTAGGGGAAAAATGGGACCAGAGGGAGTGCTATGAACACCATACGGATTTCCTGAAGGAAAAGCAGCATATAATTCTAGCAAATACATGAATAAAATAATAAAACAAAATAAAATAAATTGTCCTTTGGAAAATGCTGGCCTGTTTTTCTAATATCCTAATATCCTATCCCAAAGATATTTTAAACTGATTTCACATATGGGCCAAATGGTTTTTAGCATGCCTCATCATGTCAAAGACAAAGGCTGCTTTTAAAACAAAGAGGAAGGGAAACCTTCTGAAGTTGTGAAGTCTGTTTATAGCAAGAAGAAAGAAAAAGCTTTTGTGGAAGATAACATACCTACAAAACATTGTCAAATAGAAAAGAATGTATGAAGGTTAAAATGCTGGGCTCTTGGTACTTAGCTGTTTTCGTTTGCAGGCATTTCATTACCAAGCTATAAAACATTTGCAAGGAAGAACCCAAGCTCATAGGGCCAAGAGCCCAACAATGTCAAAGCTATATAGCCATTTTCTGAAACCAAGAAAAGAAGAAAACCACAGTGGATTTTTCTTGACAGTAAAATGAAGGGAAGCGTGAGATTAAAAACCAAATTCTCTTGTGGGCAAAACATTTTAAGTAAAAAAATCAAAAGGATCAATTTCTTGAAAGCAGCCAAAGGACTAAGAGGGAGGGAGGACAAATTCTTCATGAAACTAACTTACTCCAAAGGCTTGGTTTGCCTTTTAACCAAAACCTGAAGTGTTAGCCATATGCCAGCATATTAATGAAAGCTCTCGTTCAAATGACAAAGAAAGAAGCCCACCCAACCGAAATCTTCGTAAAAACGGGAGAACATGAAGTTTGATTTTAAGACATTCTTCAGCAATTTGTTTCCTTTTGTGGTAGTGGGAGGTGAGGGAGAGAGGCGGGTGGAAGCCGCTCCCACCTCTCTCCTCCCTCTTTTTTTTGGTCTATGAGCATGTGTGACTTCACTGTCCTTTGATTTGGAAGCAAGCTGATTGGCTGGAAGCGATTCAACACATCCAGCCGGGCAAAAGCTTTGTCTGAGTTGAAGTGAAGTTCCACCGATTTTTTAGACGGGAGTCAGCAATCTGGGCTACTTAGTCGCCAGAAGCTGAGGAGAGCGGGCGTTAAGAGGGGTCTCTTCGGGAAGAAACCGCGCCGCCGCCGCCGTGCAGCCTCGGCTCCTTTCTCTCGGCACTGGGTGAATAATAGCTGCAGCGGAAGGAAGAAGCCTTGATGTGCAAAGCTCTTGGGCGAGAAGAAGCGGAGGAATCCGAGCCGGCTTGCCTAGGGGATGTATAGTGGGAGCTCCGCCGCCTTGGTCTCGCTGTAGGCAACTTTTTCCTGAGCGGCTGGGACGTGGCATCCGTTTCAGAAGGAAGGTTTGCAAGCGCGTTTTGTTTTTTCTCTCTTTCCTTTTTCTCCCCCCATTCCTCCCAATTTCCCAAGAACCAAATGGACGTTGGGTTTGAGGGGTCGAGATTAAGTTAAGCGAATTGCTTTGTAACTTGTTTGGCAGAAAGACCCGGGAGCCGGTGCCGATGTCGCGTTTGGGTCGAAAAATGCACTTTAGGCTTCTCTTTGCACTGACGACCATCCTGTCCTGCTGGGAAGGTGCAGCGGGCAAAAATCTGAAATACAGGATTTATGAGGAGCAGAGGGTTGGCTCGGTCATTGCCAGGCTTTCGGAAGATGTCGCCGATGTTTTGTATAGGCTGCCTAATCCTTCTTCAGTGCGGTTCAGAGCCATGCAGAGGGGGAATTCTCCGTTGCTGCTGGTTCGGGAAGACAACGGAGAGATCAGCATTGGAGCTAAAATTGATCGGGAGCAACTCTGCCAGAAAAACTTAAACTGTTCCATAGAATTTGACGTGATCACTCTGCCGACTGAACATCTGCAGCTTTTCCATGTCGAGGTTGAAGTGTTGGATATTAATGACAATTCGCCTCAGTTCTCCAGAGCTCTTATTCCTCTTGAAATCTCGGAGAGTGCAGCCGTAGGTACTCGGATTCCTTTGGATAGTGCTTTTGATCCAGATGTTGGGGACAATTCCCTCTACACATACTCCCTTTCGGCCAACGACTTCTTTACCATCGAAGTTAGAACAAGGACCGATGGAGCCAAATATGCAGAGTTGATTGTGGTGCGGGAACTGGACCGGGAGCTGAAATCAAGCTATGAACTACAACTAACTGCCTCTGATAATGGTGTACCTCAGAGAAGTGGATCATCTCTCCTGAAAATCAGCATTTCAGATTCTAATGACAATAGTCCACTTTTTGAACAACAGACATACATTATTCAACTTTTAGAAAATTCACATGTTGGCACATTACTTATTGATCTCAATGCCACTGATCCAGATGAAGGTGCCAATGGCAAAGTTGTCTACTCCTTCAGTAGTCACGTGTCCCCAAAATTATAGAGACTTTTAAAATGGACTCTGAAAGGGGTCAACTAACTCTTCTCAAACCAGTGGATTATGAGACCACCAAATCCTATGAAATTGATGCTCAGGCACAAGATTTGGGTCCAAATTCAATTCCAGCTCACTGCAAAATCATTATTAAGGTTGTTGATGTGAATGACAACAAACCTGAAATCAATTTAAACCTGATGTCTCCAGGAAAAGAAGAAATTGCTTATATTTCTGAAAAAGCATCCACAGAGACTTTTGTGGCCCTTGTTAGAGTGCAAGACAAAGATTCTGGACTGAATGGAGAAGTGGTTTGCAAGCTTCATGGACATGGGCATTTCAAACTTCAGAAGACGTATGAGAATAACTATTTCATCCTAACAAATACTACTTTGGATCGAGAAAAGCGATCTGAATATAGCCTGACAGTCATAGCAGAAGACAAAGGAACTCCAAGTCTTTCTACAGTGAAACATTTTACTGTCCAGATCATTGATGAAAATGACAACCCACCCCAATTTCAGACAAACAGATATGAAATTGTAATTTTGGAAAATAATTCTCCAGGTGCATATATCACCTCTGTTACAGCAACTGATCCAGATCTGGGAGATAATGGGCAGGTGACCTACACTATCTTGGAAAGTTTCATTTTGGGAAGTTCCATAACTACATATGTGACCATTGATCCCTCTAATGGAGCCATCTATGCACTTAGGACTTTTGATCATGAGGAAGTAAGCCTGATAATCTTTATGGTTCAAGCTAGAGATGGAGGAAGTCAACAGTTGGCTAGCAATACAACAGTGGTACTAACTATTATTGATGAAAATGATAATGCTCCTTTGATTGTGGGGCCTGCACTGCACAACAATACAGCAGAGATTTCAATCCCTAAAGAAGCTGACAGTAACCATTGCATCACTAGGATAAGAGCCACAGATAGAGACTCGGGGGTTAATGCAGAGCTAAGCTGCGCATTAGCAACTAGTAGTGAAGAAGGCCTCTTCGTGATGGATCCACAGACATGTGACATTTATCTTAATGCTAGTATTGAATCTGTTACATCAACAGAATGGGAACTTACAGTGGTTGTTAAGGACAAAGGAAGTCCTCAACTGAGTACCAAAGCACTTCTGAAATGTAGTGTTGTTAAAAATATCTATCAACTTTCATCTACAGAAGCAACATACCCAAGCCAACCTCCTCTAGATATTTCCATGATCACAATAATATCCTTAGGAGCAATATGTGCAGTTTTGTTGGTGGTCATGGTAGTCTTTGCTACAATGTGTAATCGTGAGAAGAAAGACACCCGGTCTTATAATTGTCGTGTTGCAGAATCCACATACCAGCATCATCCCAAAAGGCCATCAAGACAGATTCACAAAGGGGACATTACATTAGTGCCTACCATTAATGGTACTTTACCAATCAGATCCCACCACAAAGCTTCACCTTCATCATCTCCAACACTAGAAAGAGGGCAAATGAGCAGTCGACAAAGCCATCACAGTCATCAGTCTTTAAATAGTCTGGTGACCATCTCATCAAATCATGTACCGGAGACTTTCTCTCTTGAGCTCACTCATGCTACTCCTGCTGTTGAGGTAAGATCATACATTGCATTAAATAAAAGTCATTCACCTAAATAAGTAAATCCTATATCTATTTAGTGCAATAATTTGCAATGTATCATTTCAGTTATTATATATTATAACTGTACACATCTATATTTATGATATGTATTTATACATACCAGAAATTCACTAGGAAAATATATTGCAGTTTCCCAAGTACCTCCCTCTCTATATATGTACGCAGTATGAATTGGATGATATTTTCATTTCTTATTACAGCACTTGGGTAAAAAACATAACCAAATTATGGAATTCCAGCTCTGAATATGATTTTAGTTTCTGTACAAATCACAAAAGCCATGAATAATAGGCTGGCTAGATCTTGGTGCTCTTGCTATCCAAATTCCAGATGACCACTAGATGGGAACAAAGTAGATTGTTTCATTGTACCTACTGGTGATCCAGAGGTTTGCAATCTATATCTATTACCCTAAATTGTAATAATTGGTGCAATATTAACTAAATTGGTTAACATTTATTTAATATTGATACAATATTAACTGAATTTTAATAGCCTACCAGTAATATTACTCCAGTTAATTAAATATATTTTAGAATTAGTCCTTAGAAATCTTTCCAGGATGTAAAAATCACATGTTCTTCTATGCTTCAGTATTTCAATATACTTATAATGTATTTGCATATTTAAAGGGGACAAAAGAATGAAGAAATATATTACTAACACTAATGAAGTTTTAACTACATCTGTTCTAACAGCTTGTGTCAACTGTGCATACAAATTTTTAATGAATGTGTTTAAGGCCTTTGAGCCATAGCTCAGAGCTGTTAAATAGCTAATTTTTCACTGACTTCAGTAGAATTAAAACTATTTAGAGCCAAACACTTGAATTTATTAACTAGCTTAAGGTTCAGAGTTAAGCTTTTTATATGCTTTGGATCATGAGGCTAAGTTACAAGGCTAAAGTATATCTAATACACTAAGATGTTTATAACTGTCTTTTATATTGGACTAAATTCTGTTTCTTCTGGCAGATTATTTTCACAGATACTTTATGGCAGGGGTGTCAAACTCAAGACCCAGGGGCCAGATCTGGCCCACAGGGTGCTTAGATCTAGCCCATGGGGCTGTCCTGGAAACAGAGAAAGACTGGCCCATGGTGCCTTTGCCAGCGAAAATGAGCTACATTTTCAGCCTCCTGCTGTTTCACTCTGTCAGTGAAAATGGAGCTTGGGAGGGTGAGTATGGCCATCTCAATGTCATTCATGTATGGGGTGCCTGTAGTGTCCCGAGCTCTCTGCCAGAGAAAACGAGCTCCCAAGCTCTGTTTTTCCTGGCAGAGGACTGCAGGAGGCTGTTGCAGCCAAAAACAGAGCTTGGGAGCCTATTTTCTCTGGCAGAGCACTGAGGCCACCACAGGCACCCCCGACATGAGTGTTGTCAAGCTGGCCACGCCCACCCTGGCCACACACCCCACCCCACACGAGGTCAAACACAACCCTGGTGTGGTCATCAATGAAACTGAGTTTGACAGCCCTGCTTTATGGTTTAAAAAAGGAAGGGCATTAATATACATAGATTTTCTTGGGCAGTTATATGGATAATCTTTGTAAGGATTAATTTTTACTGCTGTTGTGTGTTCATAACAGGTGTCTCAGCTTCTCTCCATGCTTCATCAAGGCCAATATCAACCAAGGCCAAGTTTTCGAGGCAACAAGTATTCCAGAAGTTACAGGTAAGGATTTTCTTTGGTCAAAGTTCAGAGTAGCATTATCAGAGGGTATAGGCTTAGCTCATGAGCTAAAGAAGCCCAGTTCAACCCACATGTCTCTTTTGTTTTATCACAGATATGCCCTTCAAGATATGGATAAGTTCAGCCTGAAAGATAGTGGTCGTGGTGACAGTGAAGCAGGAGACAGTGATTATGATTTAGGGAGAGATTCTCCTATTGACAGACTTCTTGGAGAAGGATTCAGTGACCTTTTCCTTACAGATGGGAGAATTCCTGCAGGTAAAAATTCAGTGAAAATTAAACAGCCTATTTTCAGCATTCTCAGACAATGATACAAAGACAAATTTGTACTGGTGAAAAATAAACTTTTATCTTCTTTTTATCCCTATACTGGACAACATCTAGAACTTGCTCAAGGTTTTAAAAGCAATACATATTTGCCATATAAAGGCTTAAAAGTTTGTCTAAAACGTCATACTCACAACTCTGTAGAATACAGTTCTGTCCCATAAATGGTGTCTTTAAATTTTTGTTAAAATGAATTAAATCCCCCAAATTGTAAGAAGATATCAAATGTTAATGGCAAATTGATATTGTTTGCTGTTAATGTTAATGGAAAGTAGTTTACTATAATGCTTGGACTACAACACTGTTAATCACACTTCTGTTAAATCACAAGTCTATGTCTATGCTTGACTTTCTGGCATCCTTCTCTGATCTTGGCCTCTTTTAGGATGTTCGTTTTCTGGATGTGGCCAAAATAATTGGCTTTTGGGGATAAGTTAGAGTTTTGGAGTGTTAAATACTTCTCAAATGCCTTGCCCCCATGGCCTGAACATCCTTGTCACTTTGATGATACCATGACAAATCAAACATCCCTATGACAATTTGAGGCCAAATAAAAATAAGGGATTGCAAAATAATATCTCAGCTGTAAAAAAAACCATCATTAGAGCTGTAAACCTTACAATGGAAATCTTACTTTGTTCTCATAGTAAGTATAAACCAATTTTTATAGATTAAAGCTCCTGCCTTAAATTAGACATGGATTGGTTACTTAGTTATTGTTACTAAGTTGGATAGGTAGCAAGCGGATTGCTTATGAATGTACTGGTCCATGGACTCCATGTTAAAGATTACAGATGTATACAGGGTTATAGCATGATATTTTTTTCTGTATATTTTAAGAACACTAAATATTTTGGTAGACTCTCAGGTGTAAAATATAACATTTTAAGATTTTGATACTAATAAGGGAACCATGTCTGATTGCTGTATTTTTGTTTCATCTTGCAGATATTTAAATCTAGTGGTAAAGCCCATTGTTAGTGTAGCTGTTTGTATTCTTACCAATATCATATTCTTCTCCAAATGTTAGTTTTCCAAATGTGAGGGCATAAAGTCATCATTATAGGCTTGCTGGTTCATACCAAGGTCTACCTTAGTACAGCATCTGCTTCACAAGCCAGGTGCTCACAAGCAGGAGATAAACAGATGCAGCTTTTCTACTATTCTTCCCCTGAAACTGCATGGGGAATATTGCTTCCATTCCAGAGATAATGATAAATCTTAAAGGCTGATAACACATGATGGATCTATCTTCCATACATCTACCCAACCCCTTTTCAAATGATTCAAATCACTGGCCCTCACTGTGTGTCATGATAGGTCTAACCAGAATCATGCATTGGAGTTCATAAAGCAAATTTCTGTTTAATTACAGTAGAAAAAATGCAAAGATTTGAGTGCTTAACTAAATTAATATATTAATATCACATTATATCATTAATATAATTTGTTCAAAGACTATCTACTTTTATCCTTTCAGGCTGCTGGTGTTTTGCATAGTTGCCAAATACAAATATTTGGTTATAACCCCAAATTATTTATATATATAAGAGTAAGTGTGGTGCAGTATCTTGAATTATGATGGGTAAATGCACTGTCAAATACATTCTTAGCCATGACTTTGGGCTAAGCTTCTCTCAACTAAATTTCCATTGCAGGTTTGTTCTCACAGGAAGAAATGGAGAAGGGACTTCTACCTTGCAGAGTACAATATATATTTACCAAACAAAGATGCTTTGAAGTTTATCAGTAAATTCTAAAACACATCCATTTAATTTTTTTCTATAAAAGTCTATAACAAGAATAATAGCAATAGCAAAAGCACTTGCAGTATATACCATTTCATAGTTACAGAGTCAGCATATTGCCTCCAATAATTTGGGTCATCATTTTACATATCTCAGAAGGATAGAACGCTGAGTCAGTCTTGAGGTGGTCAGGATCAAACCAATGGCAGTTGGCTGAATAAGCCTGTAGTACTGCATTCTAACCACTGCGCCACCATGGTTTAAAATATAGCAATTATAAGAAATTCAAGTACATATTCTGAAATTAAATGAGTAATATCTGATATATGGAGTTCTAGATTCTGTAGATCTAGAATCTAAATAGCAGCTATTTGTCTATATTAAAATATATAGATCAAAATGGAATGCAACAAAATGATTTATGAAAATTAATGACAGGAGTTGATACCACATTGCTCTCTTATTGCCATTATTTAAGAAAAAAATGGACAACTTAGATTTTTGAAGTTGATCAAGAATTCTAGTTTTAAATATTTTCAAAATTAGGACAGTCTTTATAATTAGGCTGTTCTATTCTTTTCTGAGTAGCAAAAAGGTAGTTTCAGCAAAAGTTATGAGAAAAATATTTGAAATAAGATATAAACAGGCCAGTTAATAACATTTCATATAACTATAGTACCAAAGTAACACAAACATGAACCAATATTTTACTACTTTAAAATTCTAAATATAATCAAATAAATAATTAAACCCATGATTAGACTGGATTTATACTTTATTTTATTTTAAAGGGAAATTAAATGAAATTTAGCTTTTGTTCTTACCTTCATATAGTTCTTTGGAGTATAATGCCATTCAGAATGTCATTAAAAGGCCAAACAAAATTAAGCATTACTATTCTAAGATATAGTGAAAGAGACCGAAGCGCTGATTTATTAAATGTGTTTTTTGAGCAGAAAATATATGTATGTTTGTTCAAACTACTTTTAAAACTAAGTTTTTAAACAGTCAAGAGTAACATCTTGAATTGGGCCCGAAATCTTTCCGATTTTTAACATCTGGTTTTACTTTGCTTTCAGCAATGAGATTATGCACAGAGGAATGCAGAGTCCTGGGGCATTCTGACCAGTGCTGGATGCCACCCCTGCCTTCCCCATCTTCTGATTATAGAAGCAATATGTTTATACCAGGGGAAGAATTTCAGCCTCAGCAAAGCCAGCCACCACAAGAGGAGGAGGATCATCAGGAGGCTGAATCATCTGAAAAGAAGAAGAGCTTTTCAACTTTTGGCAAAGACAATCAGAATATGGAAGAAGCAGCTGACATATGTACCTCATCTCTGCTCTCTGAAATGAACAGCGTCTTCCAACGTCTCTTGCCTCCTTCACTGGATGCTTACACAGAGTGTAATGAAATAGAGCCTCCCAGCTCACTAGAGCGCAGGAAAGGACATTTGCCAGCCAAGACTGTAAGCTATCCACAAGGGGTGGCAGCCTGGGCAGCAAGTACTCATTTTCAAAACCCTGCAAACAGCACTGGGCTTACTTTGGGAACTCATTCAGGTGCCCAGCCCTCTTCAAAATGGCTACCTGCCATGGAGGAAATTCCAGAGAACTATGAAGAAGATGAGTTTGACAATGTACTTAACCACCTCAGTGATGGTAAACATGAACTCATGGATGCTAGTGAACTGGTGGCAGAAATTAACAAGCTGCTACATGATGTCCGGCAGAACTAGAGTGTCTTATTTCATAGCATCTTAATTTTCCATATTTTTGGAAAATGAAGAGATGGGAATCCATAATGAAAAGAACTGGCATTGCCAATTAGTTACATTTATCATAAATGTGTCTGTGTATGTTGAATCTTAAAATACTGTATTTTCATATGTACACAATGCAAGTGTAATTATCTTTAACTGTATTTTAAAAATACATTTGTATCTTATATTTATGCATAATTTAACAAATAAATTTTATTTTTGTACTCCCATGGCAAGCATGTTTTCCTACATATATGCAGCTGACACCATTTGTGTCAACGTACAGTATTTCTATCACAAGTGTATAAATACTCAAAAGCTAAGGGATGCCATTTTCCATGGGTTTCTCCACAAGCGTTTAATGTTATGATACAAAATTGAATCAATTGAAACTTTCTCCAAAGGGAAATTTAATAATTAATGATCTAAGATCTTGTTGCAATGTTTCAATTCTTATAATAAAGAGTTGTCAAATTTCTGGAAGCCTAGATTTTTTTTTAATTTTCAAACTTGGATAATTCATTCTCCTATATAATTAAAAAAGGAAAGAAGTACATTATTTTGATTGTAAATCATAACCTAATTCCAAATGGTCAAATAATTTTAGCAATGAAATTGTGTATATTTTACATTTGTGTTGTATTTAATTTAATTTAATTTTGCATATAGATTTGAACTGGTCCACTTAAATTAATTGTACAGCTCTGTTTTGGTTAAGTTCCTTTTCATGAATTGTGTCTAGTTTTCCTTCCACTGTAGCCATGCTGTGTGGTCTGTTTTTTGCTTTGCTTTGTTTAATGTTTGCATCTGTTCCATTACTGAAGTATGAGGTATAAATGATGCTAATATATATTTTTAACTAGCATTGAATCTGACAGAGTTGACAGACAAAGTTGTCTTCCAGAAAAAGCAAAGTTTAAAACTAACGAAGTTATTCCACACATATGTTTCAAGTTAATAGGCTCCTTCTAAATAAATAAATATCACTTACTGATTCAACCAAAATCTAAAACTAGTACTGACAACTGGCTAGAAAAACTATGATATGCCCGAATGATTGTAAGCAAACATGGGTTTTCAACGCAGATTATTTTTCTTTCAGTGTGGTACATTGTGCAGGAAGAAAGAGAATAAAATAACTGTTTTTGGTGTTGTTAGAAGGTAGAATATTATCAGCAGTTGATTTACTTTTATTATTATATTTTTCACAATGGTGAAGATCCTTCTAGATCACTAGTTGTTAAACTGGGGTTGATTACCCCAAGGAAGGTAATCTGGGATTATCCTGGGGCTAATGGTGCAATTTGTTATTTTTGTTTGTTTGTTTGTGTCAAGGATCAATTTGGAACTGGTACCTGGGAAAACTTCCACAGGGTTTTTTGGGGGGGAGTTGGTGATGGAGAAGAGTATAATGACATTATGCAACATCATGAAAGGGATAAGTGGGTCAACATTTTAAAAATGATTGGACTTCAATGTTCTACTAATGAAGAGGGTTCATGTATAGTGGCATTTTCTACTCTACTTCAGACTGAGACAGGTTTTGGATCAGCCTTGAAATTTTGCATAATTCATCTTACTTTTATTTTTAATCTATTTATATATACACATATGAAATGAAGGATATGAATAGGAAAGAGTTAAATCTTCAACTATTTCTTTTGTTTACTAATTTGCTTCACATAGTTCTGTTTTGAAAGAGGCATGTGTATGTTCTCATGTGTATTTAGTGTAACATGAGAACATTGATGTCAGTCTATGCCATGTAGTTAATATAATGCAGAGATACATAGCAAAGTTTTCTGGCTACATGTGAAACATACATCAAAAAGCTAGAGTTGTGGTCAAATTATTAAATTCATGCATGTTCCCATATTAAATATGTTCCATTTGTTGATTTGGTTTTAATTAATTTTACTTACAACATGTCATTACTGTTGTGACCACATCTTATTTAATCTGTCTCAGCCAATTTCTAGCTTTTTTCTAGAAAAAAAACTGCAACAGCTGTAGATAACTTGGTATTGTATCCCTTAAGGACTTTCTGGTTTGTTGTTGTAAACATTAGCGTTGATAAGAATGATTAGGCTCCTTGTTTCTCTTGTGTATTATTTGGCTACACTGTTTAATATAAATATCTCTAAGCTTTGAATTTGAAACTGGAAACTATACATGCGTACATGTTAATTCTACAAATGCGTTAAACTCCATACCTTTCCAGAATCTGTCTTCAGCTTGCAGCTTCTTCTGTGGTGTTATGAAGAGAAATTCAGGGTGCCAGACAATGATATTTTTATCCTTATGCATAATTTTGCTCAACTTTATTTCTAGAACCAGTAAAACCAATGCTTTTCAGCAGAGCCAAGTATGTAAGAATTTATCCCTCTGCAAAGAGATGATAGAGGAAAAGTATCAAGACTAAAAGCCTTTTTTTTCCATTTTGAGCTTCAAAGCAATTTTCCACACTCATATCATTGTAGAGATAAGCATATGAATTGTTGGAAAGGCAGGATAGCCAAAACCTTCTAGGGAATTAAATGGCATTGGAAGAGTTATTTATCTACCAAAGGGAGAGAAACTTCTACCTTTTCCTCCACCTCCCCTCAAAATTATATCTGCAGTAATAAGTTGAAAATGAGATTCAGGAGTTACAGTTGAGATGTGACTGAGAAAATTACATTTGAATGAATTTCAATAAATATATTAAGCTTTTAAATAGCATTTGGGAACTAGGCAAGGAATCACTAAGTGAAGAAGGAAATGGCTGCATTTTTCATAAGCATCCAGCTTTGCAGCATATTGGAGAATGAAATAAACACAGCAGGAATTCACTGGCAATTTCCAACTATGTAAAGATAGAAAATACCAAGGAGGAAAGATGCCAGCAGTAGTATGTGCAGTTACCCATCAACCTCAAAACACAAAGGAGAATTGATACAAGCCATCATTTTGCCAGTAACTATAGCGCCGATACTAGAGCAAAAACTGGCTCAGTGAAGCTATACTGGCATGAAATTTATACTGCTTCATTGATATTCCCTATTCTGTCACTAATGTCTCTGAATTGTCTGCAAGGTAACACATGCTGAAATCAAATAGATTTATGCACTGTGAACTTGACCTTGTGAATATGTCAAAATAAGGGGGAAACATTACTTTAGTATCAGTACCAATTCACCAAAAATGAACTAAGGCTAACTCACTCATTGCCTGGGAATATTATGAAGGCAATGTCATGGGAACATGGCAGAAAATATATGTAGCCAAGTTTATGCTTGCACCTGGTTAAACGCAAGTGGTCTAGGTGCTTTACACTCTAATACATATAGCTCATTGTACAAGGTGAGGTCATTGTGAGATGGTATCTTAGGAACAAATAAACAGAAATATATACAGTATATTTTCTAGTAACCCCGTAAGTCACCAGGAATGAGAAGCAAAGTAACTTTGTGGAGTTAGAGGAAGTGGGGTGGGAAACACATTCTATGCAATGTATTTCCCACCCCACTCCCCTTTTCAGGAAAGAGAAACCAAGCAGAAATCACAGCTTTTCTTGTCTTCCTGCTAAGCTGACAAATGAATGGTTCACAGTGAAAGGGAAGAAAAATGGGCACTGTATGCTAACAATATCATTATCCATAGCTTGGTGTTTCTTTTGATCTTCCTGTATGGAAGTTATAAGGACTTAAACATATTGTAGGAAACAAAAGACATTAATGACCGGTCACTGAATATATGATCCTGAAGATGAGCATATGAAAATGACAGTTTATGTATTATCTTGAATATTGTGTATGCCAAAATACACAGTGAATTGTTAAAATTATGACCATCACCCCCTGAAGTTATGACGCTCAATTTCCAAAGTCTAGGATATATGTTTTCTCTTCCCATGTATATTTAGCTTTTCCAAGAAGAATAAACGCCAAGAATGCCTCCAGATATAAGACAGTATATTAATTTACATTCAGTTTCCACAATCTACTGGGGATTAACAGCTGGAGATGCAAAATCTTTAAATCAGTTTGTTCCTAGAAGACAAACAGAAAAAAATGCAACTTTTGTTTTAAACTAATGTTGTCTCACTCAGATGGTGAGACAACATTAGTTTAATTGATTTAATAATGGTGATATCTGACCATTTCCAATGTATTATCAAATACTGTGACTATTTTCTCAGGCTGGAAGATACAGTCTTACATCTTACAGTTAAGCAAAAAATCTGTGGTGAGACAATCTAGTCAGACAAGACCATTGAAAAGTAGGTGTGCTTAATTATATTTCAAAGTCTATATAAGCTAGTCATAAACCTTCATGAGATGAAACTTTGATGAGGTCTAAGTGGGAAGATGCTGCATATTTTCATGTCTTTGAAGGGTTTCACTCACCTATACATTTTGGGATTATTTAACTGGCAGAAAGAGTGAACTGATCTTCCCTTCTTTTTGTATTTTGTATTCTTGAATATTTTTAAAATTGCTGTCTTTGATTAACATTCTTTGATTATCATCTTAGCTTATGTTATTACATTATTTTCTTACCTGTCTTGGAATAAAGCTTTAAATACTCATACTATGTAAACATTGCTTCTAGATCCAAAAGAATCTAGAACATCCAAAAGACGATCCAATCCGGCTGGACTAGGACATAGCAATCTATCATGCAGACACCCAAGAAAACAATTTTTACAGCTGAGGGTAATTTAGATTTTCATAAGACATGATTTTCATAAGTAGCTCATAGAAAAAAGTTGGGTGGCAGATATGAAGTGGTAAAGTAAGCATTGAAATATTTAAGAAGGCCATGGCTAACATAAACAATTCTACTAGCCATTGAACATGGATTGTTGATTTTAGGTCAAGAAAGAACAACTAATGATCTTTAAACAGATTAGGCAATGTTTACTTTGCTGAAGCTCATTCATTCATGAAACATTTGAAATCTACGAAGTGAAGCAGTTGAGGACATGATCTGAGGGACAAAAGCAGAGGAGATGTGGGGCCTGATATAATCATCAGAAAGATAGATCAATGGAGTTAAAGTTGACAGAAGACAAATACTTTTGAGATTATAATGATATTATAAATTTGAATTTAAAAAGATGGGGAGGGGAGACTAGAATGTTGTTTTCTTCTGTCTTTCAAGCATAGCTTTTAAATTTCTACATGTACCTGTGACAGTGTCCTTCTCAACAATTTCTATCCAAAATCCACTGAGCTCAATCTAAGCAAGGATTATTTCTGTCACACAATTCTGCTTACTAATATAGGTCTGTGAAAATGCTTCTTCAGTTGGTGCATAGATAGGAGGTATCTTTATTCCAAGTATTGCTTAAACTGAGAATTTCCATGCCAAAAATTTCTCATATAAAATACCAACAAGTTTTGATGTTACTTGGGCACACATATAAATGATATTTTAGTTTTTTTTATTTGCTTTTTTTTTAAATTATGTACTCTAAGTATTGTGACTTCACCATTCCTTCTCCTTTACCTAATTCTATTTTAAACAATAAAACCTGTATTAAAACAAATGTGAGATTATTTGGTTAGATGTTTTTATCTACTTAATTAAAAATATCGTTCAAATAAGCTACATGGAAATTTGTTGATAATGATGATGTGCACAATGAAGATGATTGTCTCTTGGAATAAATAGAAAATAGAAAATCCCATTTTCTGTCCATAAAAAATTAAAATTTTCCTCCTTTCTGATATGGCTCATGCTTCATGTCTCTTAGCTGTAGTAGGCATATTGTCAAAGATGAGTTTAAATCTCTGAAAGCATAATAGAAATTTTGAAGATTTACATTTCAACAGCTGAATCCAAGACTAAGCAAGACATTTTCTCATGAATACTGATTTGATTTGTACAGGGGTTTTTTTTGCAGCCCTCCTCTCCTAGCTATGGAGAGTTGTGACAATGTATAGTTTGTGCTAATCTGCCTACAATGGGCTTCTGTGCCTAGAATGTGCATAATTATTGCCAGGTAATAATAAAAAATGTACTAAAATAGCTTAGAAGTGACTGAAAAGATCCTTTAAATGCCTCATCGACATTTCAGATTATCCATTCTACCCTTCCCTTCCTTTCCCATCACTGTGTTTGCTCATTTGATACCTAAATGTTTTGATGCAGGGATCCTACATTTTGATATTGAACACATTTAGATATCCTAGATTAGTTCTTAGGACACTGCAGAGTTTTGAGATCATCCTATATAGAGTGATATGTGATACTATCATACTACTATGGGTTACACATATACGTTGTACCCTCTATCCTTCCATAGGTGGACACACATCAAGTCATATGAAAAGAGATGCAATTTTGCTATTCTAAGTAACTAAGATGTAGAATCAATTCTACTTCTATTTTCCTATAGATTATTTCTATATTGTAGCAACCCTGAAGATAAGCTTGAATGTTAACTCTAGTATTACAATTGATTTCTGTTACATATTAGTTACACATACACAGTTCTGAAATACAGATTAAGGTTGTATCCTCTTCAGAATTGCTCTTATTTATTAAAGAATAAATAATATGAATTAAAAAAAATGAGAGATGTGCCTGGATGAAGTCCAAAGCACTTCTGTCACATCATTTTTTGAAAGTTCATAGCCCTACAATAGATGAAGTTTAAATTTGTAAATAAAGCTTTGGGATGTGAGATATACTATATACTTTTCTTCCGAGAATGTATGTTTTGACTATGTATGTAACATATGTAAACATTTTCATTTTTATATTCATACACAGAATAATATAAAAGAATTTTTTATTTATGTATGATGAACAATTTGATCTAGCGGTTAAGGCTCCAGGCTTGAAATCAGGAGATTGAGAGAGCTAGTCCCATCTAAGACATGCAAGTCAACTGGATGATTTGGAACCAATCACTTTCTCTCAGCCCATGACCTAGGCACAGAGGACAAGTCAGCTGGTCAATTTTGCCATAACCAATGGATCACACTCATTTAGACAAATCTTAGTCCTGTTATAAATAAACAGTGACAAATATATTGCTGGGGAAGAAATTTATGCAAATCTAACAAAGGATTTCTTGAAGGACTATATAAAAGAGTAATCCTAATCTTAGAGATAATCAGGCACAGTTTTTATAATTTTATGAGCATAAAGTCTTTAGGTCATTTAATCTAGAACATTTCTTTCCTGATCTTTTCAAAGTACTGAATACTGCGTTTTAAACGCATGCAAATGGGTGGAGGAGGGTAGATATAAAAAAATAAATAACTTCTAACTATTGCCCTTTGATTTAAAATGTTGTGCTCTTTTTGAAATATAAAAAGGAAAACTCCCTACAGGCACAGTTATTATTTCCTAGTACCTTTTAAAGGACTAAAAAGAACATTTTGTGAGAAAAAAATTAATTTCTTTATGAATATGATAATTTTTTCATGTCTAATATTAAACATGCAAAAACAATATTAGAGATTCAGGAGGCAAAATGAGATTCATTAATAAGCATCATAATACTAATTCAAAGCATATCTAGTCCCTCTATGACCTTTTGAGACTGCGTTTATCTTGGCTTAATTCACACAATATGCTAAACTCTATAGTTTTTGTTTGGTTCACATAATGTGCTGTGCTAAAGCAAATACATTTTATTGTAGCTGCAGCCTAAATGTTAGGATGATCGATATGTACTACAAATTATCCAAACTCCATTTTGGCATACTGTACTATGCCGTGCTATGCAACACGAACCAAACCTTGCTGAATTACTCATCCATGCCTGACAGAACATAGTTTTTAGTACATATTGTACAAAACACTATCAAGGAGCTGGGTCTAAAAATATATGGCCAAACAACCTGCAAACATTAAATTATTTTTATAATAAACTGAAGATAAACAGAGTCATCACCTGAATATTGTATATTGAATATTGAGTGGTCAATGTCTGGAACTTACTACCTGATTCTGTTGTCACCTGCTCAAACTCACACTCCTTTACCCTCAAACTAACCGCTATTGACCTTACCCCATTCCTAAGAGGTCTGTAAGGGGCATGCATAAGCACACAATTGTGCCTACCATCCCTGTCTGATTGTCCCCAATTATTAGTTCCTATTTCTTGTATTTAATCTTATGTTTATTCTTGTTTCTGTTATAATGTAAGCTTTTGACAAATAAATAAATAAATAAATAAATAAATAAATAAATAATAAAAAATAAAAAAAATATGTTCACTGATCTGTTTCATCTATTTTGCTTGTTGTTTCTTATTGTACAAGTGTCATCCTGATAGATACTGCCTGGGACATATTAGTTCTGTAAGATATTATTCTAAGTGCTGTATCAGACATTACCAGCATTGTTTCTTGAAGAAGCTTGGCAAACTATTTGAAGTGTTCATGCTCTGTAATCTCTTCTGAGAGGAATCTCTTTGAATTCTGTGTCTTATCCCTGGGACTGCTGTCTGGTTGAAAGCCAAACATATGGTGCCTGCTTTGTGGGCAGAAATCCTCAAACTGGCAGGCACAAACATTGCTCACTCTGCTAGCTGCTCTGCCATTTCTGTGTTAAATTTCAGGGATTAAATTTTGTTCAGACTCCTTCTGTTCTGAGCATTCCCCCTTTCCATTTCTTACTTAATACCTACAAGATGAAAGTCTTTTCTTCAATTCTAATTTTTGAGTGCTCGCAAATAGGTGAAAAGAAGACACATAATTTGAATAGAGTTGAAAGGCTCTATGCTGTACAATTTTCTTCCAATTAAATTATTTTTTTTCAAGTGAAAGAAATATATTATCAGTAATCCATACATTGGCAATCCAAGCCTGATGGATTTTAGAAACAATTTCTGTGCTTTTGAATTTGGAATGCTCAACTGCACTTTGTATCTCCCCAGTGTTGAAACCTGATCCAATGAAACATCTGTGCAAACACAAAATGTGGTCCAACCTGGCTTTTAAAAGCAGCAGAAACAAGTATCAATGAAATTTGTCTGATAGGTTTTGTCAGATTTAAATCTGTAATAAGAGAGGAATATCCCTCTGATAAATTACATATGGAAACATTCCTCTTTAGAGAATCTGTCACAATATGTTTGAATGTGATTTTTCCCCTTCAAAGATTTACTTGTGGTGCATAAGCTACAGTAAATAATAAATGATTGTCAGTGTTAAGCTACTTGGGGTTAAAGATATTTCTATTTTAAGAAATAGATGTAAAACAGAGTAGAGAACTCAGTACCTGTTCTAAAAATATGGTAATGTTCATAATCTGAGATAAACTTCTGTATTTTGGAATTATTGATGGGCAATAAAGAACATTGTCCACATTGTTACAGTATAATAAGAATGCACAGTCTTAGGACCCCAGTCAAATGGCAAATGGAGATTTTGGATTGTGCACAAACCAATTTTGGAGATTTTGGATTGTGCACACACCAACAGGTGAAATTTGAAAAATTAGAATATCATGCAAAAGTTCATTTATTTCTGTAATGCAACTTAAAGATGAAACTAATATATGAGATAGACTCATTACATGCAAAGCAAGATAGTTCAAGCTGTGATTTGTCTTAATTGTGATGATTATGGCTTACAGCTCATGAAAACCCCAAATCCACAATCTTAGAAAATCAGAATATTACATGCAATCAATAAAACAAGGGTTGTACATAGAACAATATTGGACCTCTGAAAAGTATAAGCATGCCTATGTACTCAGCACTTGGTTTGGCCCGTTTTGCAGCAATTACTGCCTCAATGCGGCGTGGCACTGCTGAGGTGTAATGGAAGACCAGAATGCTTCAATAGCGGCCTTCAGCTTTTCTGTATTGTTCGGTCTCATGTCTCTCATCTTTCTCTTGGCAATACCCATAGATTCTCTATGGGGTTCAGGTCAGATGAGTTTGCTGGCCAATCAAGCACAGTAATCCCACAGTCATTGAACCAGGTTTTGGTGCTTTTAGCAGTGTGGGCAGGTGCCAAGTCCTGCTGGAAAATGAAGTCAGCATCCCCATAAAGCTCGTCTGCAGAAGGAAGCATGAAGTGCTCCAAAATCTCCTGGTAGATGGCTGCGTTGACCCTGGACTTAATGAAGTGGACCAACACCAGCAGATGACATGGCTCCCCAAATCAACAGAGACTGTGGAAACTTCACATTGGACTTCAAGCATCTTGCAGTCTGTGCCTCTCCAGACTCTGGGTCCCTGGTTTCCAAATGAGATGCAAAAGTTGCTCTCATCAGAAAAGAGGACTTTGGGCCACTGAGCAACAGACCAGGTCTGTTTTTCTTTAGCCCAGGTAAGACGCTTCTGACGACATTTGAAGCCCATGTCCAGGATCCGTCTATGTGTGGTGGCTCTTGATACACTGACTCCAGCCTCAGTCTATTCCTTATGAAAGTCCCCAAAACTTTTGAATGGCCTTTTCCTGACAATCCTCTCCAGGCTGCGGTCATCCCTGCTGCTTGTGCGCCTCTTTCTTCCACATTTTTCCCTTCCACATAACTTTCTATTAATGTGCTTTGATACAGCACTTTGGGAACATCCAACTTCTTTTGCAATTATCTTTTGAGGCTTTCCCTCCTTATGGAGGGTGTCAATGATGGTTTTCTGCACAACTGTCAGGTCAGCAGTCTTTCCCATGATTGTGATTCCTACTGAACCAGACTGAGAGACCATTTAAAGGCTCAGGAACCCTTTGCAGGTGTTATGGCTTAATTAACTGGTTAGAGTGGAACACTTTGAGCCTAGAATATTGCACCTTTTCACAATATTCTAATTTTCTGAGATTGTGGATTTGGGGTTTTCATGAGCTGTAAGCCATAATCATCACAATTATGACAAATCACGACTTGAACTATCTTGCTTTGCATGTAATGAGTCTATCTCATATATTAGTTTTACCTTTTAAGTTGCATTACGGAAATAAATGAACTTTTGCATGATATTCTAATTTTTTGAGTTTCACCTGTATACTTATGTATACATGTCATTTCTTCAATACAAACCATGATGTACAGTACTCTCTTGAGAAAGCTAGAGGAGGAAATTTTCAACACTATGATAAATTTCCTTCAGCAAAAGTGGACAAACTACAAAGTCACATGTGTCTTAAAGCATACTTTCATATGTTCTTCAACCTTGCTTCAAAAAGTCTTTTGCTTTTATCAAAATAGATTGTTTTGCCTCCTATTTGTAGAAGAAAAATGGGACTGGTGGAAGTAGTATAAACACAGAGACCAATGTGCACACACATATATACTTACACAGAAATATGCATATCCTTTCATTAAGGGAAATATTTATAATACAACATATATTTGAATTCTAAAGAGGATTGGCTAACAAGTAAAGCAAGCAAGAGCCATGCTTAGATATGTTTCTTTTTTAAATTTACTCCTTACCAGTTGTCTCATTATTTTGTTGTTCAAAAATTTATCCTATTTATCATGACTTCATATTTCTTTGCTCACATTTGTTTTGGTGTCCTTTCCAAACTTTCCCCCCATAATTGTAGATTCTTTCCCTATCCTCATGGTCTTATTTAAAAAAAAAAACATACACAGTATAAATCAAAGGGTAAGTGCATTCATGCACTGTCTAAAATGCAGGCTACTATAAACTATGAAACGGAGTTCTTGCTGTATAACACCACTTCTGAATATAGGACTATATTATTCCTATAATAAAGGATTATATTATTAGATGTGCGACTTTTCAGAAATATCCAGAATTTAGTCTTTAAAGGCAATGATAGGAGATTGCTGTAATATGGGACCTCCATAACCAACCATAATATTACCACCATTAGACAAAGGATTCTGCCTTCTCAGATTGCCAAATTTGTGAAGCCAAAAGGACAAATTAAATAGTTTGTTGTAGTCAATATGGTTGATACTGCAAAGGCATTCAATATGCTTGTTTTGTAGCCCACCAGAGTTTTTGGCGATCTGATAGTAAGAAGGTAAGATATTGTTAATAGATCTTGGTGGGGGGTATTAGACAGCTAACGGAGCTCCAATCTTTTATATGATAAGCTGTAATTTTGCTAGGATGGTTTCAGAAGTTTATAATTCTTTGAAACCCTGCAACAAAGATCTTTCAAACGACTCTCCTTACTAGAATATTTATTACACTGAAAATTCTTCAGATAAAAACACATAAATATGCTTTTAAGGAAGGACTGATGCAAATTGTTTCTGAAGGGAGTAGTACTGCTGTTTTCAGCAAACTTGGCAGCAAAATGGTCTTGTTTGCTTTTTTGATATTTAAAGCAACTAGTCCCAAGAAGGTGAAATACCAAAAATAATAGTAGAATACATATGATTGGAAATAAAATGACTACAAAGTGAAATTTGGACACTAGCTGTTTGAACTTAAAGTCCAATGCTAAAAATAAATAAAATTAAAACCTGTAAAATGTAGGATAAAAACTGTTTTTACTAGGTAATTACTAGAAAGTAATTACTTAGTTCAGATTTCCCAGAAGAGTTTACAAAGAAAACACATTTATTATCTAATGATAGAGGAGGAAGTTTGTGTCATTTTTGTAGTCTGGCATTTTTAAATCCACTTTCAAATCCATATTCAAGATTATGAATTTACATTATGAATTACATCCACATTATTTTCAGTAAAATCTGTTCCCAAATATGCCTGAATTTTTCCACAGTTTAAAAACATTGTTCCATTGTATTAACGGGTTACATCTCCTTTAAATGAAATTTTTAGTTCTCTCTGGTTCCCTTTAATCAAACTTCAAAGCCACTCATCATGTGCCTTTTTAAAACTAATCAATAACACTTTCCCACAAGACAATTTCTTACAGTTAGTTTTAAATGCTCTCTCTCTCCCCGCCATCCCACACTCTCTCTCTGTATACTCAGACACACGCATATATATATAAAATTTAAACAACTCACAGGAAATGTTGTCTGGGCCTTTAATCTGTTTATAACTTTCTAAAATCTTCTGGTCACCCTTTTGTTGTTTGTGCACAATTAACTAAAAGTCACTCAACTTGCATGAAACTTCTTTCATCCAGAATAGAAGGAAACTCATCCAGTATTCTGAAAATTGTCTTTCTGAAGTTTCTTTGCATCCAAAAAGCCACTCACAAACAATTTCCTAAGTTGATTAATATAGGACATACGTGAATGCAGTGTCTTTTTGAAAGTGCTGATCTTGGTTTATTTCAAGGTAGCTTTCACTCTAGATGAGACGTCTAGCTTACATTCTCCTCATATGGAACCTTTATGTGGAGCATTTGTGGGCAATCCTGCCTCCGCTCTTGCTCCAGAGCCAATCCATTCACACATCCTGTTTCTGTCTTAGCCTTTGATTTCAGTCTCCTCAGACACATCTTCAGCCCAGCATTACTTCCCCAGAAGTCCACAAACCCTCTACAGAAGTATTTTTCAACTTCAGTAGCTTTAAAATGTATGGATTTAAACTCCCAAAATCCTCAGCCAGACAATTCCAGGAATGAAAGTCCATACAGCTTAAAGTTGCCAAAGTTGAAAATCAGTGTGCCAAAATAAAAGCTTCTATAACCAAAGGCAACTAAGTACTGTAACTGTACTGGTGCCAGAAAGATGCTCAGGGAGTTATCAGGCAAGCCATTGTAGGACAAGATTGCATAAAATGATTGAAAAATGAGCACTCAGTCCTTGACAGTCACTTCTTGGTGAAATCAATGTTTTTTTTTTCTCTTCTCATATTTAAATGAAACTGGCTTTTCAGTTTTTTGAAGCACTTCAACCACTGCTTAACCAGAAGTGGAAGAAGGATGAGCATGTGGCAAAAGTATAAGTATTATAATTTAAAATTTCTTGAATAAATTATTGCCTAATACTATTGCATATTTGGAACAATTTGCTAGTAACTAATGAATTTTGAAATATTTTAATATTTTAGGAATGAGATTTTGAATACAGATATTCTGGTATGAAGATCAAATTTGTCAGTTGTGGAGACATATATTTTAAAAATAAGCTAGTCTTTCTAAACTTGTAAATAACTAATGTAGGTGCACCAGTTATCAAGAACAAAATGTGTATTATTTGCATTGTTTAGTGAACCTTAAGACAAGCTTTTCATAAAAAAGATTTAAGTCTTATTTCATGCTGTAATTCTTTGAAGAAACAGTTGTTATATTGGGTATTATCACCTTAGCGGTTTCCAAGTACAATTACAATAAGAGATTTGTTATCAGATTTCATTTTGCATAATTCAACAGCATTTCTTTGGTGATATTTCTAAATATCAAGCTGTTTTTCATATATTGAACATTCATTAAAACAATGAGATTGAACACTTCGAAGTCATCAGTTGACCTGAGATCTGAAATAATATTTTTATACATTTGCACTGGCAAATATTTTAATAACATCTAAAATCTTGGTTAGCTATCAAAATACGGATTACCTTAAAATATTTGTACACAACCCAAAATTGGAGTTTTTATATGCAGCATATTGAATTAAATCAATGAATGTCAATGCAGAATAAATTGATATGTTTTACAATTTTTGCATCAAGTGCCAATCTAAAGTTTTTCAGAGTATTCATAGGAATGGAAAAAAAGAGAGAAAGAGTAAAGAAGCCCAATTATTTAATTACACAAAACAGGGTGGTAGCATTGTTTTGCTCAGACCTGTTAAGTTTAAATACGTGAATTTAATTCCCAGATATTCCAATGCAGGCAGGGAAATTCTGGTAACTGAAGTCCATGCATCTTAAACTTGCCAGGTAGGAGAAACACTGTTACAGCATATATTTACACTATTTATATTTATTATGATTATTCATACAAAGCTTATATTCTTTTTACTTCTCCTCTTCCACTTCCACCATCATATGCTGGGGCAAGCTGACAATATGTCCTCAATATCAAGACTATATGACCTTATTATGTCTCTGATAAAGGATAGTACAATATACTTAACAAAAAAATTAATTTCTGTATTCTTATATGTGCACTCCTATCACAGGAAATCATATATTTTTATTCATTTGACAAAGCTTCTGAAAGGGGAGGGCACCATGTATATAAAGAAGCATAACAATGCAAAAAACTTTTGAAAATTACATGTAAACCCATTAGAAAACCTTTTTGAAATTACCTCATTCCAGCTGGAGCTACCAGATTCAAAATTATATTTTGATGCTTGTGTTTCATGTGCATGAAGAATAAGGTGATCTTGAAGAATAAGAGGCTATTAGGTTTGGAGGGCCATAATTTGAAATTTGGGTGGCATGCCTACTTGTGGCAAATAAAGTCTAGGTGAATGCAGATTTTAAGAATAATTTCATTGTATGTGCCATCCTGAATTCGGATTAAATACAAAATAAGGCTTCATCTTATGATTCTTTTTTAATTGTCATTCCCAAAAAGCTTTTTAAAAGAAAAGCAAAAGTAGTAGGGCCAATATGGTGGACCTTTGATGAGCTACTATGTTTTACTCAGGATGAATCCAATTTGAAATTGAAAGAAGAATTAGATTTGGAAGGCGAATTTGTCATTGCTTCACATATTTCTAATGAACAGAAAAATTTAAAAGATGAGAAAAGCCATGATTTTGAGTATACAAAAACGAAATTTGAAACCAAATTGTGGGTCAATGATGAACATGTTATTGATAATTATACTAACTGTTGTTGAAACAATTGAAATTTGGAATATGAATATGCTACAATTGCATGATCCAATGACAATGAATTTTGGTTATAAAAACAATGATTGGTAGGAAAATATGTTGACTAATGGATTAAAATTCTAATGTGAAAGAAAAAAAATTAAATGATGTACTATTGGTTTTTAACCATCTGAGATATCATCAAAAATATATAAAGGAGCTGCAAATGCATGTGGCAACTGCAACTGCCAAGAGATTACTTTTTATCACCTCTGGTGGACTTGTGACAAATCAAAGAAATACTGGAAACAGATTTTTTTTCCCTTTAACTCAAAAGGTTGACTTTAAATATAACTTTAACTATTAGGTTTCCTGGACCAAAAATGTGAAAGAAAATTTGGAATGTTATTGTATATGTTGACAACGACAAGATTCTTATATGCATAACAATGAAAAAACACAGTAATTCCCACAAAGAATGAATGATAAAAGTGATGGAGTTAGCGAAGATGGTAAAACTGACTGTTTTAATCAAAGAGAAGAATTTATCTAGTTTTGTTTCTACTTGGAAATTACTTCTGAAAATTTTGTCAAAACTGAAAAAAACTGTAGGTTTTGTTGTTTAGAATAGTTTTATTATTCTAATAGAAATAGTTTGAAATGTTGTGATATGTAAAGCAAAAGTTTGAAGCTGTACTTTTGTATTTTACTGCAGGGTTCCCAAGCCCTGAGCTGCCACCCACTAGCAGGCCTTGAGTATTTCAGAACTGGGCTGCAGGAATGCACATGTGCCCTTATTCATGTATAAAACCATCCCTTTTTCCCTTCCCCCGGTAGGCTGCAAAGCTGAAAAGGTTGGGGAACTCTGTTTTACTGCACTGAAGAAAGAGAATTTACCACTTATTTTCTCTCTCTGCATTTTTTTCTTTTTTCTCTCTTAGTTCTCTAACTTTTTTCTATATTTTTATTTTATAATGAAACTTATAATAAAAAATAAGTAAAATAAATCATTTCCCTCAAGAGTCAAGAATTTAATTGGTACAGGTGAAAAAGGTAAATGTTTCTTTATGCTTCTATTTAGAGCACGGGTGTCAAACTCAATCACATCATGTGATGTCACATGATGTTTCATGATTTTTTTTTGCCTTTGTGGAGCTGGGGTGGGTGTGGCCTGCATGTGATGCATCCGGCCCATGGGCCCCTCAGTTTGACACCCCTGATTTATAGCATGGTATAACAAATATGATTCAGTTTAACATAATGATTAAGGTGTCAAGCTATAAACTGGCCAATTCTAGACACACCTTAGGTATAAAACCAGCTGGGTGATCTTTGACCAGTCATTTTCAGCTCTAGGAAAGAGGCAATAGCAAATCACTCCTGAAATTTGCCAAGAAAAATTTAGGGACTAGTCCAGACAATTGTCAACATTCAACACCGACTCAAAGGCACAGACACAAATTAATATTTATTTATTTATTTATTTATTTATTTGATTTATATGCTGCCCCATCTCTGGGGGGACTTGGGGCAGCTTACACCGAAATATATATACAAATAAATAAAAAATTTATCAAATTTACTCTAATCCAATTATTATAAAATCAAATTAAAATACCCTTGAATTAAAATCCCCAACCCTGCTCAATCCAGGCCGGTCTGTGCAAACAGCCAAGTCTTGAGATCACGGCGGAAGGAGCACAGGTCCGGGACCAAATGCAGCTCCAGGGGTAGCTGGTTCCAAAGGGTGGGCACCTCCACAGAGAAGGCCCTCCCCCGGGGGACCGCCAACCAACACTGTCTGGCCAATGGCACCCCCAGAAGGGCCTGCCTGTGGGAGCGTACCGGGCGATTGGACCTCGATGCTGGTAGGAGGCGCTCCTGCAAGTACCCTGGACCCAAGTCATGCGGGGCTTTATAGGTTAATACCAGCACCTTGAATCTTACATGGAGGGCAACTGGCGACCAATGAAGATCACGCAGGAGGGGTGTCACACAGGAGAATCAGGCCGCTCCCATCACCGCCCGCACGGCCGCATTTTATACCAGTTGAAGCCTCTGTATAGTCCTCAAGGGCAGCCCCAGGTAGAAAGTATTGCAGTACTCAAGATGGGAGGCAACGAGTGCATGAGTGACCGTGCGTAGGGAATCTCGGTCCAAGTAGGGACGCAACTGGCACACCAGGCGAACCTGGGCGAAAGCCCCCCTGGCGACGGCTCCCACCTGCTCCTCCATACTGAGCCATACATCCAGAGGACACCCAAGTTGCGCATCCTATCCATGGGTATTGAATTCAATATGGGTATTGAATTCATGATAATTATTTATTTCATGTATTTATAGTCAATTTTTTGTCTGATTTAGAATTCAGAATACCTTACATGGGAGTAAGTAGTCTCCATTCAAGAGTGGTGAAATTTTAGTCTTTACTATCTTCAGAAAATTTATTACTTCATATTCCTCATTTTAAATCCCATCTGTACATCTGTTGTGCTGCATAGATAATATGTATGAATGCCCCCAAAGTAGACAACACAAGAATAATTTTTACCAACTGGAATGATTTAGCTTCCTCTATGTTCTGAAGAAATAAAGAAAAGCTAGACAAACTTCTCACAGTAATTTTCAGCCTTTCCGATAATAAGTCTGCTGGCAACTGCTGACAGTAACACATAGATTGCTACAGTTAATTGGAGAAAGTAGCACACAGATTGCCAAAGTTTAATGGTAGGACACAGAATGTGATGTTCTCAAGACCTGAGCAAGCAGATGGTGACAATAGAAAGCCTGTGATTGTTATACATAAAAAGGCACAAAGGAATAGAAAAGAAGAGAGAAATGTAGTTGCTGCTATTTTCTTGACTGAATCAAAGTTTTTGTATTTAATGGGTTTGCCTTTGACAACACCAACTTCAGATCATGATCCAACAGACTGAAAATAATGGCACTGAATTCCTTTTACCTCTTAAGTGTTTTGCATAGAATGCTTAGGACATTTACTTGGAAATTACTTGGAAAACTTGTTTCAGTAGAATTCAAGTTAGTGGCTTTGTAAATCATGTATGGGCATAATTTTTACTCTCAATACACACATTGCCTAATTATAAGTTAGGGGGGTAAATGCAAATAGGTAGATGGGCAGAAATTTATTTATTTATTATTTATTTATTTTGACTTGTATGCCGCCACTCTCCAAAAAGGACAAGGGGCGGCTCACAGATAAAAACACAGAATAATAAATTATTTAAAAAGAAATTAAACTAGACAAGCCAAAATAGAACTATAAAACCGAATTAAAATCAAATTTAAAACCCACCCTCTCCCCCAGGAGATCAGTCCAGCCCAGCCTGTAAAAACAACCAAAATTATCTGAGATGCAATCAGAAACTTTCTGATCCCATCTTTACTTTTTCTTATACTATTTTTTATTCTTTTCATGCTCACTCCTATTTTCTCCAAGGAATACATTAATAGAGAATTTTAGGTGTTTGCTTAAAGAGGCATTTGAAATTAGATGGGGAGTTGCAAGTTGCCTAGTTGCTACAGCTGTCAGTGAAATTGTATTGCATAGATTTCATATTAAAAAACATTTTGTGTACGTGGAAAAAGAAAAAAGAAGGCAAAGAAGAAATGATAAAAACGTAGGTAGAAAAATGATATTACCCAGAATTTCCTATGAATGAATAAAGGGGATTGCATTATACAAGTCTCTGGCAGAGATGACATCAATCAAAAAAAGATTAATCAGGATTGATACTGTATGCTTTTGCATATTGATGGGAAGTACTCTAAAAATATCACTCATCCATTTCCTAGAACTTTACATTTGCAATATAGTTAAGTAGCTGTAACAAAATTAAGTTTAAGATATAGTTTTCATTTTGTGAATGGAATGGAATGGAATTTTTTGTGAAGATTCATAGAATAACCCTTCCCAAACATTTCTCTGCTTCCCTTACAATTCTCAAAGCTGTGCATGTAAGATTTGAAAATTGAACAGGAATGGTATTGGATATAGTTCACATGGAGAGGAATAAAGAGAAAATAGAGGGAATTGATGGAAATTTGCTCCAATTGTGCAGATAGTAGAGAAAATAAGGATCCATGTTAATAAGTTTTTTATTCTTGACTTTTCTATAAAAAAAAAGACAGAATATTATAGAATAAAAAGATTTTCAGGTGTATTTGCTTTACACATACATTATGGGATGAAAATAAAAAATTAAAGTCAACACATGCATGACTTACAACTTTATGATACATATATATCAACAAGTATACAGCAGCTGGTGAATCTTAAAAAGTCCACAACATAGCCAAGAAATGGGTCACATCCCATAGGCCTGGCACAAAGTCATGTTTTCAAAGCCTTATGGAAGGTCAGCCAACCTAATCTCAAGGGGGTTGATGTTTCAGAGGGTAGGTACCAGGGTAGAAAAGGCTCTTTCTTTGAGCCTTGACAATTAACATGTTTCTTGGCTGATGGTATCTGCAGTATCCTCCACTACCAGATCAGAGAAGATGGATAGAAATAACAGAGAAGAGACAGTCCTATAAGTAACCTGCTCCAATCAATGTGGGGCTTTAGAAGTAATTTCCATAACCTTGAATCATACCAGGTTGAAATCTTGTAGCTAATGCATCTTGCAGAGAAGTGGTGTCACATGCACCAAATAACCAACTTCATTAATTTCCTGAGCCACTGAATACTGTACCACAAAACCCTCCAATGCTCTTTAAGGACAGCCCCATGTAGAGTAACTATGAACAGGACCGCTGGAGCAGAGACCATATCCAGTATCATTAATTCACTGAGCCACCGTGCCTCTCAAATATCTAAGTTATTAGATAGTTTATTTATTTTATTTTATTTTTGGCCTGAAAAATTGTATTTGGAAGAGTGAATGTATCAATGAGTGAAAGACTTAGAAAGAAAACCAGACTTCATTTACATGTGACTTGTACATAAGAAAAATTTTCCAAGCTTAAGATGCTTGATAGCAATTTGGATATATATTAAAATAATATAATTAATATAATCTAAATATTTGATGATATTATAGAAAAAATAGTCTGAATATGGAAAAAGAGGAAAAAAAGGAAAAAGGAAAAAGTATCTAAAGGCCTTCTTTCAGATTAAAAATAGCTCTTTTTAAAAGAAAAAGAAAAGCATTTTTTTCTTCTGTGTAATTTGTTTTTATTTTTTTAAACCACATTCTTTTCAGCCACTAGACCCAGAGCAGGTCACATGGAGAATAAAATAAATACTGAGTGGTTTTTTTAAGGCCTTAAAAGCTTTAAATGTAGAAATAGAATTGGAAGAGAAGGTTCCACAGAGCACACTTGGAATGAATTGTGTGGGTTGGCAAAGTGTTTCAGAAACCATCTGTTTTTTAAAAGCAAAAACTTTGTTCCATAAAATCTTTCTTTCCCTTCCTTCATTCTTTGTTATAAGGGTTTGCCAAAGTTCCATTGTATTTTAAAAAAAACAGCATACTCTAGTCTAAAGCATCTGGAGCTGCACATTTATGCTCTCACTTTCAACCTTGGAATAAAGTAAGAAGCAATTCCATACCATTAAGAAAGAGTACACTGTTCTGAAGAAAAAAACCTTTTTTTGTCTAAAATAAACCATCTATATTTTCAAGCCATTAATAAGCCTGTGTCTGAGGTACACTCTCCAAACTGACAGCATGAAATGAAACAAAGATAGAACCGAACATTTTTGTCACAAAAAAATTCTAATATTTTGTCCTTCCTTCCTGAATGAGTTTACCATAGGCTGTAAAAAGGCTTTGAGGAAACATCCTATCCAATCGTTATTTATGAAAACTTTATTTATACAAATATTTTCTCCTAGTCTGCTACAGGAAGAGTTTACTTTTTATAAGTACTGTATATTATTTTCCAATTTTAGAAAAAGGGATTATTCTCTTTAGAGATTACACATAGGTTGCTATTTCTCAGCCACATCCCAGACTGAAAGTACTTCACCAAAAAGAGGAGCAAGAAATCTTAATCCTGGTAACATATGCTTAGCTGTAATGTTTACAAGCATATTTCAGAGTATGTCATAAATCAATAAAGGAGAATATTTGTAGCTCAGGGTTGAAATGAAGGGTCCTTGGCGCTGTTTGAATTTAGTTGTTTTCTTGCAGACATTTCATTACCCAAACTAGGTAATAACATCAATGCTAGTCTGCAAGAAAACAACCAAGCTCAGAGAACACCAAGGACCCCAACTCATAAATATTAATTCAACTATTGAATGGTTTGTCTTTACTGAAAAGATACAGCATATCTTTTCTCAACAAAAGGTCAAGAGTGTAAGACTCATGGAAAAAAGAAGAGCCATCTATTAGAGTAAAGATAACTCACAAGCGATAGAAATACCTTTATTCTAAATATACTTTAAAAGAAATAGCAGATCACTGTTACTATAAGATAGTAAAATATCCAGTGCCTCTGCTGTTCACTCAGGATAGCCATTTAGAACAATAATCTCAACTAACACAAGCAATTAAAATGCATTTTCATTTGGTTCAATTTATCTCAGAAGATAAGTAGGAAATTAGCACAATTGAATGCCAGAGATCCATAAATGTTTTATCCAAATGAATTTGTTTTACCCCATCCTTTAATGAAAATGTAAACAAAATGCAGAAATCATTAAGAGTGAAAGAGTAAAAGAGATTCAGATACCAAAATACATTACTGTAGATTATAACTGTGTTAAATTGTTAAAATCTGTAATCTAGTAATATGCAGGGGTAAGATAAATCAGTGTAGCACAACGTTTTAGTTAATGGCATATTTTACAAGTAGAACATTATACAAGCACAAGTGCTTTTAGTAAAGATAGAAGTACAGTACTCCAGATTTCCAGCACTGGAAATGATTGTGTATCAAATCTCTGAAAGAAAACCAAAGCTTATTGCTTCAGTTTGTTCTTGCAGAAGTAGAAGCAGATACAGGAGTAAGAAACTGACAATTGGAAAGAAATTTTATTGCAGAAAGCAGGGATTTAAAAGGATGGGAAAAGTCATGTACCCTTTTTTCCAAGTGCTATTTATGAAATACACATCACTTCTTGCCCAAAGATGTTGAACAGAAGGAAACAATGTAGTCCTGACATGGAGATATCTAAAATGAATCTGTACTGTAGCATTTGTGCGTATCTTTCCTGTTAAATCAGGATTCCATTTCATTTTTATTCAGTCCCACATTTTTCCAAATTTTCCAATTTCTTTTGTTGCTTTTACTGTTATTTTTAATTTAAAATAGCAACTTATATGAAAAATTATATGCACATTATCTTAGAGCAAAAAGCAACTTCCAGGGAAATCTATTTTCACTTTTTTTCACTGCAACAATACTCTCGGGTAGTTTGATCTAAGAAAGAATAATCAGTCCAATGTAATCCAGTGATTTCCATGATTAAGGGTAAACTTGAAATGAGGCGTCCTCAATCCTAGTCTACATATTTTTCTCATAACACATTTTTCACAAACAATTTTATCTCGTGTAATAGAACTTGTATTTTTTTTCACTACACATATCAGTTGGGAGCCTATTAACACAATTTGGAAGTATATAAAGTTCAATATATGTAACATGTTTTTTTTACTTTCTTTATATTGACCTAATCAAATCAGAATAGAGTATATTAAGAAGGCATTGAAAGTAGGAGAAAAACAGAAAGGGAGGTCTCATGTTTTCAATAAGCCAAAAACTGCTGGTTAGTCAAAAAAATATGATACTCATCCCTTGGAATAGCAGTTTAATACTGCTGGAAATCATGTACATTCCTTCGTGAACTTGAGAACAGAAACCTTGGAAGTTTGTGCAATTTTATGACAGATTTAGATGATAAAATTTTGCATGAATCCTTTGATTCCAAACTCCTTTGATTGATTACCAAAGCAAAACAAATCTAATAAACTAAGAACATCCCTCAAGTTCTAGTTAACCATCCAATCCCCAACTTTTAGTTTTTCCCAGAAAATAAAAATTATAAGACTGCTGTGTCGCTTATGGTATTATGTGCCAACAATTTGATTTAGTTTTGGTTCAAAATTAGTTTTAGCTTTAGTTTGTTTCAAGAAGTGCCTAAGGCTAACCAATCCAAACCCCTTCTATCCAGTGCTTCTTATCTCATTGAAGTATAGAGCCATTAGCTTAGCCTACCTAATCCTTTATGTGAAACTGGTAGAATTTCTAAGAGTTATCTTAGCTATTCTAGATTTCAATCAGCTACTTGGCATTCTAAAGTGGCTAAGGCTGACTATCCTTTCCATTACAATTGGTGCCGATATAAACATGGTTTATCATGAAATGGTAACACAATCCAGCCAAAGTTATTTATTTACATACTACAATAGACAGAATCTAGCCAAACTAAACTTTTGCTATTCTGGATATACCCTGGGAGATTCTAGGAAGTATCCTAACTTTCTTCCTGTCTCCTCTTCAGCTCTGGGTTGTGTTGTCTCTTATCTCAACCATCCCCATTTCCTTCAAATGTGTTCCCTTTTTTCTGAAAACTGCCACTTCACTGCAGTCCACCACACTAACTTCCCCTCATACACATCATCACTCACATCAGGAATGACCTTGTGGAAAGGGGAGAAGAGATGCTGCATAGGAAACGATCAGACAAAAGAAATAGGAAACCCTAGTGACTTAAAAATGAACAGTCCTATTGGATCAAGCAGTGGTGATGGAAAGTTTTGTATTTTTGAACTTACAAGTTTCTTCTTGTAACAGAAGAATGTAGCCTCACAATAAAAGTTAATGTAGCCTCACAATAAAAGTAGATTGCATTTATTTAGTTAGGTTTCCTGTTTAATTTATCCAGGAGCAATGACAATATCTTCCATCTTTGCCTCATCATTGTCCAGCAATTTACCTAGAACCTTTGCATCAAGCACACAAGTCATCCTGAAATGTACATAAATGTCACAAATCCATATGATTCGAACAATCAAATTACCCACCTGTAACAACTTTCCATCTCTTGGTAGACTATCCTCGCTATAAAACAATGTGAGTCTATCACCCAAGAATTGGATTTATCTTATAAAAACATTTTCTTTATGTTCAAAAACATTCTTTTTACACGAGACCATCTTTGTCTATAACAATACAGAGGTAATTCTTGGAATAGGATAAATACATTTTATAAAGTTTTGTCAACCATCTAAAGTTCAACCACCTTGATTCAAGGATACAAATTTAGTTTCTGAGAGACTAGAAGCTAGGTCTACTAAATACTCAAGACTTATCCCCAGCAGGTAACCTATCATACATTTGACACACTGTGCAATAAATGAAAAGCATTGTCTCTCCTGCTGGCTTTACATAAGTCAATTGGTGGTCTTTTTGTTTAGAGAATGTTTGACCTAAAAGATAGTCTCTATGTTATACTTTAAGAAACTTTGGAGTCTTGCCTTTCTCAAACTAGAGAAAATTGCTAAAATTATCTTGATGCTTGGTCTATCTAGGTGAAAGTCAGCATTCCTGTCCCACTCTGATCTTTCTCACAAAACTCTTTATTTTCTCTTGGCCTTATTGTTCCCATGCTTGAGTTGTGAAATTCCAGCTGCTTCTCCTCCGAAAGAATATACAGTAGTTGTTCAGTATTATTTTATTGTTAGCATTAGAAGTCTGGCATTTTAAAAGCCTTTCATGAATTCTCAACAACAATTATTGTGGGTACTTATGGATAATCACAAAAGTCCAACTTAACACAAGTTTTGTTGAGAATTGACAACACTGAGAATTGACTTTAATAGAAAGGCACCTTCATTAACAGAAAAAACAGAGTTGGAAGTAACTGTGGAGATCTTCTGGTCCAATCCCTTGCTCAAGTAGGACACTATGCCATTTCAGACAAGTGATTATCCAATCTCTTTTTAAAAACCTCCAGTGATGGAGCACCAACAACTTCTAAAGACAAGCCACTAATTGTTCTGTCAGGAAATCAGTCCTTATTTCCAAGTTGATCTCTCTTTGCTTAGTTTCTATCCATTGGTTCTTGTTCTGCCTTTAGGTGCTTTGGAGAATAGATTGAGCCCCTTTTCTTTATGACAACCTCTTAGATACACTGTTATCATATCCCTTCTTTTCATTAAACTAGACTTATCCAATTCTGCAACCATTCATATGTTTTATCCTCCAGCCCCCCAATTATTAATCTTCTCTGCACTCTTTCTAGAGTCCCAACATTTTGATTGTATGGCCTATAGTATACACATATGGCAATGTCATTTTTCCCCTTTTATATTAACCTAAATGCATTCATGATGGATTTCATCATTGTTTTGCTGTAGAGATGTAGTTATTTCTTATATATAGTACAATTCCACTTCCTCTTTTATTAGGTCTGTTTCTTTTTAAACAATTTAAATAGCTGTATATTCCATTCTTGAATTTAATCTCACTAAGTTTTGGAAATGGCAACAATAACAAACCTGACTTCGAGCGATGAAATAGTACACTGAACACTCTGTGAGAGTGGCCCTGATGGCTGTGATGAAATAGGGAACTGGTGACTGGATTAACTCTTTGTAATTTCTCTCTGGACAGGGAGACAATTGATACCCATAAATGCTTTTCATGAGGAGAATGCAAAACAGAAGTTTCCAGAGCACTGAGAAATAAAAGAAGTCCAAACTACAATTTGGAACCTTTAAAAAGAACACAGGATTCACACATTTCCTTTCTTAGTCACTTTTGGAAATTACTTGTTAACTGGTTTTCGACATTAGGAATCTTGATACTGGAGGTTTTACATACTGGCTGAGTTTCTTCAATCTTTACCAAAACAAGTCTTATAGAAGATTAAGAATGTTTTTTTAAATAAACAGCAAAAAGGTGATTAGAACATTGATTTTGTAAAGATATAAATGGATTTAAGGTCCAGATGTACAGTAGTTAAAAAAAGATTTTGAAGCTAATTATAAAAATTCTTACCATGGCCAAACTCTGTTGTTTTGAATTCTTAAAAGAATGAATGAAATGAATTTTGAAGATTGGTCACTAAAAGAACCAATTAAATATTAAAATTAAAGAAAAAGAGCACTTAAATTTGACTAATATGGAATAAAAATATTTTAATATTGGATGTATTGAAGATTATTTGTGAACAATGGAACCAGAAGCTAATTTTTAAAAATATCAGCCATTATAGATAGACTGTATTTTGACAATATGTCTAGGACTGAATTGAAAGTGAATCTAAAGATAACAAGCAAAGAAAATGTCTTACCAGACCAACAAGTAATTTAGGTAATGTTCTTATATTGGATTTACAAAAAATACTTGTCAAAATTGTGAAGACTTTTGTGAGAAGGACCAAGAAAAAAATAAGCATGTTTCTAGAATACTATTTGAGGGGTTGAAGAATCAAGGTTGTTAACAGTAAAGGGATTTCGTGTCCTGCCTTTCTTAACACTCATTCAGAAGCCAGATACAGTTCTTAATCACAGGTGGTATTAAAGGGAGGATTTGTTGCTTTGAGTTCTGAGAGCAAGGCAGCAGGAGATAGTGGAGAAAAAGGCAAAAACAGGGAAAAAGGGATTACTTGGAGATAAGAACATAGCTGGACAAAGATGAATTCCAAGTGAAGAATCCAAGGTCAAGACAAAGATTTATGATCCTAACTCAAGGGAGAGATGAAGTCTTAGTCAGTTAACAAACTGGGGTCATAAATAACTGGATTCCAGGCAAGAGACACAGAATGTGAAGCCAAATGTTCAAGTTGCTTTTAGAAACAGAAAAATGTTACTGTAAGATTTTAATTCTCTCCATACTAAATGTGCATAAGTGTTACCAATATTTCCCTAAGCTTCGCTGGTTATTTTAGCATCTGGATGCTTGTTCTCTAGTCATATACTTTGGTTGGATATGGAAATCTTAGATGGAATAGCAGTGGGAGAAGGGCAAATAAAAAAATTGAATACTTGAATCCGTCTGTATTGTAACTTAGTCTGACTCCAAAGGCATGACAAAGCAAAGAATATACAGTTGGTTTATTTGATCAAGGTTAAAATACATATGTTCTACATCTGGTGATTCTTAATGAACTATTGCTAATCATGTCTGAACAATGAAGCTTTAAATATTTATTTATAGATAACAGATGTGATATAGGATCACTTGTTATATTTTAAGAACGGGTGATACATAAATAAAATATAAAAAAATTAAAAAATTAAAAATACTTGTTTTGAAGGGGGAAGTTTTTCTTTTATATCTTTCTTTGATTCTTTCTTTGATTCTCTTTGCCTCCCTCTCTCTCTTTCATTCTTTTTCTTTCCATTCTTTTCTTTTTTTCAGTTTGTATCAATTCTTATCTTTTTAAGTATAATATTCAATAATGTTACCATGAGAATGAAAGTGCAAGTGAGAGAGAATTGATTCTGCTTCCCTGACTTTTTTCAGGCTATTAACTGCCCATATATATGTACATACAAATGTATTTCTGGTGAAGTGGACAGTTAATGTGCAACTACTTGCTATTTTTATTTTTTAATTATAACTGAAATTAAAACCCAGTTACTTTACAAATTTATTAAAAGTTTAAATAATTTTAAAAATAGAGTTGCTTGATGATGCTAAATGAAATATCCATTGACAAAATAATCCTCCTAACTAAATTTATTCAAATAACTTTTCTAGCACACATAGCTGTAGTTGGTTGAGTATTTTGGTTTTAAAGAAATGTGTCGAAAATGTTTGCCTGCTAAAAGAATTATTTAAACACTGAAATAGCATTGAGTGTCAGTGTTTGGATATCATTGGAAGCAAGAAAGCTTTTAAGTCATACAGTAAAATTTGACTTTATGGCTCACCGTCTCACTTAGAAATGAAATCATACTATGAATTCTGTCTTTCTCCCATCAATAATTATTAATGATGAGATCACTGTTTTTATAAGAGCTGGAATAGTTCAAGCACATATTATAAGTAATTAAAACTTACAGTCAAGTGAAATGCAGCACCTTTGTAATGTTGTGTTAATTAAGCCATTGCGATCTGTATGACCTAGTGAATTTAGGACAAAAGTTTGAGCCTACTGAGGTTGCAAATGCAAATTTTATGTTAGGGAATCATATATCAAATACATGCCAAAAAACATGAATTCCTCAAATAGTTGGATTGTAGAAATCAAGCAGTTTCATATTTCATAATTATAGAAAGTCTTTGCTAATAGAACATTGCATTAATTTTAAACTTGAAAGGATTGCAAAGCCAATCTTTTACAAATGTTAGTCACTTATTCCAATTTTCAAGGATCAGATACACCTGGACATAAATGTCCCTGGCAGACTTGCAAAATAAAATTGCTTTACAATAGCAAGCACCACACATTTCTTCTGAAAGCTACCTACCTTGTAAATTTGCAATACATCTCCTTTATATATTTTTTGGTGTTTGGAATTATGTAAGGTTGACATGTAAAAGAGATACCTGGGAACTTTGCATCATTAAATACATACCAGAATCTGATGAAGTGATGGGAGCAATGCCCTGAAAGTGATTTGGTATGCTTTTGAGTTTATGGAAGTTGTGGAAGTGAATAAACTTCTCCAAAGTATAGTTGCCATCTGTGGTTTAGACCGGGGGCTGGATGCATCACATCCTCCCCCAGTTTAGTGAAGGGGGAAAAGTTCCAATATGTCACATGATGCTGCCATGACAATGCAAGTTTGACACCCCTGGTTTAGGCCATATTCAGTACAACTGATTTGGGCAGCTGGGCAGGTAGTATCCAAGGATATTCATGAATCTGAGAGAACAAGAAGTTCCATTTACCTTAAAGAAAGTCCTTTTTCAGAGGTCCCTCTTTTGGTCCAGGTTCTTTAAAAAAACTGCTGTCCAATTTTCCTTTACTCTCAGGAAGATTTGGGACACTGGGGTAATGAATCAGCTTCACAGAATCATAGATGAAAGAGATTATTTATATCTTTCTCAATCAGGCTTAAGTAGCAAGCAGTGCAGAAATTATACTTGTCTTTCTGTTTAACGACTTTAGTTTTAAACTGGATGAAAGAACAGAGGCATTCTCCTTGCTAGACATTTCAGTAGCAGCAGCTGATACCTTAATACTTGCTATGCTTACAGTTTGAACATTACTTTATGGGATATTGGAATCATATGACTGTGGCAGATTAATTGAATATATGACTACAAATGATATTCATTGGGAAGAATAGTTGAATCCATATGGTTGCTCCAATATGTGGTAACACAAGGCTTGATCTCTGCTTATGGTTGTTGAAGATGACTGCTAGAAGTTAGAATAGAATAGAATTCTTTATTGGCCAAGTGTGATTGGACACACAAGGAATTTGTCTTTGGTGCATATGCTCTCAGTGTACATAAAAAGAAAAGAAAAAAATACATTCATCAAGAATCATAAGATACAACACTTAATGATAGTCATAGGTTACTAAATAAGCAATCAAATCATACTAGGAAAAAATAAAAATATAAATTGTATAGATACAAGCAACAAGGTTATATTCATAAGTGGAAGGAGATAGGTGATAGGAAAGATGAGAAGGATAATAGTGATACAGTCTTAGTAAATAGTTTTACAGTGTTGTGGGAATTAGTTGTTTAGCAGAGTGATGGTATTCAGGAACAAACTGTCCTTGTGTCTAGTTGTTCTAGTGTGCAGTGCCCTATAGCGTAATTTTGAGGATAGAAGCTGAAACAATTTATGTCCAGGATGTGAGGGGGTCTGTAGATATTTTGACAGCCCTCTTTTTGACTTGTGCAGTATACAGGTCCTCAATGGAAGGCAGGTTGGTAGCAATTGTTTTTTCTGCAGTTCTAATTATCTGTTGAAGTCTGTGTCTGTCTTGTTTGGTTGCAGAGCCAAACCGGACAGTTATAGAGATGCAGACGACAGACTCAATAATTCCTTTGTAGAAGTGAATCAGCAGCTCCTTGGGCAGTTTGAGCTTTTTGAGTTGGTGCAGAAAGAACATTCTTTGTTGTGCTTTTTTGATGACATTTTTGATGTTCGGTGTCCATCAAGAGAGTCCAGAGATATTTCATGAGAAAAATCCTCTACTCCTCTACTTGTAACAGAATACCTTATGCTACCAGACTTGAAATTTTAGGCTTAGACAACTTAGAGCTATACCACCTTCGTTCCAACCTAAGCGTAGTACATAAAATTATCTATTGCAATGTCCTGCCCATCAATGACTACTTCAACTTCAACCACAACAATATACAAGCACACAATAAATACAAACTCAAGATAAACCGCACCAAAATCAATTGCAGGAAATGACTTCAGCAACAGAGTGGTCATTGTCTGGAATACTCTACCTGACTCTGTGGTTTCTTCCCCAAACCCTAAAAACTTTAACCTTAGACTGTCTACCGTTGACATTATCCCATTCTTAAGAGGTCTTTAAGGGGCATGCATCAGCGCACCAGCATGCCTACCATCCCTGTCCTAATGTTCCCTTTTATTCGTATCCCTTTTATGTATTAATAATCATGTTTATACTTATACCTGTTATCTAATATATACTCCACAAAATAAATAAATAAATAATTAATTAATTAATTTTAAGTCTTGAGATATGATAGAACCTAGAAACGTGAAGGTCTCTACTATTGATACTGTGTTGTCTAGAAGCGGCAGTATATGAGAGTTTCTCCTAAAATCTACCACCATTTCTATGGTTTTGAGTGTGTTTAGTTCAAGATTGTTCTGGTTGCATCACAAGGCTAGTTGTTTAACCTCCTGTCTGTATGCAGATATGTCATTGTCTCAAATGAGACCAATCATCTGCAAACTTCAGTATTTAACAGAGGGATCTTTTGAGATGCAGTCATTGGTATATAGAGGGAACAGAAGTTGAGAGAGTACACAGCCCTGATAGGGAGGCTGTGCTAATTGTACAGGTATCTGATGTGATTTTTCCTAGTTTCACCTGCTACTTTCTGTTTGTTAGGAAGCTTATGATCCATTTACAAGTGTGGTCAGGTACAGCTAGATAATTTAGTTTAGTTAGAAGAATATCTGGAATGATGGTATTGAATGCTGACCTGAAGTCTACAAAGAGGATCCTTGCATAGGTCTTTGGAGATTCAAGATGTTGTAGGATGCAGTTCAGAGTCATATTAACAGCATCATCTGTCGATCTATTTGCTCAGTAGGCAAATTGTGAGGGGTCTAACAGCAGATCTGTGATGGTTTTCTGTTGGGCCAGCATTAGCCTTTCAAAGGTTTTCATAACTACAGATGTTAGAGCAACCAGTCCGAAGTAATTCAGTGCCTTGATGGAGAGTTTCTTTGGCACTGGGATGATAGTAGAGCATTTGAAGCAAGAAGAAACATAGCACACCTCTAGTTATTTATTAAAGAATATATTTAGAATGAAGTATCTATGACAAAATGGAGCAAGTAAACACAATCTGCCACACCATCCAGTCACCTGTGACCCCTGATATACAGTAAAAGCTGAATGGGAAAGAAGAATTTAAAACAGTTTTAGCTGCTGAACGCTGCTGCTTCCAGCATGGACTGAAGACATTGATTCACTGGGTGAACAAGAAGTTTTTGAATAAATATCAAAGATGAAAGACAATAAAGTTTCAAGGAATTACTCTACCTTGCATGGAGCCACAAAGGAATATGTCAGCAACCATTAAGTACATTAGGCCAGAAAATCAACTTCATAAAAACTAGAACTATTTTATTAAGATTGGCTATAATAACAAAATTTTGCAAGTCTGATAGTGATTTATCTCCCTACTTCTCATATCCCAATAAATCAAGGAAGTATCATCTTGAGTTTCTTCCAAATGTTATCTTATTGACTGGCACAGTGGCCTAGAGGTGAAGATGTTTATCAGAGTGCAAAGAGAAAATATCTGCTGCAAACTCTGCATGTGTGTCAGAATGACATCTAGCCAGTAAATGCTCAGCTACATTCAGTTGCCTGCAACTCCACCCTGAATAAAGGGATTAAAGGGTTGTAAAAAGAAAAAAAAGTCTTGTTTCTCAGAGCTCAAAAATACTTTTACTCCCTTTGCCTAATGACTCTTGCATATTTTCATCAATATCATATTCCTTATTTTGTAAAATAAAAAAGGGAAATAATAAAATTGTGCTATCCATAAGAAATTGCCAGGTAAAGTTGTATCCAGAACTCTTGATTAAATTTAAACTAGCTACAAACATCAAATAATCTAGATGGATTTTATGAGAAGCATTAATAATCAGGCAGGTAATAGTTAACTCCTCAATGACAATATAGTTAGAGTCCTAGACTAAAAGCTTAAAATGACTTTTAAAGTAATTTTAAGGCTTTCTGAACTTTTTTATGACAGCAAAGGAAGGGAGAACTAAAATCTGTTAATCTGTTTTAATTGCAGACTATTTATTTAACTATAAAACATAAAATCTGCCATGTTGTTAATAAAATGATTTTTAGAATGGTTCATAAGTTTTTGTACTCTCTGCTTTTATCTGTTTAGTTTTAAGAATACCTACATTCTTGAAACAGAAACATAATATACTGGCAATGCCTAACTATATGTTGTTACCCAAGATCAGGCTAGAAATGCTATGGAAGTCATGAACCAGTGCCTGGAAGCTTTCAAAGAGACGAAGTACACTGAAATCATGTCAGGGCAGGAGGAATTATGACTTTTTCAGAAATATTCTGATGCCCTTACTATTGGTTTATAAGCGGTCTTGATGAAATAGTATCCCCCTTGAAAAAAAGTGGATACAGTATCCCTTACAATTTTTAAGCACATGAAGGCTGTGGCAATGCTATGCAGTTGCTATGAACACCAGTTGTAGTCATTCTTGGATCATAACATATAGTGTTAAATTGCTGTAGCACACAGTATAAGATTGTATGGAAACTACAGTTTATACTGAAAGCAGAGACAAAGTCAGTTACAGGGTAAAGCTTTATAGCACTATAATTCCAACTGTTTGGTTAGTGCAAATAGGTTTCTAAGTATGGGGTCTTTGGGGCTTTCTGAGCTTGGTTGTTTTTTTATACTACATTACATTTCATTACCAAACTAGGTAACATTATCAGTGCTAGCAGGAAATGGGTTTATTCAGTGGTGGCCTGTAAATTTTTTAACAACCAGTTCTCTGCCCTAATGACTGGCTGGGTGGGCATGTGACCGAGTGGTCGTGACCAACTCTCTCTCTCTCTCCCTCCCTCCCTCCCTCCCTCCCTCTCTCCCTCTCCCCCCCACCTCTCTCTTTCTCTCTCTCTCTCACACACACACACACATATCAAACTGGAACCAGGACCTGTATTTTTATAATACTATAGAAAATATTACATGTAAAGCTTTATTTTGTAACAGTAGAGTGCATAACAAATAATCTTTATCAACGTATTGAGGAAATTCAACTGAATCATTCAAACTAGTTTCAAAGATGAAAATCAATAAAAGTGGTTGAACACTCTTGCCCTTCAAATGGAAGGAAAAGTTTGACTTCTTACCATGAACAGTTAATTAAATAATGCATGAGATTTTCTCATCAAACATTGTAACTTGACACGTATATACAGCTCTTCTTAACAGTGCATTTCTTATTTGTGCCTTTATTGTTATGCAAGGAAACTAGCTCACAATATTCTTTGATATTCTTTCCTACTCAATTGAAAAATTGCAGACAATCTCAGCTTATTCTTTTGTTGCCATAATGGGTACCATAATGAATCTTGCTGACATAATGAAGCATGAAAATATTCAAGATGAGAGGCATGATATTTTCTTAAAACAACAAATATGCGAAGCCATTTGTTGAAATTGAGCCCTACATTTTCCCACATGATTACAAATAAAAAATAGTAAAAAACTTATAAGAATATTAGAATTGTCAAAACAGAAAAATTTTCCCACATGATTACAAATAAAAAATAGTAAAAAACTTATAAGAATATTAGAATTGTCAAAACAGAAAAAGGTGGCACTATCCATTGCAGAAATAACTATAAAGAAATTTTATACCATACTAATACAAGAGGTAGGTATCACCTAGAACAAGTTGTATGACTAGATGATAAAATGTCACCTATCCTTTTTCAGCATGTCTTGAAGAAATATTTCACAAAATACACTGGGCAAAAGATGGAATAAAAATCAATGGCACCTATCTAAATTACTTAATATTTGCAGATGATGTGGTTCTCTTCTTACTCAGAAGAGTTACAAAGACACATACAACAACTGCACAAAGTTGGAGAGCCATTTGGCTTAAAAACAAACCTGAAAAAAGCCACATTATGTTTAATAAATTCACCCCCAAAAGATTTTTTTATACATATGGAGAAGAACTAGATGTAGTAGACCACTGTATAGACACCTTGGCCAATGGATCCCAAGGGAAGATAATACAATAAAGGAAATTGAATGATGTGTTAAATGTGGTTGGCATGCATTTGGCAAGCTAAGTGTAATTTTCAAGAACAATCTCTTTCAATCAGTGTGTGCTGCCTGTTTTAACATATACTAGCGAAAAATAAACACTAATCTCACAATTCATACAAAAGCTTTTTAGTGGTGCAAAGAGCCATGGAAAGATGCATGCTCAGCATCACAAGACAAAATAGAAAAACCTGCACATGAATTAGAGAACAAACAAAATATACGATATCATCAAGATAGTAGAATAATTGAAAATGGGCTGATCACATAGGAGGAGAACTGATGGCAGGTGGACAAAAACAGTTATGGAATGGATTCCACAAAAGAGACCTAAAACAAGATGTATCAGTGACATTAGCAAGTATTGTGGGCCCAATTGGCAAAGGAACGTTTAAGACCATGTGGATTAGAAACATGCAGAAAAGGCCTTTATCCTGCAGTGGATACACAATGGCTAGAATGATGATGATGATAATAATGATGATGATAATGATGATGATGATGACAACTAATACAATTTGGGCAGTCTGAAACTTAAGTCTTCAGGAGTTATCTCCCTCACATAACACCATTTTGTAGATCCCAGAATTTCTCCAGATTACACCATTCAAATGCAGCTTCAAAGTAGTTAATTTTTATATCAACATTTGTGAATATTTTTTATCAAAAATACAGATGAATATAAATATATTCACTTTTTGTAAGAAAAAAACATTATCTTAAAATCTACTATTCTCCACTCCTCCCCCAAAAATATGATTTGTTTTTCAAATTTTCCCTCAGAAATAACCAAAGACTCCTGCTGCTCTTATTCTGCTCAGATTTTGTTTATTGGATTAAATCCTATTGAATAGGAATATTTTTTGTTCAAAAAATGTTTCATGAGTAACCTTCTGGAACAGGAGATAAAGCTTTGGTACATTTCATATGTCTTATACAGAAATGCACTCAGATTACTGACAGCTAATGTGACTTCCTAGACCTTTTAACCCCAACGATTGCTTGGAATGACATGAACTGAACCTGAAATCTCCTCCATGTAAATTACATGCTGTTGTGCTGACCTAACCTAAACTTCAGGATGTAATTCAAGCTTAATTTGAAGCATATAAAGAGTAGATTTTTTTTAGAATAAGCAGATTCAGTCAACCATGAAAGTCATCATATTGCGAACTGTTGGTAACCCCTGAAAGGGAAGAAATATTAAAGTTTGTCAAAAGCCTATTAATTACAGTTATTCAGAAGTATTTGAAAATGTCAAGAATGTAAGCTTTCTGTTGATTCTGAAAAGATATTTTACATCTGATTTCAGGCATAAAAACATGCTGAAGTAACCTGCATATTTGAAGCTTCACTTGATTAAATGATAATACAGCATTGCTACAGGGTAATAGAAACATTCACTCTTGGCTTAATTCAAAGGAAAATTCTATATAAAGATGAAATAGGATCCCCAATCACTAACCATACTTATATCTGATACAATATTCCTATAAAAAAACCCAGAGCAAATGGGACCATTATTGTCCATTATAATTTGTTTTCCAATGAGAAAAAAGATAGAATTGCTCAAATTAAATCCTTGCAAAAATCAATGATTTTCCCAGTGCAATGGAATGCACAACTGATATGAAAAAGGTAGTGAAATAAATACTTATAAACAGGAGTAAACTAAAGAAAATGAAAAATAGCATCATTATATATGTAGCATCATAGCTGAAAATGTAGTATTTTATACTATATTTTATAGCTGGGACTAAAAATTTTAAAAATCAAGAAAAACATTTCTAGCTATTACAGTTGCTAATATGGCATTTCCATGAGGGAATAAAACATTTTAAATGATCTTTCCTGCTAGGGAATTATCACATTGCCATTGAATGAAGTTTCTTTCTGAGAGCGATGCCAGTTAGAGATCTTGCTATGATTACCCTTCTAGTAGTTTTTTTTTAAAGGGAGCATAATTCCAAACTGATATTAGAGTAATTGTAGCTCTGCCAGCATGAAAGAAGCATAGCATACCCATCTAGTATCAGATTAAAGGTGGTAGCAAATTATTTCTGTATTGATACAAAAATGATGATATTTTCCAACCAATCAGAAGTCATTTCCTTTAGTTACTTCACTCAAAATGATGATTTGTCCTCTTCAAAAAAGCTGAAATAAAACTGCATGATAGTCTGATTTAAAATGCAGGAAAAGTGTAATATTAATGAAGAAAAATACTTTACTCTAGTGTGAAATTATGCTTTCTCATTAGCCATACTTGAGGGACAAAACAGGAAGACATCCTTGGTAGAATGGCAAAGCTCAAGTTAGAAACCATAGAAACTGTCTTCCTTCAGTTTTTGTATTATAGAGATATCACACCCTCCTAATCCTACCATCACTACACAATTGTCCAGAGTGCACAAGGCAAATTTTACTTGGCCACAACATACAGCATTATCAAGCTCTGTACTCTCAAAGCTTTCTGTCATGCCCCTGGTAGAGACTGACTCCAAGGAAGAGGAGGAACAGCCAACAGGGAGTGGGAGTGTGGCTCCAGAGGTGGTGGAGGAGGCTGGGGAAGGGCAGAGGTTGGCTGAGCAATCAGGGAGGATCCAGGCCCATCTCCTATCCATTCCAGGGTATGCAGGGAGGAGAGGATCAGGGAAAAGTGTGGTCTACTCATGAGGAGAGGGCCATGATCCTCCTCAGGGCTTACAGCTGGGAGCTATGTATATAAGTTTGTAACTGCACAGTCAGAATTGCTAGAGTCAAAGTTAGTGTTTCCTTTAAAGGAGGTTTATATTTGTTGGCGTTTTTTCCAAGGACTTTCCCTGGTTATCTGCTTGGAACATATGATTACTTATCTTGGTTTGCTTCAGAACTCTCGCCGAGACGGTTTGTTCTTGTTTTCCTTTTGCCTCATTATTTACTTTTGGGACTTTAAACTGTGACTAATTAAACAGTTAAGTTGAAGGCATTGCCGGACTTTAATTCATGTTTTGGGTTTTGGGTTATTTTGAGAGACTACGGGTCATCACACTTTCTGAAAGAAGACTTATAGCATGTGTTAAGGTTTGGTCTCAGCTTGGCCCTCGCCTGATGCTATAAAGTGCTTAGCACTTTATAGTGCCTAGCACTTTATACTTTCTTATCTTATTACACTTACCTTCATATATTTTATATAGCTTTTAATGTTTTATATCTTTTATGTCCCAATACTTTCCATTCTTGGCTGCATTCCTTCCCTGTGCCTTATGCTAGTCTAGGGTTGTAAGAAAGATATAAAAGCTTGGAATTGTGGAAGTGGAAATGAAATTTACTGAACAGTAAATATTAGGAATAATAAATGTAAAGCAAATGATTTAACCTGCTGTGGCACTAACTGGAGGACTGCATCCTTACATCAACTGTAAGCATAAATTTGCATGGTCCCATTTTTATCTGTCATAAAGATTCTTATGTAGGTGAGTCATGTCTGTAAGTTTCTGAGAAATCTTGCACTAGGAACTGAGTTAAGCTAATGTAAAGTCAGGAGATTGGTAATTTCCTACAGAATTCTGTTCAAAGAAGACTGACAATAGGATAATTGGAATGCATATATTGGAGGAAGAGAGAAGATGGAATTTACAGAAAGGTTTGACTCACAGGAAATAAGTCAATATAGTTTTGCAGAGAGAATAATTTGGCATTGCTAGTACCTGCTTCAAGCAAGATGAATATAATCTATACACCTGGATATTAGCAGATGTTCCATGTCAGTCAAATTGTCTACATAGCAAAAGATAGAAAAGTATAATCCAGTGAGACAGTAGAAATCCAGATTGTTAAATAGAGCATAAATTATTTGTGTCAAATATATTCATCACATTTAGAAAATTAAATTAAATTTAATTTGGGTGAAAGACCACCTGAAGAGCAATTGTAAGAGGTAAATAAAATTGTGCATGCACACACTCACAAACACACATCAGTAATTTTAAAAAGAAGAAGCTAGTCAGTTAAAAAAAAGGAGAACAAAAGTATTTGGCAAAGGGGGGAATTAAGGTAGGAATACTCAACACATTTGTACATGATTACATAATATGATTATAAAGCAATAGACACATTTCAGGGAGGATATATTCACAAAAATAAAAATTAGAAATATGATAGGTAATGGATTAGCTGTCAAACAGGAAAGCACAATCGATCCGTACCAATCGGGCTTCCGGCCTGGTTTCAGCACGGAGACGGCATTGGTCGCACTGTTGGATGATCTCTGGAGGGCACGGGACAGGGGTTTTTCCTCTGTCCTGGTCCTATTAGACCTCTCAGCGGCTTTCGATACCATCGACCATGGTATCCTTTTGCAACGCCTCGTAGGGTTGGGGGTGGGGGGCACTGTTCTTCGGTGGCTCTCCTCCTACCTCACGGGGCGGTCGCAATCGGTGTTGGCAGGGGGGCAGAGGTCGTCCCCAAGGGTGCTCACTTGTGGGGTCCCTCAGGGTCGGTCCTCTCCCCTCTTATTTAACATCTACATGAAACCGCTGGGTGAGATCATCCGTGGTTTTGGGGTGAGGTATCATCAATATGCGGATGATACTCAACTGTATATCTCCACCCCAAACCAGATCAGTGATGCCCTCTCCGTGATGACTCTCTGTCTGGATGCGGTACGAATCTGGATGGACGGCAACATGCTTCGACTCAACCCGCCAAGACTGAGTGGTTGTACATACCGGCATCCCGCTCCAGCTTAGAATGTCCATCGTTGACCATAGGGGGAGTGGTGTTTCCCCCTATGGATAGCGCGAGGAACCTGGGGGTCCTCCTGGATGCACGGCTCCGGTTGGAGGAGCAGGTGGGAGCCGCCGCCAGGGGCCTTTGCCCAGGTCCGCTGGTTCGCCAGCTTCGCCCGTTCCTGGACCGGGTTGCCCGGCGTACAGTCACTCATGCCCTTGTTACTTCGCGACTCGACTACTGCAACGCTCTCTATCTAGGACTGCCCTTGCATACCATCCGGAGACTGCAGCTGGTGCAAAATGCGGCGGTGCGGGTGGTGATGGGAGTTTCCCGGTTCTCCCATGTTAGCCCCCTCCTGAGCTGCCTGCATTGGTTGCCGGTTGCCCTCCAGGTGAGATTCAAGGTTTTAACTTTAACATACAAAGTCCTACATGACATAGGTCCTTATTACTTAAGGGAGCGACTGCTGCCAACATCGAATACTAACCGCCCTGTACGAAGTCACAGACAGGGACTCCTTGGGGTCCCATCAGCCGGGCAATGCCAGCTGGCGGTCCCCCGACGACGTGCCTACTCTGTCGCGGTCCCTGAACTCTGGAACCAACTTCCCTGGGGCTCCGCTTGGCCCCTGACCTCCGCACCTTCCGCCATGACCTGAAGACCTGGTTGTTTGACCAATCCGGGCTGTGACCCATGGGTGGGGTGTTTTTAGATTTTGGTGGTTTTTAAGTTTTGTATTAATTGGGACCATTAGTTTAATTCTTTTTTAAATATTTATTGTGTTTGTTTTATTGTAAGCGAGTCTTCGGAGATGGGGTGGCATATAAGTCCCATTAATAAATAATAAATAAATAAATAAGTAATATTTGAAATACCCATTGACTTGTTTAAAATATAAAAAGAAGAAACAGTTAAACCATTAATAGCTCTATACAACAAAATGGAACAAGACAGTAGTCGGGGTAGTGGAAAAGTATTACCTATAAGTGAAGAAGGAAGAAGCAAGTAAAATTTCAGATATTATTGTTGAACTAAAAAACTCAATATTCAGACAAGGTTTTGGTTAAGATTTTACAAATGAGTATGTGGCCATAAGTGAAAAACAAAATGGCAAATGAATAAGCATGACTCTAAATAAGGCTGACAAACATGTAATCACACCTTTTATTTAAGCTAGATAATGGAGAAAATAGAAGAATACCAGAAGAATATTTACTTTTACTTATACAAACCTTTGTTTGTATATATCGGGTTGGAATGTAGAATATATTAAAGCTGATGAGCATGTCAGAATATTTGGCTATAAATATTGCTCAGAAGAGCAATGAATAAGAAGTTAATGTAAGTGAGGGATTAGCATCCACGCCTGTTTCAGTTATACAACAAACATTTACAATAATAGCAAGACTGGAAGAGATGATAAATCAAACTTGGAAGTGACATTTTACAAATCGAGATTATACATACAATACCACTTGGTTAGCTAAAAGTTAGAAGAACTCATCATGAAAATGGAAAAAACTTGCATTGAATGTTTAATGTTCAGAAAATTGATGTCAGTGTGCTAAATGAACTTAAATGGGTGGTGAAGAGATGTAAGTTGTATACATTGACTGCACAGCTGTCACTATATTGGTTCATCAAACCAATCTCTTTTAACTACAGGCAATCCATAACTTATGACCATAATAGTGTCTGCCTCTTATAGTCATAAGTCATGACAACTGTAAAATGAGTCAGTCATGTGACTGATTTGATTTCATAACCCTTTTTTCAGTGACCATTAAGCAAATTGGTAGGTCATAATATAAACTAATGTTTCATGATGGGGCAGTTTTGCCAAAACAGAAGTAAATGTTGGTTTTCAGCAAAACTGTTGTAAAGTGTGGTCACTTGACTATGGGAAACCACAAATGGCCATTAATGCAGTTGTGCTGATGAATGACCAAAGTCTGGTTTCATGACTGAAAGCAGGAGAGGAATGTCAGAATTTCAAATCCAGGTTGTAAGTAGCCCCAGGGTAGGTCCATTGTAAAATCAAACAGTTGCTAAATCAATGGTCACAAATCGAGTACTACCTTTATACCTTTCTTATTTCTAATAAAGTTATAGCAGAAGGGAAAACTGAGCTCTTTACTGGATTATCATTTTCAATTCAGGTTTGGTTGTGTTTCGTGGAGTTAAAAAATCTGTATTATGCTGTCCTGTTTTATTTTTATTTTTTATTTTAAATAGTTTATTCAACGTTTATGAAATTTAAAACATATATTTACATTTTACAGCACTATTTAAGCAGTAGATACACTTGTACTTTTCTTCTGATAGCGTGTTATACATTGTCATAATAACTCCTTCATCATTTTAAACTCTATATTTGCTCATACATAGTTTATTTACATTTATTTATACGTCACCCTTATTTTCCCAAAATGTTACCAGATCATCAGATATCATCTTTTCTTTATCCAGTGGTACCAGATATCCCATGTTTTGTAATATTCACTGTCTTGGTTATCTTTTAACAATTTAGTTAGTCTATCCACCTCAGCACATTCATGTACCTTATTGATTGTCATATTTTCTGAAGGGGTGATAGCCAATTTCCAATTTTAAGTAAAACTTTTTATTCTAGCTGCTGTTATAATATGCAGAATCAAATATTGGTGCTTCCTATTCATATTTGGTTCTAACATGTCTAATAAGAAAATTTCCGGTTTGAATTTTACTCTCTATTTTGTTATTTCCTTTATCCATATTCTAATTTTTTGCCAATATTTTCATGCATGGGGGAATCTCCACCACATGTGGAAATAGGTTCCCTGATTATAATTACATTTCCAACACTTGAGTGTCATGTTAGGGAACATTTTGGCTAATATCGCTGGTGGTAAGTGAAACATTTTATATAAATTATCTTTGTAAGAGACCAATATTGTTAATTTATAATTTATCTGCCAAATATGTTCCCACTGGTCTAAGTTGATAGTATGGCCCACATTTTTAGCCCAAATTATCATGCATTCTTTGATGGTTTCCTCCTTCATTTTATAATCTAATAGATACTTGTAAATTTTACTGATCATTTTTTTTTCTTTCCCCTCGCCATATTTTATCTAACTCTTGCTGGGTTGTGTAAAAGCCAAATTATTCTTTATCCTTATTATAATGTGCTTGCACTTGCAGATAGGGTCACCATCCTATCTCAATTTCCTGAAGTTTGGTTCCTAGTTTTTAATCCCCCTTTTTCATTTAGCAAATCTCTATAATTTACCATTTTGGTACAATCCAGAACATTGGGATGTATTACTGCTTCTATTGTTGATAACGATAATGGCACCTGTTAAGTTTGCATGAAGAGACAGACGCGGAGTGCTTCAAGCTCTTTGTTTATTAGTGACTACAGCTCAGAATGAACCCACTTTGGCTGGGCTGCGGCTGCTACTTATAGCCAGCAGCCGCAGTTGCCAACCAATCAGAGTGCAGGGTTTTCCCGCACTTTAAACCTGCATACATAACACCCCTCCCCACTAGGTTCAGTCCATACTCAAACCACAGCCTATCTAATGTATTCTTTTAAATAGGTGGGGCTCTTCGTATGCGTTGAGACCTATGTGGTTCAGATGTTTTAAGGTTCTCACCTTGTGAGGGAGGAAATGTGTCTGCTGACATTTCCTTACTAGGACTTGTAGTAATGGTAGAACCTGTTTGGTTACTACAACCTGGTCTCTCTCCCAATCCATCTCCAACCCAATGTCAGCACCTAAATCAGGTAATGATGTGCAATCTTCCATTTGTGAAAATGGTTGTTGGTATTGTGACAGTTTTTGGGATGGTTCCTGTCGTGTTAGCTCGTTACACATGGGGTTGATTCTTGCTTGTTCATTACACTCATGATCCTCCCTTCCCCTATAAGAGGCAGTAGGTATGGGAACCAGAGAGGAGCAAAAGCAATGTTCCTGAGGCAATCTGGATCTTAACTGATCAATGTGCCTGCTCCAGAGGACACCATCCTCCGTTTGTAACCTGTAAGACCTGGTGCCTGTGATTTGGGTTATCTCAGCAGGAATCCATAATGGTTCACCCATAAGGTTCTTAGCATAAGCAGAATCACCCACAGTGAACGTGCGAATTTTGCTAGTGGAATCTAGTGGTGCGTTGGGTGCGTAAGTGGGATGAAGGCGATCAAGGGGAGAACTGGGTTTCCTACCCATCAACAATTCAGCTGGGGACAAATTAGTTGAGGGGTTGAGAGTGATATGCTGAACACTGAGAAGTTTTTCAACTCTCTCAGTGATATCCCCTGGACCCAATTGCTGAAGTTTTTCCTTGGTAAATCGTACCATAGGTTCAGCCCGGCCGTTAGCCGAAGGATGCCCAGGGGCTGTCAGGGCATGTCTGATACCCTGTTGTGCTAGATATGATTCAAAAAGGTTGGGTGTAAATTGAGGGCCATTGTCAGAAACAAGCACATCAGGTAACCCGTGAGTTACAAAAGCTTTTAAGCTGTTTGATGACAGCTTCAGTTGTGGTGGATGCCATAGGGATAACCTCTAGCCATTTGGAATGTGCATCAACTATAATAAGGAAAGTGTGCCCTCTGGTAGGGCCAGCGAAATCAATGTGAATCCTGGACCATGGGCCCCTAGGACATTCCAATTCCTGTGTGGGGGCGAGAGGTGGGGCAGGCCTGACTACCTGACAGTTGGGACAAGATGCAACCCAGTTTTCAACCATTTCGTCAATACCTGGCCACCATACATAACTCCCTTCATCCTTACAATACCAGGATGACCCTCATGTAACATTTCCAAAAGCTCTTTTTGCAGTTTTGCAGGAATAACCACCCTGTTACCCCACAAAATACATCCTCTTAATACAGATAATTCAGTTTGCCTGGATTTAAAAGGTTGGGCAAGGTGAGGTAGAACTTGAAAAGGCCAACCTTTCTTAATCCAGCCTATAACAGGAGCCAACACAGTATCTTTGGCAGTCTCTCTGGCAATTTCAGCAGCGTGTACTGGAAGCTTGGCAACAGTTTCTAGGAAAAAGGTGTGCGCCTCAAGTTCAACGTCCTCAGTGTGAAACAGAAGTGGGCAGCGACTCAAGGCAGCAGCATGGCCAATGACTTTGCCAGGCTTGTGGATGAGCTTGTATGAATAAGTAGCAAGAAATTCAGTCCACCTCAGCATTCCTGATGACAGGATAATGGGTGTAGGTTTGTCTCCTGCCACAATGCCTAACAAAGGTTTGTGATCTGTGACAATGGTAAATCTTCTCCCATATAGATACTCATGGAATTTCTTGGCAGCTGCAACAATTGCCAATGCTTCCTTGTCCAACTGGCTGTAATTCCTCTCTGCTTTGGTCAAGGTGCGAGAGTAAAATGCAATAGGAGCTTCCCTCCCGCTGGGAAGCCTGTGGCTCAAACCCCCCCCCACTCCAAAAGGGGATGCATCACAAGTCAGTACAACAGGCAAATTCTCAGAGAACTGTATCAGTACAGCATCAGATGTGATTAGTCTTTTAATATTGTTAAATGCAGATTGTTCTTTTCTGCCCCAGACCCACGCAGACATTTTGTCTAATAATCTGTGCAGTGGTTCTGCAATGGTTGCATTCTGAGGTAGGAACATGTGATAAAAGTTAATGAGTCCAAGGAAGGCTTGCAAATCTGTTTTACATTTTGGTCTAGGGGCCTCTTTGATTGTCTGAACCTTGGCATCTGTGGGGTGGATACCATGCTTGTCAATCATATAGCCCAAGAACTCAACCTTGTCAGTTCTAAGAATGCATTTTTCTTCCTTGACTTTTAACCCCGCTTTTTTGAATCTGGTAAGGACTTCTCTGAGTCTCTCTTGTAACTGAGTGTCATTTTCAGCAGAGATTAACACATCATTAACACATCATAAGGTACTACCCCTGGCAGTCCTTGGAGCATTCTTTCCATAAGGCTTTGGAAGATGCCTGGTGCCACGCTTACTCCAAACTGTAACCTTTTACATTTGAAAGCACCTCTATGAGTCACAATTGTTTGGGTCTCTGTAGTGGCATGATCAACTGTTAATTGTTGATATGCCTGAGCCAGATCCAATTTGGCAAAGACTGTACCTCTGCCAAGTGAATGTAGTAAATGATGCACCACTGGAACTGGATATGCGCTCTGTTGAAGCGCATGGTTCAATGTCCCCTTATAGTCTCCACAGATTCTCACTGACCCATCAGTCTTGACTGGTGTGACTATGGGTGTCTCCCACCTGGAGTGGTCAGTGGGCTCTAAAACTCCTTGAGCTATTAGTTTATCTAATTGTGCATCAATTTTTTCCTTTAAGGCAAATGGGACCATTCTGGGCTTTAAGCGAATTGGTGGCACCTCGGATCTAGATTGAAAGTGATAGGGGTTCCCATATACTTGCCCAATCCGTCACTGAAGACCTCTGGAAACTTAGACTTCAAGACCTCCTCCCATTCAGTGTTGCTCACATGATTGATGCCAGTTACCTCGATGCCTAGTGGATTGAACCACTCAAGTCCCAGCAAGCTTGGGCGATCCTTGTCCATGATGGTCAGGGGCAAGCGTTTGGTGTGGCCTTTGAACTTCACATTGAATTCTCTTGTTCCAACTACTGGGATCTTGTTTCCTTGGTAGTCTTTAAGAGTCAGTGCTTGCTTCTTGAAATGCTTCTTCTGAATGTTTGGGAGTAGTCTGTGAATAGTGTCCCATGACACCATAGATAAATATGAGCCTGAGTCCACTTCCATTTGGCAAGGCCTTCCTTCAATTAGTACCTTGACATGCACTTTTCTGTTATTGATAGAAGAAGAATGACCAATAGTTACTGTCTGATGAGTTTCATTCTTCCCCTTTGCTTCTGTGCTGCGCCCCATTTTCTCACTGAGGTTGTTGGGCTTGAATTCTTTGTCAGGAAGCTTCCTTCTGTTGGGTGGAGTTCTGGATGATTTGCAGACTCTTGCTAGGTGCCCTCTTTTTTCACAATGGAGGCAGATGGTATCTAGGAACTTGCATTCAGTGCGGGGTGGCTTCCCCACAACCTCTGCAGTAGAAATCTTGCCTTTTTCTTCCCAGGTCTTTCTTTTTCCGCTCCATTCTGAGTCTATAAATTCCTTCCTCCACCTCACTACAGTCTGACTCAGAATCTATTTGCTCACAATGAGTTGTTGTGGACTTTTCCACATCAGGATGGCTTATGGCCTTGTTAATTTTCTTCATGGCTGCTGCTGAGGACTTGGTAGCTTCTGCTGAAGAATCCTCTTCTATTGCTTCCTTCAGCGTGATCTTAGATCTTAGTAATAACTTGCTCTGAAGCACCTTGTCTTTAAGGCCCAGAACAAATCGATCGCTCATGGCCTCTTCTATATTGTTAAATTCACATGCACCCCCAATATCTCTTAAACTTGCCATGAAGTCGTTTACGTTTTCGCTTTCCCCTTGATCCCGACGGTAAAACTCATGTCTCTTAATGAGGCACGATACTTATGGGGCGTAATGGGCTCTTAACAACTTTTCTAAGTCAGGCCATTCCATTACCTTCATGTCTGCAGCTCCCGCCAATGTCTTCGCCATCTTGAAAACTGCCGGACTGCAGTGCGTGAGAAAGACCGCCCTCTTCCGCTTCTCAGAAATGTCGGCAAGATCGTTTCCTTCCAGATACATTTGGAAACGATCTGCATACATCTCCCAGTCTTCTGCCATCGGATCAAATGAGGCTGGGGGGGGGTGTTCAGCGCAGCCATCTTGCTCTCCTTCTGTTCCACGTTGCCTTCTTCTTCAGGGAGATCCCACCTTCATCACCAGTGTTAAGTTTGCATGAAGAGACAGACGCGGAGTGCTTCAAGCTCTTTGTTTATTAGTGACTACAGCTCAGAACGAACCCACTTTGGATGGGCTGCGGCTGCTACTTATAGCCAGCAGTCGCAGTTGCCAGCCAATCAGAGTGCAGGGTTTTCCCACACTTTTTAAACCAATCATTTCTTACATTTTACAAGAACAGTTCAAACTAAACCAATGACTTAAAACCTGCATACATAATAGCACCTTTACATAATGATTCCTTTTTATTTTTCCCCACGTGTTTAGCAAGGCGTCTCTCATCCAATGTCTTTGAAACTATGAGTGGTATTTACTCTTCCCATCCCAGATAAATGCATGCCAGCCAAGTTGCAGGTCAAAACCCTCTAAGGTTAGTATCCTTCTATTTGTCAAATTGATCCAATCTTTAAGCCATGTGGCTATTGCTGCCTGATAATATAATTCAAACTCTGGAAGACCAGAGTTCCTTTCTTTCTAGTGTCTTGTAATAATTTGTATTTTATCCTGGCTTTTTTCTTCTGCCAAATAAATTTTGAAATTTGTTTGTTTAAATCTTCAAAGAATTTTTTCCCAACTTGACTGGCACCGTCTGGAACGGGAATAGCAACTTTGGTAAGACATTCATCTTTATTATTGCAATCCACCCTAACAAGTCCTGCTATCTTGTTTTAATGGTGAAGTGCTAACTCTGCTAATAGATTTAAAAAAGAGAGATAGAAAGAAATCCTTGTCACTGCACTTCCTGTAGTACTATCTAGTAAGACCAAGGGCTCCAAAAGTGTACCTGAGCATGAATTCATATCAAGTCAGCACAATTTATTTTTGATGTTACCTCATTTCTCCAATGCTAATTATTTGGCTGTATGTGTGTATGTGTGTGTGTGTGTGTATTTTCTTAGAAACTTAAAAAATAAGCTTTCTTATTATCTACATAAATTCAAAAAGAAGTTAAAGCATGCTTGAAACATTATAGTGATGCAGAGTAAGCAGTACTAGAAACAAGGAAATCATTGTAAATGTAGGGAACAAGCTTTCATGAATACACATCTACAAAGAGAGCACAATTTAACACTGATTGCTATAAAGGCTCAGGGGTATGCAGCAGTGTTGAATTATTATTACACTGTGGAATTTTTATTTGACTTGCCAAACTCTATAGAACACAGCTGAGCTCTCTAATATGAAACTGTCTGGCAGGCATATTTTTCTTCTTACAAAACTTTTACTACTCACATTAACATTTCTCATTTGTTCCAAATACTTACTGATTGCTGGGGAGATGAGTGAAAAAAATGTTTTCTTTGCATTTGGAAAGAAAAATATATCTCTCAAAAAAGAGGTGAATCATAATGCATTTGCTAGCCAATGTTTGAATTTTCTTGTGCTCTGCAGAGCACCCAATCTCATTAGGTCTAACAAATAATAAATTAAAATGTGTATAGCTTGGGACCATGCACATGTAAAATATATATTCAAGTGTAAATAATGCATACTAGAGTATTATACTAGGATTTTTTCTTGGTTAAAATGTGTGTATTTGGATAAAGTTTCAGAAAATGACTACATATATTGAGGCAAACTTTTGATGAAGAAATGTATCTGAAAAAAATAATTACCAATGTAAGAAATGAAGGTGAATCACAAATCCTTAACAAAATAATACACTTTCAATTATTTGAATTTAGCAGGGCTTTCTAACTTGACCAGTTGAACAACCAATTAAAAACTTTGCAGTAAAAGAATTGCAGCCCAAAAAGAAATGGGACTGGACAAAAAAATTAGAGATCACATTAAAAGTGATGGTTCCACAGGAAACGGGCAAAACTAATTGGAGCTATAAGATTGCCAGCATGGAACACACAATTTTAGGATCATCTATCTAATGCAGACCTTAGTTCCCTACATTGCCTTCACATAGAATCTTGAGGCAGGACCCGTAATTTGAATGAAGGGAAATATATGTGTTCCAGGATAATGTGGCAGGATCCAATCTGGATCAGTCACTGAGACCAGAGGTTTAATTTTCTGAGCTTTTGAATTTCTGCTGGAGCCCATCCTCAGGAAACTTCTTTCTCACCATAATGTATATTTCACGAGTCATGAGTCCATGCTCCAATCTCTGAAAGCTTATAATGTATCTCAACTTTGTAAAGTGTGATGGCAAAATAATCCTTCAAAACACACTCTAGTTTGAAGGGATAATATCAACATAAATTAGTTTAAAAGAATGAAGACAGAAACTTGACTGGCCAAGCTTTTGACTCCACTATTAAAATCTAATGCATGGTGCAAATGCATATTTGAAATTAATCAAATTACAGTTCTGTTCATGTTAATAGACGCACTGCTATAGATAAGTTAGATTAATAGACTTCTGCTTCCCATCAAATGTTAGTAAGTAATGTCTGAATAGGACTATTTATTTATTTGTTTGTTTGTTTGTTTGTTTGTTTTACTGTGCCTCTCTCTACAAGGTAAAACTGTGTATTTGGTTTTAACTACAGTTTGGCTGCAAGATCTGAAATTCTTGTTAAAATTTATTTTATTTATTTATTTATTTTGTCGATTGCTTACAAGATAATAAGTATGAGAATAAACATAGTTGTGAATACATGAAATGAATACATATAAGAAAAATAAAAGAAACAATAGGACAGGGACAGTAGGCACATTAGTGCACTTAAGCATGCCCCCTACAGACCTCTTAGGAAAGGGGTGAGGTCAATAGTAGACAGTCTAAGGTTAAAGTTTTTGGGGTTTGGGGAAGAAACCACAGAGTCAGGTAGAGTATTCCAGACATTGACCACTCTGTTGCTGAAGTCGTATTTTCTGCAATCAAGTTTGGTGCGGTTTACCTTGAGTTGGTATCTATTGTGTGCTCTTGTATTGTTATGGTTGAAGCTGAAGTATTCATTGACCGGAAGGACATTGCAATGTATGATTTTATATACTATACTTAGATCAGACCAAAGGCGGCATAGTTCTAGGTTTTCTAGGTCTAGAATTTCAAGTCTGGTGGCATAAGGTATTCTGCAATGAGTAGAGGACTGTAGAACTCTTCTTGTGAAATACATTTCTGGACTTTCTCAACTGTGTTAATATCAGATACATGATCTAGGTTCCAGACTGATGAGCTGTATTCGAGTATTGGTCTAGCAAATGTTTTGTATGCCCTAGTTAGTAGTGTGATATTACCAGAGAAAAAGCTATGTAGGATTAGGTTAACAACTCTGAATGCCTTTTTGGCTATGTAGTTACAGTGGGCTCTAGCACTTAGATCATTAGAGATGAGTATTCCAAGGTGTCAGCTTTGAAATTCAGCTGCCAACATAATGGGAAGGGGGATGGAGGAGTTGACAAGTTCAAGATTATTCTGTATGTCGTACTAAGAAATTCCAGTTGCAGTTAATTGGTTCTCGTGATTTATGAAGTGTAGAAGTGGGAGGAGAAAAAGGTGGATTCTATGTAGTGCGCGAAAATTCTTTCACTTTGGAAAATGCCTTAGATGTACCAGATCTGTTTCTAATAAATCAATTGGAGAGAATATGTCTCAGAGTGATTGATATCCTGGATACTTTCTTGATGCCTTACACGAGGTCCTTGACAGAGTTTGGATCATCAACAAGGTCTTGACTATTCAGCTTGTATTTTATTTTCTGATTTTTTTTTGCCAATATGTAAGACAGAGCATTTATTTGTTGAGATTTGAAGTTGCCATTTGTTTGACCATTCTGATACATAGTCGAGGTCTTTTTGAAAGGTAGCAGTATTGTCTGTGGTGTTGAATAGCTTTACATCATGAGCGAAGAGAACGCAGTTGCTCTTAATATGATTACAGAGGTCATTTATGTAGAGTATGAAGAGAGTTGGTCCTAGAACGCTGCCTTGGGGGGACACCACTGTTGACAGGTACATAATTTGATAAGATGCTCCCAATGTTGACCATTTGTTGTCTGTTTGACAGGAATGCTTCTATCCAGTTATGCAGTTGTCCAGAGATACCATAAGATTTTAGTTTTAGTAGTAGTTTGTCGTGTACAACTAAATCAAAGGCTTTACAGAAGTCTATGTAGATTGCATCTATTGCTTTGCGCATTTACACCATTCCGGAACTGTAACTGGTTTACTATGACATTGTATACATTTTGGCTTCAATTACTTAAACAGTATTATTTTAATATCAAAATAACAGCATTAGGAAACTTCATATTTTAAGATATCATTGAAGGAAGATTTTCTTGATTTAACTCGGAAAGCAAATATAAATGAAAAATGATTTATTACTGCTATAATCAATTATATTTAGCAGTTTAATATTTAATATTAATATTGAAATAACTTATCAAATAACTATAGCATGTGTAATATACTGTAGAGCAGGGGTGCCAAACTGGTGGCCCACAGGCCAGATGTGTCATGCACAGGTCACACCTATCCCAGCTCCGCAAATGGGAAAAACATCATGAAAAGTCACTTGATGGCTATGTGACATGGTGAATTTGACAGCCGTGCTGTAGAGGGAAAAGGGAATGAAAAGAGGAGGTTTTTGCGAAAAATGAGAAAGAGCAAGGGAAAGAGAGGCGATAGGGATAGGAGTCTCTTTAGGGGACAGGCCTGATGGAAAAGCGAGAGAAGGGAAGCAGGGCCAAACCCACCAAATGAAGGGGAAATGAAATGGAGGAGGTTTTGGCAGAAAGGGGGAGGAAAGCAAGAGTTAGAGAGAGAAGGCAAGAGGGAGAGATGAGTCTCTTTGCAGGACAGGCCTGAGGGAAAAGGGACAGAAGGGAAGCAAGTCCCTAACTTGGCCTCCACCCCACTGAGTGAAGGAGAGGGGAAGCATTACTTAAGGATAAGTTGAGAAGAAGGATAGAGAAAGACACCTGAGGGAAAAATAGAGGAAGAAGTCTTTGAGGAAGGTTAGAGAAAGAAGCCTCCTTTCTCTAGGAAGGGGGAAGAGAAAGATCAAGAGAAAGGTAGTGGAAGGTGTTAAGTTTGCATGAAGAGTCAAACGCGAAGAGCTTCAGTGAAGAGTTTATTAAGTGACTACAGCTCGAATGGACCCGACTTGGCTGGGCTACGGCTGCTACTTAGAGCCAGCAGCCGTAGTTGCCAGCCAATTAGAGTGCAGGGTTTTCCCACACTTTTTAAACCAATCTTATTTGACATTTTACAAGAACAATTCAAACTAAACCAATGACATTCAAACCTACATACATAACACCCCTCCCCACTGGGTTCAGTCCATACCAAACCCCAACCTATCTAATGTATTCTTTTAAATAGGTGGGGCTCTCGTGTGTACGTTGAGACCTTTGTGGTTCAGAAGTTTTAACATTCTCACCCAGTGAGAGAGGAAATGTGTCTGCTGACATTTTCCCACTGGGACTTCCTGTGAAAAAAGACCCTGTTTGATTGTTAGAATCTGGTCTCTCCTCCCAACCCATCTCCAGCCCAATGTCAGCACCCAAGTCAGGTAGTGATGTACAATCTTCCACTTCTAAGGATGGATTTTGGCATTGTGACAGGTTTTGGAATAGTACCTGTCATAATGGCTCATTACACATGGGGTTGATTCTTGCTTGCTGATTTTCCTCCTGTTCCTCCCTTCCCCTAGAATTGACATCAGGTGAGGGAACTAGAGAGGAACAAGTGCGATGTTCCTGAGAGAACCTGGATCTAAGTTGATCAATGTGCCTGCACCAGAGGAGTCCATCCTCTGTTTGCACCCTGTAAGAACGAGGGTCTGTGATCTGAGTTATCTCAGCAGGAATCCACAAAGGTTCACCTATAAGGTTTTTAGCATAAACAGAATCACCCACACTGAATGTGCAAACTTTGGAAATGGAATCCAGTGGTGCGTTGGTTGCGTAAGTGGGATGAAGGCGGTCAAGGGAAGACCTAAGTTTCCTACCCATCAACAACTCTGCTGGGGATAAGTTAGTAGATGGGTTAGGAGTGATGTGCTGAACACTAAGAAGTTTTTCAACTTTCTCAGTGATGTCCCCAGGACCCAGTTGCTGAAGCTTCTCCTTGGTAAAACATATCATGCGTTCAACCGGGCCATTAGCCGAAGGGTGCCCAGGGACAGTAAGGGCATGTCTGATACCCTGTTGTGCTAAATAGGATTCAAAAAGGTTGGATGTAAATGGAGGGCCATTGTCAGAGACAAGAACATCAGGTAACCCGTGGGTTACAAAAAGTTTTTTGAGCTGTTTGATGACAGCATCAGTTGTGGTGGATGCCATGGAGATTACCTCTAGCCATTTGGAATATGCATCTACTATAATAAGAAAGGTGTGCCCTCTGGTAGGGCCAGCAAAATCAATGTGAATCCTGGACCACGGGCCCCTAGGACATTCCCATTCCTGTGTGGGGCGAGGTGGTGCAGGCCTGACTACCTGACAGTTGGGACAAGATGCAACCCAGTTTTCAACCATTTTGTCAATACCTGGCCACCATACATAACTCCTGGCCAATCCCTTCATCCTTACAATACCAGGATGACCCTCATGTAACATTTCCAAAACCACTCTTTGCAGTTTTGCAGGAATAACCACCCTGTTACCCCACAAAATACATCCTCTAATACAGATAATTCAGTTTGCCTGGACTTAAAAGGTTGGGCAAGGTGAGGTAGATCTTGAAGAGGCCAACCTTTCTTAATCCAGCCTATAACAGGAGCCAACACAGTGTCTTTGGCAGTCTCTCTGGCAATTTCAGCAGCATGAACTGGAAGCTTGGCAACAGTTTCTAGGAAAAAGGTGTGTGTCTCAGGTTCAAAGTCCTCCTTGTGGCAAGGAAGTGGGCAACGACTCAGTGCATCAGCATGTCCAATGTCCTTGCCAGGCTTGTGAATAAGTTTGTATGAATAAGCAGCAAGAAATTCAGTCCACCTCAGCATTCTTGGTGACAGGATAGTAGGTGTAGGTTTGTCTCCTGCCACAATGCCTAACAAAGGTTTGTGATCTGTAACAATGGTAAATGTTCTCCCATATTCATGAAATTTCTTAACAGCTGCAACAATTGCCAATGCTTCCTTGTCCAATTGGCTGTAATTCCTCTCTGCTTTGGTCAAAGTGCGAGAGTAAAATGCAATAGGGGCTTCTCTCCCACTGGGAAGCCTGTGGCTCAACCCCCCCCAAAGGGGGATGCATCACAAGTCAGTACAACAGGCAAATTCTCAGAGAACTGTATCAGTACAGCATCAGACGTGATTAGTCTTTTAATACTGTTAAATGCTGATTGTTCCTTCCTGCCCCAGACCCAAACAGACTTTTTATCAAGTAATCTGTGCAATGGTTCAGCAATGGTTGCCTTCTGAGGTAGGAACATGTGATAAAAGTTAATGAGTCCAAGGAAAGCTTGCAAATCTGTTTTGCATTTAGGTCTAGGGGCTTCTTTGATTGCTTGAACCTTGGCATCTGTAGGGTGGATGCCATGCTTGTCAATCATGTAGCCCAGGAACTCAACCTTGTCAGTTTTAAGAGTGCATTTTTCTTCCTTGACTTTTAACCCCGCTTTCCTGAATCTGGTAAGGACTTCTCTGAGTCTTTCTTGTAACTGAGTGTCATTTTCAGCAGAGATTAACACATCATCAAAGTAAGGCACTACCCCTGGCAGTCCTTGGAGCATTCTTTCCATAAGGCTTTGAAAGATGCCTGGTGCCACACTTACTCCAAATTGTAACCTTTTACATTTGAAAGCACCTCTATGAGTCACAATGGTTTGGGCCTCTGCAGTGGCATCATCAACTGTTAGTTGTTGATATGCCTGGGCCAGATCCAATTTGGCAAAGACTGTACCCCTGCCAAGTGAATGTAACAGATGATGCACCACTGGAACTGGATATGTGCTCTGCTGCAGCACATGGTTCAGGGTCCCCTTATAGTCTCCCCAGATTCTTACTGACCCATCAGTCTTGACTGGTGTGACTATGGGTGTCTCTAAAACCCCTTGAGCTATTAATTTGTCTAATTGTGCATCAATTTTTTCCTTTAAAACAAATGGGACCCTTCTGGGCTTTAAACGAATTGGGGGCACCTTGGGGTCTAGGTTGAAAGTGATAGGGGTCCCCATATACTTGCCCAATCCTTCGCTGAAGACTTCTGGAAACTCAGACTTCAAGGCCTCCTCCCATTCAGTGTTGCTCACGTGATTGATGCCAGTCACCTCGATGCCTAGTGGCTTGAACCACTCAAGTCCCAGCAAGCTTGGGCGATCCTTGTCCACGATGGTCAGGGGCAAATGTTTGGTGTGGCCTTTAAACTTCACATTAAATTCTCTTGTTCCAACTACAGGAATCTTGTTCCCTTGGTAGTCTTTAAGAGTCAGTGCTTGCTTCTGGAAATGTTTCTTCTGAACGTTGGGAAGTAGCCTGTGAATAGTGTCCCATGACACCATAGATAAATAGGAGCCTGAGTCCACTTCCATTTGGCAAGGCCTTCCTTCAATGAATACCTTCACATGTACTTTTCTGCTTCTCAAGGGTAAAGAATGACCAATGGTGACTGTTTGATGAGTTTCATTCTTCCCATTTGCTTCTGAGATGCACCCCATTTTCTCACTGAAGTTGTTGGGCTTGAATTCTTTCTCAGGAAATTTCTTCCTACTAGGTGGAGTTCTGGATGATTTGCAGACTCTTGCTAGGTGACCTCTTTTCTCACAACGTAGGCAGATGGTGTCTAAAATTTTGCATTCAGTGCGGGGGTGCCCCCCCCACAACCTCTGCAATAAAATTCTTGCCTCTTTCTTCCAAGGTCTTTCCTTTTCTTCTCCATTCTGAGTCTATAAATTCCTTCCTCCACCTCACTACAGTCTGAATCAGAATCTATTTGCTCGCAATGAGTTATTGTGGACTTTTCCACATCAGAATGGCTTGAGGCCTTGTTAATTTTCTTCATGGATGCTGCTGAGGACTTGGTAGCTTCTGCTGAAACAGCTTCCTCTATGGCCTCCTTAAATGTGATCTTAGGTTTCATTAGTAATTTGCTCTGTAAGACCTTATCTTTAAGGCCTAGAACAAACCGATCACACATGGCCTCTTCTAAGTTGGTAAACTCACAAGCACCCCCAATGTCCCTTAAACTTGCCACGAAGTCATTAACATTTTCGCTTTCCCCTTGATCCCGACGATAAAACTCGTGTCTCTTAATGAGGCACGATACTTGTGGGGCGTAATGGGCTCTTAAAAGCTTTTCTAAATCAGGCCATTCCATTACCTTCAAGTCTGCAGCTCCCGGCAATGTCTTCGCCATCTTGAAGACTGCCAGACCGCAGTGTGTGAGAAATACCGCCCACTTCCACTTCTCGGGGATGTCGGCGAGGTCGTTTCCTTCCAAATACATTTGGAAGCTATCCGCATATGATTCCCAGTCTTCTGCCACCGGATCGAACGGGACTGGGGGGGTGTTCAGTGCGGCCATCTCGCTCTTCTGCTTGTCTTCTGCGTCGTCTCTTCTTCAGGGGAATCCCACCCTCATCGCCAGTGTTAAGTTTGCATGAAGAGTCAGATGCGAAGAGCTTCAGTGAAGAGTTTATTAAGTGACTACAGCTCGAATGGACCCGACTTGGCTGGACTACGGCTGCTTCTTATAGCCAGCATCCCTAGTTGCCAGCCAATCAGAGTGCAGGGTTTTCCCGCACTTTTTAAACCAATCTTATTTGACATTTTACAAGAACAATTCAAACTAAACCACTGACATTCAAACCTACATACATAACAGAAGGAACAGAGGCAGCATGAAGCAGGAGAAGATGGAGAGAGAGGAAGAAGGGCCAACCAGCTGTCTGACCAACCCCCCACTACAGGACCTACCTCCTGAGAACAGACTGATGACCACCACTGCATGACCTGCCTGCTGGGAGGAGGCTGCACAAGGGATCAGCTGGAATGACAAAACAGCAGAGTCCAGCTAATCTAGGCAAGTGCAGGTACCTGAGCCAGAGACCAGAGTGGACTGACACCTATAACAATGGACTGTGGCAGGTAAAGGCACCTGGATGGTTGGAAAAGAAGGCCAGGGGAACTCATACTCCAGAGACTCTTTCAGGAGTAGCAGTTCAATTGCAATCTTTGAGAAGGACACACAGCTTCAGAAACAGCTTATACTTGCTTATAAAACTATGGTATCTTTTACTTCGCTTCTTAAAGAAAATACATTTTAAAGCAGAGTTGGGACAATATATAGGTTCCATCATACTGCTGAACTAGTACTCCTAATAGTCCTAGGCAGAAGAACTCATTGTTTTCTGCTTGATTGAATAGTTAAGTCTTCACTATATAGAATTAATAATGTCACTATATCCACTCCAAAGCAAGCCCCACTGAATTAACTCAAGATTATTGTCATATCACCTTCAGCAACTTCAGATGATTACAAGTAATAATAGCCCAGTTACTATAAATAAATGACCACATTAGCTTCTTTTTTTCTTTCTTCATTGCCACACGTTCATTTAAAAATCCAGTTGTAAAGTTTGATAAAATGGATTCCAGATTTTATAAGGTTGGCATCAGTACGATTGAACAGTCTGAGCACAGCCCTGAATAATTCATTCACAGAGGTTTGAAGTTTCATCAGATTGTAGATTGAGCAAAGAATCTTGTCGCTGTTCCTCAGCTGGCTAACATTACATTTTGCAGCTTTTTATTCCAAAAGTATGTTTCTAATTAAGCTTTCTAATAACATTTTTCTCATTCAGATCAAACAAGAGGGGGATTTTCTTTTAAGAATTCCTTTGTAGGTCGATTAAAGGCAAGTTCCTTCTCCAACTAAAATCTATGCAAGGTTTTGAGAAAGACAGTTAAAAATATACCATTATTAAATAATGAGTTGCTGTTTTATTTCTGGGAACAGATAGAGGCCAACATCTTGATGTTAAGTGGGAAATTCTTGCCAATGCATTTTATATCATTGCAGGGAACATTGGGAAAAAGAAACTTATAAAATAACAGAAATATCTTTATAAGGGAAAGGAATGCTGCTGTAAAAAATGCTGGTGTTTTCAGAATATTGATTCCTAATGCCAATAAAGCTACAGAGATACTATAGGGAATCTATAATTATTTTATATTGTCCACCCAACTAATATTGACCATGCTGATGGGGATTATGAGACTTAACGTGTTGGAGGGAGCTTATTTCAAAGTACCAGAAGATAGAAGGAGAAAGGTAGAAGGAGAAAGAAGAGGAAAAGAATGGGGAATTGCAGCTGGCAGTGTGTGTGTACATGTGTGCTGCTCAGGGCTACTAAAGAAGTCTTCTGCAGCAGAGAAGAGGGAGAGAGAAAAAAGCTTTGGCAGCTGCAGAAAAAAATCCAAATGAATTTAGTTGTAGAAATCTGGGGAATAGGGAAGTAGGAGACAGATGGACTACAGTCCTGTTTGGTAGTGTCAAACTAAGTCTAAGTGGGAAATGTTCAACAGAAAGTTTGGTTCTTTCCCCAGAGGGGGAAACCAAAAAAAGAGGAAGGGAAAGAAAAGTGATTAGTCTTTCTTTCTGTGAACTTCCCAATAGTTAAAATCACCATACCATTGCTAAAGTTTAAAAAATGGAAGTGAAGCAATAGTTTTAGTACTAAAAATATTATGTACTAATAGTTACATATTAAATCAGAAAAAGAAATGGAGGAAAAAGAAAGGATAGAGGAATTTAGGAACAAAGAGGAAAATAGCTTTTAAGTAGCAGACAAGATTGAAAAAGAAGAGAAGTTTAAACTAAAAAAATGAACAAGGGGATGATCGGAAAATGGCAATCGATATAATGAATTAACTAACCTACATTTAAATTAGATTCATATTGATCACATCAACCAGTATTTCAGGGCTTTTTTTTAGTTTTGAATTACAAGTTCTGGACTAAGGAATGTGAGATGAAAGAAATTTGTTGAAATAGTGATTTGAGAATTGGATATGATATAATGTAATTCTGCCTCTTGTATAACATAAAAGTTATTATTATGTGTAAACAAACTTTGGCATGCATAATATGAATCTTACTGCCACAAAGCCTAGTAATAGTACTTGTAACACTTGTGAAAATAACTTAATAATAGGAATCCATGCACTTATATTTAGAGTGATCTAAATATAAAGCGGCACTTACAGAATAATTATGAACCAACTTATACATGTAAGATATGCTTATGCTTTGTGTTTAATTTTTTAAATTCTAGATTCACTCACCAGTGCCACCTTTCAATTTGTCTAAATATGTAGTTATTCATTAGATATTGTATGAATTTATTTAGAAGTTCTCAGATAGAAAATCCAATCTAAAGGTATGTCTTTGGATTGTTATAACATTTTGATAAACATCACATATAAATTTGCACACAGGACCATGGGTTCTAACAAAAATTGTTGACAGACAACCTTAATAACACATTTTCTGCATTTAACTAAATTCAGTGGGGTTTAATTAAGGAACATGAATTATTGAATATGTACTGTTGCTTTCCTTAGGCCTTCACTAACTGAAAAAGACATATAAAGTATAATTTTTCTCTAGAATTCTTTTATTTCTTTCAACTACATCTTTTTAGTACTAATTTCTAAGTGTATCCTTAATATCCTTCATAATCATCCTTATTATATATGGGATTATGTCTGGGAATTTGGCATGTAAGTGGGAAGGATCGAAAAGGTAAAAATATTATTGTTTCTTTAAATACCTCTTTCTGATACTTGGTAGCATATTTAAAAACCTTGGTGGGAAAAAGCGGAAGTGAGAGTATTTCATTTAGTTACTGACAGGTCTACTCTCAAAAAAAGTGACCCTTGCATTCAAACTAATATTAGATGTTGTAATTCTTAATAGACTTCTCTGATCCATTAATGAAGGAACATTGCAAAGAAGGGTTGCAAAAAAATACCACCAAAAGAAGAAGGTAGCATTATTCTTTGCTTTCATGCTTCCTTCTTCACTTTACCGATTTAGCAGTAATTTTGCCTTGATTCTCTCTTAACTAAAATATTATGGATTGATATAAAATAAGAACTTAATGCATGAATTTGGAAATATTTTTATGTTTTTCCTGGTATGCTTTTTTCCCTTAAAGCTATCTAGCTTTCTGTGAATATTTTCTTCCTGAATGTTATTTTGCCGAAAAGAAACACATATGCACATATATACATATTATAGGCATAAGAAATGACAAGGCTTGAAGATGAAAATGTGCTTGCTTAAAATTCTTTATCATCTTAGCATGCTTATTTCATGTAAAGTATTCTATTTTGCCCAATAACTATAATCCTGTTCTAGAACAACAAAAGCATTGTAGCTGCTTAGTGATGCTTCTCCCATTCTAAATACTGGAAAGGAAGTTTTTCTTGATGTTACTGAGAAACAGGAACCCACAAGACAATAATAATAATAAAGCTACAAAACCGTCCATTCATTTTGGTAAGTTATAATAGCCTTGAGGAACATCAAGGCTAATAGCTGGATAGTAGAAGATAGATGCACATTATGCAGTGACTATCTTAGCAGCAAACCTAAGATAGGACCAAAATAGTACTGCTACAACTTTCATTAAATGTATGATAACAAAATAAAGGGGTATTTGATAGCCTCAAAAGCCCTGTTTCAAAATCTTCATGCTATTATCTCTTTTTCCAATTGTTGCTATTGTCTGACACAAAGTTACAACTATAGCACAAGAATAGACAGTGATAGCAATAATAACATCATGAGCCATCACAAATTAAAATATTAACTATTTGTGCTATCATTGCACTGGGCAGAATATCAACACAATGGATCCAGAACTTATTCTGTTTCTCTTTACAGCTATTTATTGCCATCTCCATTGCAATAAGTGGAATATATTCACATACAAATTATACCATGTTTAAAGATAATTTTCTTCATTTATTTGGATAAATGTTCTTAAAATATTATATGCAACAGAATTTTCAATTGTAAGAGTGCTCCTAATCTCATTCAGAAAAAGACATTCAGAAGTTTTGGGTCAGTGCCTATGGAGATATTAAGAGTGAATATGGCCTTTTCATTGATGAATGTTTTATATTCATATCCTTTAGAATCCATATTTATAAATAGGGCTTATATTGGCATGATATCATTATCTCTGTTTTAAACTCCTGAAAGATAAAAACATTTTGTCATCCCTTGTTTCATTTTTTGTTAAAGAAACCATCTGAAGAAGTTTGAATATACAGATAAGACCATATGTTCCTTAAACAAGTTCAAGTAGAAACTATTTAGTACATTTTACTTGTTTAGTTCAATGTACTGTATGCACTACCTGAAAGACAATTGTTATTCAAACTCTAATAATATTCTCTTAATAATGCATTATAAAGTAGAGATGCTTGAAAATAATTCTGCAAAGCAAAAAAAAATAGGCTGCAGTGCTAATTAAATAGGTGAATATAGCTCTACTTTGGCACAGATCACTGTCGTTTAGGTAGGGATGGGCATTCCTTGGTATGTCCATGTAACATTTCTGTTTGGTGAGCTGCACAGGTTATCAGTTTGTGTGTGTACAATTCAATATGATAGTTGCTATTTACAAAGCCTGATATAGCATTGAACCAGGTTAGTTGAGGGATTGCCTGTTTCCTATAGTATCTGCCTGGCTGACCCAAACTGGCAGGCTTGGCATGTTCTTGGTTTCTTTGATTGGATCTGCTTAGTACTTGAAGGGAAGATTAGCAGGATATCCAGAGTTCAATTTAAAGAAATAATCTGAAAGAAAGCAATTGCAAATAACTTTTGAATTGTCACCAGTTTGCTACATGCAGGAGTCAAGATCAACTTTAGATTTTTTCCCCTCTTTAATAGAAAAATGCTAAAAATCATAGAATCATAGAGTTGGGACACACTTTGGAGATCTTATAGTTCAATTCCAATTCCATGCAAGATTTCTTTTCACCTCAGACAAATGGTTGTACAATCTTTTATTGAAAATTCATAGGATGGAGTAACTGCAATCCTGGGAGATAATCTGTTCTACTGCTTAATAGTTCTCACTGTCAGAAAATTTCTCCTTATTTCCAGGTTGGATTTCTTCCTGACAAGCTTCCATTTATTTGTCCTGCCCTCAGATGCTATGGAAAATAAATCGACAACATCTTCCCATAGCAGTGCTTCAAATATTGGAAGACTGTTCTCATGTACCTCTCAGTCTTCTCTTCATTTCATCTTCATTAAGCTAAATATACCTGGTTCCTATAGTCACTCTTCACAGGATTTGGCACCCATACTTCCTCTCATCTTTGTTGCTCTTCTTTGCATGTTTTCTGGGGCCTTAGTATCTTGAGCTGCCGTGCAACCACCTTCTCAACAACCTTTCCCAAAAAGGGAAGATTGGAGACAGGTCAGAAATTACCCAACCGGATAGAATCCAGCAAGAGGGTGCACAACAGCCTCCTTAAAGTGCTGGGGCACTGCCCCCTCCCATAAGGAAGCATTAATCACTACCAGAGTCCGTCTGCCTGGGAAGCTTTCACAAGCCAGGAGGGACATGGGTCTAAAACACAAGTGCTTGTATGCATATTCCCTAGGATCTTGTCCACTTCCTTGGGCAAGAACCTGCCTCAGGGACTTCCACCGGACCTGCAACCACACCGGCATCTAACTGGGAACAAAGTCGAGTGAATCTTCAGCGCGTCCCTTCAGGTGGACCTCAAACACCTCCTCCCCCAGAATGAGGTGGCTCCCCTTAAAGAGGGTCTCTGGGCATATATGCTGATGTGATTAGTGTGAAGAAGTATTTACACTTTGCTTCATGAATTGCTACAAGATAGGCCTTAATAACAGCTCTCACCCATGTTCAATCGGGTTCATCCCTTGTCTGCCGCAAGCGGTGCTCTAGATGTCTCCTCATGCATTTCATCCTTCTCAATTCCTCTATATACCTCAGGGCACAGAGAAATCTACAGGTGAGGAGAGATCACATGGGTGCAATCCTATCCAAAGCCTCAGTCACCTTCCTATTCCAAACAGTGACTAAGAATTCAGCTGGACTGCACAGTAGATCTGCAGTTATAACCCCCAGCTCCTTCTGGAACCCAGCTGGGTCCATTATTTGATGGGGTGGATCAGTCTAATAGGTCCTGCCTCCCTCTGTGTGTGTGTGTGTGTGTGTGTGTGTACAGCTCTAGAGAATTTCATTGCCACCAGGCTGAGATTCATGGCCATTGTGACCATAACAAGTGGACCAAGGACAGGTCACATAGGCAGTGCTCTAACAAAAACACCAAATCGGGTGGATGACCACTACTCCTAGTCAGGCCCTGGATGACCTGGGACAGGCCCATGGAAGTTATGGTTTCCATGAAATCTCAGGCACCTCCAACCCCACCCCCAGGGATGGCAGGTTGAAATCCCCCAGAAGTATAAGCCTGGGGAATTCTACTGCTAGACCTGCGGTGAGGTCTAGGAGCCAGGTAGGTAACATGCCATGCAGCAGGGAGGCTGGTACAGCAGCAGCAATCCCACCTGATCCCTTGAGTCCAATATAAGAAAAAGGGCCTTGCAGCTGGGCACTTGTGGAGCAATGCCACTGGAGGCTACTAGAGATTCTCTGATAATAACAGCAACACCCCTTCCCTGGTCCTACGTCTAGACTGGTGTCATGCTCGATAACCCACTGGGCACATTTTTATGATGGGTCCAGCCAATACAGATCAGCCTTACAAATTGGGTATAAGGCTAGCCTTATTGCAGACTGATATGACATTTAAAAGCAGCACCCTAAGACCAGGGCTACCACAGATCTTCTGACCAGGTACCTGGTATCCCATTACACATGTCCCAATTATTTTTGGTTGGAGAAAAAATTCTCCCAAGAACAGTCTTTAAAGGGAAGAAATTCAGTCTGAACCCAAAGTACATATAAATTATAAATAAAAACCAACACAAACCACGCTGCAGCAATTAACAAGCAGGGCAGGATAAGGAATTGCAGACTTCCAAAAGATAACAAAACACACACAGTTGGGATGACGCCAGAACCCAGATATGCCTCACCAAACAAAGATAATGCACGGTTCACTTCCAGCAACTTTGCTGTGCATAGTTTGCCTTTTTAAACAGTTTTCTCAGCTGCAGCTAATGAAGGGCCCTTTCCTCCCCTGTAAACCACGTAACTTACATTCCCTTCTCGGTTCCTCTCTGCATGCCCTAGGATGAAGAGGGGGTGGCCCTGGGTCTTCCTCTGAATGCCCAGCCAGACTGTGCCCTTCCCCAGTTTCTTCCCCAGCCACCGGACTCCCACTCCCACTCCGTGTCAGCTGCTTGTCCTCCCCTTCAGAACCAGATTCCAACAGGGGCATGACAAATAGGTTGCCCTCTCTGCCTTCCCTGAGAACCATTCCACCCCCCATCTCTAATACTCTTCCTTAAAAGGGGAAAACCTCCTCCCACTGACGAACTGTAGGGGGCAAGGTGAGCCTTACAAGGCACTATAGCACTTGCTCTCAGCACCCTCAAACTCACATCACTCCTTCCTCATTGCCTCAGAGGATTCACATCCAGCACCCCTTTATCTCCAACACCTCAGAATATATCCACTCAATGCAAAATGCCCAATCGCTCTCACCACCAAGCAGGGAGCCACTCTTCTCCCCCTCCTTTCTCCTGGGGAAAGGGGCCAACACACTCATCTCTCACTCAACTATCCCTTCTGGGCCCAGGATTCCCCAAACATCCTTCCCAGGCCTAATTCCAGAACATTCAGAGGATTGCAGAAGCAAGATTGCAGAAAGTAGCCAGAAAAGTAGCCAGAAGGCCTGCTATGCTGCACTGGAAATTAGCAGCTATATAGTCCTACAATGTCTCATGAAGTTCACAGTTGCAAGCTCCCCCTCACTAGTTAACCTCAGGAAATCCCAACAGCAGCCTGCCACTCTCCACAGCGTTATTAACCACATGAGTAGGCCCAGCTGCCAACAAAGGCCAGTGAAGCTTGTCTCTTCTGTCCGCTCTGCCTCCATCAGATGATCCACGCCATCATTCAGAGCTGCAGCTGCTGACTCTTGGGTTCTCTGACCAGGGTTTAGCTTCAGCCAGAATCCAGTGGGAGTCTAGGGGAAGATCAGGGAAGCCATACAATCGTAAATCATCCACCTCCTCTGCTCCATCTTTCCGTCTCACCTTCCAACTCTTCCTGCTCTCAGCCTTTCTGTTTCTTCACTTCTCCATTTCTTCAACAAATTCCAGCCTCTCAAGCTTGTCTCCCTGTTGCATTTCTGTCTATACACTCTTCCACTTCCACATACCAATCTCTACATTCCAAAACCCTCTCTGCACAACACTTCAGAGCACCATCTACAACTTGTACCCTGAGAAAACCATGAAACTCTTCACTCAAGCAATTTGGTATAACTTCATAATTTAATGGTGATACTTCAGCCAATATAACTGAACTCTTTTCTTAATTTCCAGCTAAGTTGAATTTAACAAAACTTAGAGGCAGAACAGAGCTGCAGAACAGGGACAGGGAAAAGGAGACCTTCAAACTTTGATGAATGATATACCAGCTCAAGGACCCAGAAACAGCAGATTCAGTCTCTCTTTGAGAAATAAATCAAAGCTTTAATCAGGCTGTCAGTAAAGCAGGTGTTTTGATGCCTTTATGCTTCATTTTTATGCAAAATAATTGTGAGGTACAGAAATCATGGGGGATTGCAAATAAATGGCACTGACAGGGTTGATCCCACTAGACGAGGGGGCCAAAACGAGGCTGTCTTTTCATATTATGAAATATATTTAACGGCAGCCTCTTTAAGCCCCAGTTACACAATGTGCTGTCAGGATTTTTCTTTCATTTTTATCCCTTTCTTTCTTGATATGCCGGAGGCTCTTTTCTATTCTTTCATGATAAACTGCTCCAGCAGCCATAGCAGGTTTAGAATGTAAGAGCCTTTGCTCACATGATTTGACAAAAGGATTCGGTTTTAAAGGGTTTAAAGGACATTGAACACACTATCTACAATCCCATTTCAGGATAACTTCTTTCCCTTTGGTTTTCATTACTCAGCGGCGGCAGCAACAAATACAACATAAAAATGTGTCAGTGTAAATTTTCCAGGTTTGGAGGAGTAGAGAATAATCAGAACAAAAGAGGAGAAGGTAGAGATGTTGCCACCTCTGGTGGGGCTGAGTGCAGACTTCTAATGCTTTACAGTGGCAATGTACAAGCATTCCTCAAATCAATTACATCAATCATATGCTATATAAACATAATTTCTTAGGGGTTACTGACTGTTTGGTACCCAAATTATAGTTCATATTGGAATACATGAAATTTCAGTGTGATGGATGAGTATGATGTTAATGCTGCTTGACAAAAAGTACCCTGGACATCCAAAGATATTGGTCCATAAAGTATGGCCGGACAGTACTAGTAAATTTTACTTATCATTTACAAATCATTTAGCAAGAAACCTTTTTAAATGATTTGTTTCAGTTTGCAAATAGTATATTTTCAGAAATAGGTGAATTTGGTCCAAAAACTCTATTCACCAATGATAATCTCCTTCAACCGTATTAAGAAATTGATTGGATTTTGTCCCTTTTTTTATTTAATTAAAATATATTTTAAAAGTTGCACAGCTGGCACTTTCTTTGTACAGACAGCCTCGAGACCACTTTATTTAAATCTTTAATGAACCACTTGTGCCATAAAAGAGAAGAACAATGCACCAGAGGGCAATTGTAAAACTCCTTTTGCTGAATCTTGAAAGGAAAACTTTGCACCAAAGTTAGACGGTAAAAGAAAAGCTTTCAGTTTAACCTAACAACACAGGACATAAGATCAAGGGTTCTTCATGAATGGATTTTAATTTGTTAAATAAAAATGTGGGTGAATTAAGCTGCTTGTGTGCAAATATTGCACTTCTCTCTCTCTCCCTCCTTCCTTCCCTCTCTCCCCCCTTCTCTCTTCCTGTATGTGTGTATGTGAAAGAGGTTAAAATGATATACAGAATTTACTTGCACATGTTAACAGAATTGAAAGCTTAGCTCAAAAGTAAACTAGAATGCTTAACAAATACTTTGTTGAAAGGGGTTTTGAGGCTTTGTTGATATTTAAATAATGAAGTGACCCCTATAATCTGCTGACAATAATGAACCCATATGCATACTTCAGTCATTGATAGTGACCAATATATTTGTCCTCTAGCAACAGTACAGTGTTTCCTTTTTTTTTATCTGTTCATGCTTAGGAACAAGTTGTAAATATACTTTCATAATTAATATTTTATTCACCTTCCCACTCAAATTTTAATTGCATATCACCCTTGCTACCAAAGAGGAACAATGAGACCAACAAAAATTACCAAGGAACTTTTTAATATATGGTCTGCTTTAAAAAAAATACAAAGAAAGAAATGTCATGATGGTGTGATGAATTCTTGAAATTAGATTGGAGTACAAAACTCATTCAAAACAGATATGCAGAATATGAATGTGTAGTAATATGGAATCCCAGGATGGAAAAGGGGTATCTATTCTACTGGATTTGAGACATAAGGAAGGCCAAAATAAAACAATGCTGTGTTTCTATTATACTTAAAATGCCAGGATTACACAAAGTATACAGTGAGCAAGTTATAGAATTGAGTGGAAGGAAGCAAGGACCCTTGAGGCTGAAGGAAGGAAGGAAGGAAGGAAGGAAGGAAGGAAGGAAGGAAGGAAGGAAGGAAGGAAGGAAGGAAGCAGAATAAAAATATATCCCAAGAAGCTATCACAGAAGTAGAGTAGAAGAATGAGATGCAAAAAAGGATAGGCTTGTGAAAAGATGCACACAAAATTTAAGATCAGGATCTTCTACATGGGGCTAATAGGGAATAAGGGAGCCAGGGAATAAGGAACTGCAAAATCTATTCACTATAAGCATTCCCAGGACCAAGGAAATAATATTATTTCACAGTTCTTAGGTTCAGAGCCTGTAAGATCGGTATATGACTTGAACTTCCCTGCTTATTATGTATTATAGTTTTAACCTGCTTTGATTTTGTTTTAATGGGGTTGTTTTTATTGAAATCTATATTTTATAGCTTTACATGTGTTTGTTTTAATTATATGAGCTGTCCAGAATCCCAGATCTGAGTCCCAGATCTGAAGTGGCCATATAAATCAAATTAATCAATTCATTGATCAATCAATGATATCCTTCTCCCCAGTAATTTGGATAACCAAGCCCTGGAAATATACATCTGAAATGATGGTGATAATAAATAATTAAAATATTTAATTCTTAAAGGAATTTGAAGAAGCTTTTTAAAGGAAAAAACTTATGAATCTACAGCTTCAAGGGCACAAAGCCAGCACTGACAGGCTTGTGAACAATTTATTTTCTCTATGTGATCCTTTTCTATGAACCTGTCACTGGAAAGAGTTATTTGCTTATCACTTTTCAAATCTTCAGATATTCAAGGAGCTTAGGATCTTGGCCTTGATCCTAATGACACAAGTAGTACACAGAAGGCAGTTTAGACTAATTTTTTAACTGCATATCCAAAGTGTTAAGTTTGCATGAAGAGTCAGACGCGGAGTGCTTCAGTGAAGAGTTTATTAGTGACTACAGCTCATAACAGACCCGATTTGGCTGGGCTGCGGCTGCTTCTTATAGCCAGCAGCCTCAGTTGCCAGCCAATCAGAGTGCAGGGTTTTCCCGCACTTTTTAAACCAATCATTTCTGACATTTTATAAGAACAGTTCAAACTAAACCAATGACATTCAAACCTGCATACATAACACAAAGGATGACATGTAAAATGCTAGGCAATTAAAATTTATGCATTTATGCTTTGGGATTCTTAATTTACTTTAAATACAATAGTTCTCTATTGGTACAACTTTATCAATTTACAATAACATTTCATTCATGTTGCTTTCTGATTGACTGATTTCATCTTCAACTAACCACTTGTAACTGATGACAAGCAACTTCAAAATCACCCTTCCCATTTTGTCCTGATTTATGAATTTTCCTTCTTCTCTCCCTCCCATTCTATGCAACATGCTTATTTTGCATAATGAATTTTTATGAAACTATTAATAATTATTCAACTATTAACAATCAATAAATTGATTGCTTAACCATTGCCATGATATCTTGAGTCATATTATAGACACCAATACCACCACTCATGAAATTGGGTTGGCACCAAAATCATATGTATTTATACATGACCACATAAGATCATACACTTATATGAAAACATACTGTATCTAGATAACGACAACATGATGTCATGAATTCATACTGTTGTATGGCTACATATTTATTTTGTGCATTAATTATGCAGATTTCTTATTTCAATGTTTAGCATGTTTGTTTCTCGGTAATTGCTACAGATCAAAGTAAAATGTATAATGGTCCCTCATGATCACATGCTGTTATAACAATTGAAAACTTACATATTTAGGAATAGAATAAAGGGCCTTAAGTTCCTTCCTTAGTTTATTTTTCTGTATTAACCTATATAAAAGACCTGTTTTCAATAGGAAAAATCATGCAAAGTAACATCAGGTCTCTGGATGAAGACTTTTCAAACATACATGACAAACATATGACTTTTCAAACATATGACTATGATGCTATTCAGGGCCATATCATGTGCTGGGAGCGCGCACCCGCCATCTCTGTGCAGTGGCCCGCTCCGACCCTGTGGCCTCCTCCCTAGGGAGCATCGGAATTGGGATCCCTGGCCTTAGGTTGGTGTATTTTAATGCCAGGTCCGTGGCTAATAAATCTTCCCTCCTCCGCGAGATCATTGAGGAGGAGGCTGCGGACCTGGCTTGTATCACCGAGACCTGGTTGGACCCGGAGGGAGGTGTCCCTCTGGTTGACTAATGCCCTCCAGGTTTTCAGGTTTTGCACCGACCACGGGCTCAGGGTAGGGGTGGTGGGGTGGCCGTGGTTATTAGGGAGACCCTGTTTCCAAGGGAGGTCACTGTTGCAGAGATAGGCGGGAGTGAGACCCTCCTTGTGAGGTGGGGGCCTAGTGGTCAGGTAGGTCTGCTGCTCACATACCTTTCCCCCAGCTGTGTGGCAGCGGCCCTACCTGGGCTTCTCAACCTCCTCTCTGGGGTGGCGGTGGAGCTCCCGGATCTTGTGGTTCTGGGGGACTTTAATCTGCCTTCCCTGGGGGGGGCATCGGGTTTGGCCCAGGAGTTCATGGCGTCTATGGAGGCCATGGGCCTGACCCAGTTGATTCAAGGCCCGACTCATGAGGGGGGGAATACTCTTGACCTAGTTTTTGTCTCTGAGCGGTGGCGGAGTGACAGAGAGCAGGTTACTTTTACAGCCTTGCCCGTTCCATGGTCTGATCACTATCTCCTACAGCTGGTCTTCCAACAGGCTGCCCCCCACTGCTGGGAGGAGGAGCCACTTAGGTGGTTCCGCCCCCAGGCGTCTGATGGACCCTGAAAGGTTCCAGGCAGAACTGGGGTTTTTTCCCTCTTCCCTTGCTCACAACTCTGCCGAGGATCTGGCAGTGGCCTGGCAACGGGCTGCGTCAGAGGCCCTCGACAGGGTTGTCCCCATGCGCCCCTTACATCGTGGATCCCGGTTTGCTCCCTGGTATACTGAGGAGCTCCGGAGATGAAACGTCGTCGAGGGGTTTAGAGAGCAGGTGGAGGTCTACCCGTTCTCAATCCGATCGTGCCCAGCTAAGAGCCTACATTAGGACTTACCTGGTAGCTATGGGAGAGGCGAGAAGGTCTTATCTCTCCACTCTCATAGCGTCCGCGAGATAACCCCAGCCGCCCTGTTTCGGGTTACCCGTTCCCTCCTTTGTTTGGCGGGAGGGCCAGACCCATTGCGGGGCAGGGCTGAGGAGTTTGGTCAATATCTGACGGATAAGATCATTTGCATTCGGGACGGGTTGTCCTCTGATTTGCAGTGGTCGGAGGAATGAGTTGTGGGTAGTCTGGCCACTGTTATCTGGGATGAGTTTGATCCTGTCTCCAAGGATGAAGTGGACAGGATTATGCGGCGACTGAGCTCCACCACATGTTTGTTGGACCCGTGTCCCTCCTGGCTGACTTATGCCGCCAGGGAGGCCACCTGCGGTTGGCTCCGGGCAGTTGTCAACGCTTCATTGAGGGAGGGTGTCTTTCCCTCCGCCTTGAAGGAGGCGGTGGTGAGACCCCTCTTGAAGAAGCCTGCCTTGGACCCGACCGTGTTAGACAACTTTCGTCCGGTCTCCAACCTTCGCTTTTTGGCGAAGGTTGCTGAGAGTGTGGTGGCTCAGCAGGTTCCGCTTTTCCTGGATGAAGCGGACTACCTGGATCCGTACCAATCGGGCTTCCGACCCGGTTACAGCAGGGAGACGGCATTGGTTGCGCTGATGGATGATCTTTGGAGGGCCCGGGACAAGGGTTTTTCCTCTGTCCTGGTCCTATTGGACCTCTCGGCAGCTTTCGATACCATCGACCATGGTATCCTTTTGCGCCTCGGGGTTGGGAGTGGGGCACTGTTCTTCAGTGGTTCTCCTCCTACCTCTCGGGGTGGTCGCAATCGGTGTTAGTGGGAGGGGTTCGATCGACCCTGAGGGCTCTCTCTTATGGGGTCCCACAGGGGTCAGTCCTTTCCCCTCTCTTATTTAATATCTACATGAAACTGCTGGGTGAGATCATCCGTGGCTTTGGGGTGAAATTCCATCAGTACGCTGATGATACTCAGCTGTACTTTTCCCCCCCTGGCCGGATCAGCGATGCCCTCTCCCTGATGTCCCAGTGCTTGGATGCGGTACGGATCTGGATGAGTAGGAACATGCTCCGACTCAACCCGGCCAAGACTGAGTGGCTTTGCGTGTTGGCGTCTCAGCCCAGCCAGGATTGTTTATCCTTGGCCATAGGGGGAGGTGTTACCCCTGTGGATAGGGCACGGAATCTGGGGTCCTCCTGGATGTACGGCCCGCTGGAGGAGCAGGTGGGGGCCATCGCCAGGGGGCCTTTGCCCAGCTCCGCTTGTTCGACAACTTCGCCCTTTTCTGGATTGAGACGCCACGCACAGTTACTCATGCCCTTGTCACCTCGAGACTCGACTACTGCAACGCTCTCTATCTAGGACTGCCCTTGCATACCATCCGAGATTGCAGTTGGTGCAGAATGCGCCGTGGTGGTGATGGGAGTTACCCGGTTCTTCCATGTTACCCCTCCTCGTGCGCCTGCATTGGTTGCCGATTGCGCCCGGGTGAGATTCAAGGTTTTAGTTTTAACATTCAAAGTCCTACACAACATGGGTCCCCAATATCTGAGGGACCGTCTTCTTCCAATAGCTAGTTCCGGCCGCCTGTGCGGGCTCATAGGCAAGGACTCCTCGGGGTTCCATCGGCGGGCCAATGCCAGTTGGTACTTCCCGACGACGAGCCTTCTCTGTTGCCCCCGACCTCTGGAATCAACTGCCTCTGGAGCTCCATCTGGCCCCTGATCTCCGCACCTTCCGCATTAAAAGCCTGGTTGTTTGACCAACCCGGCTGTGACCCTTCCTTGGGGAGGGATGGGTTTTTAATGTATTTTATTGTTGTGTCTTATATTTGGGCTTGTTGGTTTAATGTCTTTTTAAATATTTATTGTTCTGTGTTTTTAGTTGTGAGCCTGAGTCTTGGAGATGGGGCGGCATACAAGTTCAAATATAAATAAATAAAAAATAAATTTAGCCTTTCTACTTGACAAATCTGAATGTTTTGCAAACATAAAATATATTATAGGTCAGAAACCAACCAGTAAAATATATTAAATTCAGAAGATTAGTTATCTTACTTTGATAAGCTGCTCAGATCAAGATGTAAGCAGTGTGGCTAGGCTAAACAGAATAGTATAGAAGACTTAAATTCTGTTAACTATATACTACTACTTAAATCAGTAGATTTTGTATTTGCACACCTTCAAACCTCTATCCCGTTTTTTTATGGATTGATATTAATACAGATTGCCATTCTCCTTTATTGTACCATTCTTATAATTATTAAACAAAGAAACACTTTGAACACTGAACACTTTGATGAACAAACCTAAATACTTTGATGCTGCAGGTTTATAGAAGCAAAGAAGTAGAATTCCCATATGTTTATGACTATGAATCATCATCTTCTTTTAATGTCCCCATAATCCTTTGTGGGACAGAGTCTAGGCAACTGAACGGAGTGGAATGTTTACTGGCTGGATGCCCTTCCTGTCACCAATGTGGAGTTTTGTTCAGCAGATATATTTTCATTGTGCCCAAAGAAAGAAATATCTGCCTCTATCTAGGATCAAACTCACAGATTGTGACGTGAGAGCTCCATCTTTAGGCCACCACGCCACTCATATTTATGACTATGAATGCTGAGAAGGAAAAATGAATATGCTTCATCCAGCATGAGCAGAAAGAGAAAATAGCACCCACTAGAAGGAAATAAGAATGGAACAGAGATGTTCAGGTGTAAAAGTAGGAAAACATCATGACCAGAAGAATTTCATGGACTTCATGGTCTTTATTTGGCATTGTTGAATCAAACTGGAGGAAGAGGAGGAGGAAGAGGAGGAAGAGGAGAGACTAAGGAAGCTGTCAGAACCTAATAGCCAATCAATGTAAGAGGAAATGATCAAACACCAGAGGAGACATGTAGTCAGTTGGAACTGAGAATGTCAGTAGACTGGGATGAAATGCACTTGAAAAATTGCTCAGAAAGACTTAGGACAGGCCTGTCCAAATACAAAGGACCTTGGCAGAGCTGCCTCAAGTTATAGCAGACAGGCACAATGAAGAACGAGCTGGCCAACCACAAGGTCACAAGCAAAGCAACAATTGCAATAGCTGACAGGCTAACATCACCTCCTAGAGATAAGCATTCCAGGCTGGGTCAGACGGGAGGAAGTAAAAACACAAGATAAGTCTCCTTTGACTAAATGCTGGAAGGAAAAACAGCATGAGCAATTGAAGGGAGGCAGCAGAAAGGGCATGATTTCATGGAGATGGCAAGGAGCTAAGGAAGCTGTCAGAACCTAATAGCCAATCAATGTAAGAGGAAATGATCAAACACCAGAGGAGACATGTAGTCAGTTGGAACTGAGAATGTCAGTAGACTGGGATGAAATGCACTTGAAAAATTGCTCAGAAAGACTTAGGACAGGCCTGTCCAAATACAAAGGACCTTGGCAGAGCTGCCTCAAGTTATAGCAGACAGGCACAATGAAGAACGAGCTGGCCAACCACAAGGTCACAAGCAAAGCAACAATTGCAATAGCTGACAGGCTAACATCACCTCCTAGAGATAAGCATTCCAGGCTGGGTCAGACACGGGAGGAAGTAAAAACACAAGATAAGTCTCCTTTGACCAACATGATGGAAGCAAAAACAGCAGAGCTAATTACTGATGGGAGGCGGTTGAAAGGGCCTATCACACATGCAAGGGCTAAATTGATTAATGATATATAAAGGCAGAGATCTCTGTAATGGTAGCTTAATACTCTGACGATGTCAGCAGAGGCTGACAAAAGCTTAGTAATTTTAATGTAAAATTAATTAATGTAATTTTAAGTTCCGGAGATCACAGGATGTCTGTTTCTTCTTTTACAAGTATACCTGGAACTCATATTTTTAGAATAGTTTATTATTTTAATTATTTTATACAAATACTGTTTTGGTTATTAGTAATTCATTATTACAATGAATCATATAAAAATATTTTCACAATCTTAAAAACAAATCAATTAATTATTGGTCTTTTATTAAATGCAACTTCTTGTTCTGGTTTTCAATTTTGATACAATAAATCACTTAACAGGACTGTAATTCCAAAATATACAAAAAAAAGACAATTGCATTCATAAAATGTACACTGTATTCTCCTGTAGAGCTTGCAATATTATACAGTAAGGTATACATGTTTATGAATATCTGTGTACAACATGTTTACTTACAAGAAATGTTTAAATTATAAAACATCTAAAAATATTGAACAAAAGTAAATAATTGGAAATGTTCAGCATTTTTCTACTTTCTTTTAAATATATAATGCATTCATTTTAAATTTGAAAGGATCATTTAAAAAAATAAGTAAAGAGCATATAGTTGGGTAAGGTCTATTCACAAAAGAATATGTATTAAAAGAAGTCAAAAAGATTTGTTTACATCACTCAGTTCTAAATCTAGCTTGCTGCAGCTGGCTTATAATTATTAGACAAGCTGGACAGAACTTGATCCATCTCTAATAAACCATGTGTAGCAGGGCAGCTTGAACTCAACTCTACAATGTAGTGTTTCTCTTTGCAGTCGACATCTGCATAGTTATGTTGCCTTTAAGTAATGTTGGATTCCTTCCAGAATCCAAACAGTATTACAGCTGGTCACAATTATTCTAACTATAGTGACTACACAAAAAATAGCCAGCTTCTTGGCTTGATTCTATGGCTTAATGAATTAGTTATTTAGTAATTTGACAGAAGTGCTTGTGTTGTGTTTGGCCATGTGTGTCTGTTTAATCTTATCTTTAGGACTGTGTTCATGCACTCCTGTGGTGCTCATTGACTACCACTATAGTTTATTTACATGTGCTAGCAGGTATTGGCAGGATATAAAGGATTATCTTGATTGTTCAGAAGTTCTTATTGTTATGTATGTAGGTTTGAAGTCATTGGTTTAGTTTGAACTGTTCTTGTAAAGTGTTAGAAATGATTGGTTTAAAAGTGCGGGAAAAACCCTGCACTCTGATTGGCTGGCAACTGCGGCTGCTGGCTATAAGTAGCAGCCACAGCCCAGCCAAAGCGGGTCCGTTCTGAGCTGTAGTCACTAATAAACAAAGAGCTTGAAGCACTCCGCGTCTGTCTCTTCATGCAAACTTAACACTGGCGACGAAGGTGGGATTTTCCCTAAAGAGAAGGCAACATGGAACAGAAGAAGAGTGAGATGGCTGTGCTGAACACCCCCCCAGCCCCGTTCGATCCGACGGCAGAAGACTGGGAATTGTATGAAGATCGTTTCCAAATGTATCTGGAAGGAAATGATCTAGCCGACATTTCCGAGAAGTGGAAGAGGGCGGTCTTCCTTACGTACTGCGGTCCGGCAGTTTTCAAGATGGCGAAGGCATTGGCGGGAGCTGCAGACGTGAAGGTAATGGACTGGCCTGACTTAGAAAAACTGTTAAGAGCCCATTAAGTGCCACAAGTATCGTGCCTCATTAAGAGACACGAGTTTTACCGTCATGATCAGGGGGAAAACAAAAACGTAAACAAGTGGCAAAAGAGACATTAGAAGAATTTAACACGCTGAAAGACAAGCAAGCAAGTTATTAATGAAACTTAAGATCACGCCAATAGAAGAAGCTCTCAGCAGAAGCTACCAAGTCCTCAGCAGCAGCCATGAAAAAGATTAACAAGGCCACAAGCCATCCTGATGTGGAAAAGTCCATAACAACTCATTGTGAGCAAATAGATTCTGAGTCAGACTGTAGTGAGGTGGAGGAAGGAATTTACAGACTCAGAATGGAGCAGAAAAAGAAAGACCTGGGAAGAAAGAGGCAAGAATTCTACTGCAGAGGTTGTTGGGGAAAGCCATCCCCGCACTGAATGCAAGTTTTTAGACACCATTTGCCTCTGTTGTGATAAAAGAGGACACCTAGCAAGAGTCTGCAAATCATCCAGAACTCCACCCAACAGAAGGAAATTTCCTGCAAACAAAGACAAAGAATTCAAGCCCAACAATCTCAGTGAGAAAATGGGGCACAGCACAGAAGCAAGGGGGAAGAATGAAACTCATCAGACAGTAACTATTGGTCATTCATCTTCTATCAATAACAGAAAAGTGCATGTCAAGGTACTTATTGAAGGAAGGCCTTGCCAAATGGAAGTGGACTCAGGCTCATATCTGTCTATGGTGTCATGGGACACTATTCATAGACTACTCCCAAACATTCAGAAGAATGCTGAGATGGACTGAATTTCTTGCTGCTTATTCATACAAACTCATCCACAGGCCTGGAAAAGACATTGGGCATGCAGATGCTTTGAATCGCTGCCCACTTGATTCACACACTGAGGATCCTGCTCCTGAGACTTACACCTTTTTTCTAGAAACTGTTGCCAAGCTTCCAGTACACACTGCTGAAATTGCCAGAGAGACTGCCAAAGACACTTTATTGGCTCCTGTTATAGGCTGGATTAAGAAAGGCTGGCCACTTCAAGATCTACCTCAACTTGCCCAACCTTTTAAATCCAGGCAAACTGAATTATCTGTATTAAGAGGATGTATTTTGTGGGGTAACAGGGTGGTTATTCCTGCAAAACTACAAAAAGAGGTTTTGGAATTGTTGCATGAGGGTCATCCTGGTATTGTAAGGATGAAGGGATTGGCCAGGAGTTATGTATGGTGGCCAGGTATTGACAAAATGGTTGAACACTGGGTTGCTTCCTGTCCCAACTGTCAGGAAGTCAGGCCTGCCCCACCTCTCATCCCCAAACAGGAATGGGAATGTCCTAGGGGCCCATGGTCCAGGATTCACATTGACTTTGGTGGCCCTACCAGAGGGCACACTTTCCTTATTATAGTAGATGCATATTCCAAATGGGTTATCCCTATGGCATCCACCACAGCTGAAGCTGTCATCAAGCAGCTTAAGAGGCTTTTTGTAACTCATGGGTTACCTGATGTCCTCATTTCTGACAATGGTCCTCAATTTACGTCCAACCTTTTTGAATCATATCTAGCACAGCAGGGTATCAGACATGCCCTGACAGCCCCTGGGCACCCTTCGGCTAACGGCCGGGCTGAACGCATGGTACGATTTACCAAGGAAAAACTTCAGCAATTGGGTCCTGGGGACATCACTGAGAAAGTTGAAAATCTACTCAGTGTCCAGCATATCATTCCCAACCCATCAACTAACTTATCCCCAGCAGAGTTGTTGATGGGTAGGAAACTCAGGTCTCCCCTTGACCGCCTTCATCCCACTTATGCACCCAACGCACCAATAGATTCCACTAGCAAAATTCGCACATTCACTGTGGGTGATTCTGTTTATGCTAAGAACCTTATGGGTGAACCATTATGGATTCCTGCTGAGATAACCCAAATCACAGGCCCTAGGTCTTACAGGGTACAAACAGAGGATGGTGTCCTCTGTAGCAGGCACATTGATCAGCTTAGATCCAGGTTACCTCAGGAACATCACAATTGCTCCTCTCTGGTTCCCATCCCTAGTACCTCTTCTAGGGGGGAAGGGGAGGATCATGAGGATGATCAGCAAGCAAGAATCAACCCAATATGTAACGAGCCAACATGACAGGAACCATCCCAAAACCTGTCACAATGCCAAAATCCATCCTTACATGTGGAAGACTGTACATCACTACCTGACTTAGGTGCTGACATTGGGTTGGAGATGGATTGGGAGGAGAGACCAGGTTGTAGTAACCAAACAGGTTCTACTATTACTAGAATTCCAAGTATGGAAATGTCAGCAGACACATTTCCTCTCTCACTGGGTGAGAACATTAAAGCATCTGAACCACGAAGGTCTCAACGTACATGTAAGAGCCCCACCTATTTAAAAGAATACATTAGATAGATGGGGTTTGAGTATGGACTGAACCTAGTGGGGAGGGGTGTTATGTATGTAGGTTTGAAGTTATTGGTTTAGTTTGAACTGTTCTTGTAAAGTGTTAGAAATGATTGGTTTAAAAGTGCGGGAAAAACCCTGCACTCTGATTGGCTGGCAACTGCGGCTGCTGGCTATAAGTAGCAGCCACAGCCCAGCCAAAGTGGGTCCATTCTGAGCTGTAGTCACTAATAAACAAAAGAGCTTGAAGCACTCCGCGTCTTTCTCTTCATGCAAACTTAACACTTATGTCTGCAAACTTAATCTTGGATGGATGACTCTATTTTGCTAACAACCTAACATTCACAGCCCAGCATGTAAGATATACAATGTTTTTCAGGTGCTAGATTCAAAAGGTAATGCTTTTCTCTGTGAAAAAGACATTTTTAGAGTCATTAATTCATTGTTCATAGACCAGAGCTTGCAAAAATTACACATTTCCAATAAATTTATACTTGGTACTAAAGCAATTTGAATAACAGTGTTCACATTTACATGTATCAATTTAAAACTAGCAAACTCTGAATATATTCAAGAAAATTTGGTTATTAAACTGCTATGCAAGGATGACCTTAGAATAATCCCTGCTTCTCTATCAGAGCTTTGTCTGTAACAAATCACTGAAAAGACTTTGTTACCAGGCAACCAAAGCACACACAGTGCAAAACTGTGAATTCTAGATGTCCATATGAAAATGAAATATAAAAATGAATGCCACAGTCCTGGGAAGGCATTCACTATAAATTTGAGGAAACTACCAAATAAAGTAATTGATTTATGAAAATGTATGTGTTATCCCATCTTATAGATTCAAGATATCTTATAATTCTGCAAAAGTAGTTCTAGTTTAAATCATTCAACTATTCAACGTTATCATTGATGAAAATGAAAATATTAAAATCATAGCCACTTAAATTTGACCTTAGTTAATTGGTACCCTCTATTTAGTTGAAATCTAGCAATCTAGATTATCCATAGTTAATTAGTTTCCTTGTCTGGTTTTGTTATAGATAGCAGCCTTACTGTTAACTAAACCAGCATGTAGACAGTGAAGGATCAAAAAAATAGAAAGAAAAAACCAAGAGAGATAAAGAAAAATAATGTATCTGTAAGTAAACAAGTGTGTTGATAAATTTTCATTTGTAGTTTTTTTTATGTAAGCCTGCATTTCATGTACTATAATGTATACAATACATCAACCAGTCAGTATTTGAATACTTTAGCCAGTCTTGAGTTTACTTGCTTTATGAATATATAAATGTTAATTAAGGTCTGATTCTGAAAATATGAGCATCTGGTCCTCTAACAGTGATCCAGTGGCTATTATTAAGAAGTTAAATAAAAAAAATAAGCTTTATCTTTATTCCTGTTAGTATACTTTAGTTGGCTAAAAGGATTCAGTTGCACAACAATGGGTACTTGATCAAATGCTTTAATGAAATCAAAGTATATTATACCACAGCTTTTCCATAATCTGTTAAGGAAGTCATGCAATCAAAAATGAAATAGAATATGGCAAATCCATGCTGATCTCTGGTAATCATTGCATTTTTTCAAAGCTTAAAATTAATTGCTTTGGGAACTTTCATACAACCTTCCTAGGTGTTGAGATCAGATTCCAGTGTCACTCTTTCCCAGCTTTTCAAAGATGTTGAAAATCTTTGGTCTCCTCCAGTTGTTTATTACTTCATTTATTCTCCAAACTGTTTCAATGATATAGAAGATCAAGAGTAAATCACTCTAGTATTCTAGATTGAAATCATCTGATTCTCAGGATTTCAGTTCACGTAAGCCACGGGGTCAAACTTGCAATGTCACATTGTTGTCATGTGACATATCATGATGTTTTTCCCTTTGAGGAGCTGGAGTGGGCATGGCCTGCGCATGATGCATCTGGGCCGCCAGTTTGACACCCCTGATGTAAGGTTTGATTATTCTGATTGTGTTTATATTAAGCTCAACTTTTCACAACCATCCAGTGGAATATACATTGTTCTCTCACAGAAGGCCAAATAAAATAGAAAGTGTTTTTAATAATGTATTTATTAAATATTATTTAAAACATTTAAAAATATTTAAATATTTAAAATATTTTTTTAATTAAGTACAATAAAAGATAATATAAATTAAAAAGAAAAACGGCAAGACAGAAGAATCTAAAAAGAAAGAAAAGAAAAGAGAAAAGAAAGGGGAAAAAACCCTAAGAAAGCAACTTCCCACCCTTATCACAATAAATATAAACAGTTTTAGTATCTCTTCACCTTCTTGTAGTGAACAGATATAAAATTCTTCACCCAATAACTCAACTGTTAAGTTGCAGGCAAGTTCTGTACACAATGTCTTTTCCAGTCCAGATATCAGCAAGTCCAGAAAAAAGCCCCTCTTCAAGTAACAACACATCCCATTTTAACCCTGATTAAGTAAGCCAACTTTATAAATGTTTTTATATAAAGCAAACTTGTTTTTAATCCATTGAAATGGTCTTTGTCCTTTATTAAGACATTTTTCAAAACTTTAACAAGCCTGTTTTGTAAGACTAGCAAGAAAAAAAAATACAATTACTTACCTGAACTGGCATTTTATTTCCTTCTTAATTTTTAGAGACTCATCCATTTTTGTGTATATTCAGTGATAAATCTTGTTCATATTGTTCTCCACAATCATGTCAAATAATTTTTTTCTAAATCTTTTTCTGTGATAGCATCTTCTGATGTAACAGCTTCTTTTTTTATAAAAACACACAACATAGGTGACACAATCAATTCAAAGTCTCATTGCCATTCCTCAACAATATCTCTGAATGCCATTATAAGCTTCTTATCTTGTTATGTATCCAGTACTGAAAATAATTTTTATTTCCCATGAAAAATGCATTTATTCTTTAAAATTAATTTCAAAGTCTTAATACTTAAAATCAAATGTTCCAACATTTTCTGAGCTCTTAGTGCACAGGTGTCAAACTCGATAGTATCACGTGACATATAGCAATGTATCAAGATACTTTTTGCCTTTGTGGAGTCAGGGTGGGTGTGGCCTGCATGTGATGCATCCAGCCCATGGGCCACCAGTTTTACACCCCTGCCTTAGTGTATGTAAAACTTTCCATAGCTCATTTTTTCCTTGCTTTTTACCATTTACGTATTTTGATTTCTCAAAACTTATAGATTCAGTTTCCTTTTCTTTTATTAAGTATTGAAGGGTCTCACATGTTGTTTTCAGCTTGCAGTTTTAAAATATCTAACTTCTTTAAAGTAGTTAATAGGCAATTTCCAGGTTAGCAAAGGAAGTGTGAACTTAATAACCTTTGAAGATTCTGGCTGCACCTGAAGCAAAAATGTCAAATAACATCATTTCCTGCATCTCCAGAGACTACAAACCTACAGTCTTCTCATGAGGAACAACTGTGTGGAGTGCACTGCTGGCAATCTCACATCTTCTGGTTCTCCAGAGAAGATCAAAGGAATGTAGCATCTTGTTGATTCTTTGTTCTTAGGTATAATTTTTGGCTTCACTTTTCATAGAGCTGTCTTCAGTCCACCATTTCCTGCCAGGAAGTCCTGAATCAAAATAGAAGATAAATTCTGCTGTTTCTCTACCTCTTTGCTATCCGTATTTTCTATTCTTTTTATATTGATCATATATGAACAAGCTCTTTCTGAACAGATATGTCCAGACATGTTTGAACAAGCAATAAGTTGTATAGTCCAAAAATTATTTTGCAATTCATTTTTCCCTTCCCTTTTTTGTTCACTGTTTTCTCCACTTCTTTCTTTGGTTCGTCTTCAGGTCTTTTTACCACAGCTTCTACTTGCAAAGGTTTATCTTAGTTTTATGAAAACATTTTATTGTTCTGTTTTGTCTCTTTATGCCATATATATTATGCCATACTGGAAAAAGCAAAAGTTCAATGCTACTCAATTTACTTTTCATTCAAAAAGACAAATATTTAGTTCTTTTACATTTTTTTAGGACTGGGAATAAGTCATTGACAGACAATGTGTAAATACTTAAATAGATAAGTAAGTGGTTTGACTTAGCAAAAATACATTTATCGTGTTTTCTTTTCCTGGATTGTTTGACACATATTCTTTCAAATCTCATAGAAAACTCCATAGCAATGATTTTTCCATTTCATGTTTGCAATCATAGAAATATGATTTGGTGAAGCTATAGAATTTTAAAAAGGTTTTCTTTAGGGTTTGTAACTGATTAAAGAATAGAAAACCCTAAGTAGGTATACAGAGATAGTTTTCACAATGAAGAAACTTGAACAATGGGTTATAATTTCTTTATAAATATCTGGAATAAAGAGTGATCAGTATGATGGCCAACTCTGCTGATTGCCCAAATGTTGGAGAGCAAGAAAAAATCAAATTCTATTTTGGAAACCAGTTTAAAAAAAACAACGATCCAAAGTCAAACTCTTAATACTACAAATAATTCTGCTCAGAACAATATGTGCCTAAATTTAAAATTCAGTACATGGTTCTAATAACCTAACTGAAGAGAAATATTGCAGAAGGAGAAAAGATAGAAAACACAAGGGAAAAATATAAAAAAGTCAAATTTATAACTTAGGAAAAAACACTCAAAAGAAGACACAAAATAAAGATATAAAATTCTGCACCATATTGAAAAGTATAGAAGGAGCCCCTCCTTCAGGTAATACAAAAACACAACACAAATCACCTTAGTGAAATGATATGGAATGCTGGCCTGTAGCTTGAGTGACTTTAAAAGTCCATGGGGCAAATTCTTGGAGATAATTGTATCAATGTGCTGATTTCCATATAAATAGAATGCCTGGAAGCATTACATGAATAAGATGATGAACTTGTACTCAGCTTCTGCTTGTGAACTTTCCATACATATTTTAAAAAAAAAACCCTCAATAGGCAGGTTTTTGCTCTGATCAAGCATGGGTCTTGTTAAGGCTTATGAGGACTGCTCCCTTCTTTTTCTTGCTATTTTTCCTCTAATCATAGAAAATAACAGAAAATTAATAAATAAATGGTGTTGAAATGCAATTCCTGACTTTTATTTTGAGGGGACTGTTGACAGATAGAGTCCAGCATTATTAAGGGCCTTAAATTCCATAGTCCTGCAATGTGCAGCGCACAAAAGGCTGGCTAAAAATATGGTAGCAATTTCATAGCATCACTAAGCTTTACTTTTTTTGAGTAGTGTGGCCTAGGGGTAAAGACACCCACCTCCACCTCAGAAGGTTCAGAGTTCAATCCTAGGCAGGCGACACATATTTCTCTACCAGGGCACAAAGAGAAAATATCTTCTCTGAACTCCACACAGACAGCAGGAAAGGCATGCGGCCAGTAAATGCTCAGTTCCATATAGTCACCCTGACCCCACCCTGAAGGAAGGGATTACAGGGTTTAAGACTGTGCAGAGAGGCCTCAGAGACAGTTCAACACATAAGGACATGATGTAAGATACAGGAAGGAACAGCATACACTGAATGACACAACAAAGTGGCATTGTGTACATAGGAATATCCACACAGAAAATGGGCTAGACTCTCCCAAGTCCAGATGGGAGATTCCACAGAATGTTGAGTGCTAAGATCCTGTGGGCTTTCCACAACTGGGGAAATATCAGGGTCTGAAGAAGGAACAAAAGAGGACATGGGAAGTAAAGGGCGGAATGGTCCCAATAGTCATAGGAACACTCAGGGCTATAATTCCTAAGCTGACAGAACTGCCCCAACAGATCACAGGAACAATATTTCAGTTCTTTCTTCAGAAGAGTGCAGTGCTAGAAATCACTGAGAGAAAACATATGATAGTGAACTATGAAAAGATTTGCATGGACATATAGTTGAACTGATTACAGAATGTGAAAAAAAAAGCTGAAATAAAATGTTTAGTGAAAATTTACATATTTAATTTTTAAATATTACTGTTGAATATTTCAATATTAAGTAGATTATAAGTCAAGTATTTCCTTGGGTATTTGTGGTAAACACACATGAAACACTTGTGATGAATTTAGGAATGTGTTGATTGTGAATTTGCTTATTTTTGCATGTACACAATGACATATTGTTGGCTGACAAATTTATTTCAACAAATATTGAATAGATTGTATGATGAAATAAAAAATACATATTTGAAAATTAATGTATAAAAAAATGAAGTAGTTTTAAAATGAAAAATTAAGTGAATTATTGCAAGTGGCAAACAGATTTTTATTAAAGATTGAAAAATTTTAAAGTAAAAATGCTGATAGTGGGTTTAGGAATGGAGGTTTGCCAAAAGTGAAAACAACTGTCTAGGGGAGTTTTTCTACCCCTTTGTTATATAGAAGTGACAGTTAACTGTGTCAGAGAAATAAAAAACAGGCAAATGTAGGAAATAGCTTACTTCAGAAGTGAAAAATGATGAGGATAAGAATGAATAAGATCTGAATGAACATGAACTGAAAAGTAAATGACCAGATAAAAAGAAATATATTGAAGTGGTTTGGTCACATAGAGAAAATGAATGATGACATAATTATGAAACCAGTGGGAGAACAGATTGAATGGAATAGAAAGATTCAATAGAATTGATCAGTTTCTCCAAAAACAAAAAGGTGAGAAGTCTGAATAATAGAAGGAAATATTTGATATAAGATAGCAAGAGTGATTTGCTCAGATTTAAGGGTATATAGAGGCAATGTTTTGTATAAATGATGTTTAGTTATACATGTATTTTAGGAATGAATTCCTTTGACTTATAATTTGTCATAGCATTATCCTGAAAGGCAATAATAACATAATTTGTATGTATATACCCTTATATGCTAGCATGTATATGTAGTGTTTCGTGTGAATTGGAACTCTGAAGTTCTCATGAGACCTAATTTTGTAGCTTTTCATGTATTCAAGAAAATTAAACACAGACTTTTAATAAAACTCAGTGATTTTCAATCAGTCCCTCCACATGTGGGGAAAGATCTAGCCCTTTAATCAAAATCTACTCATTCAGTAAGAAGATAGAGTAGCTGTGCATGAATAAGCAATCTTCACAAAATTATCACATATTCCCGACTGTGTAGATCATCTAGGTATATGCTTTCTGATGTATACTCACAGGGAAATATAAAGGGAAGAGTCTAGTAAGATGAACTATCATTAGATAGTGAGTCAGCAGGCCTAGTGTTTCTCCATTTTATGTATTTAGTTTATGCTGAGAGAGAATAAAGGAAAGCTTCTTCTATACTTTTAAATTTTGCATGACAGGGAAAACCAGTAAAGCATCAGAAATGGGAACATTAAATTCATTTTATCTCTGAAAGCACTGAACCTCTGCAATTCTCATTGGCAGTAATGCCTACAGTATGATCTACAGTAGTTTAACCCAAATGTATAAAAAGATGGCACCTTACATTGGTCTCAAGAAACATGCTCAGTTTTATTTCTACAGTTTAATGAAATAAATGTACTCATCCCATTTCACAATGTACAGTATGCTATAATAAAAAGCCCAATCAGTTAAGAATAAAGCTAAAAGGCCATCACTGTCATTTGTGCCAACACTTTTCCTGAAACAAACAAAATTATCCAGGCTATGTTATTTATCATCCATTTCAGCATAAGATGACACTCTAGAATGTGGAATTAAAAAGAAGAAAATCAATTACCACCCACCGAAAAGGGATATTATTTTTCAAATGTTGTATTGAATAGATCATAGAGATAAAATAGAGATGAGAGAGGATAGAGGTATGTGTAAAAAATCGGGCAATAATTTCAGTGGCTTTGTAAATATGTGTGTGACTGTGTCTATGAGTGTATGTGCACACAAAAACATATTGGCAAAGCCACTGAATGAATACACACACACACACACACACACACACTTTGCTAGATTCTCATCACTGAAATTACTGACAGATTTTTAGTTATTTGTAGTTTACATGCTTTACTGCCTTTTTTGTTTCTTATAATATTCGTGCTGGTGGTTGAATATATTGTTGTGATTTATACTGAACAGATGTTGGAACAGACCTTTGTGAATTTCAGAGTCAGCAATCAAAATTAAGAGATGTAAATAGGCAACCATAAAATACTCACTAAAACCAGTGAGGAAACTCTGTGCAAGAGTGGAACACAAGGGAAGGGAAGGAGAGGGAAGGCAAGGACAACTTGCCCTCCCCAAAGGCCCCAACAACAAAATGAGCAAGACTATCTGATAAAGAAATAACTGAAATAGTATGTAGGGAATATATATAGCATGAGATTAAAAAAAATCTAAACTTCAAATGAATATGGTTCTAAATCCCTAACTGCTATGTAATGGTGGTCAGCTATCTATACGGGTTTCAGAATTTGGGAGAACTTTCTCATTCAAGACTATTTTTTATTCATCACTGTTTTGACTGTTGCCAATCATATAACCTGTATAAGCTTATATATTTTTAACATGGCCAGAAAGAAGAAAACTGAATGGAAGCTTCATACTATTACCTTCAACTGTTCTTGTCCTTGTAGTAAACATCTTTGATACATTCTTCTGTATCACTTTCCTATCTATAGAAGGCTAAGATTAGTGGAAACATAATTGGCTGTAAATCTGCCACTGATGATGGTAAAGTGTCATAGACATAAAAAAGAAATAAGGGTTTTTCTTGTATATTACATATTACACTGTGAAAAAAGGCCACACTTGTCCAATGTCATGCGTGACTTTGCCATTCTCCTTAAAACACTTGACAACTAGTTTTACAAAATGTACATATCACTCTGATTCATTTGAACAGATTTCAAAATTTCTAGAACACTATTCTGGTGCGCTGATGCAAATATAAGCATCTTAAAATTTAATTCCTATGAAAATACAAAGTCAGAAGTGGCAGAGCCTTGATTTCATCATGTGGATCCTGCACATCTATTTTAAGCACAATGATTAGAGATCATTGTGTGCATTCCACAACGTATTCAGTGGAACATGAACTATTACTGCTTGTAAAGTTATCACGTTTCTTGTACTTTCAGAATGTTCCCACAAGTAAGGAAGTAAGGCCATTGCTGAGAATTCTGGGAATTTCAATCTAGTCATACAGTGCAAAATGTTCCAAAGCAGAATATCTTTTTTTATAGCTCTAAGATTTAATTTTTCAGTTCACAACTCATATTCAGCTTTTAATCTTTTTATCAACAAAGCTCTGCAGCTTCCCTACATGGTTTTTATTGGATTCAAAAATGCTGAATTTATTATTTTCTTAAGGTAAACAGTAGTACTGCAGATATAAAAGTTTATTTAGATTTTATACACACTCAGGATAACTTGCTTGGGATATAATTTCTTATTTATGGTGATATGTTTGCTTTTCTGCCAGTATTACAGTTACTGCAGGATGACATTGTCAGTGCTGCAGACTAATTGAATTGACCTGGGTCATTCTGTGAAGAAGTGTTTTTTTTTGCTGTGATAGCATTATTGGATAAGGTTCTAGATAACTGCAAGTTTTAAATCAATTGGGTGTCTGTACAGACACAGAAGGTGTACAGTAGCAGATAATAAAGCAGTAAATTTAATAAATATATATTTTCTTGCTTCCATTTTTCATAGAAAATGTTTTTAATTACTGCCTGTTGAATGTATATAATTGTGTGTATAGTAATAGCAATAGCACTTAGACTTATATACCATTCCATAGTGCTTTAGAGCATTCTCTAAGCAGTTTACAACATCAACAAATTGCCCACAACAACCCTCATTTTACTAACCTCAAAGGGATAGAAGACTAAATCAACCTTGAGTGGGTCAGGACTGAAGTCCTGAAATGCATTATTTATTAATGCATATTATTATTGTATTTGTTAGAAATCTACAAACATTATTAGAATTAGAATTCTTTTATTGGCCAAGCATGATTGGACACAAAAAGAATTTGTCTTGGTGAAATGCTTTCTGTATACATAAAAGAAAAGATACATTCATCAAGAGTCAAGAATCATAAGGTACAACACTTAATAATTGTCATATGGTACAATAAGCAACCAAATCATACTAGGAAACAGTCCATATAAATGGTAAGGATACAAGCGACAAAGTTACAGTCATACAGTTACAAGTGGGAGAGGATGGGTGATCAAGAGTGATGAGAAGATTAACAGTAACAGTAGTGCAGACTTTGTAAATAGTTGGACAGTGTTGAGGGAATATTTGTTTAGCAGAGTGATGGTGTTTGGGAAAAAACTGTTCTTATGTGCAGTGCTCTATAGTGTTGTTTTGAGGGAAGGAGTTGAAACAGTTTTATGTCCGGGATGTGAGGGATCTGTAAATATTTTCATAGCCCTCTTTTTGACTTGTGCAGTATACAGGTCCTCAACTGAAGGCAGGTTGGTAGTAATTGTTTTTTCTGCAGTCCTAATTATCCTCTGAAGTCTGTGCCTGTCCTGTTGGGTTACAGAACCAAACCAGACAGTTATAGAGGTGCAGATGACAGACTCAATAATTCCTCTGTAGAACTGGATCAGCAGCTCCTTGGGCAGTTTGAGTTTTCTGAGTTGGCACAGAAAGAACATTCTTTGTTGTGCTTTTCTGATGATGTTTTTGATGTTAGGTGTCCATTTCAGGTCATGTGATATAATAGAACCTAGAAATTTGAAGGTCTCTACTGTTGATTCTGTGTTGTCTAGTATTGTAAGGGGTGGTAGTATGGGAGTGTTTCTTCTAAAGTCTACCACCATTTCTATGGTTTGAGTGTGTTCAGTTTCAGATTGTTCCTGTTACACCACGAGGCAAGTTGTACAACCTCCTGTCTGTATGCGGATTCGTTGTTGTCTCAAATGAGACCAATCACTGTTGTGTCATTTGCAAACTTCAGGATTTTAACAGATGGATTGTTTGAGATGCAGTCATTGGTATATAGGAAGAAGAGAAGTGGAGAAAGCACACAGCCTTGGGGGGCCCTGTGCTAATTGTACAGGTATCAGATGTGATGCTGCCTAGCTTCACCTGCTGCTTCCTGTCTGTTATAATTTTTATATATTATTTATTTATATATTTATTTATATATTTTTATGCCACTGTGCAACAATTGATCCAGCTATTAGTTATTCTAAGGTTACCATATTTAAACTGCACTTTTAGACCTAATTACCTAATTGGTTAGCTACAGTGAGTATAGACGCAGACTAGATAGGCCAGGGGTTCAAATCTTATGGCACTGCTTACATTCTAATTTCCTAAGTGTAGCTATGGATAGTAACCTATACAGAAAAAAACATGAAAACTTTGATCAAAGTTTTTATGGATAGCAAAAATTAATATCTATGTACCTATTTATTGATGGTTATAGAGGGGTACATGATTAACAGAAAGCATATTTGAAAACACATGGAATGTTTCATAAATGTTTCACATTGAGCAAGAAAACAAATAAGGGTAAATGATATCTCCAGATTCCTTAATACATTTATGGAAAACGTATAATGAATGTTTTTGATTATATTACAGGTGTGTTGAGTGGGACATATCTCTAGATATATTTGTGCATGGTATACATTTATTGTACACATAATTTATGTGTAAACAAGGCCAATGCTATTTGTTGCCTGAAAATCTAATGATTTGCAACGAATATAAGATAGAATGTAAGATTCAGTATAGTTCTTCAAATTAATGTTTGAAGTTCCAATTAACTGTGTTTCATAGGAAAATGCATATAAATTATGAAATATTACAGTACATAAGTGAATTTATGTAATATAATTATGTACACTTATGTACATAATTCCCATAAGTGAATTTATGCAATACATATACACGCATACTGTATATGCTATATTTTATGGATTTAAAAAATCTATAAACTAGATCAAACATGGAGAAAGATGGATTTTAGAATTATTTTCAATTCTTTAATACCCAGTTCCAGCTAGGGTCATGTGAAGAGTAGACAGTCCAGCTTAACATATTTTACCCTATGATAAGCTTGTTTATAATTTCAGCTCCTAATAGGATAGCAGATGAAGACTATGATCAGGAGACATCTAGAATTACTGAGAGTCAGGTGGATTATACATTTAATAAATTATTCTGTTTAGTCACATAGTTAGTCAGATGTTTAAACTGAATTTGGCATTTTTGTTTACTTAACAAGTTCTTCCCAAGGACCAGGGGGAAACAGATATTAATCTTTAATAACATTAAAAGTATTTTTGCAGGATGTAAGCAGCTCCACGTAAAGTTTTTGCAACTGATGATGGTGACTTTGGACAAGTTCAAATCTCCAGGACCAGATGGTTTATCTCCCAGTTGGTGATGTGATCTCAGAACTACAGAATGAAATTTTTCAGAGCTCTTTGGGCACCAGGAGCATTGGAAACAAGCTGGTATAGTTTGAAACTTCAAAAAGGGAAACAAGTGAATCCAAGAAACAATAGACCAATCAGCTTGACACCAATAACTGTAAAAATCCTGGAAAATATAATCAATCAGTGGATTTCTGAGTACCTAGAAATGAACAAGGTGATTACTAGAGGCCAGCATAAGTTTGTTAAAAGAAGTTCATACCAATCAAACCTTGCAGGTTTCTTTGACAAAGTGACTAATTTAGTGGATCTATGAAACACTTAGTATACTTAGACTTCAGTAAGGGATTTGATAAAGCTTACTTTTTGATAAGAAAGAACAATGTGGGATAGACTGGATCACTAGATGGATTTTGTTAAGTTTGCATGAAGAGTCAGACGCGAGGAGTTCCAGCAAAAGACTTTATTAGTGACTACAGCTCGAATAGACCCGTCCTGGCTTGGCTACGGCTGCTTCTTATAGCCTGCAGCCGTAGCTGCCAGCCAATGGGAGTGCAGGGATTCTTCCCGCACTATTTAAACCAATACCATTTGACATTTTACAAGAACAGTTCAAATAAACCAATAACATTCAAACCTACATACATAACACCCCTCCCACTAGGTTCAGTCCATACCAAACCCCAACCTATCTAATGTATTCCTTTAAATAGGTGGGGCTCTTACGTGTACGTTGAGACCTTCGTGGTTCAGAAGCTTTAACGTTCTCACCCAGTGAGAGAGGAAATGTGTCTGCTGACATTTCCCTGTTGGGACTTCCTGTGAAAGGAGACCCTGTTGAATTGTTAGAATCTGGTCTCTCCTCCCAACCCATCTCCATTCCAATGTCAGCACCCAAGTCAGGTAGTGATGTGCAATCTTCCACTTCTAAGGATGGATCTTGGCTTTGTGACAGGGTTCGGGATGGTTCCTGTCGCAATGGCTCGTTACACATGGGGTTGATTCCTGTTTGCTGATTTTCCTCCTGTTCCCCCCCTTCCCCCCTAGAAGAAACAGCAGGTGAGGGACCTAGAGAGAGACAGAGGCGATGTTCTTGAGGGACCCTGGATCTAAGTTGGTCAATGTGCCTGCTCCAGAGAAGGCCATCCTCTGTTTGTACCCTGTAAGAACGAGGGCCTGTGATGTGAGTTATTTCAGCAGGAATCCACAAAGGGTCACCTATAAGGTTCCTAGCATAGACAGAATCTCCCACACTAAAAGAACGAACTTTGGAAGTGGAATCCAGTGGTGCGTTGGGTGCGTAAGTGGGATGGAGGCGGTCAAGGGAAGACCTAAGTTTCCTGCCCATCAACAACTCTGCTGGGGACAAGTTAGTTGATGGGCTAGGAGTGATGTGTTGAACACTAAGAAGCTTTTCAAGCTTTTCAGTGATGTCCCCAGGACCCAGCTGCTGAAGCTTCTCTTTGGTAAAGCGTACCATGCGTTCAGCCCGGCCGTTGGCGAAGGGTGCCAGGGGCAGTGAGGGCATGTCTGATGCCCTGTTGAGCTAGAAAGGATTCAAAAATGTTAGATGTGAATTGAGGGCCATTGTCAGAGACAAGGATATCTGGTAACCCATGGGTTACAAACAATTTTCTTAGCTGCTTGATAACAGCCTCAGTAGTTGTGGATGTCATTGGAATTACCTCTAGCCATTTGGAGTATGCATCTACTATCACTAGAAAAGTGTGCCCTCTTGTAGGGCCTGCAAAATCAATGTGGATTCTAGACCATGGGCCCCTAGGACATTCCCATTCCTGTGTGGGGGAGAGGTGGTGCAGGTCTGACTACCTGGCAATTGGGACAAGAGGCTACCCAGTTTTCAACCATTTTGTCAATACCTGGCCACCATACATAACTCCTGGCCAAACCTTTCATCCTTACAATCCCAGGATGACCCTCATGTAACATTTCCAAAACCTCCCTTTGCAGTTTTGCAGGAATAACCACCCTGTTACCCCACAAAATACATCCTCTTAATACAGATAATTCAGTTTGCCTGGACTTAAAAGGTTGGGCAAGGTGAGGTAGATCTTGAAGAGGCCAACCTTTCTTGATCCAGCCCATAACAGGTGCCAATACAGCATCTTTGGCAGTTTCTTTGGCAATCTCAGCAGCATGGACTGGAAGCTTAGCAACAGACTTAGCAAAGGTGTGAGTTTCAAGTTCAAAGTCCTCCTTGTGGCAAGGTAGTGGGCAACGACTCAGTGCATCAGCATGTCCAATGTCCTTGCCAGGCCTGTGAATCAGTTTGTAGGAATAGGCTGCAAGAAATTCAGTCCACCTCAGCATTCTTGGTGACAGGATATTAGGTGTAGGTTTATCTCCTGCCACAATGCCAAGTAAAGGTTTGTGATCTGTAACAATGGTGAATGACCTGCCATACAGATATTCATGAAATTTCTTAACAGCTGCAACAACTGCTAAAGCTTCCTTGTCCAATTGGCTATAATTCCTCTCTGCTTTGGACAGCGTGCGAGAGTAAAATGCAATTGGGGCTTCCGTCCATTGGGAAGCCTGTGACTCAAAACCCCCCCAAAAAGGGGATGCATCACAAGTCAGAACAACAGGTAAATTCTCAGAGAATTGTATCAACACAGCATCAGACGTGATTAGTCTCTTAATACTGTTAAATGCTGACTGTTCCTTCCGCCCCCAGATCCAAACAGCATTCTTATCAAGTAGGCGATGTAAGGGCTCAGCAATAGATGCTTTGTGAGGTAGAAACATGTGATAAAAGTTAATAAGTCCAAGGAAGGCTTGCAAATCAGCCTTGCATCGAGGTTTAGGGGCTTCATTGATTGCTTTAACCTTGGCATCAGTAGGATGGATGCCCTGCTTGTCAATCATATACCCCAGGAACTCAACTCTGTCTGTTTTGAGTGTACATTTGTCTTCCTTGACTTTTAACCCGCTTTTCTGAATCTGGTAAGGACTTCTCTGAGTCTCTCTTGAAGCTGAGTGTCATTTTCAGCAGAGATTAAAACATCATCAAAATAAGGCACTACCCCTGGCAGTCCTTGCAACATTCTTTCCATAAGGCTCTGAAAAATGCCAGGTGCCACGCTTACTCCAAATTGTAGTCTTTTACATTTGAAGGCACCTCTATGGGTCACAATTGTTTGTGCCTCTGCAGTAGCATCATCAACTGTTAATTGTTGATATGCCTGAGCCAAATCCAGTTTAGCAAATACTGTACCCCTGCCAAGGGAATGGAGCAGATGATGCACAACTGGTACAGGATATGTGCTCTGCTGCAGCGCATGGTTAAGTGTCCCCTTGTAGTCACCACAGATTCTCACTGACCCATCAGCCTTGACTGGTGTGACTATGGGTGTTTCCCATCTGGAGTGGTCAGTAGGCTCTAAAACCCCTTGAGCAATGAGTTTATCTAATTGTGCATCAATTTTTCCTTTAAAGCAAATGGGACCCTCCTGGGCTTTAAACAATTGGGGGCACCTTGGGGTCTAGGCTGAAAGCAATAGGGGTCCCCATATACTTGCCCAGTCCTTCGCTGAAGACCTCTGGAAACTCAGACTTCAAGGACTCTTCCCAGTCAGAACTGCTCACGTGATGGATGCCAGTCACCTCGATGCCAAGTGGCTTGAACCACTCAAGTCCCAGCAAACTTGGGCGATCCTTGTCCACGATGGTCAGGGGCAAACGTTTGGTGTGGCCTTTAAACTGCACGTTGAAATCTCTCCAACTACTGGAATCTTGTTCCTTGGTAGTCTTTGAGAGTCAGTGCTTGCTTCTGGAAATGCTTTTTCTGAATTTTGGGAAAGAGTCTGTGGATGGTGTCCCATGACACCATAGATAAATAAGAGCCTGAGTCCACTTCCATTTGGCAAGGTCTTCCTTCAATAAACACCTTCACATGAACTTTTCTGCTTTTTAAGGGTGAAGAATGACCAATAGTGATTGTTTGGTGTGTTTCACTCTTGCCATTTGCTTCTAAATTTCGCCCCATTTTTCAATGACATTGTTGGGCTTAAAGTCTCTATCAGGGAATTTCTTCCTAGTTGGTGGAGTTCTGGATGATTTGCAGACTCTGGCTATGTGACCCCGTTTCTCACAACGTAGGCAAATGGAGTCAAAGAACTTGCAATCAGTGCGGGGTGGCCCCCACAGCCTCTGCAATAGAACCCTTGCCTGTTCTTCCCAGAGTCTTTTCTTTTCTTTTCCATTCTGAGTTTAAAAATCCCCTCTTCTGCCTCACTGCCATCAGAATCAGAGTCTATTTGTTCGCAATGAGTAGATGTGGATTTATCCCCATCAGAATGGCTTGAGGCCTGGCTTGAAGCCTTGTTAATCTTTTCATGGCCGCTGCTGAGGACTTGGTGGCTTCCGCTGAAACAGCTTCTTCAATGGCCTCTTTAAACGTGATCTTAGGTTTCATTAATAGTTTGCTTTGTAAAACCTTATCCTTAAGGCCTAAAACAAACCGATCACGCATGGCCTCTTCTAAGTTGGTAAAGTCACAAGCACCCCCAATGTCCCTTAAACTTGCCACGAAGTCATTAACATTCTCGCTATCCCCTTGATCCCGACGGTAAAATTCGTGTCTCTTAATGAGGCACGATACTTGTGGGGCATAATGGGCTCTCAAAAGTCTTTCTAATTCGGGCCATTCCATTACCTTCAGCTCTGCTGCTCCTGCCAACGCCTTTGCCATTTTGAAGACTGCCGGACCGCAGTGCGTGAGAAAAACCGCCCTCTTCCGTCTCTCGGGGATGCCGGCGAGATCGTTTCCCTCCAGGAACATGTGGAAACGATCCGCATACGATTCCCAGTCTTCCGTCGCCGGATCGAACGGTGCTGGGGGGGTGTTCAGCGCAGCCATCTCGCTCAGTTGCTTGTTCGTCGCGTCGTCTTCTCTTCAGGGAAATCCCATCCTCGTCGCCAGTGTTAAGTTTGCATGAAGAGTCAGACGCGAGGAGTTCCAGCAAAAGACTTTATTAGTGACTACAGCTCGAATAGACCCATCCTGGCTTGGCTACGGCTGCTTCTTATAGCCTGCAGCCGTAGCTGCCAGCCAATGGGAGTGCAGGGATTCTTCCCGCACCATTTAAACCAATACCATTTGACATTTTACAAGAACAGTTCAAATAAACCAATAACATTCAAACCTACATACATAACAGATTTATAATTGGCTGACCAAAGATATTGAATGTGGTCTTACAGGGAACTACATCCACATGGAGGGAAACATGCAGTGGGGATAAATTATCTAGATGGGAGATTGAAGGGACGCTCACCGAATTTGAAGATGACATCAAGCTGTGGAGAATTGCTTAACCTCTTGGAAAATATACTCAAGATTCTGAAGGATCTTGGCAGACTTCAGCATTAAGTCCTATCCAACAAAATGTAGTTTAGTGGTGAGAAAAGAAAGTCCTATATTTAGACAGAAAAAACGCAAACACGCAGGTAGAGAATAGGCAGTACCTGCCTCAACAATAGTTCCTGTGATAGGATCAGGGATGTCAAACTTGTGGCCCATGGGCTGGATGTTGTCACATACTGGCCATGCCCACCTCCAGTTCAATGAAGGGGAAGAAGTCATGGTACATCACATGATGACATTGCAAATTTGACACCTGTGATCTAGATGTTCTGTTGAATGGCACCTAAGTATGAGCCAGCAGTGTTCTGCAGCTGCCAAAAAGCCTAAGGCAAGTCCTAGGCTTGCATCAACAGAGCGATGGCATCAAGATCACAGAAAGTGATAGTACCATTCTACAGTGCATCCAGTTCAGTTCACTGTGATATAAAAATGCTGAGGCCCTAGAAAGAATGCAAAGAAAGAGAACAAAGATAATAAGGGGTCTGGAGGCTAAGTCACATGATAAACAGCTACAGAAAGTAGGTATGTTTAGCCTAATGAAGAGAAAGCTTGGGGTGATTTAAAATACTTGAAGGACTCTCACAGAGAAAATCGGGTCAATTTATTCTCCATAGCATCTGAGAGCAGGACAAGAACTAATGAGTATGATTAGTTCATCTAAGTAAGATTCAATGTAGAACTAAGGAGGAATTTCCTGCCAGGGAGAACAATTAAACAATGGAATAGCTTGCCTCCTGGCACTGTGAGTTGTGGGAAATTTTCAATGAAAGATTAGTCAACCATTTGCCTGGGAAAGTGTAAGGACTCCTGTTTAGGCAGGGGGTTAGACTACAAGATTCTTTCTAATCCTATGATGCTATGATATTATCAATGACAATTATTTCAGATGGTCTCCAGATGTTTTGGAATTGCATCCAAGTCATGTAATACTATTGATATAATCTTTGCTTTCTTTTGCCACAATCATTTTGCTTTCTATTTGCAAGTCTATATGCTATATTTTTCGGAGTATAAGATGCTCTGAAGTATAAGAAGCACCTAGATTTTGGGGAGGAAAACAAGAAAAAAATCTGCCTCTGCCTCTGCCTCCCAGCAATTTGCTTCCTTGCAGCAAACAGCGAACAGTTTCTGTTTCAGTTTCAGCACAGCCTGATTAGCATAAGCAGCTGATTGTTGTTTGGATTGGCCTCCCAATGATCAGCTGTTTCAAGCTGCAGGGATTGCCATAACCTATTGCCACCTCTTCATGTCCATTTTAGGCCTCTGCATCCTGTTTTCAGGCTCCACATGCCCCATTTTCAGCCTCCGTGCATCCCATTTTCTACCCCATTATGGGCGATGGGGATCGAAATGGGAAGAAAATGGGCTGTGCAGAGGCTGAAAACAGGGCATGAGGAGGCCAAAAATGGAACACGCAGAGTTGGCAATAGACAGTGGCAATCCATGCAGCCTGGTTGTTGGGAAGCTGATCCAACTGACAATCAGCTGCTTGTGCTAATCAGGCTGTGCTGAAACTGAAGTGAAAACTGAAACAGGCTGTTTGCTGTTTGCTGCAAGGAGGCAAATTGCTGGGAGGCAGAGCTCAAAGGGTGGGGGTCGGTGGGTGGGCAGGGCTTCAGCAACATTCGCTGTAGAAGATGCACAGACATTTCCATCCACTTTTGGGGATGGAAAAAGTGCATCTTATACTCTGAAAAATATGGTAGGTATATGCTGTAATTTGATGGTGTTAAAAGTATTATTATATACACAAAAATATGCAGTCAAGCTGCTATTTCTATAGCCAGGTTCTTCCCAAGAATCTAGAATGTCACAATCAGAAGTGATATTCAGCAGGTTCTGACCAGTTCTGGAGAATTTCTGGTGGCGGAAATTTTGAGTAGTTCGGAGAACCGGCAAATACCACTTCTGACTGGAGATTTTACAGTATCCTTCCCCTACCACACCCACCAAGCCACACCCACAGAACTGGTAGTAAAAATTTTTGAATCCCACCACTGGTCATAATGTATCAGTATAGTGCATATGCAGATCCAGCCAGGGTGGCCTTTTGTAATTGACAAAATTGATGAAAATTCTGTTCATGTTTTATTATATTATTATTTCAGTATTCATGTTTTGTGTTCTTTACCTTCAGTAAATTTCAATTTTTAACTTGCATCAATGCTTGTCTGTCTTTTACATAATTATGGAACATCTTATTCATAGAAGTTAGGTGTGGCCTAGGAAAGACTCTCCTGGTCTTTCTAAAGGGGTCAAAACCTGGCTCTGTGTCCTTGTATGGGAGGCACAGAGGACTATGCAACCATGGGGCTGGCTAGCTCCATGAGAACTCTCCACCTGCATTAACTAATGTTAAATGGCCATCTGGAAATATTTTTACCTTTCTGAAATTTTATAATTTCATAAACATATTTTAATTTTTAAACTTAAATTAACTTTAATATTTTAATGTTAAATATTTATATTTAATATTTAATATTAAAAATGTTATGAAATATAAACAAATAAATAAATAAATAGCCAATGCATGTCTGGAAGTTGAATCAAGGCAACTGGACTTCTTTTCTTTTTTGTTTGAAATGTTTCCCTGCTTATCAAAGTACCTTCTTCACACTGAACAAGTTTGTTAGGTTGATCCCATATATGTCCTCCAGGGCAGTTTCATTTCTCATCTAATCTAAATAGGATCATTAGGTGAGTAGGTGGAGAGTCATTAGCAGTCATTGTTCCTAAATTCTTTCTTCTATGTGGGTTGTTAAGTATGACTCCTTGGTGAACTTGTGAAGTGAATTTCCAGGTGACTGATACAAGAGCAGTATAAAAAAATGGAGGACAGATTGTGTCCAGAGGCTTTCACTTCTATTGAGGGAAGGATTTTCCACTTTCGTGTAAATGGACTCCTTCACTACTCTCTCAAATCATCTATCTTTCCTATCCACAAAAGTGTTTTTTTTTCCTTTTAAATGAAAGTTTACTTATGATTCTGGTCTTGTGGTGTTGCTTGTTCTTTACTGGGCCATCCTCTTGCTTGTCCTGTGTCAGGACAAGAAATCAGGAACCAGGATAAATTTCAAAAGCACTTTATTTCATGCTGCCTATGCACAATAATTTAATCTACTAATGGTCAGATAAGAATCAATAGTTTTTAAGTGGGGGTTGGATTTACGGCTCTTACAGGGTGCAGTCACTCCAAACTGATGATGCATTTGACTCCACACTTAGATTCAGTCTGGTCACCTCCTATAGGCTTCCTGGTTTCTAGAACCTGTTCTAAAACACTCCTCACTGTATATACTACATATATACTACATTACTCTTCACATGTTTTGATGTATAATCTTTATGATAGGCAAGCTTTTGTCTCAGAGTATTGGTAAGTTTAAAGAACAGAGGTATGTAATGGTTTCCAAATACCCATTTTAGTTTCTCCAATACACCAGTCATATAAGAAATGACAAGGTTCATATATAAAAGATTACTAAGTAATTATCGCCACAGGTTGTTTTGAATACGATATTTTTAATGTTTTAATGGTTTATGTTGGTGTGTCCAACAGTTTGTGTTTGGTGGGGGGGGGGTTGTGTGTTTTTAATGGTAATAAAAGTTAATAAAGTTTTTTTAAAAGAAATGACAAGGTTCTTCCATTGACTGAGTCTCAGCTCTGTCTGCCATTCCTTTTTTACATCCAGACACTGATTTAATAAACACCCAATTTGGATGTTCAAGGCCTAACAGCTGTCCTCTATTACTTGCTTTCCTTCTTTTGGACATCCGTGGAAATGGGGATGTTTTCTGCCCTGTGATATAGTGTCCTGATAACTCCTAGTTTGTGTTGAAGTGGATGGTGGGACTCAAACAGCAGGTATTTGTTTCTGTGTGGTGGTTTCCTATGGATCTCTATTTCACAGGAACCAATTAGAACGTCACAAAACCCTAGCCTTTTGTTCTTAGTGTCTTCTTTGATGAACTTGATATCTGAATCCGCTGTGTTTATATGGTCTGTGATGACAATTACTTCCTAAATCTTGATTTTAGCCCAGTATCATCCACATACCTGGACCAGTGGGTTGGTGCTATCTTCTGAAAGGAGCTGAGAGCTTTCTTTTCCACTTCTTCCATATATAGGCTGGCAACAATGGGTGGTAAAGGAAAACCCATGACACAATTATGTTTTGGTCTATACCAGTCACCTCTAAGGTACAATAAGTGGTGTTCAGATACAAGTCCAGAAAACAGCAGATCTGGTCTGGCTTGTGATTGTTCTATGGTCAAGGGTGTCAAGTATTGTCATCTTCTAGTCTTTTCCTAACCATTGTTAGGGCATCAGTAGTAGAAATGCTAGTGAAGAATGCAGAGACATCAAAGGATAACATAGTTTCATTTATATTCAGTTTCAGGACCCTGATTCTTGAAGCAAGCTCTTCAGAGTTCTGAATGTGGTGGTCACTGTGTCCAACCAGAGTGCTGGAATGGTGACAATGTGTTTAACAATATTATATGTCATTGAATTAATGCTGATGATGATGGGTCTGTGAGGTCCTGAAGCTGCATATAGATGCACTGAGCTTGAGTGGTTTAGTACCAAATTTCAATTGGACAACTTTATAGTTCTAGAAGATATAGAAAAAAGATTGTGAACTGCAGATAACTGGCATATTATGAGTTGCCACAAGATCTGTAGCTGTTTATTTCTTCCTTCAAAAAAAGCTTATGGATTTTAAAAAAATGAAATTAACTATTAAAATATTTATGGTGATCATATGCTCTTTTTTCAAGGTAACGGTCTAAGACATACAACTTTTCTCTGCTGTTTCTGCTTAGCATCATGTTGACATGCCAAAAAAGGGAAAAATGTTTCTAACTTTAACTACATTCTTTCACTGAGAACTGGTGGTTAACATGAGGCCTGGAGTTAGGAAACTTTCAAATGTCTTTAATTATAACCTGACTGGGTGGCATGGAGGAAATGGAATCAGTTTCTCTATTCCTGTCACATACTTGCAGGATTTACTTGAAGTGGACCTCACAGACTAATATTACACTCCAAGCTACTGATCTGATTTCAGAAGAATTGTGCAAACCTTGAGATAAAGAGTTCCAAGTAAAAGAATTTTAACAGAAATGAATATGTTTAGCAGCAAGAGGGGAAGTACATGAGTTAAACAGATTTGGACATAAGGAAATTAAAGCTAAAAATGAAGAGGACAGTGGATGCAATGGAAAGAGGTTTTCATCATCTATAATTTAATCCCTTATGATGTATTCTAGTCTGATTCCTTTTGGATTGTTCCTTTCTAGCAATTATTAAAGTGAGCATCTAATGGGCCTCTTTCATGTCACTTCACACTGTGCTCCTCTTGTATTCTGCTATCCAAAAAAAGAAGGAGCTTGCTATTTTATACCATTCAGCTTCTTTTTAAAAAAAAATAATCATTCTGATTTCTCTAAGACAAATCTTAAGCACAAAAAGGAAAAACAAATCCTTAAAAATATGTCCTTCTTTCTGGACTTCCGGGGTTGAGCCTTCCCGAGAACGGGCGGCGGTTTGTGATCGTCTACGATCGCAGCCTGGCTCTTGCGTCGGAGAGCCCCGATCCTGCAAGGTTCGGGGCTCAAGCTGCCTCGTAGGGGCGGCGGAGAAAGGGAAATCTGCCAGCCAGAGTGAGGGGAGCCGCATCTCCCCCTTTTTGGGTCTGGTCTTTTCCCTCTGAAGACGTCAAGAAGTGGTGGTCAAAAATGGCCACCTCGAAGAGAAGGTCTCAACGGGATTAAGATTGGTGCAGGAGGAAAGAGAGAAGTCAACAGCAGAGGAACCGGGAGTATCGGATGGTAAGATCAAGGCACCCCGGGATTAAGATAAAGATGAGTTTTTAAAAAAACAAGAAACAGAAGCAGTGCAGTTCCAAGTGAAGGAAAAAATAAGTAAAATATTTTTGACAGCTATAAGGGGCTTCGAACCGGGAAAGGAAGAAGCCAGCGTAAGAACTTAAGTTTGGGGCTCGGAAAACTTTGAATATCAAAATAAAAGGAAAGGGTTAAGACTCTGTGCAGAAAGTGCCACTTTGTGGAGAAAAATTGGAAGCTAAAGAAGAAGAAACTATCTTGTTCCTTTGTGGATTGGAGTTGTTACATTTTAAAGAGACACAAGATTCATAGAAAGTGAAAGCTTGAATACACAAAGACGGACTACTGGACTAATTGGTGATATTGATATAGACTCTGGACCTGGGTTAGGATCATAGAAAATTTAAAGAAGAAGAAATAAGGAAAATAAAAATTCTGGTGGCCATCCAAAGAATTAAAAATGGAGTTTAAAAGTATGAAAGAACTGCTACAGGAAGTGACTGAACTAACTTGGCTTGTTGCAGAAAACATGGGCATTCAAATGCTGAATAAAGAAGAAGAAGGAGCCTTGGAAAGGGAGGAGCCAGCACAAGAGAAAGCCATCTTAAAAAGACAATTAATACAAAGATTAATACAAATAAAAGGGAAAGGAAAGGTGGCTAAAAAAACGGAACCAAAGAAGTATCTAAAAGGGGAACATTTATGAAATTAAGCATGTTAGAAAGGTTCAGAAGGAAAGGGAACAGAAAGGTAAAGAGAGAGAGAGGATTCAAACTGGATAGAGAAGGGGAGAGCAGGATAAAAGGGAGGAGAAGGGAGCCAGCACAAGCGAAAGCCATTTTAGGAAGACAACTAACACAAAGATTAATACAAATAAAAGGGAAAGGAGGATGGTCAAAAAATGAAACTTAAGAAGGTAATTAAAAGGGGAACATTTATGAAATTAGGCATGTTAGAAAGGTCCAGAAGGATAGAGAGCAGAAAGGTAAAGAGAGAGAGGGGATTCAAACTGGATAGAGAAGGGGATAGCGGGATAAAAGAGAGGAGAAGGAACAAGAAACAAGAACAAAAGATAGAGAGACACGGGAATTACATAATGAAGAAAGAAACTTGTTTGCATAGAGATAATGGCTAATGTATTAAAAAGGGGGTTCTGCATGAAGAAATGGTAATAAGAATATATTGTAATTATAAAAGTGTAAAACAATAGGGGTTACTGACAATCTTTACTGGTAAAAGGTCAAATTTTTATTTCTTATTTACAAAAGAAAGGTAAATGATGATTAGATAAATTGAATTAATTGAAATGATTTTAGAAAATGCCTAAAATGAGATTTGTCAATAACCAAGATTAGTTATTTTTATTATTATCTTGGAACCATAAATAAATCTTAGGGGGGGATATGTATTGCAGAACCCGACTGATTAGAGATATATTGTAAGGGAGCTTTTCTTTTCTCCTTTTTCTTTTTCTTTTTCTCTATCTTTCGTTTTAAAGGAATGATTATGATTATGCTACTATATTAACCACTGAGGTGTCACTTTCAAAGTAGTAAAAGGGGGGCAAGTCTAGGGTTTTTTTTCTCATTCTTTTTAGTGTTAAAATTTGTACGGATTTAGAATTATGGAGAGAATATGTGATGAAAGGGCAAATCTGACGGACAAAAGAATTCTGTAAATGATAAAAGAGTATTAACAATGTGAAGATAATTAAAGGATAGATATGGATGAACTTTATATTGTTATTTGTAAGATTTATAAATGAAGTTTTTAATATATATATATATATATATATATTTGCAATTAACTCAAAATGAACTGGGGGGTTATACAGATTGAGATTAAGATTTGAGATTAGGATTAATTTCTTTGACCCTTTGTCTGCTAAAATGGAATAGAAGTGAAGTCAAATGTTTAAAATGAATATAGATCTACTGTCATATTTGCATGTAAAAGTGACGACCCAGGAACATGCTGTCTACTGAAAAGAGCTGTTTTAAAAAATTGTTAAAAATTGAATAAAATTTGTTTAAAAAAAATATATCTCCTTCTGACATCACATTTTACTCCCTTCTTGCATCCATAGTCAGGTGCTTGACTTAATATATTATGCTGTCTAAAAAGGGAAATGGTCAAAAGATTCTACACTTGGATTCACAATTTAGTTACTTTATATAATGGGTGTATGTGTGGGCATGCGTGTATCAGGGGTGGGATGCTACCGGTTCTGCCCAGCTTTGTAGAACCGGTAACTCTGAAGAGCAACAGACACAGAACCGGTTCTGTGTCTGCTGCTGTTTGGCCCACCCGCCCGCCTGGGCTCTTACCTGACCTTTATTTCCTGCTTTTTCGACCTCAGCTGCTGTGTGCGGCACAGCTGAGGCTGAAAAAGCAGTTAAAAAGTGCTTTTTCAAATGCTGCGCACCCATGCGCAGTGCTTATCAGCTGTCTAGGTGGCACAGCTTTAGATGTAGTACATGCGCAAAACATAATCACCAAACCTGTAGCAACACCAGTTGAATCCCATTCCTGGCGTGAATATGTCTCAATGGATGGGTAGAGAGATGTTAGTGTTCTGGAAATATTTTTCCACTGTTAAACTGTATCTTTCCTGACTTGCATCTAATTGCAAAAGAAACATATCCCAACAATCTGTTTTTCTGTTGTGTCATTTATCCCCAGCCCATAACTTCGACATTTTAAGACTCCTTGGCTATACGAGTATTAATATAATGTTTTCTCCCTTGGTTTATTATAGATTTGTGCTACAGATAAATTATGTTCTCCTTCACTAATCAATCTGTCCATGCAATTAGGTAACCCCAAGGAATCCCAGCACCTATTGGCCACTGAAGAATACTCATTGTTTACAAGGTCCAGATTCTGCTTTAGAGAGAAATAAACACAATTTCTGTATAGCATGGTTTTCCTCTTACACCCACCAGGTCTCCAATCCAAACTAGGCAGCGGCACCAGGCTGTATGAATCAGCAGAGAAAAATATATGGCTCTCTCTTTGCTGCTTAATTGTACATTTCTCTCCATATATGTGGGATGTCATTTAGGTTCCTTTTGAAAACAAGTCCAGTAATCTTCAGTAAATAGCACTAAGAATCAAAGGAACATGTCTATCAGCTAATAGCTTGAACATACTAAAAAAAAAACACTTGTGCCAAACATGAATTTTAACAGACAGCTAAACTGGCTGGTAAAAACTCACTTCCTCCTCCAGTTTTCCATGTAAAGGAAAAAGAGTGACGGATGTTTTTCTGATGACAGTTGTTGGAAGAAGAAAGAAAGAAAGAAAGAAAGAAAGAAAGAAAGAAAGAAAGAAAGAAGAAGAAGAAGGAAGAAGGAAGAAGGAAGAATAGTGGAAGGAAGGAAGAAGAAAGAAAGAAAGAAAGAAAGAAAGAAAGAAAGAAAGAAAGAAGGAAAGAAAGAAAGAACCGCAGAAATCTATCAGTCTCTATCATTGACATGCCCAGCACATTGCAAATAATGATAGCAGTATTTGCCTGCATGGCTGCTATTATTGTCATGGGAACAGTAAATTTTATGGCTGTAGAGTTTTCTCTCAGCACAAAGAATGGTGGATAATTTTTTTACTTATTCACAAGAAAGATACATAAGAAAAGAATATTATTAGAAAACATAGAAACAATAGCTCTTTTCAAGTTCACAGGAGGAGAAAGCAAATGTTCATCTTCTGACATTAACTAATGATATCTTCCTCATTTCACTCCTTCTGCCATTATCCATTCACTGCAGGGATAGATAAAAGCAGGGAACTTGCTGTGCATACAGAGTGACTCAAATAATTCAGGATTCCTGAAAAATCAGATGGAGGGTCTATCTGCATGCTGGAAGTTTTCTTATAGATGGCAATGGAGCTAAGGTTGATGTGAATCAGTGGTAAAAATGGAGCAAGAGGTCTCTCTACTTCTAATTGTATGAACAATAAGGACCAATGAGAAGGATACTGAATACAAATATGAGTTTACATATTGATATTTTTCTTTTTCTTCATAAATAATGTTAAGTTTGCATGAAGAGTCAGACGCAAGGAGTTCCAGCAAAGAGTTTATTAAGTTTATTAAGCTCGAATAGACCCGTCCTGGCTTGGCTACGGCTGCCTCTTATAGCCTGCAGCCGTAGCTGCCAGCCAATGGGAGTGCAGGGTTTCTTCCCGCACTATTTAAACCAATACCATTTAACATTTTACAAGAACAGTTCAAATAAACCAATAACATTCAAACCTACATACATAACAAATAATATTATGGAACATTTTCTGGAACTGGAACATTTTCATTAAGCCCTCATCCTTTCATAAACAGTTTTGAGCTTAAACATTTGGAGACTATATTGTTATACATCCACTCTTCAAAAGCATCAGATTAAATACCTTGTAATAAAGATATATGCAATAAGAAGTCAAACAAGCTTTGTTCTGAATCTTCAGTAAACTTTATTTCTTTTGTGCTGAGCACCTAATGTGAACAATACAATATGGAATATATAAAAAACTGGTAATTAAAGATGTGATTTAATGAAGCTTTGACACTATTTGAGGAGCTTATTTTGGACCCATTTTGGTTAGTTCTAGTCAGCCAGATTGGATTTGATTAAATTAGGATTTTTGTCCACTTACCTAGTCCTTCCCATGACAAATGTTGTTGTTTAATAATATTAAAGATATTGTCACAGGATATAAGCTGTAACAAATAATGCTGCCTTTTGCAATTTATTAATGGTGATTTTGTCAAAGTTCATTACATTCAAGTGGTGCTCCAGACATTTTGGGATTGCACATAAGATGCCTATTACTACTGGTATTATCTTTGCTTTGTTCTGTCATGGTCATTCTACTTCTGTTTGCAGGTCTTTTTATTTTGTGATTTTTCTCCAGTTCTTTCACTTCTATTCTGCTATGTCCAGGTACTGCAACATATACTTTCCAGATTTTCTTTCTTATTGTATCCTTATTATTGGAGCTGAATTTCTGAACAAATACATAATAGCATCTGTCTTTGGAGGATTATCTTGTAAAGTTGGTGACTCAAACTCTTTCGTGGTTATTAATAATCACAACAAAATACAATACTCAATCATAATAAAAATATTATGGAATATTATGGAAAGCTCTATAATATAAATAATTATAGAACTACAACATTCTCAAGCCAGATTAAGTTGATTAAAGAAAGCAAGAAAAACATAAGGACACTTTTAAAAAAGCAGCAAAGTTACTCATCAGTTGTACCAAAATAGACAAAAATGAGAGGAAGAAGAATCAAGGCTACAGTCACAATTCCAACCATTACTGGGTTTGCAGTAGTAATTATGCAGTGTGGTGAGAACAAATAAAGTGCTTGTTGAGTCATTTCAGCTGGATGGTCAAAAAGAATTAGAAGGTGGTGAATAAGATAAAACATATGTGCTAACAGATTGTAATGCTACTGCATTCTTATTTTGTGCATTCTGGATACAATCAAATTTGATCTAAAGCTCTATCCACAGATATATGATTGCATTCTGATAACATAAACTTCCATCTCCAGTTCTGAATACATAAGTCATTTGTAAAGTGTTTAATACATTTAGTCTGTCACAATGCTTTTACATTTCTCCCAAGGATAGGGAATGCTGATAAGGCTGGTTCCTGATCATGCCAGAAGATGAAAGTTAAAGATGAATTACTTACATTCCTCTTTGAAATATATGCTCAGATATTTATCATATGCAAATACATTATACAATTCTTCCTGCCATCTAAGGATTTACTTAACCATCCTGAGAGTCTCTTTTCCTATGTTTATTGTGAAATGAATGAATGAAAGTGTTTATCATTGTAGCTTCATAATCTTAAAAAGGTCAAAGATGAATATGAGATATGAGATACTATAAAAGATGCATCAACTCTAATGGCAGAGAGTGAAGAGGAACTAAAGAGCCTCTTGATAATGGTGAAAGAGGACAATGGAAAAGTTGACTTGAAACTCAACATTAAAAAAATACCCTAAGATCATGGCATTGGGTCTCATCATTTCCTGGCAATTAGAAGGGGAAGAAATGGAAGCAGTGACAGATTTATTTTCTTGGGTTACAAAATCACTGTAGATGGTGACTGTTGCTATGAAATTAAAATGTGCTTGATCCTGTCATGGCCCCTTAGGAGCCCAGTTTGGTGGTGGAAGAGGAAGAGTTGGAACTGGGACCATCCAAAAGGATGGCACATTTCCCTTGGCATGTTTGGAGAGATCAGGGGTCAGAGGAGGGCTACAAGGCTACTTGGGAGAAAGTCAACCCACCCTTCCTTACAGGGAACACCTGGAGTGGAGTAACTTAAGGAGAAGTCATGGGGAATTAGTAAGGAAAAATTGTTTGCCAGGAACAATTATTTGCTTTGGCTTACATTCTCTTGATTTTGATGCATGCATGTTATTGCTTACCCTGCCTAACTTGGAAAATTGCTCTTCACCTTTTGTCTTGAAACTAGCCCTAGTCTTGTGGACTGCTTTTGGTCTTTGCTTTACTTGCATTTGAAACTCTTCTTGCCTTGAACCTTTTCTTTGGCATGAAGACTGCCATTGATTTGTGCCTGGACTCTGCCTTCTGGACTGGACTTGCAACCCTGGACCTTGCTCAGTGAGTATGCTCCTGTTCTGTGAGCTTTATTTGTACTATAGAGGCCATTGTTTGGTGGCTGCTTTCAGAGTAGTGTGGGGGTGGAGCCTTACCAATCATTGGTTGGCTGGTTTCTAGAATGTTTGTTGAAAGAAATAAGGTTCTCTAGAGCCTGCCTGACTTTGACCACCTAGGTCATAACAGCTCCTTGGGAGGAAAGCAATGGCAAACCTAGACAGCATATTAACAAGCAGAAACACCACATTGTTGACAAAGATCTGTGAAGTCAAAGCTATGGATTTCCTTGCAGTAACATGGCTATGAAAGTAGGATCATAAAGAAGGCAGAGTGCTGAAAAATCGCGACTTTAAAATTGTGGTGTTGGAAAAGACTCTTAAGAGTTCCTTGGACCGCAAATAAATCAAATCAGTCAATCCAAAAGGAAATCAACTCTGACTGTCAGAGGACAGATACTTAATCCACCAAATGAGAAGAGAAGAGTCATTGGAAAAGACCCTGATATTGGGAAAAATTGAAGTCAAAAGGAAAAGGGGATAGCAGAAGATGAGATGTTTCAATAGTGTTATCTATGCAGTGGGCATGAGTTTGGATGGACTCTGGTGGAGGATGGAGTCTGGTGTGCTATGGTCCAGGGGGTCATGAAGAGTCAGAGTTAGCAATTGAACACAGCAACAATCAAATAACATATGCTAGGAATGGCTCCAGCATACTTGAAATGCATGCTCTTCTCTAAGTTGGAAAATAAGATTGGAATGATCCTAAAATGAAAAATAAAATTAAGAACTAGAAGAGAGAACTGCAGATTGGCTTGCAAACAATGAAATGATTTAATTAAATACACATAAAAAACAACAGACACAGCTGCACCAGACATAACAGTATCAAGATGTTATATTTTTTAGCCAGCATCTTCAGAAAATAGATAAGACATTATTTCTAGCTTCATTCCTCACTGCAGTTCTAAGACTCAGCATGGTTCACAGTTATAAAACATAGCAAATTAAATTATCTACAGAAAAAAATCATAGAAAATAATAAAAACCAAAGAACATAGTATCTCCATCCATCATTATTCATCTCAGTAATGGAAGACTACCAGCAATTGTCCTGGGCTAGTTGGGATAGTTGATTCTGATTGGAGCAGGCATTCCAGAATATAGTTTGGTGCCAGATGAAATATGGCTTTATATGTAACAACCAGTACTTTGAATGTCAACCTAGAAGCAAACTGGAAAGCTATGCAGCATCTGAAGCACAGATGTTATTTCTTCATGGTGACAAGTGTCATTTAGTAAGTGGGCTGTTGCTTCTTGGACTTCAAAGGCAGTCTCATGTAGCACACACTGTAGTAGTAAAAGAAAAAAGAGGGGCATGATATCAACATCCCCCCAAAGCTGGCTGAGGAATTCTGGGAGTTAAAGTCCACAAGTCTTAAAGAGGCCAAGGTTGGAGACCCCTGCTCCAAAGGACCCCTGCTCCAATTATTGCCATCTTCATTGCATACCTTCACTGGGATGCAGACTAATATGGGTCCAGATAATCTTGTTTTTTAAAGGGCGTTTTGTAGTTGTCCTATGACCATAGTCTCAGTGATCTCCTCTGAACTTAGACACAGGGAATTTTAAAAGTTGCTGAATTCAAGGAGGACTCCTTAAGGAAGGATACCACAGCATGCACAAGACTGCACAAACCAATTAATGAATGTGAATTTAGCTCAATACTAACTTCAAGGATAAAAGAAAGTTTACTGTTTGAGGCTTCAATTCAATGAAGCTTTGACTGAATTATCCCTGAAGAATGAATCAAAGTGGGGATCTGCTTTGAAGCAGTGAATCAAACCAAATGGCTTCAAAGCAACCTTTTGAAGTGCTTTGCAGATTTGATTGCTTTTCTACTGCTTCTGAAATTGTCACAGACAATATTCAATGTTGCAACTTAAATTCCATATATGGATAATGTGTGTGGAGGGGCTGACAGGTGTGAAGGGCTCTCTGACATTGACGTGAGTAACCAGCCAATCAGTTTACTGCCTCATTAAACTCTGCTTATCAGAACTCTGGGGATGTCAAAGCTAACACTGCTTTGGATTTATTCACTTTTTAAAAGTCTCAGTTTCCTTAATGTGATCATTATAGAAGAACAGCCATGTTATTCCACGGTAACAAAGGATCAGAAGTCTGATAATCCTTTTCTGACTAACAGTCTGATCAGTCTCACCATTCTATGAATCTGATGAGCCATTTAATAAGATGTGTGAACAAGAAACCATGCTACCTGATTTTTCCTCATTTTACAATGTGGTCACAACTTGTAACTTTGCTCTATCTCATGGTAATACATTATAACACAAACTGTGAGATCAACTCAGCATCTTGAATATAGATTAATGTTTACTGTTTACTTTTCAATTCAGCATGATTCAGAAAATTTAAATCTCCTGACAATAATAAATAGGAAGACTAATATTTAAAGGAGCTAACTCAAACAATCAAGATCAAGTGATGTACTAATAACCACTTTATAAAGCCTTAGTAAGTCCACACCTAGAATACTGCATACAGTTTTTGTCACCATGCTATAAAAAGATGTTGAGACTCTAAAAAGAGTGTAGAGAAGAGCAACCAAGATGATTAGGGGACTCGAGGCTAAAACATATAAATACAATTGCAGGAATTGGGCATGGCTAGTCTAGTGAAGAGAAGGACCAGCGGAGGCATGATAGAAGTATTCCAATATTTGAGGGGCTGCCACAGAGGGGACGGGGTCAAGCTATTTTCCAAAGCATCTGAAGGTCAGACGTGGATGGAAATTGAACAAGGACAGATTTAACTTGGAAATAAGGATGAATTTTCTGACAGTGACAGCAATCAATCAATGGAACATCTTGCCTTCTGAGGTTGTGAGAGCTTCATCCCTGGAAGCTTTCAAGAAGAGACTTGTCTGTTATCTGTCAGAAATGGTGAATGATCTCCTACTTGGGTGTATGGGTTGGACTAGATGATCTACAAGGTCCCTTCCAACTCTGTTAATCTGTTAAATTTCATTGTGCTTAAATTTACCCATCTTATCCTTTTGTCATTTTTCTTTCAAAGTAAACCTTGAAAGAAACAGCTTGATTTATTGGATTAGATGTGTACCTTACAAACTTGTAACAAACCATATTCCCTTTGTATAAGCTATCTGAATTGGACTGATTGCAGAATTCTAATATAAATTTACACAGTAGTGTGTCCATACAATTAATGAAATTATTTTCAATTAAGTGCACATAGCAGAAGATTTGATAATCAAAGGTAGTGCTATGCCTACAACTAGCTATTTATTTCATTTGTGTTGTCTCCTCTAAATAATGTTTTAGATTCTTTCTGAGTAAGACAACAACAAAAGTGCTCATTGCATAACTTCTCCCTCTTTTCTAAATTATTTGCATCATATAGCTAAACTTACCATAATCTCAGAATAAAAGTGTGAAAAATATATGAGAGGTTTTAAAGGTTTTAGAGGATATCCCAATCTGCCAGCAAAACCAAAGATTAGTAAAGTTATTTGTCTAATCTTAAAATAATTTATGTGGATCATAAATTAATATTTAATCAGTGAAAACTATAAACTGTTGCTTCCAAAGGCCTCAACCAAGAGAATTTTCAGGAAGGATATATAATCATGAACAAAAGAAGAAAGGAAGGAAGGAAGCAATTCTTTAAAAAATAATTCTGTTGCATCAAATTTGCACCTGATCTGCAAAATTACTAAGGTCTTCAAAATTTAACTTCAGTTAGAAATGTCAGAAATGCAGCAAGTATTAGCTTGATCTAACAGAAATATATATAATAAAATAAAAGTTGCTTTGGCATATTTTGTTTTGATATTGACTCTCTTGACAGTTCACACTTCTTCTAACTATAGTTTAACCTTCAAAAACAGTTCAAAAAGCAGACTGCCGTACTTAAATAATCCTCAGGCTTGTATGTCACATGAATACTAAAGATTGTAGAGGACAAAAGATGCTTAGGCCCTAAAGTAATCTTCCATTGCTGTTTCTCTCATAAAATGTCCACACCCTGTAGGGTGGACATAGGCCATGTAAACAGATGTTCACTAAGAAAAAGTGTTCCACTGAATAGCTGAATTGTTCGGTTGATGCTGAGCTTAGAATGACAGTTCAGAGTTTAAAAGCTGGTACCATGACTAACAACACAGCCAGTCTTTTGACAGACTCCAACAGAATGATTCAGCATTATGTGTTTTGCCCTTGAGACTCTTGAATTCAAGAATTACTTAGTTTGATATAAATGCATGTCCAGATGTTGAAGAATGCTTCATTCCATGCAATAAATCATAACCAAATAGAAGCTATTATTTTCTTATGGCTTTCCAGTTTATGATTATCTGTCTATCCATGTATCCATGTATCCCTCCCTCCCTCCCTCCCTCCCTCCCTCCCTCCCTCCCCCTATCTATCTATCTATCTATCTATCTATCTATCTATCCATCCATCCATTCATCTATCCATCCAACCATCCATCCAACCATCTATCTATCCATTATATAACTATGTAGCTAGGCTAACACAGCATACTTTTTTAAAATAGCAAATCCTCATTTATATTCTAGTTAAACTATAATTCTGAAATCCAGCAATGTTTGAAGTAATAGTGGGCCTAGTAAGCAAGAATTTTACTTCAATTTTCTAGCAGAAATAATCATTTTACATACCAAAAACAAGAATTCTACTCTCTCTCTTGCCCCCCTCCTCCTCAGAAAATAACTGAAAACCATAATCATTCATTTATTTGGATTTATTTGGATAATATCTTGCTGCTTGAAGATCAAAACCACTTTTATTGGATGTAGTGGCTACCTTAACATTAGAAAAGTAATAGCACCAAATATTTTACTGAAACTGTATAAAAATGTGGAGTTTGGACTTTTATTTGGTATACATTCAAAACTGCCTGAATCTTCACCAAAATATAGTTTTCATATTAGTATTTAATATATCTCTAACTTGTCAAGAATTGAGGAGGAAAACTTTCAACCTAAGTTCTTATTATTACAGTATTTCATGGGAAAAACCATAAATTCTTTGCTGCATTTTGCTACCTCTAGACTTTTGAGCAGCTTAGCCAGCAACACTGGGCTGTGACATAGATTCTCCCAAGCTAGTTCTATCTTGTGATGCATACATTCTCAGTGAATAGATTAAATGGTTGATCTTGTGCCTTTCTTGTTCTGCCACACGCTTTTACTTTCGACCACATGTCATTAATAGAGCTAATGGGATTTTGGCATGGAACCAAAGAGGAGGAGGTTAGAAGGATGGGAGGGAGAAGTGCTGAATGAAAGAGCGGCTGCCTTTCTCTATTCCAAAATGATGTCAGGCTTCTTGACGGGACTGCAGGCACTTCTATATACATGACTATGTCTCATGCATTCATGAGGTTCTTTGACACTGGGGCTTTCTTTGTTAAGAGATGAAAATGCAGGCCATAGCCCTGGCTTTCTCTCAGCTGCCATATGGCATTGTGGAAAGAGGCCCACAAAGGAAGGAAGGAAAGAGGAAGGGAGGGAGGAATGGAGGGGAAGAAAAAAATGTCCAGAAACCAAACTACTAGCAGATGAAACTGATTTATGTTCACAATTGGGAAAGAGAAGAGGGGAGGAATGGGAGGGTTTTTGGAATATAAACCTGTTCGGGTGCAAGCCAAGAGGCTGCTCAGATGACAGCTCTAGCAGACATTAAACAAAATAACATGGCAGAAAATAGAAGTGCCATTGTTTAATCTCACATCTGAGGCAAATGCACATGAAACAAAATGCTTCATACATGAACCAACTGCTGTGGTTTTTGAAAAGCAGGAAGAGGTTGAGGGAGATTTCTAAAGGTAAAGGCTTTAAAAGAAGCCTCAAACATTTGATGCCATCCATTTTGTGATCTTCTGTATTTTCCTAAATTCAAACGCTGGCTTTCTTTTCTTTTCTCCATTTTATATAAACGTTGAACAAGTTAGGCAACAGTTCAATCAATTTAACAAACTGCCTTAAAACAACAGAGAAATGCATTTGGATGAATGGCCAATAATTCTGTTTTATTTTTGAATGACAGAAGGCAAAATGATGGCAAAACAATAATAATTTTAGAAGCAAAATAATGAAATTTGTTTGGAGACACTGGCTATTAATAAAAAGATCAATCTGTAAGGAACTCTTAAAAGCAGTGAGAGGAGGAGGAGGATCCATTCTTAAGGTGTCTGTGCAAGTGTATCTATTACAAACATCCTAAGGCAATGCAATGCAAGGTGAGCTTTTCATTGCAGTTGTGGACCATAATCTATCACACAGGTACATTGCAATTTCTAGATAGATGATTTTCATCATTCCTGTCCAGGGGTTTGAAAAAGTAACTAGCTCAAAGTCACTCAGCTGGAATCTGTGCTTAAGAAAGGGTTAGAATTCAGTCTCTCCACTCCTATTCCAGCATCTTAGCTCACAATGGGTTTTTTTTTTAAATACTGGAGTGTATATCATCCAACAAAACTGGTCTTGTTTCTCCCCCTTCCCTGCCAAATCATGCAAGTTAAAATATACTACTTCCAGACAAACTGAGATGAAATAGGCAACTTTGGAATCCAGTCTGTAAATGAGTGTGTTGGATAGTTTTAGCCTATTGGAAATCAGTTCTATTTCTATGGAAACAATTTAAAAAACACATGGATAAAGGTTTAGGAAAAGTGAACTTATCCAATGTCCAATCCAATTAAGTTCTGTTTGTATTAGAAATGGGTTAATGCAATGAAAAAACAAATATACTAATGTTGCCTTGATAGCCTTTGTCCAAAATTTCAATGGCATTTTGCAACTTCAAAAATATTTGACATTTGTTAATCATGTACAAAAGAAGTATTATATATTAATTCATCCATTATTTCATATTCATATTACTAAAATTTTAATGAAATTACTCTTAGGAGTGCTATTCCCAGAGCCATGAGGTTAGTTACATATCCACTCTTAGTTAGAGGAAGGGAACTAAGCTGTGAGGAGAACTTTGACACTGGATTCTCTTTCCTTCCTTCTGCTGTCTCTTTTGGTTACTGGGAATTCCCTAGTTAGGAATATAGAAACAAAAAATGGGAGGGAGGGGAAGTTGGTTGATTTGGGTTTATGACAAGCAGTGTTTCTGAAAGATTTTAAGCTTTGTATATTGAAAAACTCAAGATAAATGATCAGCCTTTCTGAAGTTATTATTTTCTTACCATTAACATCATCATTATAAAATTCTCATGCTCAAATATTTACAGTATATTTCCCTCCCTCTCTCTCAATCCGAGTCGCTATTTTTAATAACAAAATGACTACAATGTCATTGTATGGAATTATACATTCAGTTTTATTCCTGGAATGGCAATATTCATTCTGCATCATATCCCTATTGTCAAAAACATTTAGTATGTTTAATAATACACAACTTTCAAAATGGAATTCCAAATGCAATATTTTTTTTTTGACATTGGGATCACTTGTAATATATTCTAATAGTCCTGCTAAGTTTGGGCTACATTTCTTTCAATAGTTTATTTTGCTTTAGTTCCTGCTTTTTAAGGAGAACATTAGATTATACAGAAGGCTGAACTATATGGCTTTTAATTAAGTAGATAAATTTTTATGCTGATAATTATCAGTTGAAAACAAACCTGCAACACATTAAAACATTAAGTAAAGTATATTTGGTCACTGCTCACTCCTAATACATAAAGATTATCAACACTACTGATTTGCAATACCATCCTGCATATAACACTAATATATATGAACTTTATACTACCACAATTAGGCCTGCATGAGGAAACTGTTTTAAACGTGGACAGCTTCATAATTATTGATGAAACCATAAGAATGTCATAACTGGTGAAAAAGTGATATATCTAGCTAGTAGACAGAATTGTGTAGGAAAAAAAGCATTACAGGTAGCCCTTGCCTTTCAACAGTTCATTAGTGAACTCAAAGTGCTCAAAGTTACAGTGGCATTGGAAAAAAGTGATTTATGACTATTTTTAAAAATAGTGATTTATGACTACTAAATCATAAAATTTAACCATAAAATATAGTAATAAAGTAATACCTCCTTAAAAAAAACCTTGGTCTACCTGGCCCGGCTGGCAGCACCTTGTAAGGGCCCCTTTCCAGGGTTACAGGAGAAGATGGTCAACAGTTTTGAAGGCAGAAGAGGGCTTTTATGCAGATAAAACAGCAAGAGAAGGACATTCTGATTTCAAACCTTCACTGCCTAGTGGCTATATCTATCATTAGAAAAGGCTTCAGAAGTCAACCTCGAGGCAAAATCCGGAGCTGGAATCATGGAAGCAGTTTGTGACTGTGTACAATCATGTTCTGGTAACTCCTGCGACTCAGCTGGAACTAATTGTATTGGCTCTGCCATTCCATTAGACTATTTCAGTGACGTGGAGAGGGGGATCTGCTGCTTGGGTAACAGCTTATCCTCCATATTAAATTACCCAGGCCTCGTGCTCTGGAGAGGACACTCCACCTTTGCATACAGCATTGAAACAACATAGGAAGTGGCAGTTACTGGTTTCACAGCATGATACCATAGTCTCTTGAGACTGAAGGATGCCAATTCAATTCAATCATAAAATAATAAATAATAAAAAGTGACTTATGACTATTTTTACACTTACAGCTCTTGCGGCATCCCCATGGTCACCTGATCAAAATTTAGACACTTGGGAACTGATTCATATTTATGATGGTTGCAGTGTCCTGCGGTCACGTGATCACCTTTTGTGACATTCTGACAAGCAATGAACAGGGAAGCTGGGTTTCATTTTTTTCCTCTCCTGATATCATTACTCAAGAGCAAAATAAACAAATTCTTTGGCATCATGCAAGGAACTTCAGATAAAGGAATGCTGAATGAAAGACAGAGACTATATATATATTTAATTTTAATGGTTAATTCAAATTTTTAGAAATAGGTAAAATAACAGCCATGGGTTCCTCTATTTAAGTTTTCAGAATTAGTGGAACCAAATGGAACGGCACATTTCTATTTAAGCTTTTGATCTTAAAATGCCAGCATCAAGATAAACATTAGCTATTTAAATGTGAAAGTTATTTTAATAGACATGGAGTTTAATAGATTTGTGAATAATGTATTTGGCCAAGGTTCACACTAATAAAAATAGGGAAGAAAGGAAATGTTTATCCATTTCCATTTGTGAACAGGAGGCACAGCCCAGTCAGTTAGACAGCTGAATATCCATATGAATGAAGGGAAAACTATGATTGGCAGCAGTAGTGGCAGCGTGAGGAGCTCCGGCAGGCATGGGCAGAGTCAGGTGACAAGCCCACTAAACCCAGTGGGTCCAGCCAGCAAGGTGAAAAGTCTGACGCCCATAACTGGATAGCAAGCCAGAAAAGAGCTGCATTCCTCGGAAAGCACTCAATTCAAAAGCACTCGGCGATCTCCGATTCCTCCCATCCTTGCAGGACGGTAAGATGGTGGGGCTCGCCAGCACTGGGGACTTGATGATCATCCTTGCAGGACAGTGAGATGCATCCCATCCTTGCGGGGCGGTGAGCACCAGGAGCTGTGGGTCAATCTTCAGAAATTTGCAGCCTGGGTGTGACTGCTCCCCCACGCCCCTCCTTCATCCCTTCCTTCTTCAATATCTCCATCAAAAAAAAAGGGGGGGAGCAAATTGCTAATCTAGAATCCTTCAATAAAAGGATGTAAATTTGGACTCCCAAAAGTAAAGAAATAGTGTTATATCTGAACTATCTATGTGCCTTTTTCTCTTCTAAGCAACAGACTATGAAAGTGCACTCGAATTGACTAGGAGGGAGCCAGAAATCAAAAATCCCATTCCTCAAGGAAAACAAAAACAAAAACAAAAAGTTTCCTGTTGTCTCTTCCCTGTGAATTATTCTGTTTATCTCTGCTGAATCAAAGTCTGCTTCGAGAATATCCAATCTTTCCCCAGACCTCAAAGACAGAAGAATAGTCAGTTTCCTCTGACAGGAAGTAACCAATAAGTCTCCATAGAAATGGACTGCCTAAGAACTCCAGTCATTAATATTTTCTTTGAGAAAAAAAAACGGGCTGTGATTTGTTTCTCCCCTAAAGGGGGAATTCAACCAGCAATTTTAAAAAGCATTTTCTAATACTACCTCATTACCTATATCAAGATTAGATAATCAATTTCTATAAAACTATTGGAAAACAACCTTATTCAGAGACATTTTGACCATAGTAAAAGTGTTTTAATTCAGCAAGTTTTGCTCTGTTTCAATAATCCAGTGCGCCTTTGGACTTCCATGTACAAACTAGCTAGCAGCCATCAGAGCAACACATCCTTCCCACCCAGTTGATCAAATAGCATCTGCTAGTAAAACAATTATCCCTTTACTTGCTGACTCTTAATACTACCTCATTACTTTAATCAAACACTGATTAATTCACTACTTTAAAACTTATAACTTTTCTACCTCATTACCTATCTATTTTCACCTCATTAGACAATTTATTTCTATAAAATAATTAATTTATCAATGGTTTAATTGATTTATTGTTTTAATTGATTAGTGTGATTGAGTGTTTAGTGCAAATAGTGTGATTACTGATTACTTTTAAAAGATCAGGATTCATGTAATTGAACTGACTAGTAAAATTAGTGATTTAATTAATTTAATTTAACAGTGTGATTAGCGATTGGTGTAATTAATTGATTAGCGATTAGTGTAGTTAATTTATTAGGCTAATTGTTGCTTAGCAAAATTATTGAACTAGTGAGATTATTGTAATTATTGTAATTGATTAATTGGTGTGATATTGGCTATATTGATTACCCAAAATTGTTTTATTAACAATCTAATCAATGTACTATCACAACTAACCTACCATGCCAAGACAAAAATCCAATGCCAAACCACAACCTAAAGAGAAAGAAATCCCCACCAATGAACCACAAGACTCCTACACATGCCTTATATGCCATGAAACTCTAAAGGATAATGAAAATTCCATCAAATGTTCGCTATGTGACAATCACGCTCATCATAGCTGCTTGGGATTAACCAAGCAAATAATTCAATTCCTAGAATCATCCAACAATGCATTTCCATATCTCTGCCAACAATGCAGACCCAAACTGGACAAATATATAGCCCAATCTGAAAGAATTGATACCATAGAAACACGAGTAACATCCCTTGACACCATAGTAGCATCCCTGGACTCTTTAAAAGAAAGATTAAATAACCTTGAAAATGAACAGCCAGTGCAAACCAAACGTCATCCTATTTGGTCTAGAGGACACCAATACAATGATGACATCACAATTGTCCACAGCATCATCAGTGACTATCAAGCATGAACCATCTCCCCTGATGAAATACTTGACATTTCTTGAATCGGCCCAGAGATCAAATACAGAGGTGACTCAGTGGCCTCACATTTCTGCAGGGTCATTTGAAAAAATGAATCAAGCAAACGTAAATTCAACTACACTATAAATTCACTCACCAAAAGCAATACCAACCATAAGAACCTTCATTCTCGCCCTGACTTAACCATACAGCAATGTGCCTGCTCCCATGTACTCCGCACAGAACTCAAAAAACATCTGGACAATGGAGAGAAGGACCTGTACACAGACTACCGTGCTGACTCTATCAAAAGGAAGTCTCACAACCCACAACTCACCATCCAACCCTACACCAACCAATCCACCATCACCCAAGACTAGGCATGCATGCCCCTAACTACCTCAATTCCTTTTCGGAGAGTGGCGCAATACAAGTCAAATAATTCCAACTACAGCTGGCCTTAAATGCAAGCTACTCAATGCAAGAAGCCTTGTGAACAAAATATCTGAATTCCTCCTCTTACTAAATACAGCTAAATTTGACATCACTTTTGTCTGTGAAACATGGCTCAATGCATTTCTCCCTGACTCCATTACCACAGTAAGAGACTATCATGTTTACTGATCAGATCGTGAAATCTGTAGAGGAGGTGGTGTTGCTATCTTCTATAAAAAGTCCTTACATCTAAAGAACATCCAAGTCACCCAGAAGCTTGCTCTTTCTGAGACCATTGTCTGTGAACTGTCCTTAAATATCACATTTCGATTCTTACTATGTTACAGAGCCCCTGATTATGACATAGAACATGTAAACAAGCTAAATTCACTACTAACATGGGCATCATCCTGTCCACATGCTTTTATCTTTCTTGGTGACTTCAATCAACCTCATATTAACTGGACCCTAAACGAATATAATACTGAACCCATACATGCAATCTTTTACAATGCTGTAACAAATCTAGGACTGGAACAACTAGTAATCAACAATACTAGATTTAACAACTGCCTTGATCTCATCTTCTTCAATAGTTTGAACTCAATTTATGGAATACAAATTAAAAAACTCTTTTCCAACAGCGACCACAACATGATTGACTTTTGTCTCAACATACGTCCACACAAAAATCATCACAACAATGTGATCCCCAATTATAACTTCAAAAAAGGCAACTATGATCTTATAGACAATGATCTCTCATCCCTTGATTGGCAATCTCTATTCACTGGATCCAATACTGTTGAAGACCATTACAACATATTTTTACTTGAAATTCAAAGAGTCATCAAACTATATGTACCAATAACAACTCCCAAAACCAGAAAAAACAGATTACCCATAACAATAAGGAAACTTCAATCCAAAAATTGATCACTTTGGTGGAAAAACAAATCTGGTCACGCTGCCAACTTCAAAAGCCGATACAAAAATGTATGCCACCAGATAAAGACTGAATGCACCAATTATCACATTAAACAAGAAGAAAACCTACGCACCAATTCCACCTGTGCTTTCTACAATTTTGTAAACAACAAACTAAAAGACTCAAGATCCATCCCACCCCTGAAAGGACCTAATGGTACAGACTGCAACAACGACACCATTAAAGCCAAACTCTTTAACACATTCTTTGGCTCAGTATTTGTAAACAGCAATGGCTCATGCCCAGTATTTCCTAGTCAAACCACAGACAACTACAATGATATAATACATATCGATTTTACAGAACATAATGCTGAAAAAGCACTATGCAATCTAAAACCATCTCTATCTACTGGACCTGATGGAATATGTGCCTACTTCTTTAAAAAGCTATCCACTGCCATAGCCGAACCTCTAAGCATAATCTTAAAAAATCTTTCAGGACCAGCTCCTTGCCAAACCTATGGTCACAAGCCACGGTCATCCCCATCTTCAAAAAGGGAAACCTCAGTCTAGTTTAAAATTACAGACCAATCTCTTCATGCTTCATCACCTGTAAAGTCATGGAATCAATTATTAACCAATCCATTATCCTCCACTTAGAGACAAACAACCTACTCTCTAACAAACAATATGGTTTCAGAAAAAAACTATCCTGTAACCTGCAACTCTTACACTGCAAAAACATATGGACTACACAACTCGATCAGGGCAAAGCAATAGATGCAATCTACATAGACTTCTGTATCTCTGGACACCTGCATAACTGGATAGAAGCATTCCTGTCAAAAAGACAACTAATGGTCAAAATTGGGGGCGTCTTATCAAATTCTGTACCTGTCAACAGTAGGACCAACTCTCTTCATACTCTACATAAATGACCTCTGTGATCATATTAAGAGCAACTGTGTTCTCTTCACTGATGATGTAAAGCTATTCAACACCACAGACAATACTGCTACCCTTCAAAAAGACCTCGACTATGTATCAGAAATGGCACCTTCAAATGGCAACTTCAAATCTCAACAAATAAATGCTCTGTCTTACATATTGGCAAAAAAAATCAGAAAATAAAATACAAGCTGAATAGTCAAGACCTTGTTGATGATCCAAACTTCGTCAAGGACCTTGGAATACTCATCTCTAATGATCTAAGTGCTAGAGCCCACTGTAACTACATAGCCAAAAAGGCATTAAGAGTTGTTAACCTAATCCTATGTAGCTTTTTCTCTGGTAATATCACACTACTAACTAGGGCATACAAAACATTTGCTAGACCAATACTCAAATACAGCTCATCAGTCTGGAACCCACATCACGTATCTGATATTAACACAGTTGAGAAAGTCCAGAAATGTATTTCACAAGAAGAGTTCTACAGTCCTCTACTCGTTGCAGAATACCTTATGCCACCAGACTTGAAATTCTAGACCTAGAAAACCTAGAACTATGCCGCCTTTGGTCTGATCTAAGTATAGTATATAAAATCATACATTGCAATGTCATTCCGGTCAATGAATACTTCAGCTTCAACCATAACAATACAAGAGCACACAATAGATACAAACTCAAGGTAAACCGCACCAAACTTGATTGCATGAAATACGACTTCAGCAACAGAGTGGTCAATGTCTGGAATACTCTACCTGACTCTGTGGTTTCTTCCCCAAACCCCAAAAACTTTAACCTTAGACTGTCTACTATTGACCTCACCCCTTTCCTAAGAGGTTTGTAGGGGGTGTGCATAACTGCACCAACGTGCCTACCGTCCCTGTCCTATTGTTTCTTTTATTTTTCTTATATGTATTCATTTCATGTATTCACAACTATGTTTATCCTTATATTTATTATCTTGTAAGCAATTGACAAAATAAAGAAATAAATAAAAAATATATAACTGTAAAGTAAAATGCAAACTTTAACATCTTTAAATGGCACAGTAATTTATGATATTCTGCCCAGAGTCATTGGATATGAAATGGGCAGCAAATAATTTTTTACAAATAAATAAATTTTATTGTATTTAGAAACTTTGACCATGAAACCATCAACCTACTTTTTCTTCAAACTGCCTGTGCATTACCAGTTGAAATTATATTAAGACACCTTACTTTTAATCTTTTGAAACTCTTGGATTTTTAATACATTGCATACATTTAATACATTTGACAAAAGAAAAGTAGACCTAGAAGCAAAACCGCTGAAAAATATTTGAAAGTTCTTAATATGTCTGCCATAACTTTACTGATCTTCTACTTTCAGGTTTAAGATTTTAGGAAGAGGAAAAAGTCAGGAAAATTTTGAAAACTTCTATTAGAATGACAACGTGCTTGCTCAGAGATTTACTTCCAAATAAAATATGTAGGTTAGTGAAGATTATATATCTGGAAACTAGTAAATTGATTTATTTGGCTAGGGCAATATCTACATTTTTTAGTGACTGGAGTCACTTATGGATTTTTTTTGCATAAAAATGAAAAAAAGGATCTTGTAATTTATAGTTTTTATGACTAGAAAAGGTATGTTATAGAAAAGAAAGTAATGTGATATAAGTTTGAGAGAAATTAAAATATATTTGTACTGTTAACTGTTGTGAAGAATACCAGAAGTCACTTCTGATTTTTTTTCTTATTTACTTTTCTTCAACGTTTTTCTTTTCTTGAAATTTTTGTTTTTTATTTGATTTCTCTTTTTTCTTCTTTTTGATATTAATTTGTGTTAGTTTTTATCTTCTTGTTTAAATGTTTTAATAGAAATTATATAAAAATAATATGCATATGATTTCAAATACACCTTTCCATAACAGCATGCTGACTCTGAACATTCTGGTCCTAACTAATGAAATTTAATTTTTAATGTGGCTATATAGTCAGCTATTAAATTCAGGGACACTATTCATATTAAAATTAACTGAAATGAAAGAACAATGACAGTTTGAAATGTACTACATTTAGCATGTCTATAGAGTAACTATACTAGTTTTGTTGGTCTTTCTCCTTCCTTCCTTCCTTCCTTCCTTCCTTCCTTCCTTCCTTCCTTCCTTCCTTCCTTCCTTCCTCTATAAAGAAAAAGATGATTAATATTTTATTATCTTATCCATTGATTAAATAAGACATTACATATTTAGAGTCAGTTTAAATTAGTGTTTAAGACACCAAGTTAAAATCAGAGACTGAGTTGTAGTCCTGCGTTAGCCATGAAAGGCAGCTGGATATCCTTGGGCCAGTCACTCTCTCTCAGTCCAACTGATAACAAAGGGTTTGTTAACAATAGGGGGAGGAAGCTGCATTGCACCTTGAATTATTTGTAAAAGTAATAAAGGCAGAACATAAACAATAAATAAATATTATACTTAAACATCCCAATACTAATATTTTATGTGATATAATAAATAATATGAAACTAATGACTCTAAAATATGATGGATCACAGAGTTCTCAGCAGCAAAATTTGCAAGTGATTTCTTCATTGGGTGACATTAAATCTTAGAATACATTCAGGCAAAATAAAAAGGAATACAGCATACCAAAGCTGGATAATAGGCTCCATTATACATGATGGTTATCTACTAAATGTATATTGCATGTGTTTATTTTTTTTTTACCAAAAATGTTAACTGAATGACAGAAATATGTGTTTCAATGAGTTTTGATTTAGTAAAGAACTACAATGGATGATACATTATTCAGGTACATTGTCTTTTCTAGTTATATGAAACATCTTTAAAGACTAAGATAATACTATGCTTACTGAATTTGCATGAATAGAATCTTAATTGAACTCAGTAAAACTTATTGACAAATCAAAATATGCAACTTAAGTTATTAGATTGCATAATGATGCAATTATGATTTAACTAAAGTCATCATATGAAATTTACTATTTTAATTTTTAATAGCTAGAAAGAATCCAGGTGTCAGAATATTGACATACAACATGTAATGGTTAAGATTTATATTTTCTATCATGACCTTGACTTAAACCTCTACAAAGGAGCTTTGTTAGCAGGTTTATACAAAATCTCAAAGGGGTGCTTCACTTTGCCCAGTTATTAAGCCTCAAAAGCAAATTCCTTAAGAACATATGGTGGCTTGGCTTCCAGAATGAATAAATGCCATAGGGGACAATTTTCATCAAGATTTGATCATGTGGAAGAAAAGCATTAAACCCCCTGTTTAATTTAACAGTAATACAAACATGTCCAAATTTAACTGGTCCATTTAACTGGTCCAGTATTGGGTATATGTTGCATTAATGCCTTTCTTTCTTTCTTTCTTTCTTTCTTTCTTTCTTTCTTTCTTTCTTTCTTTCTTTCTTTCTTTCTTTCTTTCTTTCTTTCTTTCTCTCCTCTCCTCTCCTCTCCTCTCCTCTCCTCTCCTCTCCTCTCCTCTCCTTTTTTTATCCATCCATCCATCCATCCATCCATCCATCCATCCATCCATCCTTTTGGTTGCTTGTACAAAATATTTGATCTTTGTGAAGCAATCCTGATGTGACTATATTATTATTACACACGAACATGAACTGCTTCTCCAGTAGAATATGTGTGTGTGTGTGTGTGTGTGTGTGTGTGTGTGAGAGAGAGAGAGAGAGAGAGAGAGAGAGTCAATTGCTAAGTAGAATTACTTTATATTTATTCATTAAGAATGATGCTACATTTACACATTCACATAAATGTTCAACATCATCCTAGAAATTTCTGGTGTCCCAGTGCTCTATTTTCCTTCTCATTGAGCTGAGGCAAATAAGGCTGATACATTACCTGTAACAAGATCCAGACGCAGATTAGTTAAAAATAAATGTGTTGTATCACAATGATTTCATGATCTATAAAATCTTTGCACCATTGCAATGAGTTACAATTATTCATTTCGATGGCAGGAGTCCTGTGAATCTAACACAGTGGCTGCTGAAAAGTTGTATGCATTAATATAATAGCCATGGCATTAAAAAAGAACTAGTGCTGCAGAGAAGGTGTTCTAAAGATGCCCAATTCTTCACAAGACCTATTATCTTTTCATCTTGAACCTTTGCTATGAAATAGCACAGCATGAAACCAAAAACAAAAAAATTGCAAGATTCAGCTATAAAGTAAAGTTTTATATGACTGCTTCCCCCTTCCCCCTTTCAGGGTGTAGTGTCTATTCCTTTATCACTTCATCCATAACTGCCAGACACTAAATAAATGAGGAACAGAAAATAATCTGTTTAATTTTAAAACATGCCTTAGGCATACTTTCGTATTCTTTTCAGCTCAGTTCTCATCAGGTTCCCAATGTTAATGATTCATTTAAAGGCACTTCTACTAAAAATAGAAAAAGTGCTGTTTTCTGTCAAACTGCAGCAGCATGGTACTTCATCTCAACCTGAAGAGCTGGGTTTGATAGTGCTACCTCTATATCTGCATAGGGACACTGAATACAAAAAAGTACTCAAAATAGCCTCTTCAGTTTTTTTCATAAATTCTTTATTTTAGAATGCTCTCTTCATTTGCCAAAATGAGCATTGGTGCTTATTACATTCATTGGCAAATATTTATTGAGAGTCAGTATGGCGTAGTAGTCAAGGTTAATAGATTCACATTAGGACAGAGATGATCCAGATTTATTTATTTATTTATTTATTTATTAATGAGACTTGTATGCCGCCCCATCTCCGAAGACTCGGGGCGGCTCACAAATAAAACAAGAAAACAATAAATAATTAAAAAAGAATTAAACTAACAAGCCCCATTAAGATACAATTACACAAATACATGATAAAACTATAATAAAAGCCATCCCCCCCCCAAAGGGTCACAGCCCGGCTTGGTTAAATAACCAGGTCTTCAATTCACGGCGGAAGGCGCGGAGGTCAGGGGCCAGACAGAGCCCGGGGAAGCTGATTCCAGAGGTCAGGGGCCGCAATAGAATAGGCTCGTCATCGGGGGACCGCCAACCGGCATTGGCCAGCTGACAGGACCCCAAGGAGTCCTTGCCTATGTGATCGCACAGGGCGGTTAGTACTTGATGTCGGCAGGAGTCGCTCCCTTAAATATTGCGGACCCATGTCATGGAGGACTTTGTATGTTAATGTTAACACCTTGAATCCCACCCAGAGCACAACCGGCAGCCAATGCAGACAGCGCAGGAGGGGGGTAACATGGGAGAACTGGGAAACTCCCATCACCACCAGCGCCAATTTTGCACCAGCTGCAATCTCGGATAGTATGCAAGGGTAGTCCTAAATAGAGAGCGTTGCAGTAGTCGAGTCTGGAGATAACAAGGGCATGAGTAACCGTGCGCAGGGCATGCGGTCCAGAAAAGGCGTAGTTGGCGAACCAAACGGAGCTGGGCAAAGCCCCTGGCGACGGCCCCACCTGCTCCTCCAATCGAAGCCGTGCATCCAGGAGGACCCCAGATTCAGCGCCCTATCCACAGGGGGCAACACCACTCCCCTATGGTTAACGATGGATAATCCTGACTGGGCGCGATGCCGGTATGCACAGCCACTCAGTCTTGGCGGGTTGAGACGAAGCATGTTTCCGTTCATCCAGATCCATACCGCATCCAAGCACTGGGTAATCAGGGAGAGGGCATCACCGATCTGGTTCGGGGTGGAAATATACAGCTGAGAATCATCTGCATATTGATGAAAACTCACCCCGAAACCACGGATGATCTCACCCAGCAGCTTCATATAGATGTTAAATAGCAGGGGGGAGAGGACCGACCCTGAGGGACCCCACAAGAGAGCACCCTCGAGGTGGACCTCTGTCCCCCCGCCAGTACCGACTGTGACCGCCCCAAGAGGTAGGAGGTGAACCACTGAAGTACAGTGCCCCCTATACCCAACCCCTGAGGCGTCAGAAGGATACCATGGTCGATGGTATCAAAAGCCGCTGAGAGGTCTAATAGGACCAGGACGGAGGAAAAACCCCTGTCCCGGGCCCTCCAGAGATCATCCATCAGTGCGACCAATGCCGTCTCCGTGCTGTAACCAGGACGGAAGCCCGATTGATACAGATCCAGGTAGTCCGCTTCATCCAGGAAAAGTGGAAACTGCCGAGCCACCACATTCTCAACAACCTTTGCTAAAAAGCGAAGGTTGGAGACTGGACGAAAGTTGTCTAACACGGCCGGGTCCAGGGCAGGCTTCTTCAGGAGAGGTCTCACCACCGCCTCCTTCAAGGCGGCGGGAAAGACACCCTCCCTTAGCGGCGTTGACAACTGCCGGCCAGCCGCAGGTGACCTCCCTGGCGGCATAAGCTAACCAGGAGGGACACGGGTCCAACAAACATGTGGTGGAACTCAGGCGCATAATCCCGTCCACTTCATCCTCAGAAACAGGATCGAACTCATCCCAAATCACACTGGCCAGACTACTTGCATCCCAATCCTCAGACCACTGCAAATCAGAGGACAACCCGCTCAATTGAGCGATCTTATCCGACAGATATTGGCCAAACTCCTCAGCTCTTCCCACGGGTCCGCTCCCTCCCTAAACGAAGGAGAGAGCGGGTAACCTGAAACAGGGCGGCTGGGCGCTATGAGAGTGGAGAGATAAGCCCTTCTCGCCACTCTCATAGCAACCAGGTAAGTCCTAACATGGGCTCTTAGCTGGGCTCGATCGGCCTGGGAGCGGGTGGACCTCCACCTGCTCTCTAAGCCCCTCCGACGACGTTTCATCTCCCGGAGCTCCTCCGTATACCAAGGAGCCAACGGGATCCACGCGTGTGAGGGGTCGCATGGGGACAACCCTGTCGAGGGCATCCGACGCAGCCTGTTGCCAAGCAACCACCAGATCCTCGACAGAGCTGTGGGCAAGGGAAGGGGGAAAAAACCCCAGTTCTGCCTGGAACCGCTCCGGGTCCATAAAGGCGTCTGGGGCGGAACCACCTAAGTGGCTCCTCTTCCCAGCAGTGGGGGCGCCTGTTGGAAGACCAGCCGTAGGAGATAGTGATCAGACCATGGAGCGGGCAGAGCTGTAGAAATAGCTTGCCCTCTGTCACTCCGCCACTGCTCAGAGACAAAAACGAGGTCAAGAGTATTTCCCCCCTCATGGGTAGGGCCCTGAATTAATTGGGTCAGGCCCATGGTTTCCATAGTCGCCATGAATTCCTGGGCCAATCCCGACGTACCCCCCAGGGAAGGCAGGTTGAAGTCCCCTAAAACTACAAGACTTGGGAACTCCACCGCCACCCCCGAGAGGACGTCCAGAAGCCCAGGCAGGGCTGCTGTCACACAGCTGGGGGAAAGGTATGTGAGCAGCAAGCCCACCTGACCATTAGGCCCCCACCTCAGGAGGAGGGTCTCACTCCCACCTATCTCTGACATAGTGAGACCTTGGAAACAAGGTCTCCCTAATAACCACAGCCACCCCCCCACCCCTTCCCTGGGCCCGTGGCCGGTGCACAACCTGCAAACCTGGAGGGCATAATTCCACCAGAGGGACACCACCCTCTGGGCCCAACCAGGTCTCGGTGATACAGGCCAGATCTGCAGCCTCCTCCTCAATGATCTCCCGGAGGAGGGTAGACTTGTTAGCCACAGACCTGGCATTAAAATACACCAGCCTGAGCCCAGGGGTCCCAGTTCCCGTGCCCCCTAGGGAGGAGGCCATAGGGTCGGAGCGAGCAACCGCACGTAGCTGGCGGGTGCGCGCTCCCAACACAGGATATGGCCCTATGCCTCGACGTCTCCCGCCAACCCCAACCACCCTGGGAATTGCGGACCCCACCTCCGACCCCGGAGCCCCCGCCCCCAACCCCCGCCCCCCCCGCTGCAAACCGGGCTGAGAACAGACCCATCTACCCCCCTCCCTAACCCTTTAAGACAATCAATTAAAAATTTCAAAAGTTTCCCCTTCCTTCCAAATTTAAAATTTGGCCCATTAGTCGCAACATGCCACCTCTCGGGATCCCAAGATCTGTCATTAAGGTAAGTTCTTGATAGCATAGGGGGCCACTTCACAGACTGGGGAACCGTCTGGAGGGCCCGTAGCTCTAACAGGGAGTAGGCAAGCATAGCACAAACATCTCAAGGCAAGTCGATACAAGAGGTAATTGATTAGATGGACATATTGCAGAAATGGAATTACAATAAAAGGACAGGCCATAAAAATAGTCAGGAAACAATCCACAATCAGCAGTTCTCTCACAGCTGCTGATGGTTAGAATCCAAATAAACCAATCACTGCTCTGCCACCACAGTGACTTGTGGTGAAAATCCTGAACAGCCCCAGCCCTCTCACTGCAGGGGGTTACATCCTCCCATTGCCCTCTCACTACAGTGGGAGGCAGCCAAGTCCCAGAGAGAAAGGCAAAATATAAGTCCGGGCAAATGGTATAGATGGTAAATGGTACAGATGAACTGGGTACCAATAGTGTCAAACGAGTCCCAGATGACAAAAACAGACAGGAAGACAGTGATCACAAATAAAATGCCCAGGTAGCATAGGGCAATCAGGTCCCCTTAGCCATGGAATCTCAACAAGTGATTTTAGTTTTTTTCAGTCCAAATTATCTTTTAGAGATCTAAATGTAATCTGGCTTTTCCTTGGAGTAAGGTGGATTGTAAAACGAACAGATTAGAGAACAGTAACAATTTTGCAATGTCTTTAAAGCAGTGGTGCCCAGCCTCTGTGACTTGGCGGCCCAACTGGGAGGGGTAAGAGAACTGGGCCACACAAACAGCAGGCTGTCACTGAGCATTTTGATCAATGGTGGGCTGGAGCACATGTGCGCAGCTCAACTTGTCTGAGCTGTGGGCTTGTGTGCATGTGTGCAAGTGCCCACTGGTCCGGCACTTGTGAAAGTTGAGCTGCACACGCCTGCAGGCACTCAGGCCAACCACTTGCATGGCCCAATTCTGAATAGACCACGACCGATAGTAAGCCATTGGGGACCCCTGCTTTACAGGGTACATAAAGCACCATTATGTCATGCTCCAGGTGGAGATTGACTCTGAGGGAGAGGAGGAACAGCCAACAGGGAGTGGAAGTGTGGCTCCAGAGTTTGTGGAGGAGACTGAGGAAGGGCAGAGGCTGGCTGAGCAATCAGAGGAGGACCCAGGCCCATCCCCTATCCATCCTAGGGCACGCAGGGATGAGAGGGCCTTGATCTCTTCATGGGCTGCAGGTGTGACAACTGAATAAGAGTTTGGACCTGCGTACTGGCAAATGCTGGAAACAAATCATGTAAATATCTCTAGTTTATAGTTCCTCCCTGAGTTTGGCATCCTTTCCAGTGTGTGTTATCTGTGGACATCCTCCAGCCCTTATCTTTCCTGGTTTGTGTTGCTTTTTTCCTTCTTCATGTAACTGTGTGGGAGTTCTTTTGTCTTCCATCAAAGATATTTGGAACTTTGAAGCAAACTGAAGGAATAAAAGGAGCTTCATCTGTTTTCTGTGACTGTGTATGTTTTGTATCCCACCCTGGGTCATCACACGTTATGTATATGACACTAATTGAAATCTGAATGAAATTTGGCTGACAAAATCTATTTTATTTTGTTCTAATATGTAGCCATGTCAGTAAATAAATTATCTCTAAAGGCATAAGTTCTTAAAATATAATGGTGATATGTGTCTTTATTTCAGCTATTATCTCCATGAAGAGATCCCTTTCCTTTTATTTTATCACTTACAATTCTTTTGTCAAAACCAGTTATTTACTATAAAGGCTTATTCAGATGCCCACATTGTAATCATGAACCTGAGTGAGTCACAAGACAATAAAACAGTAAAAAAAAATCCATTTGATAGTAGTAGCAGTAGATTTCATTTTCTTCTCTCAAGTGGTGGCAATAATTACTTAAGGATGACTGTTTCCTTGAAGATGTTGTCTGCACCACACTTTTAATTGAGCTTAAAAGGTGACAGGGCATATTAAGGAAATGATATATCAGTATGTAGTCCCCATGTTTCCAGCTGGACCAGCGGTGGTGATGGTGGTGGTAGAAGGGATGGTTTCACCCACACATCTGTTGTTCACTCAAATGGAGCTTTGGGCACTCCTGCACTCACCTGCTGCTTGCCCAGCCCAGTTCCCAATTGGCTGCAATGCAGTCTGGAGATTGGGGACCCCTGTGATAGGTCATATGAGGGGCATATTGTATAGATCAGTGAAAACAAATGAACTTTACATTTTAATCTACATTCTGACTATACAATTTATGCAGATGTATGTCTGTCAACTTTGCAGACAGAAGATGTCATGTTGTGTAAGACTTATTAAAATTTTCCAAAATTTCAGCAGAAATGAGCTTTTATATTTTTCTTCTGTCTAACAATAATCCAAAAATAGCATTTTTCTTGTTCCTCAAAAACCATAAACTGAATTTTGTATTCTATATGCTTTATTGTAGACAAACTGTATTTACATTCTTATGTGATGAGCTGAAGTGTAGCACTTAATGCTTTGGGCAAAATGAATGTCCTGATATAAAGGTTTTCTTAAGTTGAATATTATTAAAAGACAGGTCATGGTTCTGCAAGCTGAATAGCCCTCAATCATTTGAGCAGCCAGCAGTCGTCAGACCCATGTATTCTTTTTATTTCCATATCTATGGAATGGAATCTATTGCTGGGGATTCAGCTACATTCACTGCCACTGTTGCCGCTGCCTTTTCACAGAGGCATGACTTTTTTAATGATACTTAACAATAGCATTAACAGCCTGGAATTCATTCCAATGCAGTTCATTTGAAAAATGGAATGTCATACTGTTTCTGATTTTTCTGCTCACCAAAATAGTTATATTTTCCTATTCATAGCATCTGCCAATAGTGTTCTAGCACTGCTGGCAAAGTTTCAGGAGCAACTGAGTAAATACTGGAAATAGCAAAAATAATGTTGCATGTAGTATTTAAAACTACGGCTGGCACAAATGGCCTTTTACAACTTTCAAAGTAATTTGAGAGTTGATGATTTTTTTAATTTATCCAAGGGAAAGGACTTTTTCAACAGCTTCACAGGATTAGGAATCCCCATTAGCTGTGACAGAGGCAGCACTGCAGAAACAGACCAATGAAAAAGATTCCTTGTAATATTTTCCCCTAGTTAAACTGAAGGCTGCAAGCCAAGGAGGCTGTAGTCCATTGGAAAATATGACTATATAATGAATGGAAGAACGTTCACATATCTCCCTTGGATTTCTCACAATTTTGTGTGCAAGAACCAATTTAGAGCCATGAGAGAAGCAGTCTGTCAGTAAATGTTTGGGAATTCCTCATAGCCACACAATATAGTTTGAAAATATTTCAATATTTTTAAACTAAAAAGACTGATTCCAATTGCTTTATAGGTAAAATATTATTGTTGGAACACTTTCTTCTATAATGTCTTCAGCACATCAATCTCAACAAGTTTCAAACACAAATTAGTCATTTTTACTTCTCTGTATCAATTATAAACACGTTTAGTTAAGTTTAAAATTCCATTCATTATCTTAGTAACATATACCAGTAGGTATTGCAATGAACTGATGATCCATTTCATATGATGATAGTTAGCTTCATTATGGTAAGTCTGAAAACAAGGCAGTTTTTCCCAAGCTGGTTCCCTTCCTGGTATATTGGAAAGGCTACTCTAGAATTAGTCTTCCTGACTCCAACGTTAACTTTTTTATTTTGAAAGGAACACAGTTATAGAATGGAATGAAATTGTTTGGAGTCAGCAACTCTTTAGCCCATTTTCTTATTCTACAAAAACCTCATAAAAGTGTCAGATTATGAGTACTTTTATTAAAGCAGTCCAATGTGACATATCCTTGTTTTAATTATGCTAAAAATAATTTACAACAACAATACTTCAAAATCATTTAATTATATCTGCAGTTCTAAACAGGAAGCAGAAGGAAATGAAAAAGAAAACCATTAATGAATTTGGAATGCACATGTCTGCAAAGAAGAAAGATAAGCAGAAGAATAATATTAAAAGTTTTAGAAGTCCTTTTTCCATGTGTGGATAAGATGAAAACGAAAGACACAGATACTCTATATGCTTTACACCACACGTATCTATATAACTATATGGACCTAAAACAGAAATTTTGGTTAATATGTGCTGTTATAAATAAGCAGAATCCAATAACAGTATGAAAATGAATGAAAAATGTATCATTACTTGAGGTCCTAAATGAACAATGAGATATACATCTAGCAAATGAATAGATTTAAGATCAGGATTTAAAATTTTGAGTGGCTGCTTATTGAAACATTACTCACATGAATCGGGAAAACCACATTTTGTTAATTTTTATAGATCTTCAGATACAGAAAGGAAACCAGTTCCATAATTGAATAAGAGTAGTTTATGCTCTTCTGATAGTTTGTAGGAAGAAAACCAGAGGAAATACACTGAGGCTTAACTTCATTGTTACAAAACAGAAACTGCAGGAATCCTGTCCAACATCTCTTAAAGTTAGATGACGTGAAATGGATTTTTAAAAAGCCTAGCAGTAATTAACAAAACAGTACCTCTTGCACACATAACACACACATAACCCATTCAGTGAGTAGTAGACCTTTTATGGAATGGCATATTGATTTGATTGTTGGGTATAGAAAGCTTAGGAGATTGTACTTTGACTATTTTCATGGTCAATTAATAATAGTCATTGTCAGACATTGTTATACTAGCTCTGGTATTTCACATGGAATGTAGCAGACATATCAATATTGTGAGGAAGATGCTTCTGTTCACACGATTGATGTCAGCCCATTCTAAGAATAATGCTTGTCTGCACCTGGAATTTTCCCTGAGGATAATGGAATGCAATTAAATTAAATGATATGAATATCAAATCTCTGAGATGATTGTGCCAGACAATTCAGTTTATAGTTAAATGACAAGGTGCTGTAATTGTTACAGTGAGTATTCATGAGGGCACAAAGATCAGTTCTAGACATTTAGAGTAAGAGTGTACAAGGTTTACAAGTATTAGCATTTTTTTTCTTTGAAATTGAGAAGTCCCTTCCCCATCTCAAGTTAAAATGGGCTGAATTAACTTTTTTTGTGCGTGATTTCTTAGGGAGAAATAATCAATGGACATTTCTCTTATCCATGTATGGATAAGCATCTTCCAACAGCATATGGAAACACATGATAGATAATGATCCATTTTCTTTTCATAAAATATGAGTAGAGCACCAGACACTAATAATTCTTGACACTCTGAAAGCAACCTCATACTGTTAGGTCTATGGTCAGGAATTCACCAGTAAACTATAAAGTGGTTTGCTTATGGTTGCATAACAAACATATATAACCAGAAACTTTTATAAATTTGTATTTTATTCTGAAAGAATGTGGACCACAAGTCACTTATTTACTTGTATTCATTTAGATTGCTTTACTTTCATTGAAAATAAAAGTAAGTTGGATAAAGTTTGAAAGGAGGCCTAATTCTTTAGTGAATCACTGTTACTCTTTGTTAACACCAAGGAGCCAAAATAAGGCCACTAATTTATACATACTTAGGGAAGGTAGAGTTTTAGAACAGTTCTCAACTGTTCTGTCCTTACAGTTTACCTTGATTAATTCTGTTTTCAGGATGTTTTGCTCTCTTGCTTTAAATTTTAAGTATGTACAGATATCTTACAGCATGAAGTTGCAAGATTACATTCTTTATTTTCTTAATGTCTTTTCTTAGTGTTCCATCTGATCTCATGCTTCATCTTTTATTTTAATGAATTCAGATCTTCAAAGAGATCACTGTACAATGCTTTCCACTACAAAAGACAATTAATTGTTGCTCTTTTTGATGGTATGTAATTCTTTCAATTTTTAGGCATTAAATAATTTACATATAAGAGTGGAAAAAGACTTTGTTGCCTGTTAGGCATTGCCTTGGCTTTTAAAAATGCCAAACCAATGTTGAATTAATAATGTAAACCCATGTGGTCTTCCTAAGTTAAGTAATAAATCAGATTCAAGAGGTCAACTGGAAAGAGAAGAAAGATTTGGGCCCCAAATTAAAACCACCAGCTTTGCTCTGGAAACATTTAGAAAAGCAAACACAATGGTAGAAGCTATGAAGGGAAGAAAATAGAAGTGTTCAGGAGAAACGCATACATAACTCATGATTTAATATGGGTTGTTGTTTAATAATGTAAGAGACCTAAGACAGCTTTCATTATGAGAAAATCTATATTAAAATTTAGATAGATGTGATGTGAACAAATTGTTAGAAACATCTGGGTATGAGGTCTTATTAATTTCTATTTATTAATCAAAATTTTATGGCTGTCCATCTCAGGGCAGAGTACCACAACCCAGTAAAACAATAAATAAATAAGACAATCATTAGTTAAAATTATTATATAATAATTATTACAACTAATTAAAAATAATAAAAGTAGAGTTAAATCAGAAAAAAGAACAATAGAGGGAAGTTAATAATAAGGGAGCCACCTCACAACTTCATCTGTCCCTTGGAGTCTCCAGATCTGTGGGCATAAAAAGATATTGAGGGATCTTTGGCATCTCAGAAATGATGAAGCCAAGCTTATCTGTGGGATTGCAGAGAAGATTCTACAATATGGTAACCACTAAAGATCATCTGCAAGGGCCCACTGAATTTAACTGTTTAGATGACAGAATCATATCCATTCTGCGAGATCTTTACAGACTAATGGTTGAAATGAGAGAAAAATGGTCCCTCATATAACCTGGTCTTCCTATGGAGGTCTGGATGGAAATCTTATTTAAATGTCTAGATTCTAAATCCTATTTTTTTTATTCAGCTATGATTTCTATCAAAGCAGATAGTGTGGATAAGATAAAATCATAATATGCCAAATCATCATTAATTTTAACTTAGGTTGGAAGAGAAGCTACCTAGCAAGGTGAGAGGAGCTCTTCCAACTTAAGAAAATAAATTAATGATGAGTTCCCTAATAGACTTGCTTCACCCAGAATCTAAAGTAATAACCTTAATTGGGCCCCAAAGGAAATGCAATTAATTCAAGTTGGCTTAAAGCATTGGAAGGTGAACAAGGAACTTGTAGTAAGATTTTCAAGGCTTTGATTGTATTGCTTCTAAATTAGAAGAATCCTTATAAATACCCAGCTGACCATGAAACCTGAACTTTGGTTTTAAATAGTTTAATAGCTGCTGGGATATAATTGTTATAAACTAAATGCAAATTTAGCAATTTCAAAGAATGGTTTTGGATTTTTACTAGATGTTCTGTTACTTAAGTAGAAGATTGAAACAAATATCTATATATTAAAAAAAACTGTTCAGTGTTCAGTTTACCATTGATTTTTTAAACTAAATCTTAAACCATTTCTTAGAAATTACTAGTACTTTTGTTTTTGAATAATTTATTTCAAGGTATTCTGTACAGCAATCAAGTAACAGATTTAAGGCATCTTTGGAGGCCTGCAGTATAGCTGCATCATCAGTGTTAAGAACATGGGTGCTGGACAAGTAAGGAAGGATAGAATTCTGCTTTAGTGAAGTTCTTAACAATATTATTAACCTAAAGGGTAAATTACAATGAGTCAAGAATACAGTCTTTTTTTATGTCTTTGGTAATAAAAATGATTCAATTAAATGTCCAAAAATGACAACATTTCTTTCAATAATTGTGCTTTGCTATAATACTATTAATGCCTAAGAAAATGGTTGTCTATCATTCTAACATCTAATTTCCTTCAGAATTGTTCTCATAGAATCAGATCAAATACTGGCCTTGATCTATGAAGGGTACCTGGAGGCTGAGTATAATATTTCTCAGTTAAGTTGGCTGAATGTTCAGAATGTTCAGATCTGTAGCTGGCTTGCTGTGGGCTCAAAATATTTTCAGAGGATATCTAGTCCAGAAGTTTATAATAGAAAAATCTAATATATAATTAAACTCTGTGTATACAAAATAAGAATTATGTGAACTTTTGTATTCTTTTAAAAGTTCACATAATTCTAATAAATTACTATTTTGTACACATTGCGTTCAATAATATACTAGATTTTAGTATATAGTTTAATAACAGTTATATGATAGGATCTAAGAAACATGATAACCATTGGACTGTTTACATGCAAATAGGGCTTTAAAATAAAGTCTGAAAAATTACTTGTCATTGCAAAACATGCTCTTCTCCACTTGGAGATATCTCATGTGCATTTAATGACCTGCACATTCGATTAACCAATGCACTGGGGAAAGCAGGGAGTAATCACGTTCATTTAATGTGGTTCAATAATTATATATATTTATCTCTGATTTGCTTAGATATATATATGTACTTAGTGCTAATGCGATATTCTTTTTCTTTTTTCTTTTTAACCATCGACCTATATACATGAATTACTTTTATTAATATTATCAAGGGACTGTGAATTAGTATTACTAATACTAAGAATAACTGTCAAGTATTAATTGTATGTATTGTATTTATTGTACTGTCAAGAAAACTATGTTGAACAGTATTGACACATGTTCTATTATAGAAATCTTTGTAAACTTTTTAATATTTTGAATTTTTATATACTTTTTAATATTTTGAATTTCAATAAAGAATTTTTTTAAATTAAAAAATGTGATTCAATCAAATGAATCTTTGGGTTATGAATGTAATTTGCAGGCTCTATTACATTCATAAATCAAGGATTACGTGTATAATGAGAGTGTGGGAGGGTTTGAGGGAAGTCCTTCCTTAGCACTTGGCCACCACAGATGCTTCCCCACGACATAAGTCCTATGTCATGCATATCATGACCACACCCACTCCAGCTATGACAACCATGACCATGCCCCCTAGGCATGTCCTGCTCCTGGCCCTCCAAGGTCACACAATCCTGATGTGGCCCTCAATGAAACTGGGTTTCACACCTCTGCAGTAGATTATTACATTGGCCAGAACTGGAGAAAGTTAGGTGCTAAAACTAAGTTATTATCTGTCAAAACTAACACTATAAAGTGTAATGAGTTCCACCAGGGCCTTGGTGGCTCAGGCTGTTAATGGCTGCATTTAAGTTCCAGCTGCCTACAAGTACTGTAGGCTCGAATCCCACCAGGCTCAAGGTTGACTCAGCCTTCCATCCTCTCGGGGTAGGTAAATTGAGGACCCAAGATTGTTGGGGGCAATAATCTGACTTTGTAAAAATGCCGCTTAGTAATAAGCAGGCATATACAATGGAATGAAGCCTATTGCTGAGCACACTGGGTTGTATCCCAAAAATTGTAAGCCGCCCTGAGTCTTCGGAGAATTAATTAAAATAAAATAAAATAAAATGTGTGCCTGCTATCACATCAGCTATTGCTGAAGAAACTACAGGTTTTCCATTGGTTTTTATATTTACCAACATTTATATTGTTGATAAGTCATTGTAAGAATTTTTATGGGATTCTTGGAAAGTGAAGTTATTGAATTTTATTTAATTTAAGTGTTATAGGACTAGCAGGTAAAATGTGAAGAATTGAGCAAGATGAGCCAATGACATAAAGAAATTAAAATACTTTAGATTTTCAGGAGCACATCCAAATCCAGCTGTATGACTTGTTAGACATATTTATACCTTTTTTTTTCTTCTTTAGCTATCTGCTGTTCTTATCTCCAGGGGGGGTGAGTCTGCCTACCAAGATGAGGTGGACTGGTTGCTTTCGTGGTGTGGAGACCATAACTTGGTCCTCAACACCAATAAGATCAAGGAGCTTATAGTGGACTATAGAAGGAACAGATCAGACATCCAGCCCTTGCTTATCAATGGAGACCGAATGGAGCAAGCAGCCAGTTTTAAGTTTCTGGGTGTTACCATAAAAGAGGACTTGACCTGGGGTGCTCACATTGCAGCACTGGTCAAAAGGGCCCAGCAGAGATTATACTACCTGAGACTTCTCAGAAAATAACAACTGAATGAAAAACTGCTGATGACCTTCTACTGCTGCACCATAGAGAGCATTTTAACTTATTGCACCTATGTATGGTTTGCCAATTGCACCTATGTATGGTTTGCCAGTGGCAGATAGGAAAGCACTCCAGAGGGTTAATGTCATTGCCCAGAAGATCATTGGTTGCCCTCTCCCCTCTTTAGAAGAGCTTTATAGCTCCCGCTACCTTAAGAAACTTCAAAACTTTCTCAAAGATCCATCTCATCCTGGGAACCCTTTTTTTGAACTATTACTATCTGGCAGATGGTACAGAATAATAAAACAAGGACAAATAGGCTGAAAAACAGCTTCTATCCCAGAGCAGTAGCTCTTTTGAATTCTACTGTGTAGTGCAGTGTTGGTGCGCTGTTGGGGTTTCGGTTCAATGTGTGGAGTGTGAAGGATGTGTGTTTGTGTTTACTTTTATGGTCATGATGTGCACTGAAGATGGTGTTTGATTTCGCTGTACAAGGTGCAATGACAATAAAGTAAACTAAACTAAAACTAAACTAAACATTCCACACCCAATTATGCTCCTTAGTAATTAGAGTCTGTCATGAAGGGCATGATTCATTGTCATTATTTTTCTAGTATTTCTGTCCAGGCTTTTAGTTCTGCTTGAGTCCAGTAATTATTGCTCATTGTACAGTAAGCAGATGCTCAGACTGAATTTTGCATTTTGTTCACCCATCAACTCATAGATGGATGTTGATGTTTGATGGTATTACAGGTATCATCAAAGTGTGTAAGCTGTTCCAAGTAAAGCTGCTGTTTTCAATGACTGATTGTGAATTTGTCAATGCCGATGGTGTTCAAGTACTGGTCCAGTTGTTTTGGGATTGCATTCAATGTGCCTATGGCTATTGATATTACCTTTGCTTTATTTTGTCACAGTCATTCTATTTCTATTTTTAAGTCTTTATGTTTTGACATATTGTCCAGTTCTTTATCTTCTATTCTGCTGTCTCTATTGCTTTGTCCACTATCCAAACTTTTATTATCTTCTTATCAACAATTGTTCAGTCTGGGGTGTTATGTGGCAGGTGCCTGTCAGTTTGAATTCTAATCTCCTACAGCACTTTAGTTTCTTGATTATTTTCTTCTCTCAAGTGGTGGCCATAATTACTTAAAGATGACTGTTTCCTTGAAGATGTTGTCTGCACCACATTTTTAATTGAGCTTAAAAGGTGACAGGGCATATTAAGGAGATGATATATCAGTATGTAGTCCCCAAGTTTTCCAGCTCCATGGACCAGAGGTGGTGATGGTGGTTATTTTCAATTGCAGGCAAATGGTATTTCTTGCAGATCTTCCAAGGTACCATTGTTGCTACTTTGTCATGGCATTTTTTATTGTCAGTCTGTTTGTACTGCTTGCAGTAGCTAACCAGGTGGTTCACTGCTTCTTCAGCTTCTTCGTAGAGGTGGCACTTTCTGTTTGGTGCTCTCATCTCAATATTGCTTTGTTCTTAAACTTGGTCTTGTGTATCCAGAATTAACCTGTTATCTTTTTCTGTAACTTTTAGGCTCTTAGCCATTGCGAGATCTTGTTATTGTCTGCTTTATCTGCTATTTTTTTTAATGTATCAGTCATTCATACTTTTTATTCTTCCTTTGGTCTTTCTTGTAGGCCAGTTTTCTCTCTCTAGTATTCAGTAAGCCTTCCTCGTATACTAACTTTAGTGTATCTTCTATTCTGTCCTTCAAATATTCTTCCAATGCCCTTTTTTCTTCTTCATCTGTATGATGTATTTGTAACATCCCATGCCCACCTACTTTCCTTGGTAAATAGAGCCTGTCAACATCACTATGAGGATGAAGAACATGATTCGTTGTTATTATTTTTCTTGACTTCCAATCCAAGCTTTTAGTTCTGCTTGAGTCCAGTCCACTATTCCAGTTGTGTATTTCCAGGAATTTCCCAGATGTTAATTGCTTTGATGGTATTTTCTCCACTGAGTTTTTACTTTAAGGTACTTTCAACTCTCTTGATGTATTTATTTCTAACCTTTTTCTTGACTTCAGTGTGTTGATGTTGTCAACTTGAAGGATGCTCAGGTATTTGTAATAATCATCTTCACCCAGACTCTTGATGTAATTTTCATACAGCATCTTGATTCCTTCAGTTTTCATTATTTTCCCCATTTGATAATAAGCATAGCACATTTGTCCAGTCCAAACTCAATTGCAATATCTTGGCTGTATATAAAAGTAATTATTATTACTATGTACACAATAATGTGCAATCAAGCTGTTAGTTCTTTGGCTGCTATTGGCTTTCACATGCACTGAATCCTTCCCAGAAACCTAGGCTAGTTTTATATATGCAGATCCAAACAATGTGGTCTTTTGTAATTGACACATGGAGATTTTGTCAATGCACAGATATTCTAAGCAGCATCCAAGTTTTTAGTTGCATGACACCCTTTATTATTATTATATTTTTACCCACCTTTTGAAAATATATTTGGTCAACTCAACACATAAATGAAAGAAAATAATGTTCAAAATTAAAAACTGCCCAGTATGAAGAAAATGAATGAGCTGGTCTAAGCATAGAAACTCTGGACTCTGCAACCTTTGATTGATTGTCCATGCCTGTTGCAAAGGTTATCCATAGAATGAGAGAAATAGTGTCTCAGTTACACATATTCCTGGGGGCAGGACTGCTATTGCTATTTGCAAATTCATAGTGTTATGAGAGTTAAGCTTCTGTGTGGTAAACTTACTCCTACGTGAGGATTAATGAAAAAAAAAGGGTAGCAGTTGAAATGAGAGAAAGAAAGCAGAATAGGAACTTACTTGTATGTTTGGTGATGTGTAGGCATTAAGACAATACAAGACATATAGCATATGAGCTTTCCTCAATTACATATGCTTTATATTGCTTAATTTAAGAAAAGTTGTAATTAATGTCACATTTACTATGGAGGAATTATTATTTTTATATAGCTCCTATCTTTATGCACATGTCATTGATGGTTGCTGAACACTTCTGCCCTTGCCTGTTTAATATAAAAAATAATGTATCTAGACACAATAGCCTTAACTGTTAAACTATCTTTCTTGTATGCATGACATGATTACTCACTCATGACATATTCTTCCAGAATTGTAATCTTCAATATATTAATGGATGCCATGTAATTCATAAACTAAATGTCTCCATAAACTACAGCATTGCCAAGGACACTGATAATGGGTATGTTTACAACTTTCCCCATTCAAAGTGGGATGCAGGGTCAAATTGTTAGAGTAATTATCAGCTTGATTGGCATACGCACTTGTCAACAGCTAAGTATCCTGCATTACAAAGTGTTCTATTTCCAGACAAAGGAAGTTCTATGTACCCATATCTACACCCCTTATCAGTGTAAATCATTCCTTGCCAATGGTAAACTGTATTCATATGCTAATCAATAATCTCTATAAGACTATAAAAGTTTCTTCTGTGCCTTAGGCATGGGAATGGCGTCAGCAGAATAATAGTCCCATGGTACTCAGGGTTCAATGCAGCCAAGACAAATACAATCTCAAAGGATTTAAGGTGCAAAGGGTTCAAAGCAACATGACTCCAACAGTTTCCAGGGATTACATGTTCTCAATGAGTTCAAGGCACAACAAAAGCAACTTGGCTTTGATGGGTTCAACTTCTAGGCATGATAATAGCAATATGATTTCAGCAGGTTCAAGGCATGATGAAGTCAGCTTGTCATCAATGGGTTCAAGGCACAACATGGTATCTATGAGTTTAAGATGACAAGTCAAGAGTATTCATAAGAGATGTAGTGGTTAGAATGCAGTACTGCAGGCTACTTCTGCTGATCACTGGCTACCAGCAGTTTGGGAGTTTGGGTCTCATTGGCTCAAGGTTGACTCTGCCTTCCATCCTTCTGAGGTTGGTAAAATAAAGACCCAGATTGCTGGAGGAAATATGCTGACCCTGTAAACCAGGGGTCACCAACTTTTTGGACCTCAGGGACCACCAAACACATAATTTTAAATCCCGTGGACCAGAGACCCCGGGAAAATCACCCCAAAAGTCTGCAGGAAAATTCCCCACCCCGGTTTCCTACTGATCAATCATTCTTTATTTGGGATTGCAGGATACAGTCTCCAGATCCGTTTTCTGGGGGAGGGGGAGAGAGAAAGGGACTTTTGGCTTCATGCAAGGAAAGCAGCAGAAGCAGCAGAAGTCTGTCTTTCTCTCTCCCAAACTCTGCCAGAAATGACTCTTTGTGATTTTGGGGGCAGGTCTTCATTTTACTGCATGTGCACAAAATGGTGCATTGGCCTTCTTTTTGGGGTGGGTCATGTTTTATGAGAAACATGGTAGAAGACAGAGACCCTTTGCATGGAATTTTTCAACTTATCCTATCTACTTATTTGGAAACTTGATTGTGTTTAATTTAATTGCTTATGAACTTCCAAGTCTGGAATTGGGTAGCATATTCAAGCTGTGAACTAAACAAACAGATGAATAGATTGTGGGAAATGTGTTTTTCTGCTGGCTTTATTTAAGCAATCCCTTCTTGCTTTTGTCTGAAAAAAAGAAAGCCATTTTATCAAAAACCTAGGATTTATCCATCTAGTCAATGATTAGTCTACTTCATTCTTTTATAAAAGAAAAGAAGAAAACAAAACAAAAATGACAGCACTTCATTTTTCCTGCCTATAATAGGTAAGCAGCATATAGTTTATTTACCAGATCTCTCAATTTCTGAGTGCTATGGAAATACTCTCCCATTCTGATACATTTGTTATGGATTTAAAGTCATAGAAAACAAACAAAATATCAGCAATTCACTGAAACCTACAATTATGTTAGAGAACTGTGACAAGTACCTGGTTGCAAAAATTTATCCAGCTTCCTTCCAGAACCAGAGCTCAAATAGCTTGGGAATGGATCATTATCTGAGAATTTTTTGAATTCTTTTATTGGCCCACTGTGAGCAAAATTGATTGGGAATTTTCAGTAGTCTGGTTTTTTTTTAAATATACAGCAAAAGTGATCAATATGAAAATGTGGATTATGGTACTACATTGGCATTTTGTCACATGGAAAGGAGAGAGAAAAGCAGTACTTTACATATGAAAGAATACATGGCAATATGTTTCAGAAAGTCATCTGCTCAAAAATGATTTTAATGCAACTGTGCTGTCCTGCTCTTTCACACACACACAACTGTGGTTTAGTGGGTTTATTAATATTGCCCCACAACTACCTTCACCAAAAACCCAGAAGTGTCCCAATTAAGTCCAGCTATAAGCAGACCAATGCTAGTCCACAGAATAATGGACAATGAGTCCACAAGGCACTTGAAAGTTTCCCAATCAAAATAAACCCAGCAGGCAAAATTAAATCCACAATACAAGAGGGTTAATAAGGTAAGAAAAATCCAGAATTCACAAGGTATGATTTAAGCCAAGGCATGGTGTCAATCAAAAGCAAGGCAAGAATTAAGAGCTGTGGTGGCGCCGTAGGTTAGAATGCAATACTGCAGGCTATTTCTGCTAAGTGCTGGCTGCCAGCAATTTGGCAGTTCGAATCTCACCAGCTCAAGGTTGACTTAGCCTTCCATCCTTCCAAGGTCAATAAAATGAGGACCCAGATTGTTGGGGGAAATATGTTGACTCTGTAAACTGCTTAGGGAGGGTTGTAAAGCTCTGTGAAGCAGTATATAAATCTAAGTGTTATTGCTATTGCTATCACAACAACCAGAAAACACACAGATAAAAATGAACATGATGTTACCAGCATCACTTCCATATGTCTCCTGTGCTAAATAGCCAGCTTCTGGTACAGCCCACCAAGAAGGGCGAGGCTTTTTCCTCACAAGTAATCTGGTTGACCTTCTCTGTTGCTGTCCTTTTGTGCCCTACATATTCTTGGTTCACGTGCAGAAGGCAGTTCCTCTTCCTTATCACTGGCTGGCTGCACCTGCATGCTTTCTTCACCTGAAGCCTCAGGGCTATCCTACTGGAGCTTGCTTGAACCAAATTCTTCTCAGATGGCTGCTTGGAACCATTAATCAACTCCCCTCCAGATGTGCCTGGAACTGATTCATCTTCCTCCAGCTAACATCTGGATACATAACTGGAGAAGCATCACACTAATATTGATCTGGTTCTAAATTCCATTATGATAAGCCTCTTTGCCAGTTCACTGTGGTTGTTCTTAAGACAATTATAAAGGTGGCTCTATGTCCCAAATATGGATGCACAACTCCAGTGGAAAATGAATTGTACTCATCACTTGTAGAATGATGTATTGGAACTAGAAAACTATTTGTTAAACACACCACACCAGATTAAAGTGAAATATGTAGACTCAGGGTAGCTTTTTCCTAATCCTATGTTTCTAAAGAGCTGACTGACTCACTTGACAGATCTATTCTGATGTACTACATCAGGGGTGTCAAACTGGCGGATGTGTCACGTGCAGGCCACACCCACCACAGCTCCGCAAAGGGAAAAAACATCGTGAAACATCATGTGATGGAAACGTAATGCCGTGAGTTTGACACCCATGTACTAGATGATACAAGGTGCTTATCAGCCTGCTCTCATAAAAGAAGGCTTATCCCTACATGGCACCTATTCCCAACTGGGCATAAAAATGTTGCTTAAGATATGTTGTGCTTCAAACTGCAGGTTTGATTCCATAGAAAAGAGTTATGATTTGGTAGTTGTTGATGAGAAGGCACATGTGGTATGATAAATTGATTGTGTTATGTATTTTGTTTACAGGAAAATAAAGCAAACCATAGTATTCAAAATCTAAAGATTTATAACTTCATTGTGTATATTGAAGACTGATATAATTGTTTCTTCAAAAATAGTTACTTTTTCTAACTTTTCTAACTTTTTCAAACACTATAAAAACACTCACGGAGACACTGAAAAATTCAGGACAAACAAAAGAAATTTGTACAGAGAAGGGCAAAAAAAGAAGGGGTGGAGATTCTTCTGTTTTATATGTGTCTATTTGTGTGTGTGCACGTGCACACACAATGTTTCTTATATATGTTTCACAGCCTTGCTCCCTTTGTGATTTCCGTTCTCTGTCTCAAATGTGCATAACAATTAAGAGCATCTGCGATGTCAGGAAACAGAAATAATAGGAAAAGGAATTCTTATTTTTAAACCTTTCTGAGTTCTAAACAAGTATTGATTCATTCCTTCCCAACAGCTGACTAGTTCTTATAGAAATTTGATGCTGGATTTCAGTTGCTTATTTTTATGTTGAAAAATGTGTGTGTGTGTGTGTGTCTGTCCTCTCTCTCTCTCTCTCTCTCTCTCCCCCCCATCCCTCTCCCTCTCCTTCTCCCTTCCCCCCTCTCTCTCACACACATTTATCTTTACATTGAAGAGCAACAAGAAAGAAAAATATATGTTATAATGAGAAAGATAAAGAGAAAGTGTGGTGTTTCTGTATGTGTGTAACTCAATACAGAGTTTGATTTTGAATGTAAAATTTTAAAATTATAGAACTTTTCTTAACAGTTTGAATATTTTTAATGTAAATAAAAATGGAAAGCTTTCTGTGTAAATGAAGATTTAAGCCACCCAGACTTGAGGCAGAGGGAATGAATATCTGTTTAAAGGAAAACAAGACCAGCTGGTGTCAATGCCTAGTCTTTTTTGGGTTTTTTTTACGTTTTCTTTGGCCTGTGTGCTGAGGATGAAGAGACAAGAAATACAAATTGTGAACAGCAAAAGCCTTAGCATTGGCTCCAGCATCAGTCCACCAGCTGCCACTTCATTGTGTATTGTGTCCATTTCCACGGTATAGCTTCTAATTCAGTTTTACAGTCAGGAAAGAAAAGGAAGCAATCACGACAACATCCATCACCAACCATCATGGTAAATAACCTGTTGTTTGGCTCACATATTTAACCCAGTCAAGAAGGAAAAGGAACTGACAGAACGGCTGAGACTTACATGCACAACACGGAAGAAGAAAAATCTTAAAAACTCAAATCCCCGCCTTTAATATGGAAAACTTCCAAAATAATGGCAGTAAGTACAACATTGATCATTTTGAAATTGGGTTTCACTGAATTCTGTTTGCTAGGCCAATGCTAGAACTTCTTTCTAATTTACAGATTTTGACTGTATGGTAAGGTTCCATAGTAAGAGAAGATTTCAGATGGACAGAGCACAGAAGAATAAGAACAATTATTCAGTTTCTTAGTAAAAATAAATGTAAGGATATGATTTTCATTGTTCTGAGAATCAGGCAATGAAAATCCATACTATAAAATGGATCATTGCTTTATAAAGGACATTCATGCATTACACAACAGCAAACTTGAGTATGAAATCACTAACATTTATGTTTGACAGATCCACCAATCTATTCCAGTTTTCCACTAAGAAAGCACGTAGTTATCATATGCTATACTTTAGGACTTTTAAAAAAAAATGTTTAACCATCTCACCCCACTCTATCATCTGTTTGAATCAGATAGAGGGCAAAACAGTTGAGAAGATCATAATAATCACCATTCATTTGAAAAACAAGCAAGTGTTTTTCTGTCCCAGGTTGTAACATCTGGCAGGAACATTATTGTATTTACCACTATTATTTCATTCAGTTTCAAAACTCTACTGTGAGATATGAATAGGAAGTTGGGTTGAAGGTGGAGACTTCCGCAATATCACCCAGTGACTCTATGACTCAGCAAGAGTTTGAGCTCAGCATTGCATTTTCCTGAGTTTTCTGTTGTAGCACAGACTTGTATTAAACCTTTGAACTTCAATTTCCGGGTCAGAATATGGGTTAACTTTTTGTACGTAATATGCAGCACCATTTCCTCCTCTTTCTCCATATTCTTTACTGAACAATTACAGTCCATTTTCTTTTATCGTTGGATTAAAAGTCCATTTGCAGAGCAGATCTGAGCTTGGAAGAAGGTTGACTGACTTTTGCCCCTTTGTGGCAATTCTTACTTGCACTTGTTCTCTCAGTTCCAGCATACATAGTGCAAAGAAACTATGTGCTTTTCCCTATGCAGTGTTTGTTTTTAAAAGCTAAAGCATGTACGAATGTGAGCATCTGCATTTTTGTATTCTTACTATGAATGTTAGAAATTGGAATGTGTTCATCTTTGTGAGAATGACTTCTGGAGTCCAGATGTGGGTTCAGCCCAGATAGTTCAGTTAAACTAATGCATGTGCTTTTAAAAAAAAATTACAAGAATACGCCAAGAGAACCATTCTCAGACTTAAACAAATTTACACACATACACACAGAGAGAGAAAGAGGGGGGGGAGGGAGGGAGGGACAGGGACAGGGACAGGGACAGAGAGAGACAGGGGGAGAGATTTCCAAGTGGCTATATCAACATTATTATATAATTTTGTTTTTGGAACATATTAATCAGAAATATAAAAAGAGTTTTATTTTTCAAAATATATATTGAAGATAGGGCAGCCGTCCAAATTAAAACTTCAGTTCAGCATGAACTGAACTGCACAGTAGTCACCCTGAAATATTTTGTATTGGAAAATAAAATTGGATGAGGAAGGCGACTGGAAAGCCTACTTGGAAGAAATGAAGCACTGCAAGGAAAGGCTATAGATCTCACTTGTTTTTCTATACAGTGGAATAGCTTTGGGCCTTTGGGCCTCTGTTTAAGTCATATCACTGTCTATATATTTTTTTTCTTTTGAAAAGCAAAGGCCAAGTTTTGTGCTTCACCACTGAAGCATTTATTGGACAATGAATTTTGACTGAAGTTCATATTTAGGTTTGAGAAAATGAAGCAATCATTGGATGAGTACAAGGGAGCCATCTACTGGACAAAGTATGCAACTACCCGAGCCAACGGTTTTTTGAAACACTATTTCTTGCTTGTAGATAAAAAGGAAAATGATGAAATATCACAGGGGACTTCCATTTGACCCACTTTCGCGACAGCATAAACAAGAACATTCAAAGAAAACATTATGCTTTTTTTTGACTATAATATGCTTTCTTCTTAATGTCACCGTTGTATAGAATTGCTAAAAATGACATGCTGAACTAAAAATGTAATATTATAGAACTTGTGTGACAGTTCATCTTTCTTTGACATAGTGTGTTATTTTATGCTTTAGGCCTTTGCTGACCTGCTAACCTTAACTGGTGGCTAAATAAGAATAATAGAAAGCAGGTAGGAATGACATGAAATTTGGTGAAATAAAACATTTTTTTAAATTATACATGTTACGTTCTCAGTGAATCTTTTACATTGCAAATTGTGAGAAAGTGTGCACTGGATAGCTAATCCAAGCAATCTGAACCCACAAAGAACACTTGGAGTCAGAAATACTGACCTGTAGAGTTACAAATGCCATTTTCAAGATATATTTACGGAATTGTGCTCTCCCTGCTCTCCCTTTATTCCTTGTTCATTGCCCATTTAGAATAGAGAATGTGATAAAGAAGAAACAATTGCAGAAGAGAGACAAGGTTAAATATGAGGTGCACTGCATACCTTGGAAAAGAGAAAGAATGAAAAGGGCATCAGAGAAAGAAGGGTATAGACTTAAATATCAGCTGTATAATGTGCCTTAGAATATTTGAAAATTTAAAAAATATGCATGTTTTTCCCAAATGATAAGCAGAAATACCTTTCATGAAGTAATTTCATGAAGTAACAGATTCTGTTTATGAAAAGGCAACCATTTCTTTGTTACTTATTTGTTTTTCATATTATTTTACATTTTGTGGCAGAAATTGATAGAAATAATATTAAGATCTTCTATATTTGCTGAATTAACACTGATTTTGAACCCTGTGGCTAATTATTTTGAGCACTATATGATTTGAGATAAAGTCTGGAAAGAGTGTCACTTGCTATTTCTATGCCCTAGGCAACAAAATGTCATTTGGGAGAACCCATAGTATTAAGGCCAAATGCCAAATAGCAAAAAAGATAAGGAATGACAGGAAGAATTGCACATGAGTCTAAATACACTGACTTGGAAATAAGTCATATTGATTTTAATAGAACTTATTTTCAGCTTAGTAGTGAGGCTAGCAGAATTTGAAGATTAAAAAGTAGCTGTTCAAGTCCTATTTTAATGGCTGTCTCCAGGTCAAATTTAGATTTAACTAGAATTTAGAATTAGTACAAAACCATCTCCCTCTGCTATGAATCTGTGCTGTCCTGCCTCGTTTCTTTTTTCATTCAAATTCAGATATTGAGGAAAATAATTACTATAAAGGACATATTGCTGCACAATGAAGTATGGTTTGGAAAATCATTTATTATAAGGCTCTTGAAAATCTACTACAGAAAAGTATTACTTTCCATAATCGTTCTTCTGTTGAATTCATCCTGACTCGTGAACGTATTGGGTGTGATAAAGCTTCTAGGTTTGACTGGTGCCTGATGTTAGCCTAATTGGAAGCTTTCCCAAACCTTGTCCCAGCAGTGAAGCATCTGCCTTCGCAACTATTGGTTGAATAGTAGCAACCATTCACTTTTCAGGCTGGTAAGAAACTAGATGTCAAGCTGCAAGAATTCCTGTTTAGAAAAATGACCATGGAAATCACCTTGTCTAGACATTCCAAATACCTAAAACCAACACTATATCTAACAACATGTATGAATGACCTTTGGAGAAGGGATTAGAGGTTGGAGAAACACCACCTAGGGGACAGTTAGGTAAGAGAGATAATAGCCTGAAGTGGCATAATGGAGAGAGAAAGAGACACAACCTCCCCCCCTCCCCGGGTTCTCAGGCTGCTTAAGAAATGAGGAGAGGTTTTGCTTTCATACTCATTTATTTGTAAACTAAATGCTGCCCTGGACATTTGTTTTTATCAATATAATTAGATTTACTCACTTACAAAGTGCTTACAATGGTAGATATGTTGATGGTAAACAATAATTTACTGGAAACCATAGTATGTGGCTTCTACCTCTTCCAGGCTTCCAGGCTTCCAGGCTTCCAGGCTTCCAGGCTTCCAGGCTTCCAGGCTTCCAGGCTTCCAGGCTTCCAGGAACCATTCACCACTCTCTCTCTCTCTCTCTCTCTCTCTCTCTCTCTCTATCTCTATCTCTATCTCTATCTCTATCTCTATCTCTATCTCACACACACCCTCTCCCTATGTCCCTCCCTCTCTCTTTTTCTCCACCCCCCGTATTTTTTGGTTTGCAATAAGCTCTAATGCAATATTGCAGGATCTCACAGTCACATGACTGCTGTTTAGGCACTTCATAGCTGGTGTACATTTATATCCCTTAGATTCCATAATTTTCATTTGCATGCTTTACAACCAGCTTCCAATTAGCAGAGTTCATGAAGGAGGAAGAAAAAATCACATGATGTTGCATGATGTCCCACTTAATGACCACAGTGATTTACTTAATGACCAAATAGTAAGTGATGCCATGACTACAATTGTGGTTACATGATGTTGTGCTCAGTGGCTACGGTACTTAGCACAAAATTACCATACCCAATTGCAGTTGCTAAATGAAGATTACCTGTATGTAGCATCTGAGGGCCAAGAAACTTGCATGTACACACACACACACACACACACACACAAACACACACACACACACAGAGTTATAATCTGATTCTGAGGGAGATGTGGAACAGCTGACAGGGAGTGGGAATGTGGATCCGGTGGCTGTGGAGAAAACTGGAGAAGGGTACAGGCCAGCTAGAGGAAGGAAGAATTCAGAGGAAGACCTAGGCCCACCCCCTCTTCATCTTAGGGCATGCAGGGAGGAACGGATAAGGGAGCAACATGGTTTACTGGGGAGAAAAGGGCCCTGATCCCCTTCATGGGCTGCAGCTGGGAAGACTGTTTAAAAGGGAAAACTGTGCATGGCAAAGTTGCTGGAAGCAAAGCATGCATTATCTTTGTTGAGGCTCATCTGTGTTTTGGCATCCTCCCAACTGTTTGTGCTGCATTATCTTGTGGAAATCTGCAGTTTATCATCCTGGCCTGTCATGTTAATTGCTTCAGCATGGTTTGTTGGTTTTTTTATTTCTAATTATCTTTCTTTGAGTTTGGACTGCATTTCTTCGCTTCATAGACTGTTTTTGGAAGAGTTTGATCTCCAGCTGAGGATAACTGGACTTTGGGGGCCAAGTTGGAGGCATTAAAGGAAATTTATCTACTTTGGTGACTTTGTTATTTTTGTGCCATGCCCCGGGTCATCACACCATAATAGAGGAGGAGGAGGAGGAGGAGGAGGAGGAGGAGGAGGAGGAGAAGAAGAAGAAGAAGAAGAAGAAGAAGAAGAAGAAGAAGAAGAAGAAGAAGAAGAAGAAATAAACTTTATTATCTGTAAAAACCAGAACATCACAATACTCATAAATTTTAAATGGTATAACACTTAAATTTGGTTTAAGTTTACATATATGACTAGTCCTGAGAATTGTCCTTTTGCACTTTTCTCACGGAAACACAGTTTTCATTTATTAGATATTTAAAGATAAGCAAGTCACATGTAAGCCACTAAGTCAATCATACATTAAAATTTAGAACCAGGTCAATAAAAAACCAGTTTTGACTGCCAAAGCATCAAAATTATGAAATATTGCTTTGGCATTCAAATAACTCTTATGTTACTCTTACCCATTTCCTGTACAACTAATTATTTATAGACGATATGTCCTCTAATTTTACAAGCCAGGGCTCCATGTTTGGTAGCTCTAAATATAATATCAATATTAGGAAGAAGGAAACATATAATCTATCTGACATGCAAGAAAGTTTATTAAAATAGGAGTAATAGAAAGAGAATACATATTTCTACAAAACAAGCAATACCACAATACAGGGTTTCAACCATTTCCATTAGAAAAGAACAGAAATATTGAGCAAAGCATATTCATGGCTTTTTTCCCAGGGGTGAGATTCTACCGGTTCAGACCAGTTCTATAGAACTGGTATTTATGATTCTGCGCATTTCGGAGAACCAGCAAATTGTGCCCCTGGCTGCCCTGTCCCTCTCTGCCCTCCCCTTCCCTCCCAGTCAGTTCTTATCATTCATGCATGAAATCGCGCACATGTCCGACATCACTGACTGCATTCTGTCCCACCCAGTCACTCCTTAAGGTTTTTCTTTTTTTTCCTCCCAACAATCAGCTATGCTGGGATTCCCCTTGCTGTCTTACTGCTTCACCCAGGAGGCTTCCCTGAGGCCCAGAAAGCAAAAAGGGGTTCATGGGGGTTGGGGTGCTGCGTCCCTCCCCACGCTCTATTTTTGGCCTCCTGGGTCTTAGGGAAGCCTTCTGGGAGCAAAAGCACCCTCCAGAAGGCTTCCCTGAGGCCCAGGAGGCCAAAAATGGAGCGTGCAGAGGGTGCTGAGCAGCCTCCCTACACTCTGGGAATTTTTTACCTTCCTTGGCCTTAGGGAAGCCTCCTGGGATCCAAAATGCCGCCCCCCCAGGAGGCTTCCCTGAGGCCCAGGAGGCATTTGTTCATTTTTTCTGGTGGTCCAGCTTTCATAGTCAATTGGTAAAGCCTGACCTTAATAATATGTCACTTCATTGTAAGTTTAAGATCTCTATAGTTTTGACAAGGTTTTCCCTATTCTTTTCCTCAAGTAATACTCCTCTCTTCCTTTCATGGGTACAGTCACAATCCATGAGAATCTAGGAAAATAAAGTCTCCTATTTCAACTTTTTGTGTGTGTGTGTTTACTTTGGATTGGCATGTCCTTCTGGCAGAAGCTTGTTTTAACATTGAGCAGCACATTTTGCTTTCCCTTCTTTCATCTTCAGTAAGAGTTTTTTAAGAGTCTTCTTCATTTTTATTCATCCAAGTCACTATCATCAGTAAACCCCAGGTTGTGATTTTTCTGTTTCTATTGCTTTAACGTTTATTTTTATTTATTTATTTTATTTATTTGTCAATAGCTTACACGATAATAAACATAAGTATAAATACAGGAAATGGGTACGAATAATTGGGGACAAAAGGACAGGGATAGTAAGCACAATTGTGCGCTTATGTGCACCCCTTACATACTTCTTAGAAAGGGGGTGAGGTCAATAGTGGTTAGTTTGAGGGAAAAGGAGTGTGGGTTTGGGGATGTGCAACAGAGTCAGGTGGTGTATTCCAGGCATTGCCCACTCTGTTGCTGATATCTATATGCTGCATATAAGTTAAACATGAAAGGCTACAGCATGTAGATCTCATGTATTTCTATACCAATTTTGAACCATTAAAACAAATGTTGCTTCTTGATAATCATAAAATTCTTCAATGTACAGATGGTGTAGCTTTATGTGCATGTTTAAGACCATTCCAATTTGATGTGGTCAATATTTATATAATAATTCAAGCAAAATTCACAAGACTTCATTTTGGAAATACTTTTATTTTTATATCCATTGTGATAGTAAGTATAATAGACTGCATTTGACTCTTCTATGTAGATATGTATTTTTCATTTCATATATTGTTGAGACCTAAAAAACAGAATATTGAAAGTTACTATACTAACATGTGAGATAAATTCAGCTCTCCAGTAGTTTAAAAATTATTTAGTGATGGTTTAGATAGGTTGAATCCATTCCAATGCCATTTTGGAAAATTTGTCTAGGCTAAAAATGCTCATGAAAAGAGAACAAACATCAAAAGAAAAGAGACAGAGGCAGGTGCCATGTCACAGAACTCTCAATAAAAGAGAATGTGAAAGAGAATGGAGTATTGACTTATTCCAAAGTCTTAGCTCAAACAGAAAAAATTTTTTGTAAGCTTTGGCAAGCAGGACTTTAACTAATGCTATTGATGAGAATAAACTGAATGCTAAATTGTGGAAAGTTATAAAACAAAATCTAAGAAAATCTAAGGAACAGTTATTTCTGTCAGGCATCACTCCAAGTACAGTGATATATCTTGGCAATCCATAAATTAAGCTGCTTATTAGCAAGTAGTTTACTTGACAAAAGGTTCACAGCATGATTTGGCAAGGTCTCTCCCTCCCCCTCCCCCCCTCTCTGTACACACACAAACACACACACACACACACTCACACACTATGTGTGTTTCTACAGATTCCATTGTGCTATAAGTCAACAAGGTTGAAATTTAGATTATATTCCACTGATTTTGGGTGATCCAGGTAAGATATGCAAGAACACGATTTATTCATCCAAATATTTTAATACTATTGTTACACTATATGAATTAAACAAAAAGAAGCTTAACTCAATGCTTTATTACAAAGAATTCCTATGTTTGATTTCATCCCACCCCAACCCAAATTCAATAGTATCCAAATCTCAGGGACTGCCTGGAGAAGTCCCTGCAATCTCTTTTCAAGGTTTTCTGAAGTGATTTGCCACTGCTTCCTTTTAGGGCTGAAAGAAAGAGTCTGGCTCAAGGTTACCCAGCTGTTTACATGCCTAATTCACAATCTCCTGATTTCTAGACTGAAGCCTTAACCAATGTACCATAATAGTTCTCATGCTTGATATGTAGTAAATACTACTGTAGTTGAATGTTAATTTAGGCACTTTGGTCAAACTGTTTGCATTATTCCCATCATAAAATAGAGGTAGACACATCTTCCTGCAAACTTGAATGCTTATTTACAGTTTTGTGTATGTGTGCAATTAATTAACAGATTCAAATACATGAACTTGGTGGGTGATCAGTTCCATGAAATAGAAACTTTGAAAAAGCTTGATAATATGCACAAATGTACATGTGGAATAGATCACTAAATGTTTAGAAGTCAAAGCATGCAATTGTGTTTTTCAAATTTATGAGTGCATAAAACATATGGGATACACATATGTGACAACTCTAATTAGGAAATATAAATTTCCAATAATAATGACTTTAGTGAAGACAATGAAGACTTTTAGGTGTTTGGATATAATGTTGAAGGTCTTTGTGACTTTCTCAATGGTCTTTAGGCTGTACTTTAAAAAAATGTTCATTTTTGTTATTAACAGAATAAATATGTACATGCTCTCTCTATCCATGCAAAATTAAATTTATGTCTACAGCATTACGTTTTATTTACAGGGTTAATGAACCAAAATGATGATACACATCAGTCATAACAAGAAGCTCAAAAATAATCTTTCTGTCAACTTCAAATGGATCAGGCCTGCCGCAGCCATCTTTCCATTTCTCAGTTTGCTATGGGAGAGGGGGGGATGTTTGGAATGTCAGACCAAACAACAGCAACAGATCATCTCATAGGAACCAAGGCCATCTTAACAGGTGCTGGCCTGAGACTAGAAGGAGTTTCTAAGGAGATACCAGAACACCCAATTGGACAATGTGACCTGTGACAATAAGGGAGGGAATTATCTATGCTTTAATTATACTAAAACCATGGGAAACAGTTAGAGCTGTTTTTGTTTTTATCCATGCTGAAATTATGTACTCAATAAAACAGCTCTTTCTCGGAGTGCTGAATTGGTTGGGTTCATTCGTCAGGCTCTTGACATTTTCTTTCCAGCATGAACATGTAGTTCAAGATCTCCCATTCTACCATTACTGCTTATAAATAAGCATATATCTAAATATTTTCAGTATGTAATTATCCTGTCTGATTTGGGATTTGGAGGATGCTTGAAAAATAATTTTCAATTTGTCCATCTGACATTTCCCCACTATTTTTCCATGTGTTTTTTCTTAGAAATAATCTATTATATAGGAAAAGATGTAATAATATATTCACAGTTTAGTGTCTAAGGTACGGGTGTTAAACTTGCAGCATCACATTGCCATCATGTGATGTTTAGTGATGTTTTTTCCCTTTGTGGAACTAGGGGGGGGCATGACCTACACATGACGCATCTAGCCCATGGGCCACCAGTTTGACACCCATGGTCTATGGAGATATAAAAGATTATTTTATGAAACCTTTGACATCACAGTTAGAAGTATTTATGGAATTACAAGATAGCTTGTAGCTTTACAAATTTGCCTTTGAGATGGAATTACAATCTGAATTTCTGTATGAATGTTATATATTAGTAATATGTTAGTTGCATTACTAAAAATAAAGAGTTTGTCTATGTAGATTCTCAGCCATCCAAGTCATGGTTGTCCTAAGGTGCTTTTTCAAGAGGCAACTGGACCTTCTGTTTTTTCTTTGAAGATGTTTCACTTCTCATCCAAGAAACTTCTTCAGCACTGACTGGATGGTGGGGAATGGAGGATTTATACTACTTGCAGACAGCTGGTCATTTTCATTCTTTTAGATAAACAGTGGTGCTCTATTTAAAATGTGTCAAGAATATTACTTTCTAATTTTCAATTATTATTATTTCATTAATTATATTTTAGCACTTTCTGAATTAAAAAAAAAACTTTTCCACCAACACAAATGTCCATAAACACAATCTTACACAGAACAAAATCCTTCATTATAATATAAATTATAAAACAGGAAAGTATCCACGGCATCCATGTGTCCCCAAAATAAGTGCATGTGAAGTTGTAAAAAAATAATGAATCTGATTTTCCAGAATATTTATTATTCTTTTCGTTGTTGCTGAATATTGCTCACTAAAAACAATATGGAGGTTTTACATAGTAAAATATTTTAGTTTGTTGCACAGTCAGCCAGATATTTGGACAGGGTTTGGTACTTTTATCTGCCTACTGAGTACTTCCCAAGGACCTGGGATAGACAGGTGTTGTATGATGATAGATGGTGTTAGAATGTCAACACAGAATATACACTTTTTTGCAATTGACTGATATTTAATTTATCAATATTGATGGTGTTCAAGTGGTGGTCCAGTTATTTTGGGATTGCATCTAAGGTGCCTATTTACTATTGGTACTACCTTTGCTTTCTTTTGCTACAGTCATTCTATTTTATTTGCAAGTCTTTATGTTATATTATTATCTTCTACAATTGTTATTATTATTGGTTTGTCACAGAATCAGCAAATGTTTAAACTCATTTGACATTTTTATTCACCTATCAAATCTTTCCCAATGACCGTGGATAGGCAGATATTGTTGTTTAGTAATATCAAATATTATTGTAGCATATGAATTTCTTCAAGTAAAGCTATCTTTTTAAACTGATCGATAGTAATGGAAAGTGAAAATAGTGATATGTGCCTTGAGTGCAATCCCGAAATATCCGGAGCACCACTTGAACACCACTGGCGGTGACAAAATCACAATTAAAATTAGCAAAAGTCAGCTTAACTTGGAACAGTTTACAGCTAAGTTTTTAAGATTATTTTATTATAGCTTCTACCACTAAAGTAGAGTTTCTGTCAAGAGTGAAGAATGGCAGCTATGTGCCTCTTCATTTCAACTTGTCATTAGAGTAAGCAGGGAAGATGTTGACTATGAATGAATGAATGATTATGAATTTCAGGAAATGAAACTTCTGCAGTTCCATGACTCTGGAAATTTTTCAAGGTCATATCAACTGAAAAAGAAGACTAATGGTTCCCATAACATAACTTGTTTACATGGTCTACATGGAAGCCTGGGATTGAGCTGGGAAATTCATTTTTAATATTGTGAACTGATGCCTTAGAAATTCAGAGGTAGTTTTACCTTGCCATTCCTATGCTATGTATTCAATAAACAATAAACTTTTTAGATCTGAAATGATGCTGGACTTTTATTTTTATACTCAAGCTAGATGTTGACATTTTCAGTCAAACCTAAGGAGTCTGTTTCCTAACCTGGTGTATCTCAAAGGGTTAACAATATTGAGAACTGTATCTAATTTTATCTTTATGAAGTAGCAAATCAGTGAAATATGTACCTTGGCGGTATAAGAAATCTGCTCTTCCTCCCCATCTGAGCCACATTACAAATAAATTTTAGCAGAAATTAGTTACAAATGAATTAGAATAGAAACAAATGATTGAAAGAATGCTAATATTATATTACAAATGGAGCTGTAAAGTCGACTGAAACCTTTATTACATGGGAAAAAAAGTTATACTTGCTGAGAAAGAGGCATAAAGTTTTATTTTGAAAGCAGGAATGCATCCTCTCTTTCATAAATTAAAACAAAAACTATGTATAAATTAGAACCCAAGCACCCCTTATCTCATTTGAAGCAGATGCTTCACATCTTCACATATGCTCTAAATTTATAAAGTTCTGTGCAGAATTAAAAATGATCCCGAGCATGACATATGGAAAACATTAGAGGATCTGAACAACAACTTTGTTTGCACATCTGCAACCCATAACATAGGAAATAGCCATTTGCATTGAAATGCCAGTTCCTACCTGGCTATTTAATTCAAAATCTCCAAGAATTACTTCCCTTCCTGAATGAATTGTCTTACACAGACTCAAATTTGTCATTACTTTAAATGGACACAAATAAGCTTTACACATTTGCAAGCTTCCCTGAGAGATAACTTGAGAAAAGAAACCAGAGCCATTGACTGTCATCTTTAGTTGAAGAGTATGAAACATTTTTCACAAGGTCAAGTTACATGTTTATGTTACTGCTTTAAAATACAAAATAACTCATTTTTTAAAATAATCTGAGCCACAAAATGTATCTTACAGTGAATATTTTTTGCCTTTTTTATTTTACTTTAAGAAACTCATTCTAAAGCTCCTTTTATTTACTTTCCCACATAATTAAATAAAGGACTGTTTTGGTTTATTTTTTAAACCTATAGGAATGTTTAGAAATGTTGAGTTATGAGAAAATTGCAGCTTAATATAAAGTTAATATAAAGTCAAATTCTGCAAAGCCCAGTATAATTATTTTAATATTAGCAGATATTTCAAATCGTGATTGGCATTTATTTTGCTCCTATTCTTGCAATATGCAAGCAGAAAAAATGCCTTGATTCAGTCTTTTTCCAGATATGGCTCATAAAGCATTCTTAAAACTTTGAATGTGTCTGCTAATGTTATATACCTAATGCAATTCTCTCTCTCTCTCTTTGGCTACAAATCCATTCTTACTCACTATTTGTTTTGGAATTTGAATATAATATGCATGGATATTATTGAAGCAGAGAAAATATTTCTGGCCCTCTTGAGCATGTATCCATCACAACAACAACAAAAGTTTGATCTTCATAGTTTCTCTTTGAATCATCTCAAATATGATGGGAAGATTTTCAGACTCGTTGAGAAAACATGTGTCAAATGAATTATTTCATGTGGATTTCTTGGATTGTTTACCCTTGAGAGGAAAATGAGGCAACCCATCTGCATTTGTGTGATTGATTATTTTTTGTTTTAATTCCATGTTAGAATTTTGTCTTCCAAAGAAAAACTGCTGTAAATGGAGTCTCTTTTTATGAATTGAATAATACAGGTTGAAGTATTTAACTCCCCAAACCAAACTCATTTCTTATCTATTTGTGGTTTTTTCCCTCTGCAGCTGTGAATGCATATTGTACAAAAGTTATTTAATACTTTTAAAAATGTTGCTTAGATTCATTCTGTGATATAGCAGAATCAGTGGCTTAATTTTGTTGTTTGCTTCTGATGCAACTAAATTGCTTGTCTCATTTCATTTTTTATGTTATAGATTTCCAAGTTAGCTGTCTTTGTTTCAGGAACTTCATATATACTCTGTATCCTGCATTACTTTTTAAACAATATTTTGTGCATATTTTCAAATGGTTTGTTTTTCTATGACAGGTTTGTTCTTTAAATCTACACTGAAGTTTTTGCATTTGCTTTGTTTTGTTTGTATCACACATTCATTGCTATGGTCTCATCTTTTCTACTGATCCAACAAAAGACCCTAAATAGAGGCAGATTGTTTTGCAGATTCCAGGAATTGTTGTATATATATTGTCAACTCTGAAGTTGGGCGAACTGTGGACATTTTCTTTTGTAGTTTTTCGCTAGGGAGTTTCTTCTCACAGCTTCAGGGCTAATATGGACTGGAGCAGTGGTGGGATTCAAATTTTTTACTACTGTTTCTGTGGGCGTGGCTTGGTAGGTGCGGCTTGGTGCGTGTGGCAGGGGAGGGGTACTGTAAGATCTTGTTGAAATAAAATGATGAAATGACTTGTGGTAGTCAATCCTATGATTGACTTATGTTTAGAGGATCTTGTTAATCTGTCTATATATTTAAATTGTACAAAGATGCTGAGCCCAGTCTGTTCTTTAAACCAAACTTTATTGTACAAGCAGCTTAAATAAAATAAACATACAGAAAAACTTTTACCAGTTTCTTGTGCCTTCTTTAAGTTTCTCTTCTCTCAGGTCTTACTTGGTTTCTGTCTACCTATGTAGTTGGTTTTCTCAGTCCTTCAGATTAAGAACAAACCCTAAAGAAACTTAGACCTCTTTAGAGAACTTAAAAAAAACCTTTCAAGGCTTTTCTCTCTCTCTGTCTCCTTTCTCCTATGGCTAGAGGTTCCTCCACCTCATACATTTGAGATACCCAAGCTGAGCATAAACAATATAAGCAAGAGCAGGCAAGGAGAGCAATGGACCCCAATAGACACACACACTCAGACTCTCTGTGTGTCTCTCTCTGTGTGACTCCTTAGTGTGACTCTGAGGTAAATTGTCTGTTGGGCTGCCCCTTATATACCAAGGGGCGTGGCTTGTGATGCCACTCCAGGGTATCTGCTGTTACCCTGTCATTGGTGGATTTGGTTTGCCTTCAAATCCCCACAAGTTGTAAACTGCATAGCAACACCAGAAAGTTCCATTTTCTGACAAATCTCCATTCCCTCCCCACACCTGGTGGAAGGTTATTACAAAATCCCATTCCCTCCCCACCCCACAAACTTGCTTTCCAGCTTCGTTCTCCTGTGCAGGGCAACAAAAGAAGACCCAACTGATCAGCTGGGACTTGGGAGGCAGAGAATAGATGGGGACGAGGCCAGTGAGAGGTTGTATTTGCTGATTGTCTGAACTACTTGAAATTTCCACTACTGGTTCTCCAGAACTGGTCAGAACTTGCTAAATACTACCTCTGGCCTGGAGTGAAGGGGTCAGGGAAGGAGGGTTGTAGAGATAGCAGGGGTGTTGTAACCAAAATAAATTCTCTCCCTTGGGGATCAAGGACATTAGTGCAGGTGTTTGAAAGGTGGAGACTGAGGTCACCTAGCAACTGGACTATGTGCTGATTAGACCATGTGATAGATGACTCGAGGAAGTGGCAAAGTGTTACTTTTAATTGGGTGTAAAACTGGTGGGAACCTAGAGCTGGTTTTCCACCAAGATACTCCAATTTGATATATTCCAATAAAATGTTCTTTGAGGAATATGTCTTTGTTAGAGTTCTTATTGAATAGGATGTATTACTTGGAATCTTGACATACTGGCAACAACATTAGTCCACAGACATTGATCATTGATCAATACAGTAGGCTATATTTGTAATAATTCTAATACATTATAGATCTATATCTCCACATCAATCAACCAATCAATCAGTCAGTAGAGATCTTTTGTCTATAAGTTATTTTACATTAGAACAGTTTATTAGCCAGCATGCTTGTTTTAGATTAGGCCCCAAAATCTGAAAGGGCAGGAGTCTAGTTGAAAGAGTGCTACATAGAGTAGAGTTGCTAACTTTATTTTGAGTTGTTTTTTTTATTTAGCCTAAATCATACGCAGATGCATTTTGAGACCAATTGGTAGCAAACTGCAGTGTAGATTACTGACAAGGTAGAATGGGCAGCAATTTAAGAGATAGTTTGAGTGATTATATAAAAGCATCTGGGATCACCTAAGGAGTTGCATTAAAGGGTTAATAAAAGCATCTTAAGGAAGGAGAAAGACAATATTATAAAAGTATAAAGTGAACATTTAGGAGGAACTAGCAACTATTTTCAATAGCTCTTCAAAGTCTTCCTGATATATTAATTTAAAATAGTTGAGAATTTATTACCACCAGATGATAAGGAAGAACTGGCATTAAGAGCAGACTTTCACATGTGCACACATATCACATGTATCCATATTCTTATAGCAAACAATATTTTTATACCCACACATTGGAATAACATCCACTGGAAACTTTCCTTGGCCCTGCTGGCTTTTCCAAGATCATAAAGACCTGGCTTTGACACTGAGTCTGGGGACGTTATGGTACAGAAGAGCCTGTCCATTTCTTGGTTATGTTACTTGACATCATTGTTAGTGTTGATGTAAGTTGGTGCTTAGTTTTTATTTGTGTTATGCATAATTTTGAATATTGATTATATTCTGTTTTTAATTGTGAGCTGCTCAGAGTCATGTATGTGAGATAAATAGCCATATAAATTTAATAAATGACTATATTTAAACCTTTATTTTTGGGGTGATAATATCAGGGAAGTCTGTGGATAGGAACACAAATTGCTGTCTACATGTTTTTAGAGGTCTATCTAGTCATAGCATGGAAGAAGCATAATCTGCTCCTTGATTTCTGGGTATGTATATATACAAGTGTGCAGAAATTTTGTTAAGTGCCTCAATGACACTGTAAATTGTATTGTCATGGTCAAAGAAGATAAATACTTGACATTTCTCAACCTTTTATAAGTTATTGATGGAGAAAGGGTTTCATCAAGATGGAAGGTATAACTTGTTCATGGGATATCTCAATCCATTAAAGCAAGCAATCAGAATGGCATGACTAAACCAGATAAATGCTTTAGATAAGGTGTGTCAACGAACAGATCATATATATTCCACACTGTGTAAAGAAAATACAGTATGGCAAATTCATATTTCTACAATTTTAAAATAAAATATTGGACCACCTGTATCCTAGGTCAACTAATATGTTATAATTTCTAATACTAATGCCTTATATGACTAAATTAGTATTATATAAAAATATGTACATTTTTATTTGAGCACTGTTGAAGATTTTGTATTGACCCAGCTCTACTTCATTCCTATGAAAACACTGAGTTAGCCCTTCACTGAAGAGATTTGTTTGGCTACTGCTAATAATATACTAGTAAAAGCCCGGTGTTTATTTCACAATAAGACCAATAAGACCAATTTAATCCAGATTCTATTTTTGTGTGAAAGGGAAGCAAACACTTGATGGTGGGTTGAAAATTGCAGGACTTAATTATATGAATGGTAATGAGGCTGAACAAGCAACAGATGCTCACGTGTCTTTACAAGCCAAATCCCACCAACCAATTTCTTCCACAGAAACTTTGAGGAATGACTTGGCACCCTGGAGATAGTTATAGAAACAGCCTCTGAGCCACATGACACCTGTTAAAACTATTGTTCTAAAGAGAACAAAACTGCTTTGCCACACAATGCAGAAGTTGTTTACTGTTGTTTGCCTTGACAAAGGTCTTCCTTTGCTATCCTATCATTGTTCTTTGCAATGCCTCTTTACACCATTAGCTATGCAAGTGCAATAAAATATTCAATACATTGAAAACAACATTTTTGAGTCTTTAAAAGCAACGTTTCTATTTAGCACTGTTGTTAGCAAATCTCATACAGAAAGTGAGCCTTCTGAATGATACATACATGACCAGAGCCTCTTAACCTTCTAATTAATCTTTTCTAACATTCTACTCCCTTTCTCTGTTTCCCATGTAACTGTTTCAACATTTAACACTTGTTCCCTTCAAGGTCTTATCATTTGTGATTGCATTTTAATGTATTATCATTATCACTGGGGAAGAAAAAGATGATTTTTTTTCTATATTTGTGTAAATACTGAATTATGGAGGCATGTTATATCCACTTATATTTCACATTTCCCCTCCCTATTCTCCAAACAAATCTAAGTCAAAAGAAAATAACTACATGCACAATTTTGCCTATTACATTTTTCTTTCTTTCTGCTCTTAAGCAATTGTTTCCTATACCTGTTTGGAGCCACTTCTCTTTTCTCCTAGATACCAAACACCAAAAAGAATATAATTAATAAAAAAATATGCCATAGTCTTTATATTGTAAACCAGATTTTATTTTCTATTTTTTTACTAGAAATATTAAGAACCCACACTAGAATTGTATCTGTAGAAGAAGCAGGTGTAAATTAAAATATGTAAATTTGTTTTTAATGTCTCTGATTAGGGGTTCAATAGCTGGCACAAATGATATCGCTGAGCAATTAGCCTCCTTGCAGACTCAAATTTCTTTGTTTCTTCAATGATATCTAATAAGTTCCCAGTTTTAATTTCCTGCCCATTTGTGCAATTATGCCAGCTTATTTACTCTGACTCATAAAGTCCCTAAACTACATACACATTTCTGTTGTTGCCCAGTGCTGTGGATGTAAAGGTTAAGATAATGCTAACCTGTTATAACCTGATAATGCTTTTGTTTTGAGATTATTAGAAGGAGCTGAAATGCAACTGAAATTTTATTTACACATAAAACTGAACGTTACAGCAATATGAGAACATATTTTCAGACAAAGGAAATCTCTCCTCCCTTTCCTATTGACTTGTTATTGACCAACTCTATACCGATCTTCAGTAGCACAAATGCCATAAATACAAATTTGTAGATGGAGAATCCACTGAAAAACATAGGCAAATATATCCAGCAAACATATCCTTGTACCCTACCATACAGTGGTGGGATTCAATTTTTTTCAATACCGGTTCTGTGGGTATAGCTTGGTGGGCATGGCAGGGGAAGGATACTGTAAAATCTCCAGTCAGAGGTGGTATTTGCTGGTTCTCTGAACTACTCAAAATTTCTGCTACTGGTTCTCCAGAACTGGTCAGAATGTGCTGAATACCACCTCTGCTACCATAGCAGTGGGAGAACAGCCAGCTCTTTAAGGGCTTCCAGACTGCCATTGGAATGACAGCTGTCTGAATCTTAGAGAGGTTTCATTCTGGAGGCCAGGTGCTGGAACAGAAAAGCCATGCCTTCTAGGTACTAAAAGATTACATTCTTCGTATGGTGTGGCTATTCTATTAGCTCTTACTGACAAGATAGAAACTGCAGGAAATAGGCATTCACTCAGCTAACAGAGGTCTATGCCATGTGGGAGTTTAAAGTGATAACCATCACCTTGAATTGCACATGGAACTCTACTGGCAAACACTGTAGGTTGCAAAGTAGGCATGTCATATGGTTATGCTGAGGCAAACCATCACTGCTCATCCCATACATTCTGGACTACATGTAGCATTTAAGTAGCCATTACAATCAGACATAGCAAAGTACATGAAATAATCATGCCATGAAGTGATGAGGCCTGAAGGCTTTCACAATCCAGGAACATATTCAACTAGCACACTGAAGATTCTCTTGGCCATAGAAAAAGATGAGACCAAGGAAGACACACAATCCTGCCAAATGCAGGAGTAATGATATGCAACCCAATCCAAAAATAAAGATGCAAGATGCTCAAATCTAGGGGGTTCCTGCATACACTTCCACAAGGTCTGGTGGATTTGAATTCAGTCAGTAGAAGGCATTAACATGTTTTATTTATCAGTTCAGTTTGATCTGATTTAACGTCTTCACCTATTTATTAATTTTGAAACCTGCTAATGCACCAAATTCTTGAAACCTGCCTATTAATTTTCAATTCCCTTTAGAGGATCTTCTAAGTCATTTGCAAAACAAGTCATTTGCAAAACCTTAATTTACATTATTGTTTTAAAATATTTATTCCAACAACTCAGTATTTCAAAAACCAAAATAAAAAAGAGAGGAAAGTGAGCATTCCTGTTTGTTCCCTTTTGTTTCTCACAGGGCTTTGTTAAATATCCACTAACAGTAATTTATCTTTCTGCAAAGTCCAAATAAATCTTTCCCATTTTACCCCAAAAGCCCAATTCAAGTGTCAAAGGCCTTATCTTTATCTAAGAAAACGAGTTTGGCTTGTTTTTCATTATGTTGTTCCAAATAGTCCAAACTATCCAATACGTTTCTAATATTATCTTTAACAACTGTCTTTTAGGTGAAAACCTACATTCATCCTTACAAATAGTTTATTAATTGATTAGTCTTGCAACCTTATCAATAAGATAAAAGAAAATATACACAATCTGGTTCCAGGATAAAATAGATGGGAGGTAAAGCAGTGATAAAATACATATGTGATAAGATAATGAGTCAGCACTCTGATAAGTGAATCTTCTTGCATGACATCCCAATTTGTTTGACCTATTGGGTCCCTACTGCCTTAATTAAAAATTTAGCAATTCTGCTTACAATATATACATTTTTGCCCAAGAAGAAATATGATAATCTGTGGTTCAGATCCCATTGAGCTTTTCTTTCACATATGGAAGATAATTATCTAAGCCTATAGAAGGCATATAATTGAGAGTGAAACAACACATGAGGAATATTTCTTTCTTTTTTTATTTGAACAAAAAAAATTTATTGACTTACTTTTACATTTTTTTATTAATCATTCTAGTTTTTGTAGCCTCGACTGACATGGCAACCTTGAGCTCATTCAAATTTCCACCCTTGGATGGAATATATGGGTTAGTGTGACTGTGGGGGGGTGCCAGAAGTCTTGTCAAAATGTGGATAAACTTGGTGGGCCTTTTTGGGTCCAGCAAGTAAAACAGTTCCCTGGCCCTTAGGGGCAGCCATGGCTAACTGGTCAAAAGACATGATCTGGCCTCCAGCTTTCAGGATGCATCGGCAGGTTCCCTATGTGACTCTAAGGGCACAAATCTTCAATTTGGGAATTCCTGGATGCAAGCATCATCTGTCACTGTGCCCACCACAACAGCAGTTTTGTTTTCCCACCCTTGGAGCTTCATTTTACGGATCAAGCAAGACACAGACAATGGAGGCCAGTTGGTGTGGTTCAGGAATAGCCATTTGAGCATCAGCTTGTTGAATCTGTCATTGGCCCCATGAGCCAGGAATCTGTAGAGCTTGACTAAGAGACAAAGATTTATTTATTTATTTATTTGATTTGTCAATTGCTTACAAGATAATAGGTATAAGTATAAACATAGTTATGAATACATGAAATGGATACATATAAGAAAAATAAAAAGAAACAATAGGACAGGGATGGTAGGCACGTTGGTGCGCTTATGCATGCCCCCTACAGACCTCTTAGGAAAGGGTTGAGGTCAATAGTAGACAATCTAAGGTTAAAGGTTTTGGGGTTTGGGGAAGAAACCACTGAGTCAGGTAGAGTATTCCAGACATTGATCACTCTGTTGCTGAAGTCATATTTGATGCAATCAAGTTTGGTGCAGTTTACCTTGAGTTTGTATCTATTGTGTGCTCTTGTATTGTTATGGTTGAAGCTGAAGTATTCATTGACCGGAAGGACATTGCAATGTATAATTTTATATACTATACTTAGATCAGACCGAAGGCGGCATAGTTCTTCTAGGTCTAGATTTTCTAGGTTTAGAATTTCAAGTCTGGTGGCATAAAGTATTCTGCAATGAGTAGAGAAGTGTAGAACTCTTCTTGTGAAATACATTTCTGGACTTTCTCAACTGTGTTAATATCAGATACGTGATGTGGGTTCCAGACTGATGAGCTGTATTCGAGTATTGGTCTAGCAAATGTTTTGTATGCCCTAGTTAGTAGTGTGATATTACCAGAGAAAAAGCTACGTAGGATTAGGTTAACAACTCTTAATGCCTTTTTTGCTATGTAGTTACAGTGGGCTCTAGCACTTAGATCATTAGAGATGAGTATCCCAAGGCCCTTGAAAGAGTTTGGATCATCAACAAGGTCTTGACTATTCAGCTTGTATTTTATTTTCTGGTTTGTTTGTTTTTTGCCAATATGTAAGTCAGAGCACTATAGATCAGCACTGGGATTATTTTGCCCTGAATACTTTCAGTATAAGAGTCAGAGTACATGGATAATTATATTATGTGTATAGGTGTGTGTATGTGTACTTACATTGACCCTTCTTTAAAAATGATTTACTCATGACCCTATGTTGGTAAAAACCCTTCCTAAATAGATAAAAGAATTCACTTGTTCAAACAAGCATTTATCTGCCAGTTAAATTTTTACACTTTTCCTGCTAAATACTATCACTTGTGATTTTGTTTCTATTGATCTTTAAGAAATTAAGAGCGCAGTAGGTATTTAACTTTAGCAACAGTCTTCTCAAGCCTATTGAGGAATGTCCCATTAGAACCATGTCATTAGCATATAAAAATATGTTAGTAAATTTGGATTGAAAGTTGTTTACTTCACCACTGCCTTGCTGTTGTGTGTGTAAGCTCAGCAGGTTGGTGACTCAGAATCAATGTCTAGGGGTCGAGAGTAACTTACTTTTGGTTAGAAACATTGAACTAGCAGTGACCTCCTTATGATTCAATTTTACTCTGAGGCCATCCTCATCAAGGCTTGGGCTGTATCTTGCTTCCTTTTGTCTGTTGACCTCTATTTTACTTTCATTACTTCCATCATTTGTGTAGTATGATCTTTTATTGGGGAACCAGGGGGGTAAGATGACAACTGTTTCCATGTTTTCTTCCATGTTCAAATTCCATGTTGAAATAGGGAAAAAGCCAGCAAGTAATTTTTCAAAATAGGCATTTTTTTTCCTTTAGGCATTTGGGGTCACCAGTTCTATTAGAGGTTTTGCAGCTTTGCATACTGTTTCTAATAATAGTTTTTAAGAAATATGTCAACTTTGAACTGCTTGGTAGGTCTGAATGAATTCTGAGAAGTCAAATGTTAATGCTGCCTCTTTTTCCTTTTCTTTATGGCAGAGATGATAAAAATACTAGTATCCAGTAAAACTAATAAAAATGTAGGTTTCCAGTAGGAGAATAAAAGAGGTGAAAGTAAAATGCAATGAAATGGAATGAAATAAAAGCAAAAGTTCTAGTTAAAAATTGGGGATAAAAGAGGCTTAGAGGGAACTCAGTTGCTGTGTTATGCTGTCTTCTCCTTATGAATAAATTCTTGCAAAATTATTTTAGCTCATCAACTAGAATTATTGTGAACAATTAAACAACATAGTCATTATTCAATAATGACATTGGCCTATAGTTTCTTGTTAGTCAAATCTTGTGCCTTGTTAGGTATTAGTGTTATACTGGCATCTTTCCAATCCTATGGCATCTTTTCTTCCCGTAAAATAGAGTTCATCATGTTTTGAAAAGACTGTAAAAATTTATCTTCAAAACATTTATGGTAAGAGTCCTGCAGTCCAGTCCAGTCCATTTCTTTTTCCTAATTGTTTCTCAAGCGTTAATCTTGCTGGATCACATCTGTATGCTTCAAGCAAAGTTCTTATGGCTATTCTTGGCCCTACATTATTATCTTTCTTTTTATACCAATTTCCACATATATTATTTTCAAACTCTAAAATTCATTTCTTTTCCTCATTGCTTAAAAGTTATCTCCTTCATCTGTTCAAAAAGTTTCCAATTATGATTTCCTTGTATGTTCCAATTTGCCCAACATAATCCTATTTTTATTAAAATCATAAAATAAAATAAAAATTAAATCACATTACCAATAGCAAGAGCACTTAGGCCTATATAACACTTCACAGTGCTTTACAGTCCTCTCTAAGTGGTTTACAGAGTCAGCATATTTCCCCAAATAATCTGAGTCCTCATTTTACTGATCTCAGAAGGATGGAAGGCTGAGTCAACCTTGAGCCTGGTGAGATTTGAATTGCCAAATTGTTGGGCTCCAAATGCAGTCAGCAGTAGAGCTCTACACCCATATCCCTCCAACATGCAACATCGAACCCAATCAGTGGGAATTGATGGCTGAATGGGGGCTCCCAAATGCTGCCTCGCAAGACTGTCTCACATTGATACCTGGGACATGGAGGCTGCACAAGGGATTCCCCAAGGACGTCGCTGGAGGGGGGGGATAGATGTTTGTTATGGCAGGGTTGTCACGGGATGGTGGTAGATAGGATGCAGAGCATCATAGACTGTGGAGGTGGGATATGGGAATATAAGCCTAATCAGCCATATTAAAGAATGTTTGTTACTTGGGGATTTAGGATAGGGCAGTCCGCAGGAGGTAGCTGTGATTAGGAGGGTGGATAATGCTATAATTGTGCTGGAAGGCAAATGCTTTCAATGCTAACCTAGTTTGGATTTCAAACTGCTACCGTTGGATGGGATGTGAGTTACGTGTACAAAATAAACAACTACATACATCTCTGTATGTTGGTTTGTGGATTTCTATCTCGGGTCTACTAATGTCCAGAAGACTGGCTATCATAAATTGCAGGCAGCCAGCAGCCAGCAGAAGTAGCCTGCAGTACTGCATTCTAACCACTGCACCACTATGGCTCTTTATCACATTACCTAGGTACTATATGGCCCTCAACTGTGATAACTTTCCTAACCATTTCCTAAATGGTTACTATTTGATCTAGGCAACCACTAGACTTTTGCTGAAAAGTTTTGTTGAAAACTGTGATCATGCAGGAATCTCCCCTTCTACAGAACAGCCAGTTAGGGTCAGATTGATTTATACTTTGAAACAATTAGGAAATATCTGTCTGGGGGAGGGATCTCAGAGGGCTGTAATGGCAAATTATTAGCATATTGTTGCAGCAAAATCCATGTCATGCCCTTGGTAGAGTTGGACCCTGAGGGAGAGGAGGAACAGCTAACAGGGAGTGTAGGTGTGGCTCTGGAGGTTGTGGAGGAGACTGGGGAAGGGCAGAGGCTGACTGGGCAGTCAGAGGAAGAATCAGGGCCATCCCCTCTTCATCCTAGGGCATGCAGGGAGGAATGGAGAAGGAAACAACAACAAGTGGCCATGATCCCCCTCATTAGTTTCAGCTGGGGAGAATAATATATAAGAGAGACGGTTAAAACACAGTGTTTCCAGAAGCAAAGCATGATTTATTTTGGGCTGTAGTTATCTTGGTAGGCATCCTTCCAACAGACTGTGCCTTGTTATCTCCTTGAAGTTGGTAATTACTTATCCTGGTCCATTGTGGAATTTCCTTCATTGTAGTTTGTTTTGGATTTTTTATTTCACCTCTATCTGCTCATTAAGTTCGGACTGTATTGCTTTCTTTTAAAGACTATTTTTGAGTAAGTTTTATCTCCAACTGAGAATTATTGAACAGTGGGGCCAAGTTGGACGCATTAAAGGACATTTATTTACGTTTTGGATTTTGTTACGTTTGTGTTACACTCCGGGTCATCACAATCCATCCAAGTTGAATTTATAACTTTTTTCAGGTAACATTGTTTTAATGTCTGGTCTTGCTGAGCAGTTTGGTTTAAATGATACTTCAATTACTATATATATATAAAATACCAGTATTGCACAACCTAGGAATATCAGGAATACTGGAAAGACTAGAATCCTATTTTTGCCAGGAAAAAAAAATGGCCACATCAATAAAATCACTTGACTCCGACTTGAATCAGATGGTACGTCCTCCCCTCTTTATCTACATAAAAATAAAAGTATAATTTCTACCTTATTTTTTTAAAGAATTTATGATCTTTTCTCATAATGGTGTGGATGTTGCTTTATAAATTCATGATAAATGGAAAGCAAAATTTATTATGTTTAAATCAAAGTTTTAAAACTGTCTCTAGGTGTCTTTTAATTTAATTTTTTGTAACATTTTAAAAAGAGCTTATTACAGCAGACATAGAATAGATAAATCTGTTTGCAATAATAACCCGAGTCTGCAGATATCATCCATTTAATTAGTGCATGTTATTTTGAGATATTGCTAAATACTTGCCCATTTGCAGCAGTAGGGCACAGAAATTAGACAATCCTATTAACAGAATGATCTTAAAGATGATAAAGATGTTGATTAGTTGGCTTTAAAAAACTTACTTAATATTCTTTCCATTATTGTTCAGTATCCACTATGTATATCCACCTGGGATTACTGTATAAAATATTTTTGGGAAAAACACTTTATTATAATTATTTATGATATTTATCAGTATGTTTTATTTCTTAAGCTACTGATGTGATCCAGAATTTCAAAGAAGTGTATCCATTTCCCTGCTAGAATTAAGTATTAGGTTATCTATAATTTTTACAGCTTGCAATTTTTCATGTAATTATTAATTTAAAAAAAAACTAACGAAAAGTATTGTATTCCAGGACTATTATTCCTGATATTTCTGAGACTTGGATGCGAGACAGAGTAGTTAATTTGTGAATTAATTAAATGACTGAACAATTGAACAGTGCTGTTTTTTCTGCTTTATGTACTTTTCCAGATATGATTTGCTTACCTGTGTACTTGCATCATTTAATAATAAAGGTAAAATAAGTCTCCCACCTCAACCACACTTTTTCAAGTTACTGATCAAGTTTAAGACCTTACTAGATCAATGACATATTTTGAGAATAAGATGTGCGTTTTAGTATGTAACATGCTTGTCCATAAGTCAAGGTGAATTTTTGCTCCTGGCAAAATAATGTACTGTCATTCATTGATAAAATCCTGTAATTAACTGATTGTGGAGATTGTACTTTATGCTAAGCTGGTGCCAATATACGTAATTTGAAAATTGAGATATACATTTACGATATAGAACGACCCTTCAATAGTAGAGTATTCTGAAAGTGTTATGATTCATTAGTCTCCCACACAAACCATTTACTGATTGAATTTTTCAATTGATAGATTATGAATTAATATTGTTGCACTTTTACAGCAACAAATTTTTCCGTCTTTTTAAATTGCATATTCCTAATAAAAATTACAGAGCCAAGCAAATCTGCTTTTTTAATAAAGAAAATTAAACATATCTCAAAACAGATTACAAGCATAACATGAGAACATGTCCTAGACTGATGGTAAATGTGGATTTTAAAAGACTTGATAATTGATATTATTTTAACATATCTCCCTATGGAAATCAGCATAACTACAGCATCTTTTGCCTGGCTCGTATCATAAAGATTGTTTTACCCTTTCTCAGAGGTTATGTACTGTATATCTTATTACTATTTGTAACACTGTTTCAACTCTGGAAGTCCTATTTAAAATAGAAGGTCAGATTAGGGCTGGGATTAAAAAATTTTAACAACCGGTTCTGTGGACGTGGACTAATTTGTGGGTGTGGGTTGGTAGTTATGTGACTGGGTGGGCATGGCTTGCTGACTGGGTGTGGCTAGCTGGTCATGTGACTGGCTGGGCATGGTTTGGTGGTCATGTGACCAGCTGGGTGTGGCTAGTGGGTCATGTGACTGGCAAACCAAATATGCTTAATGGCCAGTTGTTTAGCAAGTGTTCCAATTTACGATTAACCTCCCCAGAGCTACTTGACCTGTTTTTGGTGTTTTGATAGCGATGCATGCACGCACATGCACACACATTTATGACCAGACACACCATCCCACACAGTCTTGTGACTGAGGTTTTCTATGTTTTTTCCAGTTTCCAACAATTCCTTCTGGTTTCTGGTTAAAAATGCCCATTGGGGAAAATGGACTTGTTTAACAACCACAGTGTTTGCTTAATGACCACAAGGTTCACCATGATGTTTGCCTAATCTGGGTCTGCAACCTTAAACACTCAAAGAGCCATTTTTCTATTTTCTTTTAAACAATTATCTCTGTATGTGTGTGTGTGTGTGTCTTGTCTCTCTGTGTGTGTGTGTCTTGTCTCTCTCTCTCTCTCTTTCCCTCCCTCTCTCTCTCTCTCTGTCTCTTGTCTCTTTCCCTCCCTCTCTCTTTCTCTCTCTCTCTCTGTCTCTCTCTTTCCCTCCTTCCCTCCCTCCCCCCCCCTCTCTGTCCATCCCAGGGGGGAGGAATATAAGTCACTTTTTTTAGTGATGTTGTAACTTTAAATAGAGGCTAAACAAATAGTTGTAAGTCAAAGACTATCTGTATCTGCAGCATTAACCTTCCAATTAGCATCTAACTAGATTTCAGCTACATCTCTGCACCAGGCATAATAGGATAATTTCCTTATTCCCAAAATGCAGGAAAATAACCCAGGCTTACAAAAGTTGTACTTCTGAGCGTTTTTCAAGTTTAGCAACTTTAAGATATGTGGACTTCAATTTCCAGAATTCCCCAGGCAGCATGAGACCTGATCATTTGATTACCCCCAAGTCAGTAACATGAAAGAATTAACAACTTTAAAGATACTGAGCATTGTATCTCTGTATGAATTGATTTAATAAGATTGCCTACTTACCACACTCATGTCTCTGCTTGGACAGAAGCATCAAGGCACTTCTACTGGATTGCCCCTTGTACCAAGGCTCTGATTTAATATTGCTTCCTCCTCCTCCTCCTCACTAAATGCATGGATTGACTTCAAATGAATGTTATCTATTTTCTACTGGTGGATTAATCTATAAAATGTGATATAAACTGCCCCTTCATCATAAGGACATAGCTTTAAAAAATAAATCCCCCGTTTAAATATTTCTTCCAGGATGGCTGTTCCTAGTCCATTAAAATGTTCTAGGGTTAGTGCTGTCTTAAATTTAGAGATTGGTATTTGGTTTAATTATATTAGTGTAAAGCAGCAGAGACTGACTACTGAAAATCATACCTAGGAAGGCCAGCAAATCTAATTGCCTTTCTACTATATAACATAATTTTAAGGCTTAGTATTACCAGTTTATAGCCCATCATAAGCACTACATCCCATGAAAAGCCATAACACAGCAATTTCCAATGAATTAGTCAATTAAATAATGTTAAACTACTTTCTTTCCACCAATCTGGGCTGAAACAGAATTAAATCATATCTGCTTCTTTGTTGTCTGAATGGATTTTATAGGAAGAAGGCTTAATTTCACATCCACATGCACCAGCCACTTCCCACTTGATTTACCTAATTTAGCAAGCATGGAGAAGGTAGTCAGCAACAGCAAACCTAACTCAATATCTCTCAAATGGGATAGGCACAGAGCCCAGGAGGTGGGGTAGGGGAGAGAGAAAGGGATTCTTGCTCCAGGCTACTTTAAAATGATTTAAAGCAGGGGTTGCCAACCTTTTGGACCTCAGGGACCACCAAACTCATACTTTTAAATCCCAAGGACTACTAATACAATTTTTTTAAAAAGCTAATGTATTTAATATAATTTTTTTATGTTAAATATAAATTTAATACACACACACACACTTATTTAATTATAACAAAAATGTAAATACTTAATGATAACAGAATAAAACATTTCAGGCTGGAAGCCTCCCCCACCTGGCACCTTGCAAAGAGACAAAAGAGCGGGCAGTGTGTGTGTGTGTCTGAGCTGAGGGGCTCGGGGCAAATTCTGCTGGGAGAAGCAAAGGCAGAAAGGGGGCTTTACTCTCCTTGGGGGGCAGCATCCCTTGGCTGCCACTCCAGGGGCTTCTCAGCAGACATCTGCCTACAGAAGGACTGCCACCCTCAGTGATTAATTGGGAGGAGGGAAGGGGAGAAAGTGGGACCTCCTTTCAGATCCTGGGTGGAGGATTGAGAGGATCAGATCTGCAGCTGAGGAAAAGCTGGGGGGGCTCTTCCAGCCTCACCTGGGGACAGACAAGGAAAGATGTCCCTAGGGGGACTTCCCTCGCTTACACTTTGCTGCCAAACCCAGCCACAGACAGTGATTATTTGGAGGTGGGGGAAGGGACACACAGAGAGAGAAAGCACTTCTTGCATTACTAGGGAAGTAAAAGGAGGCAAAACAAAGCTCACGCTTTCACCGAGACCTACAAAGCGCTAATCTACTGTGTTCCAGGAGTTCTTCGAAATCACCAAATGCTCCCACTTGCAGTTCTCATGCCTCCTGGCTTTTCGAGGGACCCTGGAGTCAGATCCCTGAGATGCATGTGCCAACTAGCTCCCACACATGGCAGGAGGTGGCAACAACAGTCCTCTCCTCCAGTGCCCACTGTTAGCTCTTCCCATTAGTTCTCTAGTTTTAAATTGCTCCTGCCTCTTTCTCTTTCCTTCCCCCTTGCCTCATGCCCATGTGCAGGCAGCCAAGGAAAGGAAGACGGAACCGTGTACAGCTCTCGGCTCCTCCAACCCTCACTGCCTCTCCCAACATCGAAGCCTCGGAGATGCAGTCAAAGCCGCTGCAGCGGTAGCACCCTGAGTTGCTTACTTCTCCACTACTGCTTCCTCCTCCTCCTCCAGCATCTCCTTCTCTGGGTAAGGTGATTCTTGTCACTGCATTTTTTTGGTTTGTCTGCCAAGCTCCTAAGCTAATATTATAGCAAGCAGGTGTCTGCTAGCCAGCAGCATTTATTATCTTGTCTCCATAGTAATGAGATAAGAAAGTCTTGTGATGTCTGAGTTTACTGCGCATGTCTTAAAAAGTTTTATACTTCACCTCCTTTGTAACTTCCTTTGTACTTTTTCTTTTCTTATATGCCTTGGTGTGAGATTAAGGAAGCTGCCGGTATGGAGCTTCATTAGGTTTTCTTATTTTTATAAATAAAAATGTTTCTTAGATTACTTTCCGGGTCTAATTTTATTAGCGTTGACAGCAAAGAAAAGTACGGTCTATCACCTCTAATTAGCAGGGATGTTTTGGAAGGTTTTTACTCCCTGACAAAAGGTTTTTTTCAAAGCCTTGACAATTCTTAAGTAACTGAGCATGCTAAGGCAACTCAGGGCTCTACCGCTGTGGCAGCTTTGCCTGCATCTCTGAGGCTTCGAAGTTGGGAGAAGCAACAAGGGTTGGAAGAGCCGAGAGCTGCACACGGCTCCATCTGCCTTTCCTTGGCTGCCTGCACGTGGGCACGGGGGGGGGAAGAAAGAGAGAGAGAGAGGCACGAGCAATTCAAAACTAAAGAACTAATGTGGAGAACTAACAGTGGGCGCTGGGGGAGGGGACTGTTGTTGCTGCCACCCACTGTGTGTGGGAGCTGGTTGGCGTGTGCATCTCAGGGACCTGACTCCGGGGTCCCCTGAAGAGCTGGGAGGCTCAATAACTGTGCACCCCAGATTAATTGCTTTCGGGAGCCATTTCTTTTGTGGTCCACCAAAAATTTTCCACCCATCAGTGGGCCGCGGCCCACCGGTTGACGACTGCTGATTTAAAGCATGGCTCAGCTCCAGCAACGCTTCCTGGAACTTCTCCTTGTAGCACTCAGCTTCTTGGCTTTTATTTTGAAATCCAGAATTCTTAGATTTCGAATGCAGCCGGAGGAGCAGTGCTGGATTTTAAAAAGCAAGCAGTTCAGTGCTACAAGAAGTGCCTTGAAGCCAAATGAATTAGTCAATTAAAAAATTAAACCATAACTGCTCCTTTGTTTTCTGAATGGATTTTATAGGAAGGAGGCTTAATTTCACACGCTCACACACACCAGCCATTTCCAACTCAATCTACCTCATTTAGGAAGCATGGAGGACGTAGTCAGCAACAGCAAAACTAACTCAATATCTTCCAAATGGGATAGGTACAGAGGGGAGGGGGGAGGACAGAAAGGGATTCTTGCACCAGGTTTAAAGCCCAGCAGCTCCAGCAACATATCTTCAGCCTCATTGGAGGCGAGTGGCAGGGAGGGGAAGGGGCAGGGCCAGCCAGGGGCATGATTTGCCACTTTTCCAAACTGGGTAGAATCCCACCCCAGGGTCATAAATTGCCACCAACCATTAGATATGCTTAAAACATTATACAGACCACAGTTATAAAGCTAGAAAAAGTAGGTGTTATTTTAGTTTACCCACACACACAAAGCTGTAATAAAAATCCATCCATCCAAAAAAGACGTCAAATGGAATGCTGTTAGGTTTTATTTATTTATTTAAAGCATTCATGTAACCATCCATTCTTTACCAAACTTTGGCTGGCTTATGATTATCAATATGCCAGTAAAATTTACAGTAAAGAAAACATGAGTCTGTGTTTCAATACTTCACAAAAGCAGCACATTTTTAGGTAATAACTTCAGTGCTATTGAGCGTGGGTTCTGCTCCCTATTTATATACAGTAGCTTGTCTTAGGAGTTAGCAGGGATGCTATTTACTTTTGGTAGTTCAAATACTTCACATAACAGGGACCAAAACCCTATATTCAATAGTTATGATGTTATTATCAAATTGGGTAATGAAACATCTGCAAGCAAACAAGCAAACTCAGAGAGTACCATGGTTTGCACAGTTCAACCCTGAGCTAAATATATTTTCTTCTATTGGATTTTGCTTTAGATAATCTTTCTCCCTATTTCATTTCATTTCATTTCATTTCATTTCATTTTCTTTCTTTCTTTCTTTCTTTCTTTCTTTCTTTCTTTCTTTTTGTAATATATTTAGCAAAAGTGGATAGGATCATTCAAAAACAAATATATTGGAAGAGGCAATCAGAGACTTCTCATTTAATGCATCTGTATTTCTTTTAGTTATATTGCATGGTCTTATTGTACATGGTACATTATACACAGTATATCCTTTATGACACACTATATTTCATTTCATATCTTTAAGCTTTATAGCAATGAGCACATAGTATTTTTATGCATGTGGCCCAAGCTGTCTAAAATAATTGTGCCATTGTTAGATTCTGTACAAAGAGCTATTTGCTGTTTATTTTAATTGCTAACAGAATACTCCTGTCAAGGATTTAACCAGAAATGTGAATATTAGACAGAGAAAGGCAAGGAAGTGTTCAAATTCTTTGAATTCCAGCTGCATTAGCATCTTATTAGTTTTATAAGTAATAAAAATATACAAGAATTACTATATTTGTTATTTATTTGTTTGTTATTTATTTATTTATTTATTTATTTATTTATTTATTTATTTATTTGACTTATATGCTGCCCCCTCTCCAAAAAGGACTCGGGACGGCTCACAGCTAAAAATACAACAATAAATAAGTTAATTAAAAGCATATTAAACAAGTTAAAGCCAAATTAAAATTAAAACCCATAGCTAAAATAGAACCAACCCCAGAGAATCAGCACAGCCCAGATTGTAAAAAGAGCCAGGTCTTCAAATCGTGGTGGAAGGTGCGAAGATCGGGGGCCAGCCAGAGCTCCAGTGGAAGAAGATTCCACAGAGTGGGAGCCGCCACAGAGTAGGCCCTCCCCCAGGTCACCACCAAGTGACATTGAGTCACAGACGGCACCCCGAGGAGACCCCATATGTGCGCCCATACAGGGCGATTAGTATTTGATGTTGAGAGGAGCCGTTCTCGTAAATAACCTGGGCCCATGCCATGCTGGACTTTGAATGTTAATACCAGAACCTTGAATCTCACCCGGAGGGCAACTGGAAGCCAATGCAGGTCGCGCAGGAGGGGTGTAACATGGGAGTATTGGGAAGCTCCCAATCACTACCCGCACGGCCGCATTCTGCACCAGTTGAAGGCTCCGAGTGGTACGCAAGGGCAGTCCTAGGTAGAGAGTGTTACAGTAGTTGAATCGGGAAATGATGAGCGCCTGAGTGACTGTGCGCAGGGCATCTCGGTCCAGGAATGGGCGTAACTGGCAAACCAGCCGGATCTGGGCAAAGGCCCCCCTGGCCATGGCCCCCACCTTCTCCTCCAATTTGAGCCGTGAGTCCAGGAGGACCCCCAGATTCTGTGCCCTGTCCACGGGGGGCAACACCTCCTCCCCCATGACCAAAGATGGAACATCCAAGCTGGACCGAGATGTCGGTATGCACAGCCACTCTGTCTTGGCTGGATTGAGTCGAAGCATGTTCCTGTCCATCCAGATCTGCACCGCTTCCAGACAATGGGACATCACGGAGAGAGCATCACTGATGTGGCCTGGGGTGGAGAAGTATAACTGCGTATCATCAGCATACTGATGATAACTCACCCCAAAGCCACGGATGATCTCACCCAGCAGCTTCATATAAATGTTGAACAAGAGGGGTGAGAGGACCGACCCCTGGGGCACCCCACAAGTGAGATACCTTGGAGTCGACCTCTGCCCCCTTGCCGACACTGTTTGCGAACATCCCGAGAGGTAGGAGGAGAACCACCATAAAACAGTGCCTCCCACTCCCAACCTCCCGAGACGCCGCAACAAGATACCATGGTCGATGGTATCGAAAGCCACTGAGAGATCTAACAGGACCAGGACAGAGGAAAAACCCCTGTCCCGAGCCCTAGAGAGATCATCAATCAGCGTGACCAATGCTGTCTCCGTGCTGTACCTGGGCCGGAAGCCCGATTGGTATGGATCCAGGTAGTCCCCTTCCTCCAGGAAAAGTGGCAATTGCTGGGCCACCACACTCTCAACAACCTTCGCTAAAAAGCGAAGGTTGGAGACGACAAAGTTGTTCAACGTGGCTGGGTCAAGGGCAGGCTTCTTCAGAAGGGGCCTCACCACCGCCTCTTTCAAAGCGGCAGGGAACAGCCCCTCCCTTAACAAAGTGTTGACCACTGCCCGGAGCCAGCCGCATGTGACCTCCCTGGAGGCATAAACCAACCAGGAAGGGCACGGGTCCAATAAACATGTGGTGGAGCTCAGCTGCCGCATAATCCTGTCCACTTCATCCTCAGAAACAGGATCGAACTCAGTCCAGATGACATTGGCCAAACCACTCGCATCCCCATCCTCAGGCCACTGCAAGTCCAAGCACAACCCTTCCCGGATCTGAGCAATTTTATCCTGCAGATACTGGCCAAATTCCTCAGCTCTGCCCCGCAAAGGGTCCACCACCACCCCCAGCTGGAGGAGGGAGCGAGTGACCCCAAACAGGGCAGCCGGGCTGTTATCTGTGGATGCTATGAGGGCGGAGAAATAAGATCTTCTCGTCGCCCTCACCGCCACCAGGTAAGTCCTAATATGGGCTGTTAGCTGGGCTCAGTCAGATCCAGAGTGGGTCACCCTCCACCTGCTCTCTAGTCCCCTTCTGCGATGCTTCATCTCCCGGCACTCCTCGGTATACCAGGGAGCTGACCGGGATCTGCGCCAAGTAAGGGGATGCATGGGGACAACCCTGTCGAGAGCCCCCACAGCCGACTGTTGCCAGGTAGCCACAAGGACCTCGGCAGGGCTGTGGGTAAGGGGTGCAGGAAAAAACCCCAGCTCTGCCTGGAACCTCTCAGGGTCCATCAGGCATCTGGGGTGGAACCATCTAAGTGGCTCCTCATCCCAGTGGTGTGGGGCAGCTTGATGGAAGACCAACCGCAGGAGATAGTGGTCTGACCATGAAACGGGGTGGATAACTATGTCACCACCCCCCAGACCACTCCGCCACTGCTCCGAGACAAAAACCAGGTCGAGCATGTTACCCCCCCCTCATGAGTCGGGCCATCTATTATCTGGGTCAGGCCCATGGCCTCCATGGAGGCCATGAACTCCTGGGCCAAACCCGACGCCTGTCCCAAGGAAGGCAGGTTGAAGTCACCCAGAACTATAAGCTGTGGGAACTCCACCACCACCCCCAAGACAGCATCAAGGAGCCCAGGCAGGGCAGCTGAGACATAGCTGGGGGACAGGTATGTAAGCAGCATGCCCATCTGACCTGCAGGCCCACACTTCAGGAGGAGGGATTCACACCCACCTATCTCCAGGGCAGGGACCTCCCTTGGAAACAGGGTCTCCTGAATAACAACTCTGCATCACTGAGACCTGGTTGGGCCCGGAGGGTGGAGTCCCTCTAGTTGATATCTGCCCCCCAGGTTTTCGGGTGTTGCACCAGTCATGACCCCACCCCCCCTTCCCTGGGGTCATGACTGGTGCAACTGGCAGAGACTCACCCTAGGTCTCGTGATCTAAACCAGGTTGGCTTGTTAGATATACTGGCATTAGCTACTTAAATGGAATATATTCTTGTAACAAAATTTTAAGTTTATTTATTATGAAGTAAAGACATAAGAGTAATAAATAAAATAAATTATGAGTGTATAATTATTTTTTAAAAAGGCATTAAACCTATGTGCAAAATATATAAAACTGCTGAAGAGCCAGTTAGAGAAAAAAATGTTGTAAGCTTTTTTTTTCTTTAAAGGAGCTCATCCAGTAAAATAATATTGTAAACAAATTCATTCTTGATTCTTTTCTCTGGTTTAAGAAATTTACTGGTTTAAAATAATCCAGTATACCCAGTAGAAATCATTAAATAGTCCATTAAATGTATCACTAAAATTATAATTGAAAGCTTTGAGCTTTGGTGGCTCAGGCTGTTAATTGCCTGCTCTTAAGATCCAGCTGTCTACAACTACTGTAGGCTCGAATCCCACCAGGCTCAAGGTTGACTCAGCCTTCCATCCTCTCGGGGTAGGTAAATTGAGGACCCAAGATTGTTGGGGGCAATTAGCTGACCTTGTAAAAATGCCGCTTAGTAATAAGCAGGCATATACAGTGGAATGAAGGCTATTGCTGAGTGCATTGGGTTGTATCCCAAAAATTGTAAGCCGCCCTGAGTCTTCGGAGAAGGGCAGCATATAAATGTAATTTAAAAAAAAATGACAACATAAACTTGGTGTAAGGATGAACATATGGGCACAAACTAGCTTTCAAATGGCTGCATAATTCTAAAATCTTTTTTACAGTTATCTGCAAGTATAAATGTTAGGCTATATTTCTAACAGTAATAATGCCAAAAAGATAGATGGATTATGATACAATGATGCAAGTGCCACCATTCTATGGTCAGGTTGAAATGTTGAGGCAGCTTTTGCATTTTGCTATCCCGCATGTTTACCTTCCCTGTGTTGGAAGAAATGTCCATCTGGGTTCAGTTCCAAGTGGGGAGAAAGACACTTAAAACATGGAGGATGATTGGAAAGATGGTTTAATGGAACAGAACCATTAAGCACATGGTCCTGGTGCAGCTGAACACATGGAATGGAGACTGAGTGTTATTTATACCCTCTCTTGGGCTTTGAACTTGAACTTCCTGTTCCTGTGGCAAGGGCATGTATCTTATTGGTTGTCAGACTCCAAGGGAGTGGGTGTCTTAGCCAGGGATGGGATCCAACCGGTATAACTACTGGTTCTGTTGCTCTGCCTCGTGCGCACATGCGCGAGTTGCATGAGTTGCACGAGTGCAATTTATGACCTGTGGAGCTGCCCAGACAGCTGAGTAGTGCTGCGTGTGGATGCGCAGTGGTTGGAAAAGCCCTTTTTTCCTGCTTTTTCAACCGCAGCTGTGCCATACAAAGCAGCTGAGGTTGAAAAAGCAGGAAATAAAGGCCAGGTAAGAGCCCGGGCAGGCAGAACCGGTTCTGTGTCTGCTGCTCTTCAGAACTACCAGTTCTACAGAGGTGGACAGAACCGGTAGAATTCCACACCTGGTCTTAGCTAACTTTGCAGGCTGTCTGTGTCCCGGGCTTGGTTGAATCTTGCTGGGTGATGCAACAGCTGAATGGTTTTGCCCTGAAGAATAATCCCATTATCCTGGAGTTGAGGTCTTTTGTTTTATAGATAGGCTGGGCCAGTCTTTTGTCTTGTAGATAAGCTGGCACCAAAATATCTTCTGGGGGCAGGAAGCTGGGGCTGAGTTTCTGTTTTTAATAGCATGTTTCTCACTTTCTCATCCAGGGAAATATAATAATCTGCCTTTTTAATATTTCCTAAAATATTGTATTCTTCTAGGAGACAGATGGGTGCTAGTGCAGGAAATCCTTTGATACCAAGTTATACCTAGCCACATATAGGATTAGTCTGTTTCATTAATATCACATCCTCATTAGGTTGAATACAAACTTAATATTATTAACCATAAACCTATTATGAACAGAGGGATCTAAGTTAAATTAAGTCACACATAACTTAGCAATAACACTGAAGTCAAATAAACTAATGAATGTAAAATTCCATTAACTTATACAGATCCACACTAAGTATGAACTACATCTGGATCTAAGTTATTGCTTCAATTGTTGTAAAATCTTCATTTTTATTTATTGGATCAAGTAATAAGAACGTTTGTTTTTTATTATCCAGCTTAAGCTACAGTTTTAAATTTCATTAGAATATTTGCATGAAATTTGTTGAATTTTATCTTATTAATTAGAAAATTATGAAATGGTTTCAACTACACAGTTTGCTGTTACATAGAAAACATTAAGAAGGTGCCATTGCTCAGTTTCTGCATTTTTGTTGCCATTTTTTTTTTCAGGATAGTTGTCCTATACATTCCTTTTTTAGAACCAGATTTATAATAAGTTGCAGTCAGTAAATTCCATTTTTTTTCACATGCAGAAACTATTATATTATAGAATCTGTCTACTGAGTGTGATTAATTGATCTATTTTAAATAATTCCAGGGCTGTTTCTAATTATCTTGGAGTATGATCTCTGCCCAGAAAAAAAAAATGCTGAACTGGAATTCAGCTGTTTCCCAGTTGAATTCTATGCACACATTCCAATCTAAATGCCTTATATTGGCATCATTAGAGAGTTCTGCAACTAGGGAAGATTTGCAAACCAAACACATAGAATTCTCTTCTTGGCTCTATGGATGGTATGTGTTTTCTCAATCTCAATCATCTGATAAAGCACTGGGAGTCTGAGGTGTTTTGACAAGTTGTGCAGTATTTAACTATTTCTAACATTGCACTCTTTTTGACACAGGACTCTGGCATTGTTGCTGGATCTGTTAGAGCCATTCTTCAGCTTAGGAGAAGAGTCCAAGTTCTCCCACCATAACTGGGACTTTTGTTTTTACTTTCAAATTTTCCTTAAGGTTCTGGCCTGTTTCTTGTTCCTCATAGTCCTTCTTCCTGAGATCACTGTTGCTTGGCTTTGCTACATTTATCACCACCACTGTCTTCTGGTTCTTGTCTACTGCCATGATGTCTGGTTGATTGGCTAGAACCTACCTGTCTGTCTGGATCTGGAAGTCTGACAAGATTTTAGCACTGTTATTCTCCACAGGCCTCTGTAGAATCTTCCATCTGGACTTGGAAGGGTCTAGCCCCATACAGCAGATGTTCCTATATACAATGCCAGCCACTTGACTGCGCCACTCAGTGTATGCTGTACAGGTATTCCTCAACTTAAGATTACAATTGAGCCCAAAATTTCCATTGCTAAGTGAGACATTTGTTAAATGCCCCATTTTACAACTTTTCTTGCCACAGTTGTTAAGTGAAAAATTGCAGTTGATAAGTTAATAACTTGGTTGTTAAAGTGAATCTGACTTCCTCATTGACTTTTCTCATCAGACGGTCACAAAAGGTGATCACACGACTCCGGACACAGCATAATATGGAATAGTTGCCAAGCATCTGAATTTTGATCACATGATCATGAGGATGCTGCAGGTTGTAACTTTGAAAAACAGTCATAAGTCACATTTTTAGTGTCATCGTAACTTTGAGTGGTCACTAAATTTATTTTATTTATTTATTTTTAATTACATTTATATGCCGCCCTTCTCCGAAGACTCAGGGCGGCTTACAATTTCTGGGATACAACCCAATGTGCTCAGCAATATGAACTGTTGTAAGTCAAGGACCACCTGTATCTGCCTGCATCTTTTACTCTGGTACTGGACAGAGTTTCTTTTTATGATTTTTTTATTTAACATCCATAAGTGCTGGGTGAACAGTGTATTATCTGGGTCATATATACCTTGCATACAATTCTGATAATAATATTTCCATTTAAGTATACACAATCGTAATTTTTCAACTTCTAACATTTGTGTATATATAATAATTACAATATGTTCTATTATATTTCAGTATATATAATACTATTTTCCCAATTTCTATTTTCTACTCCTTTTTTCTAACCCTTAATAAAATAACCACTACGTTAAAAATATTCTATATCTATCCATCATCTCTTGTTCTTTTTAGAATTTAATTCTTATTAACTTTTGGTGAATCTTTCTTAATTATCCTCTGGTATCTTGTAACTCATTTTATCATGTTTATGTAATCTATACATTTCATCTGCCACAGCATCTATCTCTTGCTGTTGAATCTCTAGAGCACCCATCCGCAGCTCCACCATTTTTAGATATTTCTCTTTATTCTCTTTTGATTTTTTTAAAAAATATTCTATTTGTGCTGTGTTAGAGATTATTGCTGTCTGTTCCATCTCTTTGTCTGCTTGTATCATTTTTGGAATTATCTCCTCTATTCAGCTCTTTTTGATTTCTCCTCTATTTTCTGAGTTTTTTGTTCATTTTTTATTGTCATTTGCTGGGGTTTTCCTAATCTCACAGTATCTTGCATCAATTCCACCATCTCCCCATGATTCCTTGTTATATCTTCCTTAATACATTGAAACATCAGTAATATTTCTTTATGGACTCCATTTGTTCTCCCCTGCTGAGACATTTTGTGCTGATATAATACACTAACCACTGCTTCATATTCCACCAAAATTTCAATATTCCAATTGTCCATAAACACCAAAAACACCAGTATTAATAAAATTTACACAGCCCTGGAACTGTTCCTCAAAATCCCTTAAATTTATAGTCTTTAAAATTTTCCAGCTTGTACCTTTTAAGTATTGGCTGGGTTTTGCAGTGTTCACGGAGATCTTCTATCCCATAACCATCCAGCTGTGATGCCAACCTGTCAAAACCAGGGTTAGACTGTTTCTGAGGGTGGTAGTTCCATTTCTGAAAATCTGATGCTTTGTGCTGTTCTTATGCTGCTTGATCATTGCCTAAGTGCTGTCTTGTAGTTCATCCTTTGCAGCCACTGATATAATTTCTTAATGTCTGCCAACTCATCTCTGTTTATGGTGTGAGAAATATTTTGAGGAATATTAAAAAGACAGAATATTATATTTCATCAGTATTGGAAGAAATATCCTTCTGGGTTCATTTCCAAGTGGGAAAGAAAGACCCTGGAAACATGGCAACTGCTTGGAAAGATGGTTTAATGGTGGACAGGATCACATGCCTTGGATGAAGAAAGAAGTACAGAGATGCTGAGAGTCCCTTGGTTTTATACCCTCTGTTGCGATTTGAATTTGAGCTTGTATTCTGACTGGTTGTCAGACTCCCATGGGACCATGCAGGGACAACTCTGTAGGTTGTCCTGAGTCTGAGGCTTGGTTGAGGCTTGCTGGATGATGATGTAATGAAAGGGCTTTGGGCAATTTCTATTATAGCTCTATCTGGACTAGATCTTTGTTATGTAAAATAGACTGGCCTAGGCCAGAGTAATGGTCCATTAGCAAAGGTGGAGGGTGGGGGGGCTGAGTTTCTGCCTCTGAGTACTGGCATATCCTTCTGCCCCCCCCCATTGGGCTTTGCTTTTGAGCCAGGACAAAATTAAAACAACAAAATTTCCTTCCCCCCTTCAATCACAGCCCTCTAGGCTTTCCCTCTTGTATACAGAAGGTCCCACACTCTGATGCCCCCCTTGCCTTTCCTGTCCTGTTGGACACGGCTCTGTGGAGCTAGCAACAGGCAAGAGGGTGGCTAGAAGCCAAACAAAGAAATGAGATCCAGCTGCTGTCCAAGGGTGAAGCCACACACACACACACACACACACACACACTTCTTCTTTCCCTAACAAAAGGTCCTGTGGGTTGAGTTTCTGCCTCTCTGAGTTTCTACTTTTCTTTTTAGGGGAAATATTCTGCCTTTTTAGTATATCCTAAAACCACTCATGCTCTCCAGACTGTTGGTCTTTCTGTGGTTAGGAAATGCACAGAAGAAGCAAGATCCAGTTGTGTTTGGGAGAAGGACCCTCTCTCACACACACATGTAGGCATACATATATTTCCCATGCTTTTCCACATTTTAAAATTGAAATTTTAAAGCAGCCTTTCCAAGCAGCCTTTGAGGTCAAAACTCAAACCCCTTTAAAACCATTTTTCCACATGGCCAAGGTCCAGGAAAACTCACCCACAGACTCAATGGGTCTGTTGCCAGCAAGGTAATCTTATCTGGGCCTGGTTCATTGGTTAGGTTAGCTTGGAGTCCCATCTGAGTCGCCAATTTTTGGAAGAAATATTCTTCTGGGTTCAGTTCCAAGTGGGAAAGACACTGGAAACTTGGTGACTGCTTGGAAAGATGGTTTAATGGAGGATAGGATCACATGCCTTGGGTGAAGAAAGAAGGGCAGAAATGTTGAGAGTCCCTTGATTTTATACTCTCTGTTGCAACTAGATCTTTGTAAAATAGACTGGCCTAGGCCAGAGTAATGGTCCATTAGCAAAGGTGGGGAGGGGGTTGAGTTTCTGCCTCTCTGAGTTTCTACTTTTCTTTTTAGGGGAAATATTCTGCCTTTTTAGTATATCCTAAAATATTTCATTTTCCTAGAAGAGGGGTGGGTTTTAACTTCCAACAGGAGAAATGGAGAAACATGTCTTTTTTAAAGACAGAAAGCAGACTCAGCCTTTCTTAATTCTCCTCCAGCAGATATTTTGTGCCCATTAAGAAAGACTGGGCCAGCCTATCTATCCATGTACTCATCAAACCAATTGGTCAGCTGACTTAGGCCTGCTGTTGGTTCTGTTCATCATCAAACTTTCTTTCCAATCAGCCTCGATGTTCCCATTGTCTTTCTCCCAGCTTGGAACTCAATCAGATGGATATTTCTTCCAACAATTATAAATGCCATGCAGGATTTTGTTTTACTATGGTATTTCCTCTGCTTAATCTTCCTCCTATGTCTGATGCTACCTCAGATATTCTCTCAGCAGCTCATCTTTGGCTACCATCTTACTGATATAGTCCTGGATATTCACCAAATCCCACCTGCCTGCCCTCTTTGCAGCTGCTGTACAGCCTGTGAATATTTTTTTTCATGCTTTTTAATCATCCATCTGCCTCATAGAGGGGCTCTGAGCAATGAATGTTGGACTTGGGATGGAAATCTCCCTACATTGTGAAGAATGTCTGAGTCTTCACACTGACAGTTTTCAAACCTCAACCAATATTAAATTAAACTGTTAATAAATTTAGCAATAAATGGAAGTGGGTGTTTTATTTTAAATTCCAGAACTGAAAACAGCACAATATAAACACAAATCTCCTGCCTTGTTTTCATCCTTTTGCTCCCTACAGCCTTCTGATACAAGCTAAAATAGATTTCTTGTACATAAGTAAGTCTTAAAGTCAATGGCACAATGCAAGCAAAGAAGAGACAATTATAAAACAGTGGCAGAGGGAGCATCTAGATGAAGTGCTAATAGTCAGGAGACTGAGCTATTAGCAGCAATTAAGGAAAGTGCTGGACACAATGATTTACAGTACTTAAATGAGTTACTAGCACTTAATAAGTTTTGAGAAGTGTAAGTAAGAAGGAATCCAAACAATGCATGCTTGTAGTCAGGTAAAGGTCAGCTTCAGCTGAACTCATCTAACAGACTTAATCTCTTAAGTAGCAGGAGAATCTAATAATGTTGAGGATGTACTGAGATAGTGGAAAAGCTAGAAAAGAAACTCAGACAGAAGAACAAGAAAAAGAAAATATGGAAGAAGGCTTTCCTTTTCTAAAACACAATGGCCACAAGTAGATGTAATGCTATAAGTAACATAATAAGGAATAGAAGGGAAAATGAGAAGAAAAGGAGAATATGTAATAAAATAGAAGAAATTAGATATACTGTAACATTTCCATTACAGTATCAAGCAATAATCAGTGGACAAAAATTCAGGAATTGACATGCCAGGAATTGAAACACTATATTATAGGAAATATAAAAATAAGTACAAAAATATTTTCCCCATCCCTAATTGTTTAGGCATTCACACATTCACTGATAACTAAATATAACTTTTCAAGTGGGAACATAAATACATATTTCGTAGTTATGTTAATGCAAGTTGAAGCACAAATATAAGATTAAAATATGGCAAATATGACTCTCAACAAGAACAAAGTGTTGGTAAAAATGTCCATCTGGGTTCAGTTCCAAGTGGGAAGAAAGTCACTGGAAACATCAAGATTGTTTGGAAGGTTGGTTTTAATGCAAAAAAGCACACAGTTGAGAGGGAGAGAGATTTATAACCTCTGTTGGACTTTGAATGTGCTTTCTATTCCTGCAGCAAGAAATGTATCCTGATTAGTTGTCAGACTCCCATGGGGCCATGCAGATGTAACTTTGTAGGTGGTCTTGAGACCCAGTTTGGTTGAATCTTGCTGGGTGATATAATCTTCCCAGGTGCCATGTGGTGAGATGGGTAGAGGGCTAATCCTATCATGTCCTAAGGGTCATGTCTTAATCCCATCACCCTGGAGCTGAAGGGGAGGCAGGGAGCTGCAGGAAACTGCTTTGTCTTTAAAAACATGTTTCTTCTTTTCTTAACCAGGGAAATGTAATATTCTGCCTTTTTAATATTTCCCAGAATATTTCATTCTTCTAGGAGTGGGATGGGTGCTAACTTTCTACAAAAGTAAACTGAACAAATTTAACTTCCAATGTACAAATTGTATTTACAGGAAGAAACTTGAATACTGTACATTGATGAATGATAGTAACATCAACAAATACCAGTTAATTAGGATATCAAGTACATTTAATAGTACAATCATTTATAATCTTTTTATCAGTGGAAAAATGTTTTATTTCATAGTAAAACATATTTTCACTTAAAATAACCTCTCTGAGGATGTAGCCAGGGTGGGATTTTACCGGTTCTATCAGATTCTATAGAACCCCTTGTTAACTTTCTAAGCAGTTCGGAAACAATAGTTAGAAGCAATCTCCTTTTGTTTTTTTCCACCCTTATTACATTCTTGGCAGACAGCCTAGACTTACTGCCTCCACAGCTTTGGGGGCTTGGCTTTCTTAAAGGGGAAGGGTTGTTTTAAGATTTTTACACTGCTGTTGGGAGCAAATACTTCCCTGGACAATCAGCACTTTGAAGAAGTAATTGAATAATGAAGCAAAGCTTTTAGTGACAGGGAACCAAGATGAGTGACATTCAGCAAGGCTTCTTGGCTAGCTAGAAAGATTGACATTCAAATGTGAATTTACATACTCTTTCTTAGTTTTGGTCTAAAACTGGTTTTTGGTGAAGGTTAATCCTGAGCTTATTGATGGGATAATTTTCCCTATTCAGCTTCAACAAGCAACAGCTACTACCCCGAAAATAAGACCTACCCCGAAAGTAAGACCTAGTGTAAATCTCCAGTTCCAGGAAGACTTTTCAGGGAGCAACCGTGCACCCGAAACACCCCCTACACACTCACACCCACTATTTGGCACCATAAATATATAAGACCTACCCCCAAAATAAGACCTAGTGTGTTTTTGGGAGCCAAAAAAATATAAGACAGTGTCTTATTTTCGGGGAAACACGGTATTGTGATTTAATTATTTGTATTGTGTTTGAAATTTTTCTTGCCTCATGGTTTCTTTTTCTATCTGGGGAAGGGGTCTTCCTTCACTGCTTTAATACTATCTGGCACTGTCCTTTTGGGGTATACTTCCAAGAGGAAGGATGCAAGCTTGGCACCAATTTTTTTTACTGCCTTTCTGGGGGGCATGTGACCTTTCCTATCTTGTGAGATGAGTGAGACCAGCAGTATTTTTAAGTGATGCAAATGGATCTAAGGTTTGCTTTTCCTGGGTGTGCTTTTCCTGGAGAGCTTAAAGGGTTTCACTTTATGAGCAAAAGTTGGCTGATAGTTATCACTGCATTTAACTATTTTCATTCCTCAAGGTGCTCTGGCACTCTGCCTGATTTGTAACTCTGCCTTGTAGGTATTTTTAATCTAATGATTGGTAGCTTTTTGCAAGCAAAGAAGCTTTTTGTATTTTTGTACAGGTAATCCTTGACTTACAATAGTTCATTTAGTGACCATTCAAAGTTACAATGGCACTGAAAAAAGTGACCTATGACCATTTTTCACACTTATGACCATTGCAGCATCCCCACTGTCATGAGAGGCCAGGTGAGAAGAAGCACTCCTTGACATGAGTGATGTCGAGTTGGCCATGCCCACTCAGTCACATGACCACCAAGCCACACCCACCAACTAAGCCACGCTCACAGAACCAGTTGTTAAAAACTGAATTCCACCCCTGGATGTAGCTATACTTCATTGCAACATGAAATGTATTTTGGTTCAATGTAATCTGAAGAAATTAAGTTTAGTACTGTAATTCTATAATTTCTTTCTAGCAGATTAACAAAAAAAGCAAATTTAACAAAAAAAGCAAATTTAATTTTGAAATACTCATAGACTTGCTTTATTTTTATGGTTAAATGGAAAGAAATTATTGACAAGCCGGGGGAGGCATTGTTTCATGATAGAAAGTCCTAAGTGAAAAAAAACTGAAATCTATGTTGCAATTATCAGGACATCAAATATATTTGGGTTGTTCATAGGTAGCTAGTGAGCTACTAATAACTGTTTGGAGTGATCTGATAGGCATTCATAGGGAAATCTGCTATCTTCCCTGCAGAAAACTGGCAAACCTCTTTCTTTATGAGAGAGCCAGTTTGATGTAGAAGTTAAGATATCAGTAAAATCTGAGAACACATAAATTCTAGTCCTACTGTAAGCACAAAAGCAGCTGGATGACTTTGGATCAGTCACTCTCTCTGAGCTTTAGAAAGCAGGCAACGGGAAATCATTTCCAAAATCTTGCCAGGGAGAAGGCTAGGCAGTTGTCTGGAGTCAATGCTAATCTGAAAGTAGCAAAAAAACAAAAATAAAAACAAAAATCCTAATCCTTGTTGGCTGTTAATTTCTTCATATTGTACTGCATATGCATTTCAGGTTTTACATTAATTTAAGTATCAGGTTTATTTCACGTTTATTATTTTTTAAGCTACCTACATTATCACAGTAACATTTTCCAAGAACTGATAATTTCATGATGACATATGAAATCAAGTGTTTAAGATAGTTGCCTTAACTCTTAAGAATATTCAATGTGTATATTGAATAACTCCAATTAATCAAAGAGGGGACTTTTATATGATTGTGTCCAATTAACATGTTGGTTTTTTGCACCTCAGTGAAACTGTATGAAAGAAGTCTAATATCTGCTTTAATTATGATATAATTACACATATCAGACCACAAATCAAGAAGAACATATGGCAGTTTTTCCAATGAGTTCTTTGTTGTTTCACACCTATAGATAAAATATTGCCAGACTAAGAACTCTATTTACAATATGCTCTGCCTTTACTTCCTTGAATGGGGGAAATTCAGAATTAGATGGAAAAGGGTTGAATCCAGAATAAATTAGCCATTATTTAGTTTCTTACTATTAATAACTTAATAACTAAATAGGGCAAAAGCAATATTAAGCTACTGCTGAATTAAAATGGTAACTGTATAGCTGTATAACATATAACTATTCTTTTACCTGCTTTTACAAATAAAAATATGTTTGGCATGGTCAATTGAACAGATAATTTGGATTTTCAATTGGATATGGAAAATGGAAAGGAAAAGGGTAGACTCTAGTGATATTAATAATACCAAATTTTGAGGAAGAAATCCAGATCTTCATGTGACCAAGAAGAAAAAATAATCTGCCCTCCACAAAAAATTTACAATATTTATCATGGCCCTTATCAGTCATAATCATAAACATACTATGACAATATGATAGTGGCAGTTAGTCATAGTAATCATTTTTAAAAATTAAAGAAAATTATAGGTAGTTCTGCATTCATTTATTGTAAGCTAAAAAATAAGGTGTTTCAAAATTTGGTTTGGTGTTGAACTGTCAGATTCAAAATGTGATATATAGAGACCTCTAGGGACTGAAAATGAAAACTGCAACGCAGATTATGCAGACTAAATTAGATAATAATAATAATAATAATAATAATAATAATAATAATAATATCATCACACTTGGGCTTTTGGAAGAAGCAATCCGGAAAAGGAAACATTCAATTTCTTCTTAAATTAAAATATTTTTGTCTGTCACATATTTACAAGATTTTTTTCTAAATGTGGTTAGTAAAGGGTTAGATTAGTTAAGTTTGTTAAGTTTGTTAATTAAAACTTACATAATTAAACATTTTTAAAAAACTAATATAAAATAAAAGAAGAAAAAATAACAGAAGTACAGAAAGAAAATTTTAAAAGAAATAAGAAAAACTTCAGATTTCCTTTGCAGCAAATATTAAATTAGAAGAAAATACAAACTATTGCTTTAGTCATTTGAGCAAATATAAACGTAATTGCAAAGCTCTCTTACTCTATGATTACAAGAAAGATTATTTAATTCTATTATCCATTTTTGAACATATAATCTTATTGTATTTTTTTTATTCATTGGGGGTGGTTACATACATACATACACCATACATGATAAAAGCCTTTTATGTTTTCCACATTTCCAGAAAATATTCAAAGCACCATAATGCATTCTGGACAACTTTTCTGATGACAGATACCAATGAAACATCATTTTATAAAAACTCTCCTTAAAGCTAAAACATAATGTAAATTTTAGTCCTTTCAGTCATAGAGTGTATTTTCCATTTATCTATTTTAATACTATGATCAAAAATTCTAGCCCATGTTATCATACATTCTTTCAATTGTTCTTCCTTTGTCTCTTTTATCAACAAAAATTTGTACTATTTAGAATAACATATTAATCATTTGTACATAATTCTACTTCAAATTCAATCTTATTCAAAACCATTAAGATATTCTATCTTTTTACCTTTATGCTAATTGTACATGAATAAACATTGACAACTATAACCCATTGTCAAAAATTCTCTGACTTTATTTTATAATTCCCCCTGACAAAATTCTAGTACATCATCTAAAAATAACCATTTACATTTTTGTATTACTTTTTATAAAATGCTTCTTGTGCTGGGAACCACAAATGTACTTTCAAACACAACTTAAATTTGTATTTATTTTACATTCATAAAGTTGACATAATGATTTTTGAAATCTTAACTTTAGCTTCATCATACCATAAATATCCGTGCCATCAAAATCTTAGATTATGTCCTTCCCATCCCTTCTTAACAATAGTTATTCTTTCATCCATTCTAAACATTAGAGAGCAAAGGAAATTTCTAATATTGCAGACCCAATCCTCCTATTTTCTTTGCATCTTGTAGTACCTTATATTTAATTTGAGTTTTTTTTTCATCTTTTTCAATAAATTTAGTCACATCTTTCTGCCACTGTTTAAATGATGAAATAGTTGTCCAAATAAGTATTATTTGATACAGAATCATCATTCGTGGCAAAATATTCATTTTTATCACAGAAATTCTCTCCAACAGTAACAACTGTACTTTACCCCATATTGACATATCATTTTTAATTTCATTCCATGTCTTAATATAGTTATGTTGAAATAACATATAATTCATATCAGAATACTACCCAAATATTTTAACTTCTTTTCAATCTTACATTTCAAATTATTTTCAAGTTGGTTCCTTTATTTGAATTATTAAAACGCTTTTATTTTATTATTTTATTTTTTGTATCACTTAGACTCCATTTGAAAGAATTAGTACAGAATTCTATACTGTTTCAGACTCATATTTTGTGGTCTAAAAGTCATTTAATAAAATTTATTTTGAAATTTTAGCATCCAAACTCTTACAATCCAATCATATATATATTTAAAATGGATCTGCCCTTCTGAAAATTTTCTCTTGAGCAGCCGTTTTTCTGTCTTCATCAATCCTAAATTGTACATCAAATAAAAGACTTGTAATAATTTACCTTGTGTAATATTAATATTTTCCTCAGAAGTCCTACCTAGTGTGGAGGAGACCACTTCATCCAATCCCCCATTACGCTTCAACTTTCTTAGGAAAAATGTTATCATCATATGTTGTTTATAAAATAACATATTTTTATATTTGGGACATAAGCTCACAGGACCACATAAATGAACCTCTATCCCAATGAGCATACACAAATGTTAACAGAAGTTCTGGATTTAGTAAGGGATTAATATACAAAACAATTCCAATTCTGTTGTTGATCTGTTGAAATAAATTCTTCATTCAAATAATGTTTTGTAAAACAATATTTTATATATTTTTTCTAATATAAATCTCTTATGGGAAAACAATGCTCAACCTTTCAAATAATAAAAAAGGGGATGATTTTCTTCATCTTATATTCATCTATATTTCATTTATATTCATCTTAATGATTAGTATCCATCTTTATTCCAAAAGTTTAGAAAGCCCACATTTTTAGTGTCTAATCCAGTGGAATTTTTCTTCAATTCCGGTAGCATCTGTTCCAATTTTTGCATAGTATACTCTGTAAGCCTAATTTTCATTTCCTCCAATTCTCTTTTATGTCAAGAATATCATTTGTATTTACAAAGCAGAAACCTAATAATTATACAACACATGCTCTTGCTTAGGTGAAATAATTTGCACAAATTAGGTGAAATAATTTGCACAACTTACAGCAGTTTAGAAAAAAAGTGATAATGATGCAGGTGTTTTTATCACAAGTACTAATGTATGCAGCAAATTTCTGAATTCCCAGGAATAGTTTCTGTTATGTATGTAGGTTTGAATGTTATTGGTTTATTTGAACTGTTCTTGTAAAATGTTAATGGTATTGGTTTAAATAGTGTGGGAAGAAACCCTGCACTCCCATTGGCTGGCAACCACGGCTGCAGGCTATAAGAGGCAGCCGTAGCCCAGCCGACTCGGGTCTATTCGAGCTGTAGTCACTGAATAAACTCTTTACTGAAGTTCCCCGCGTTTGACTCTTCATGCAAACTTAACACTGGCAATGAAGGTGGGATTTCCCTGAAGAAGATACAGTGCAGAAGGTGAACAGAAGAGCGAGATGGCTGCACTGAACACCCCCCCAGCCCCGTTCGGTGGAAGACTGGGAATCATATGCGGATCACTTCCAGATGTACCTGGAAGGAAACGACCTCGCCGATATTCCCGAGAGACGGAAGAGGGCGGTATTTCTCACGCACTGCGGTCCGGCAGTCTTCAAGATGGCGAAGGTTGGCGGAGCTGCAGAACTGAAGGTAATGGAATGGCCTGATTTGGAGAAGCTTTTAAGAGCCCATTACGCCCCACAAGTATCGTGCCTCATTAAGAGACACGAGTTTTCCGTCGGGATCAAGGGGAAAGCGAGAATGTTAATGACTTCGTGGCAAGTTTAAGGGACATTGGGGGGGCTTGTGACTTTACCAACTTAGAAGAGGCCATGCGTGATCGGTTTGTTTTAGGCCTCAAAGATAAGGTCTTACAAAGCAAACTGTTAATGAAACCTAAGATCACGTTTAAGGAGGACATTGAAGAAGCTGTTTCAGTGGAAGCCACCAAGTCCTCAGCAGCGGCCATGAAAAAGATTAACAAGGTCTCAAGCCAGGCCTCAAGCCATTCTGATGTGGAAAAATCCACAACAACCCATTGCGAACAAATAAACTCTGATTCAGATTGCAGTGAGGTGGAGGAAGGGATTTTTAGACTCAGAATGGAGAAGAAAAGGAAAGACCCTGGGAGAAAGAGGCAAGAATTTTATTGCAGAGGCTATGGGGGGGGGCATCCCCGCACTGAATGCAAGTTCTTAGACACCATTTGCCTACGTTGTGAGAAAATCATCCAGAACTCCACCTAGTAGGAAGAAATTTCCTGAAAAGGATTTTAAGCCCAACAACTTCATTGAAAAGATGGGGCGCAATTCACTAGCAAATGCGAAGAATGAAACTCACCAAACAATCACCATTGGTCATTCTTCACCCTTGAGAAGCAGAAAAGTACACGTGAAGGTGTTCATTGAAGGAAGGCCTTGCCAAATGGAAGTGGACTCAAGCTCTTATTTATCTATGGTGTCATGGGACACTATTCACAGGCTACTTCCCAACATTCAGAAGAAACATTTCCAGAAGCAAGCACTGACTCTTAAAGACTACCAAGGGAACAAGATTCCAGTAGTTGGAGCAAGAGATTTCAATGTGCAGTTTAAAGGCCACACCAAACGTTTGCCCCTGTCCATCGTGGACAAGGATCGCCCAAGCTTGCTGGGACTTGAGTGGTTCAAGCCACTAGGCATCAAGGTGACTGGCATCAATCACGTGAGCAACTCTGAATGGGAGGAGGCCTTGAAGTCTGAGTTTCCAGAGGTCTTCAGCGAAGGACTGGGCAAGTATATGGGGACCCCTATCACTTTCAACCTAGATCCCAATTCGTGTAAAGCCCAGAAGGGTTCCATTTGCTTTAAAGGAAAAAATTGATGAACAATTAGACAAATTAATTGCTCAAGGGGTTTTAGAGCCCGCTGGTCACTCCAGATGGGAAACACCCATAGTCACACCAGTCAAGGCTGATGGGTCAGTAAGAATTTGTGGAGACTATAAGGGGACACTGAACCATGCGCTGCAGCAGAGCACATATCCAGTTCCAGTTGTGCATCATCTGCTACATTCACTTGGCAGGGGTACAGTCTTTGCCAAATTGGAACTGGCCCAGGCATATCAACAATTAACAGTTGATGATGCCACTGCAGAGGCCCAAACCATTGTGACTCACAGAGGTGCCTTCAAATGTAAAAGGTTACAATTTGGAGTAAGCGTGGCACCAGGCATTTTTCAAAGCCTTATGGAAAGAATGCTTCAAGGACTGCCAGGGGTAGTGCCTTACTTTGATGATGTGTTAATCTCTGCTGAAAATGACACTCAGCTTCAAGAAAGACTCAGAGAAGTCCTTACCAGATTCAGAAAAGCGGGGTTAAAAGTCAAGGAAGAAAAATGCACACTTAAAACAGGCAGGGTTGAGTTCCTGGGCTACATGATTGACAAGCATGGCATCCACCCTACTGATGCCAAGGTTAAAGCAATCAAAGAAGCCCCTAAACCTAAATGCAAAACAGATTTGCAAGCCTTCCTTGGACTCATTAACTTTTATCACATGTTTCTACCTTAAAAGGCATCCATTGCTGAACCTTTGCACAGATTGCTTGATAAAAGTGCTGTTTGGACCTGGGGGAGGAAGGAACAATCAGCATTTAACAGTATTAATAGACTAATCACATCTGATGCTGTATTGATACAATTCTCTGAGAATTTGCCTGTTGTACTGACTTCTGATGCATCCCCTTTTGGAGTGGGGGGGGGTTTGAGCCACACGCTTCCCAGTGGAAGGGAAGTCCCTATTGCATTTTATTCTCTCACTTTGACCAAAGCAGAGAGGAATTATAGCCAACTGGACAAAGAGGTATTGGCAGTTGTTGCAGCTGTCAAGAAATTTCATGAATATCTGTATGGTAGGACATTTACCATTGTTACAGATCACAAACCTTTATTCGGCATTGTGGCAGGAGACAAACCTACACCTACTATCCTGTCACCAAGAATGCTGAGGTGGACTGAATTTATTGCAGCTTATTCATACAAACTGATTCACAGGCCTGGCAAGGACATTGGACATGCTGATGCACTGAGTCGTTGCCCACTGCCTTGCCACAAGGAGGACTTTGAACCTGAAACCCACACCTTTTTCCTAGAAACTGTTGCTAAGCTTCCAGTTCATGCTGCTGAAATTGCCAGAGAGACTGCCAAAGACACTGTGTGGCTCCTGTTATAGGCTGGATTAAGAAAGGTTGGCCTCTTCAAGATCTACCTCACCTTGCCCAACCTTTTAAGTCCAGGCAAACTGAATTATCTGTATTAAGAGGATGTATTTTGTGGGGTAACAGGGTGGTTATTCCTGCAAAACTGCAAAGAGAGGTTTTGGAAATGTTACATGAGGGTCATCCTGGTATTGTAAGGATGAAGGGATTGGCCAGGAGTTATGTATGGTGGCCAGGTATTGACGAAATGGTTGAAAACTGGGTTGCATCTTGTTCCAATTGCCAGGTAGTCAGGCCTGCCCCACCTCACGCCCCCACACAGGAATGGGAATGTCCTAGGGGCCCGTGGTCTGGGATCCACATTGATTTCGCAGGTCCTACTAGAGGGCACACTTTTCTGGTTATAGTAGATGCATATTCCAAATGGCTCGAGGTATTTCCCATGACATCCTCCACAACTGATGCTGTCATCAAGCAGCTCAGAAAACTGTAACCCATGGGTTACCTGATGTTCTTGTCTCTGACAATGGCCCTCAATTCACATCTAACATTTTTGAATCCTTTCTAGCACAACAGGGTATCAGACATTCCCTTACTGCCACTGGGCACCCTTTGGCTAATGGCCGGGCTGAACGCATGGTACGTTTTACCAAAGAGAAGCTCCAGCAACTGGGTCCTGGGGACATCACTGAGAAGCTTGAAAAACTTCTTAGTGTTCAGCCCATCTAATAACTTATCCCCAGCAGAGTTGTTGATGGGTAGGAAACTTAGGTCTTCCCTTGACCACCTTCATCCCACTTACGCACCCACCACTGGATTCCACTTCCAAAGTTCGTACTTTCAGTGTGGGTGATTCTGTGTATGCTAAGAACCTTATGGTGAGCCTCTGTGGATTCCTGCTGAAATAACTCACATCACTGGCCCTCGTTCTTACAGGGTACAAACAGAGGATGGCCTCCTCTGGAGCAGGCACATTGATCAACTTAGATCCAGGTTCCCTCAGGAACATCGCCCCTGTCTCTCTCTGGTTCCCTCACCTGATGTCACTTCTAGGGGGGAAGGGGAGGAACAGGAGGAAAATCAGCAAGCAAGAATCAACCCCATGTGTAACAAGCCATTACGACAGGAACCATCCCAAACCCTGTCACAATGCCAAGATCCATCCTTAGAAGTGGAAGATTGCACATCACTACCTGACTTGGGTGCTGACATTGGAATGGAGATGGGTTGGGAGGAGAGACCAGATTCTAACAGTCTAACAGGGTCTCCTTTCACAGGAAGTCCCAGCAGGGAAATGTCAGCAGACACATTTCCCTCTCACTGGGTGAGAACGTTAAAACTTCTGAACCACGAAGGTCTCAATGTACGTAAGAGCCCCACCTATTTAAAGGAATACATTAGATAGGTTGGGGTTTGGTATGGACTGAACCCAGTGGGGAGGGGTGTTATGTATGTAGGTTTGAATGTTATTGGTTTATTTGAACTGTTCTTGTAAAATGTTAAATGGTATTGGTTTAAATAGTGCGGGAAGAAACCCTGCACTCCCATTGGCTGGCAACTGCGGCTGCAGGCTATAAGAGGCAGCCGTAGCCCAGCCAACTCGGGTCCATTTGAGCTGTAGTCACTGAATAAACTCTTTACTGAAGTTCCCCGCGTTTGACTCTTCATGCAAACTTAACAGTTTCTATTTTTACAGCATATGGAAGCCAGGGTTTCCATTTCAGTGGAAGTCAAATGCTTGTGTCAGAAAGTAGAAGTTTCTGGAGTTACTATGCAGTTTACAAATTAGTAGAGTTTGATGGGGTGATCAAACCTACCAATGACAGGGTGGCATTGAGCACCTAACTGTGATACTGTAGGACACGCCCCTAAGTATAAAAGGGCTGTCAACTGTCATTTTCAAACAAGAGAAAGGCAGAAAGAAAATGAGGAGATTCTAAGGAGATTCTGTGGAGACTCATTTTGTCAGAGGGAGATCAGAGGCCGGGAGGGAGATCAGAGGCCTGGAGGGAGGTCAAAGGCCAAAACAGAGGCCTAAAGGCAAGTTAGAGGCCTAAAGGGATGTCAGAAGCCTAAAGGGATGTCAGAGGCCTAAACAGAGGTTAGAGGCCTAAACAGCTCTCTGAGGAGATACTGAGAAGATCCAAGACTCTAAGGCAGGGTGGAACACGGGCTCTCGAGCAGCATGCTTCGGCCAAAATGAATGCGGCTCTTTGCCTCTTATATTATTATTATATTATTATTATATTATATTATTTTGTATACTGTGGCTCTTTGCCACGTTTGGATTTTGTTATGCTGCTTCTGAGGAGGGATCTCTGAGGAGAGATTTCCGGCGTAGTCCCACCCGCTCATCCCGTCTCCCATCCTCGGAAACAACTGCACGAGCCAGCAAGCGTGGTGTGGCTCTCTGACTTCGCACAGTTTAAAATTGCGGCTCTTTGTGTCAAACTTGTTCGCCACCCCTGCTCTAAGGAGATATTGGGATCTGACAGACTGAGGTCTGTGTATGAGAAGATATAGCAAAGGGATCTGAGAGAAGATCTATAACCTAAAGAGAAAGGGACTTTCTAAAGAGGTTAGCTATATCTAAGAAGAGGTTATGAGAGGAAGAACTGTGAATCTCTCATAGAAACTTCTAGTTCCTTAAAGGACTATTTAAAAGGAATGAAAGAAGAAAAGACTCTGTAGACATTTACTAATAATATATTTATTGATTGTTCTGTTCTAACAAATAAATCTGTTTTAATCTGACACAACTTGGCATTGCAATTTATTGAATGACTCTGTGAAATAGACATAGGTTTAAAGATCCAGGACAAATTCAATTTAATATTTAACAGCTTGGAATACAATCGAGCCTCTTTAACAGTGCATGTGATAATACTATGAATTGTCACTGAAAAAAAACAGTGAACAGATTCATGCAAAGTCTTATATATAGTCTTGTTTCACTTCCTTCCTGGTTGCCATTTTCAGTTTATCTACTTTGGGACAAAATCTTTTCATCTTCAAATTCAATACATTGTTTTAATGTCATCATGAGCGTACATCAGTTACTGCAAATTACTGTGGTGCAATACCTCAATAATGTATTATGAAGGAGAAGAAATACAAGAATTCATGAATTAGTAGATAGCCCCACTGTCATGATAGCTTGAAACTATATTAACTTTTCTCTTTTGATATTGGTGATATCTCCAGCAAGCTGTGTCAACAACAAGGGTCCAATGATGTAATCATGCACATGCTACATGTTTATGTTTGAATCAAGTTGTCTGACATAAGTATGACTGATGTCTTTCATGTGTTTACCATCATTACACATATATCTTAAGGGCCCTTCCTTTCCCTTGTGTCTCTCTGTGGATACCCATATTTGTTTTTATAGTGTTAGAGAATGACATATGGAAGAATTTAAGAATTAACATATTTTTTTAAAAAAAAAATCCAATTGATACCATGTCAGATTGTGATATTTAAGTTTTTTAAACTCTCTTAGTGAAAGTAATGAGAATGATATTGATCTCAAAGTGAAAAAATAAAACCAATAGACTGACAATCAGGGTCAGACTTTTCTCTCTCAATCACTCTCTCTCAAAAACTCAACCTTCCACACAACTGTTCTCTTCTCATCCAAGAAAGATTCGTGTTTTTTGATTTAGCATTTGCAGTCCATTTTGCAAATACTAAAATCTGGTTCAAATACACTGATCTTGTTCTTCCTCTGATGAGAGCGAATATATTTCAGAGTGATCATAATTTATCATTACATGTTTGTGTTTGCTTCTAACAGAACCAGGATATAAAAAGCAAAAATAACACCATCAGAAAAAGAGAATGGACACAGAACTGCCACATATTGCATTAGAACAAACGTAAGTAATTTTTGGTTCTATTTCATTGGTACAAACAATTACATTTTGATCACATCTATTCTATATGTAAAATTCTCTTGTCAAATATTTTATAATAATTTCCATTTTGGAATAAAAATAAATCACCAAGTACAATTTAAAAACAAAACAACACAATTATAATTATAGGCAAGTACAAAAGGTAAATAACACAAATTCATTCTGTTTATGTGTCTTTAATATTGACAGTATATCATTTGAATATATTATTGCTAAGTCCAGATTAAATGGAAAAACTTGATAATTGAATTTTATTTCTACTAACAATGACACAGAAATACCCAAATTCTCAATTCTATCACAGTAATATATAAAACCTTCCCAATTATTTTCAAAAATAATACTTGTGAATATATCTTTACTATTATTATTATTATTATTCACAAAAAACAACAACAGTGTACACAGCAAATGAGATAACTATGCTGGCTTTCATATCACAAATCACTAGTCAAACACTTCCCAAGCGTTTAGGACTGCATGATGTATTGGCGGATTATGCAAGCAGATCCCAGTAAGGTGACCTTCTGCAGCTGACCAATGGTGATTTTGTCAGCACCAATTGTTTTTAAATGCTTGCCTGGGTCTTTAGGCACAACACCTAGTGTGCCGAGTACTACTGGAACCACCTGCACTGGTTTATGCCAGAGTCTCTGCAGTTCTGCAGGTTTTGGCTTTAACATTCAAAGTCCTACACGACATGGGTCCACAATATTTAAGGGAGCGTCTCCTGCTGATATCGAGTGCCAACTGCCCTGTACGGGCACACAGGCAGGGGCTCCTCTGGGTCCCGTCGGCAAGTCAATGCTGGCTGGCGGTCCCCCGGTGGCAAGCCTATTCTGTGGCGGTTCCCGACCTATGGAACCAGCTGCCTCTAGACCTCCGTCTGGCCCCTGACCTCCTCACCTTCCGCCGCGATTTGAAGACCTGGCTATTTGACCAAACCAGGCTGTGACTACCTCACGGGGGTATGGGATAGTTTTAAATTATTTTAATTTGGTCTTATTGGACTTTATATTTGTTTAATTCTTTTTAATTATTTATTGTTTTTGTATGTTTTAGTTGTGAGCTGCCCCGAGTCTTCGGAGATGGGGCGGCATATAAGTCCAATAAAATAAAAATAAAGTTCGATTTTCAAGTCCTGATATCTGGAGATTTTTTCAAGTTGTTTCTTGTTGATGCTGCTGTCACCAGGTATGACAATGTCAACGATCGACACTTTTTTCTTCTCCACAATTGTGATATCCTGTGTATTGTATTCCAAAACTTTGTCAGTCAGTATTCTGTCAGTATTCGGAAGTCCTATAGTAGTTTTGCATGCTCATTTTTGACCACTTTCTCAGGCTTATGATCCCACCAGTTCTTTGCTACAGGCAGTTGGTAGTTGTGACACAAGTTTCAGTGGACAATCTGACTAACTGTGTTGTGACATTGTTTGCAGAGAGATTGTCTTGCAACAGCTCAGTATGTGATCGATAGTTATTATTATTATTATTATTATTATTATTATTATTTTGTGTTACAATAACTCGAATTAGTCAAATTATAAAATCAAGTCTAAAATAAGACATTAATATCAAAGCAAAGTTTAATATTATTAAAATAAAAATCAGTCTACATTATCCACCTCAACATTGGTTTGAAATAAGAAACAGGATATTTTTGCCTCATAGAGAAAAAAAATGTTGTACATTGTTTTCTGTCTGTAATCACTGCAATAGTTGTTTACTTATCTGCTTAATGCTTTATAACTAAAATAACTAAATAAAATTCCATTGCAAATTGTGTGAAGGAGTTTGGGTCCAGTGGAGCCAACTTTGAAAGTTAATTTTATAGCTCATTGTGATCATGAACATGAACATAACCAGTAATGACCTGAAGCATTCTTCAAAATCATGAAACAATGATCATATTGTAATCAAATGATATATGCATAGGCTTTTTAAAAAAAATACCAACTGGCATTGTTTATTTGGCCTCATTTCTTATATAGAGAATAGAAGACATTTTTCAGGAATATTTTGTACTCTAACAATATAGAATAAGAAATAGCTTTAGGAATTAGGTGCAAGGATTTTTGCTACATGCTGGTAGGACAAAAGTAAACAAAAGCATTGACATTTGTAGCAGCACTGTATTTGCTTCCAGTTGATAAAATTACAATTATAAATAGCAAGTTTCAATGAAATTTAAGTTCCAACCAAGGGGTCAATAATCTGGAATATCTGAATGAGTATTTCCCATTGTATTTACAAAGTAACAGAACTGGCAACTTGATTTCCATAAATAAATAAATGGTGGAATAGGTAAATTGAACTGTGATATGAGTGGTATATAAATGCAATAAATAATAATAAATAAAAGAGCAAATGTATATCCTAGACTTACCAGAATGATCTCTTGGAATATTAACACCTGCATTAATTATACACCTTTACAACTAATTTGTTTTATAAATATTCAGGTAGAAAGTTAAAAAGATAGTACTACTGAGCATCAGTTTCAAGAACATATGAAATAGCCAGAGCACATGGTAACAGGTCTTGGTTAATATACTTACATCTGTGCCAAGCTTACAAGCAAGCAATCTATGCAGCTATGACCTTTATTTTGTCTCATTGTATTTTATTTTCATAAACTGCCACAACAAAGAGAGCTAAAAAATTTAATGATAATTTTTTTAATCAAATTCATTAACTTAGAATTCAAGTTTTTCCATTAACAACAACAACAAAAATCCTATAGTACAAGGAAGAACAAAGTGTAAAACTTTTCAATTTTTACTAATAATACATTGCCATTTGTTTCCCACTGATTCAGCACCATAGAACATACCTCTCACGGTGTGATTGCTGCTTAGTGGGCTGCAAATTGGGGAGATCATTATGAGATGGCATGGTCAGAATCACATAAAATTGATTATAATCTGTCATCTTGAATATACTAAGAGTATTCAGTGAAGAGAGAGAAAATGAACTAGGGACAAATATTTCATATGAAATAATTCTTTATGTAACGCATCACACAAATTTTATGTTCATCCTATGATATGGTCTTGTGTAGTGACATAAATATTCCCAGTACATCCAAAGTTTGCTGTCTACACAAAATGTTGGTAATGATAGCTGCTGCAGTGATGCACAGCAGTCTGTCCTCAGTATAAAATTTGGAAAGCAGATAATAACTTGGTTGGCAATCACTTCTGCTGATAAATATTGTACTCAGTTCAGTACCTGCTGGGATATGATTAGATAGCATATTGTTATCACATAAATAGTGCTATTTTCAAGCAGAATTTTATTGAACTTGTCATGTGCATGACACATTAATCGATAAAATCTCCTTTTCTTAGAGTGTACAATTCTTTGCATTAACACTCATAACTCTTTAAAATTATTATTGTGTTACTATGATCTTCACAAAGCAACCTTGTACAAGCCAACTTAGAAGTAAGCTTCATTGTGTATAATAGGAATCAAGCTCTTGTAAACATACAGAGTTGTAATCTAACAAGTATAATTTCAGTTCAAACAATATATTATAATTAAGGAATAATATATTTTATGTAGTACAGAACTGAATAATTTTCTTAAACATGAATACTATATAAAAATTAGTACCATATTATCTAGCATTATTTTTAAAAATTAATGTAGTTTAATTATTATGTGTAGTTTTCAAATAAAAATGCTATGTTTTTGTAGAAGCTATTTTTTGCATTTGTCAGAAAATAAAATTTATCACCTTTGGCAAAGTTCCTACTAATGACTTGAGAAGTCTTTCAATCATCATGTGCTGAAATAGCTGCAATGGTGTCAAGCTTTATATGACCTTCAGAATAACTGGATGACATTATAGTCATTAGCATGCCTTAATCAAGTCTCTGTAATACAACTTCTGTAGATTCTTTTCTCCCAACATCTGTGTTAATTGGATAATAACAAATTGGCCATTCACCACATAGCAGTCTGTTTTAACTGTTTTCATGTACTGTAAGAGTTATTCTGCTTGCTGAAATTAAAAAGGCCAATATTAGCCAATAATGTTCTAGTTTTGAACTTATGGTCTGCAGAGTGCATTTATATGGTCTTGTTTTTATTAAGCTCATTTGACCCTGGCTACAATAAAACTCTTGATATTATTGACATAAAAATAATTTCTCAAGTAGTGAAGTATTTCCACTAACATTTAATTGAATATATTTGAGCCAATATGCCCTATCCTGTTACAAAAAATCAGGTTCTGTTAATGTTATATCTGGCAGCAAAAGACAACTTTTATTGTTTTACATCAACTGTGACTGAGCCATTAAAATGTTAAGGTGCAAGTAAAAGGAAAGAAAGAAAGAAAGAAAGAAAGAAAGAAAGAAAGAAAGAAAGAAAGAAAGAAAGAAGAAAGGAAGGAAGGAAAAGAAAAGAAATCAAAAGCCATCCTTTAAAAAGGCTTGTATAAGATATGATATCTCAGAAACATAAACCAGTTTACAAGTTAAACTATATATGAAATCTAGAAATTCTGTCCTCTACTAGATAATCTAAGGAAAACTGAGTTCCCCATTGATTAATTCAGTTTAACTGAGATTAAAATGGTTAATTGCCAGAAACAAATCTCTAGAGTTCTGGTCAAAATAAATAATGATTATGCTTGAAATGATAATGCAAGAATTTTAACAAGTACCCAAGTAGTTGTACTAGTAGTATTTTCATATGTAAGCAAATTAAGGCTGCAGTTCTCTTCTTCTTCCATGTAAATTAAGCTTGTCTCTTTTATAAAGGTAGGGCATCCTGCACCAGTGACTGTTTAGGGAAAAGATGCTAGATATTTTCAGTAAAGAAATGAGTTCTCATGCTTTCCTCATAGAAACTCCTGCTATAAGTATGGTGAGAATCATATTTCAGCTAGCCTTTGATATTATACTGCCAATAACATCTTGGTAGTCAGATGACTACTCTGAAGTATTATTTCCTATAAAAAATATCCCTCTTTGTACCAAGAATTTGATTTCTTCTTCTATATAACTATCATCAACTAGATCATTTTGTATAAATGTCTAGCTTACTTATTATGCTTAAGAGGCTTATAGTTAGCCAATTCTATCATTCTAAAGGATAACAACATGATTTTCCTGAACTTAAAACAACAATTCATTCTGTATCAGATCAGAAACTACGTTCATTATTCATTACACATGCAATTACATATGTAATTGTCCAATAGGAAGTTAGGTTTCCAAGTGATGAAAGCCATTTAAAAAGAAAAGAGCAAAGTCCACCTTTCAAAACAATTTCTTTTATTTAAAAAAGCATCAAATTGGCAAAGTCCATGGTAATTCCAGATCTGACACAATCCAGAATTACCCCACAATATCAGAAGTTAGAAACAACCCCAAATGTCATATTCTCCAATAGAAGTAATTCAACGTTGCTTGATGTCATAAATCTGCACCTAAAGGGGCCTGAACATGGTCAGCTGATTATCTCATGGGCAGAAGAATCACCTAGCTGAAACAACTTTCCCTATCTCCACTCCTCCCCTCTTGGAATGTGGCAAGCCCGAAACCCTTCCCCCATGACCGCTAAAGAGAAAGTATGAAAAAGAATATATACTAAGCCTAACTAAAATGGCTACACATATGTCAATTTCAGGCTTGACAGGCTGCCCTCCCTCATTTGAAAAGAAATCCTGCAACCACATAAAATACACAAAGATTGAAATTAGGTTAAACACAATCATACAATGCACATTTTAACGTCCTCTGCCACCCACATAATTCACCTTAGGCTTATGTGGCTATTTTTCATGGAATTTTCCCCAGACTATCAACATTAACTTTCCAGCTATTAACCCAAGTCACTTGTGAAATTGGATAACCTTTCCAATAAATTAAATATTGTAACTTCCCCCTGAAAATCCTAGAATCCAAAATTTTCTTAACCTCATAATGTTCATGCCCTGCAATGAAAAAAGGCTTCAGAGCTACACATTCTGCTGGCCTCAATGAAGAATCAACAACCGGCTTTAATAAACCATAGGGGAACACTGGGAAATAACCCAGTTCCCCTATGGTTAGTTTTACTTTTTGATGACTTGCATAGCTGAACTTCCCCCTATTATGGATCCATCCACTTGTTGAAACAGAATGGGGGTAGTTAACATTTTAGTTTCTATACCTAACCTATGCACAGTCTCGGGACGATAACGCATCACAAACTGCCAGTGTCAATGATAATGTCTATGGGCCCTTCTATGCCTGTGCAAGTCAATGTCCCTTCAATTTTAAAAGGTAGAATGGCTCCACTTACCATCAGGCCTTCTTCTTTGCTCTCTGTATCTTGCACAAAGGGTATTCCTGCTGCCAGAGTTTCCTCTCCCATTGGTTGTTGGGGGTTGGAGACCTCAATGGCTTGGCACACAAATTGATGAACAGATGAACACAGTCAGCTCATTTTCCCACAGGAAGAAGAATCACCTAGTCTAAACAACTCTCCCTATCTCTACTCCTCCCCCCTTATGAATGTGGCAAGCCCAAAACCCTTTCCCCAAATTGCTTTCCACCATTTTATTGTTCTGTATATCAGGGTGTTGATGAGACTGAGATAGATGGGCCTTTATTATTTTTTTGGTACACAGTAGTTGTCCAGACTTGCTACATCCTGACACTGATTGTAGGGTCTTATATTCCGTTTTTGTCTGACTGTCATTAATGATTAACAGTTGACTAACACTAATGATTAACAGCAGTCGTAGTGTAGATTCTTTCAAAAGATAAAGGAGAATGAGGAGATTTAAGAAGGTAAAATGGTTGTATTCCCAATCATCCAAAATAATCTAACAGCAATTTAAGCAAATTCTGATTAAAAACCTGCAAAAGGACAAATGGAACATTGCACTTTTGACAAATAATGAATTGATAGACAATTCTAGGTTTTTAGAAATAACTTGATGTGTTAAAGAACTGGCAGCTGTGAATTCATATTGTGTAGATAATAATGGGTAAAATCATTAGTCAATTGCAAACAGGAACTTTACTTGTAAAAGCTTACATCCTACAATGATACATTAATACATTTAATTTTATTAAACAATAATAGCTAATAATAAAATAATAATAGCTAATTCCTAATCCATGAGAAAGAGTCAAAAGACAACAAAATGCCAAATTCGATCTAAACATCTGGTATTTGTACAATGAATGATAATAATTTATTAATGTACCTGCCTAACTCCTACTGACTCTGGAATGTTTACAAATTATTAAAAACAATTAAAAACAAGCAACATTATAAGACACACAAAAGAAAGCAACAAAATTAGCTGTGGAAACCAATTAGGATGGTTTCAACTTGGCCCATACATCTGCAGTAGCCATTCTGTGAATATTAAGCATGCTTTCCCCTTCTTTTAGAAATATCATTGTTGATCTATCTATATTCTCATCATTCTGAAATATCCTGTTATTGCACAAAGCATTTGAAAATCTCATTATGACACATAATCTGGGGAGTAAATAATATTTTGAAATAAGAATCATACATAATGGGATTGTTAATCTAATTCTAAATTAAAGAAAGCTGTTTATGAAACCAATTCCTACAATGTAAGAACGCCATTTTATATATTCTAATATTTTGACTTTATTGGTGTTATCTGAAATGCTACGGCTTGTCATTTATCTTATCTTAAAATCATTAGCTATTAATATTGGAGTACTGTATAGATAGATAACCAATAGCTGATTTATTAAGCTCTTTTTACCTCTGAAGCTGGTTAGTGATTTATTCTTCTCCAGTTCTGAATCTATGTTAAATGCACTGTTATGCATTTAGCTGATGTTTTTTGATACATTACATCACTGTGTGCAAGCCCCAAACTTTATGCTAGCGTCAGGAATTGTCTCACATAATCTATTGGCCAACTATATTTTATATTCTCCAACTTTTTGATAAATCTAAAATCATTATTTAACTATTTGCTGTTGTTTGTAAAAATGGTGTAAGGAAGGGATATTATGCATGCAGAATGTGTGTTGAGAGCCTGAAGATAACAAATGATACATCAAGAGCAGCCTAATGTGGTTTTACTGGAGTAGAAATAGTGGTAATAAATCACTGGCCAATGTTGATAATAAAATACGGCATTGGCCTCCATCAGCCTCAAGAGAAAGGTTAAATGTTATTCCTCACAGTAACCATGTGGTCTTCATAACTGACATCTTCAATATTAAATCCTATCGTTTCCCTCCACAGAAAGTATTTGATCTTTATAGTTAATGGAATATTCTTTATAAAACCCAGCATTTGCAGCCCTCTAATATCCTTGAAATACTTTTGTGCATTTTATGGCTATTATGTCACATAAAAATAGCAGTTCATTTTCTTATAAGATCGTGTTATATAGAGAGCAGAAAGGAGAACCTCAAAAGCATCTTTCATGATCAGTATTAGCTTCTGTTGATTCATTTTATATCAATAAAAATTGGTTTCTGTAATTGTCTCCTCATATTGATTCTTAAAGCTACCTGCTTTGAATAACAGAATAAAGAGTTGGAAGGCATCTTGGATGTCTTGTACTCCAACCCCAGGAAAGCAAGAAATCCTATAAAATTTCAGACAAATGTTTATCTAATCTTAAAAACCTCCGATATTGGAGCACCCACAACTTCTGTAGGCAAGTCATTCCACTGATTAATTGTTCTGCCAGAAAATTTCAGTCCTTAGTTTCCATTCATTGCTTCTTGTCTTGCCTTCAGGCGCTAACAGGCTTGTGTAATTTCTCAGTTATTTATTAAATATGTGGAATTAGTTCATTTTTTCTGAAACTGGAAATTAAAGCATTCATAATGAGACTAAACATTGATACACATGTTTATTTTGAATGTGTGATAAAAAAAAGCTTAGGTTAAATTTATAATTTAGATAATTTCAATATTAGCAGAATTTAGTTTAATAGGCTAGGGAAAAATGAACATAGCTTATCTATTAAGCATGAGTTCTACTGAATTTTTAAAGTAAAATCATATTTGCTATAAGAGAATATAAGCTAAATAGCAACAGAATATTGCACAACTATTTGCTATATTGTTATATGAAAGAAATCAGACTTTTATATTTGACAAAGATAATATATATATTTATATATATATATAATAATATATTTGATATGTGAAATAACCATCATAGTATTTATTTATACTTAGTATTTATACATAGCTACAAAATAAATATTAGATTAAAGAGTAAAATATCAATAAATAAAGGGATTGAAAATTTAAATTTAATATTCCATTAGATTGAGTAAATTGTAAAATAATTTAGAAAATAACTGGAAATCTTTAAAACCAAAATTCTACCACAACTATTATTGTCTAAGAATAAGTGCATGCAATAATATGCTGCATAGTTTTGAAAAATAGATAAATAAGAAATGAAAGAAAAATTAATTAAAATATTAGTGCCCAATTATTTGATTTCACATATTCTCTGATTGTATTTTGACTGATAATTATATCTGGCATATAAATTATTTTTGATTACAATCCTTATGTCAATTGTTTATTCTTAAAAACCAAATTCTGAGTGTCTGCTTAAATTTGGTCAAATTTGTTTTATTCTGAATGCTACCATTGCTGCATACAGTATTGTCCAAATTTATTTTTTCAGTCTGATGTTGGCTCTTCCAATGTTCATCCAGATTTGTTTTTGCAGATGCAATATTTTAAACATATAATGCAATTTTTTAAGCACTTCCTAATAAAAAAGCTTGAGATTTTAATTCCAACATTGTTTTGTTAATTTTTTAATTGTACTGTGTATTATTTTTTAGTATTTTTGAGAATATTTTACATGTCATCTAAATATGTTCAAATATTTCTTCTGATCAACATTTACAGCATATTATTTATGTAATTTTGTACTGATTAATAGAGTTTTATGCCAAAATTTGTATCCACTTTATCATCCAGTTTTTAAATTTGTTCTGTCTCCATGTCATATTTTAATGGCAGTTAAATATGTGCTTATAGGCATTCTTTTTTTCCCCATTTTTTTTTATTTCAATCTGCATATGCAGTGTGGCATCAATATATCATACATTTTAGTGTAGGCAAAATTAATAATACCAATCATATCTCTCAATGCATATATTTCACATTAATTCATAATCCTACAATGCTTATTTTCAACCTTTCAAAACTCTCTCCAAATGCCTACCACCATATCAGTTAAACATACCTAGTAATTCCATTATTCAATTTTCTCCCTGCTTTTATTTTATTTTTTAAAATAAAAAATTATCATTGGCAAGCTGTGTGGTTCCAGGTTTCACATCTCAATACAAACATGACCATAGTTACCTGTTCATTATATTTGTTTAGTTTCATATTGCATAATCCTTATTATTGTTAAATATTAAGCTTATCTTATCCAATTCCAGTTCATGTTATATTAATACATTCTCATATCTTATTTTACAATGTTATCTAAAATTCTCATCTCATTTCTGTTGTCATTTCTCATAATACTTTTTTCTGTCACATTTGTCATTTTATCAATCCTTTTCTGTACATATAATTGTCCCCTCTAGTTAATAATGCGAGCTAACCACCTTCATTCTACCTTAATATTAATCTCATAATATATATATTTTCTCAGATTCCACATTATATTTTCTCAAACACCTTATGAATCATCTATATATTACAAAATACTATTTTCAATATATTCTTACACATCACAACATATTACCTTGCGGAATCTCCTTCCTTTTTCTCCTTATCCTTTTTCCCACCCATTATTTCTCACTCTTTGGACAATATACTTTCTTTTCATCCTTGTTTGTTTCCTTTCCCTTTTTGTTTTCTGGTCCTTTCTCTTAATTCCCATTCTTATTCCCATTTCTCATTCCAGTTATTAAATTTTTCTCTCTCTTTTGATTTTCTTTTGCCCTTCCCTTTTTTGCTTTTTCCCTCTCCTTTTATCCATTTTCCAAACCATTCTCCCTTTTATATCCCATTAGACCACAAATTTTTAATTCTAATTTCTTTTCCCCCCTGCTTAAATAATTGTTGTTCATTTTGTCCTTCAGTGTTGGTTTCTTCTTTATAGAACTCCTCCCCCTCTGGTTTATTTTGTTCTTGTGTATGCTGAGTTACTATTTCTAGTTTCTGTAGTACATAATTGCACATTTCAAGTTTAATTTTTATCATGTCCCTTATATCTTGCAAATCCAATCTTGACTCTTGTAAGTCCAATCTTATATCAACAAATAGTTTCTCCATTATATCTTCTCCTTTTTTTCCTTTTCTTTCTCCTTCCTTAATAGTTAAAATCCTCTTCTTTAATAGAAATATTCAATCCCAGAGTCCAGTATATTATTTCAGCCAATATCTTTTAAATTTATTTTCAACAATCCATACTCTTGAGTCTTTGTTCAGATGGTTTTATAACAATAATAGAGTTTCTTTTATTTTCTTTTAAGTTCCAAAATCCAAACTCTTGAGAAGACCAGACACTTTTTAAAAGTTTTCCTGTACCATCAGGTGGCGCTCTTGAGTCTTTTTACTTTTAACTTTATTGAATATAATACTTTTATTAAGTTCGCTAATTTCAATCATTAGCTATTATTTCTTTTCTTTTCAACACACTCAATTTCAGCATTTAATTATGCTTTTTAAGTGCCCATAATTCAATAGTTATCCAGTTTAATTTCTAAACCTTTGTTGTGTTAAAGTATTTTCCTTTAAGTTTTCTCCTCCAAATTAGTACAATCCAAGTTTTATAAGATCCAATTTCTTTCTCACTTTCTCTGGTCACCGCTTGTACACACTTCCCTCCAAGATAGCCTTTATTTTAATACTGGGGTACCTCAAAAGCAATGTCCTTTGCCTGGTTCACACTCTGCTTGCTACTTCTCTGCTCCAGCACAAAACTTAGTTTCCCAGAGTGTTCTTTGTCTTCGTGGTGGCCATTTTAGGACCACCGCTGCAGCTTGCCTTTGGGAGGAATTTTCCTGTCAGGGAGGGGAGTTGTGACTCCCCTCGACCCTTCAGGCAATTTCTCCCTTCTTCACCACCCCACCAGGGTGTTCTGGTCCCAATTAGGACCCTCCAGCAAGTGAGCTCAGGCAAAACCATGCATGATCGTGGATTCTACTTTGACTCTGACAAGGAACAAACCGGAAGTCTGCTTATAGGCATTCTTGATTCTGTATATATATTTCAAACATTCCCATTTGTCTTGATTTGTCATCCTTCATCAGATAATTCTGTGTATTTAACCCATTTCTAAAATCTGGATCTACCATAGCATTTATTTATAAAAAGTCTTTACTTGTATGTTTTTCTGTCATTCTTTATTGCTATATAACTTCCTTTTACCAACAGTATTGTCATTAAATGGGGTACCACTGGTTGCCATTTGAACCTTAAAAGTTTTACCATTTGCTCTGACAAATGCTTTATTGATCAAACAGCCTTTGCCAGAGTTTCTGCTAAATTGTGTACTATACACTCTACAGGTTAAAACATTGCATTGTCACTGCAATTTATCACATAATATTTTCAAAGCAGCAATAGCATTCCTATTAGGGTCAATTTTAAGAGTTGCAGATATAGTGTAACACACTATATCCTATGCTATAGGATAGTATAGGAGGGGTGATAGAAAAGGAAGAAATTTCATATTCTGGTTATAACATCTCAAGATGATAAGTAAGAATTTAAGCCAAAGGCTTTTGTTTCTCTCAGTAGAAAATATTACTACAAAAATTTAATCTGAGGTTTATTATTTAAAGGATGTGTTTCATGGATACCCAATATTTTGGATATCTGGGGTTTGGAGAAATATATTGGCATTATCCTATATTGTTGTCTTGAAGAACATATGGAGTCACAAAATAGACATTTACTGAAGAGATAGCCAGGAAAAATATATTTCAAAGACTTTAAATTAATAAAGTTTTGCATTTGTCAAAGAAAGGAAAAACTTCAGTTTTTGACCTAACAGTTATGATACTTAAAATTGAAAGGACTGTTACATACTAAACTATTGCTGATGAGTTACAATAATCATTTGAGAGAGAGATTGGTAGCTTTATTGCTGTATACAATTGCCACAAGATACCACTGCAAAAACTCCAGTCAGGTTTGACACAAATTAGCAACAACATTTGTATTCTAGAGATCGACATCATTTATCAAATGTGAACAGAGACTGAATTATCTTCCTGTCTCTGACTGTGATCTCTCTAAGGTAAAGCTGAAGCATATGAAAATGTCAGGAGTCTCAAAATGATACTGATTGTATTGTGAAGGCTTTGTAGCTAAAGTCTCCAGTGTGTCAATCACATTTGTGAAGCTTCTTCTTTTTTAATTAAGTCTTTTTTCCCCAGCTTTTGAACATTTGACATTTTCTCAAATTTTACAAAGTGATCTCTGAAGTCTTCATACATGTTTGTTTGTGAAGAGATGGCATGGGACTTACAAAAGCTGTATCTCAGGAATTAGTTCATTTTTTTAATGCTGAAGATATCCTACTTTCAAGTCAAAACTGAAAAGGATAGCTTTATATTATTCATCATGCTGAAAGGTATAAAAATAATAAAGTTTGAGAAATGAGACTGATTGTCCAAAGACTGATGGCATCCCCTTAGCTTTGGATTCTGGTACATTTCTTAATTGTTTGTGTAATAATTTCTAGTTATTTTTTGACATGTTTGGCAGTTATGTTCTGCTCCTCATTCTAAATTCTTGTTCATTAATAGTCTTGTTACATTTAAGAAATATATGACCCGGGTACCTGGCCAGAAATACTGGCTGTGCAACTAGTATTATTAATTACAATACTGATTCCCACAGCTCTCTATGCAAACTGGCTTCCAGGGGGGGAAATGCCTGACAACAAATAGCAACAAATTTATGTTTCTCTCACTTCTGCTGAGTTAGGCAAAATTGTGTCTTGGCTGTAAGAGTGAATAAAGTCTGAAATAGGACCCTAGACACAGAAATATTTTAACACTGGTTTGTTCCTTGACAAGAAAGAAATATAAAGAATTGCCTAACCCAGGTTTATAGGAAAAATTGAGGTTTAAAATAGGCTAATTGGTGAATAGGTAAATAGGTAAGTTTCTGGGTAAGTAGAATCAACTTATTGGTTCAAACTGATATTCTGCTCTCAGGGTTTAGCTTCCTGTTCTATTAAATAACTTTAAATTGGAGACAAAATGTGGGAAGTAAAACTAGCTTGGTGATATTTGGTTTTCCTCAAAGGTAAAGATGTTGGAAGATGGTAAATAATTAAAATCAACTTAAAATAAGATACAATTTCTTTGCTTTGAGAAGGGAAATCGTTACCTTGGCTAAATATAGAAAAGTACCATACTCCTCTGTTCGCAACAGAATACCCTACACCACCAGGTTTAAGATTTTGAACTTGGACAACTTAGAACTATGCTGCCTACAGTTTGACTTAAACATAGTATACAAAATTATCTGCTATAATGTACTACCAGTCAATGATTATTTCAGCTTCAATTGCAACAATACAAGAGTACACAACAGATATAAACTTAATGTAAACCACTCCAAACTTGATTGTAGAAAGTACGACTTCAGCAACAGAGTTGTCAGTGCCTGGAACATACTACCTGATTCTGTTGTCACATCCCTAAACCCACACTCCTTTCCCTTCAAACTAATCACTATTGACCTCACCCCATTCCTAAGAGGTATGTAAGGAGTGTGCATAAGCACACAATCGTGCCTACTGTCCCTTTTCTATTGTCCCCAGTTATTCATATCTATTTCCTGTATTTATACTTATGTTTAACCTTATCTCTATTATCTTGTAAGCGATTGACAAATCAAATAAAAATAAAATACATAAATAAAAAATAAATAAAATATCTTTATAACGTTGAAATTACAAAACACAGTAGGCTTTTTACTTTACCTTTTTAATGCTCTTCCCTTAGCCTTACTGAAATAAATGTATTGAAGATTGACCTCTCATGAAAAACCAGTTGAAACTATGAGTCTTATCAGTTTTATAATGATATCCATTTCCTTTATATATCTCTAAATTTGATACATTTTATACTTCACTCCTTCTCATAGATTCTACCAATATTACTTTTAAAGTTGTCAAATTTTTCATGAAACAACCTTTAATACAGCAAAAATTTTGGAAAAAATGACAAGGAAGATCAAGAATTGATCTATACAACAAGATAGTTGCATAGTTTTTGTTATTTTTTTAAACAAGTTTTATTCAGTTTACTACATTTTAACATCTCTTTTTAGTGAACAGCATGATTACAGGTTCCACGTATACATACAAATATTCCATATGTTTATTGTATTTACCTCTTAAACATAAAGGAAGAGAGCATTACCAAAAAATAACAATTCTATTATCCATCTTATATGTTCCCATTTCACAACTACAAATTTATCTATATTATTCCCCTGCACCGTGCAGAATCCCCTCTCCCAGTATCATTCAGCCATTATCTCTGTGTAAGAAATTTATTCCCATTTTTAAAAAAATTCCCATATTCCTTTGTTCTCAAATCCTGTTTCTTCTCCCTTCTTTCCCCTAACATTTCCCACTTTATTATTTTACTCCAGTTTTTAATCCCCTCTCTCTTTTTAGCTATCTTCCGCCCTTCAAATTTCTGCTGATTCTTTTCCCCTTTTTTATTTTCCAGATATTTCCCTCTTTAATCAATTTCTCAGACCTCCAATATTTATTCACAATTCTTTTTCTCTTTCCTTCTGGATTCCTTTGTTTTCGATGGTGATTAAAGATGGACCCTTCTGAAATTTGTTCCACCTCTTCTTCTGTACTTTGTCTTTGTTGTTCATACTCTGCAATCGCCTCTTCAAAAAATTTAAAAATGAAGCCCAAAGTTTCACCTTTCCTGTAAAGTTTCCTTAATGTTTCCAAGTTCCATTTTTAGTGCCTGAAGAGATATTGCCATTTTATAATTTTCTATTTAATCCAGTTGGTGTCTTTAAAGTTAATTTCCAACAGTCCACTTTTGTTTCCTTCTTCTCAACTTTTAATCCTCAGCTAGTCCAATACCAAGTCCATAACAGAATCAACAATTAATCCAAGGGCAGAATCTTCATATATTTTTCTTTACTTCAATATTTCAGTTTTTCAAAACTCTTATTTTATTGTATCAATTTTCCTTGTATTTTTAAGAAACAGTCTTTTCAAAAAAAGAAAATCAAGTTGAATTTAACTCAGATGTCACTCTTTGTTCTAACAAGTCCACACCTCCTTTTTTCTTTCCCTTCCCAATTATTCAGAGCTTTTCAAACCACAGTCCTCCAAAAAGATCCAGTTAATATAAATTTCCTCTTCAGCAATCTATAGTTCAGTTTGAATTAGTGCTTATATAAAATCAAGATATACTCATCCAAGTTAGTTGTGTAATTTCTTCTACAGCTTCTACCTCTCTTGGCTTGAAGCTCCATTGCTGTCAAAGACAGTTCACACCTTTTTTAAAACTTCTTTCAATTCGTCACTTGGAGTCCTTTCTTAAAGATACTTTGTAATGTTAATCCAAAGGGTAATTTCCATTGGATTATATCATCCTGTTTCTCCTGCTGTTCACTTCTTCCACTCTCTCCTGCCCAATACTTATTCCAGTCTAATCCTCCCCTTGAGGGTGGCCATTTTGGACCACCGCTTCAGGCATCTTCAGGAAGGAACTTTGCCAAACCAGGGGGGGGGGATTTGCAGCTCCCCTCTACCCGGCTGATGGTCTCCCTTCCTCCGCCACCCCTACAAGGCAGTTTCTGCCCCAAATCTAAAAGATCGGGGCTCTCCGACACCGAAGCACGGACCAAAGCTGCACACAATCGTGGTCAGTGGTCCATCTTTGGGGAGGCTCAAAACCGAAACAATAGTTGCATAGTTTTTGGTTGAAAGATCTGATTGGTCTGTACTCAACTATTGAGCCATGGTGGCACAGTGGTTAGAATGCAGTACTGCAGGTTACTTCTGCTGACTGCTGGTTACTTGCAATTTGGCAGTTCGAATCACACCAGGCTCAAGGTTGACTCAGCCTTCCATACTTCTGAGGTCGATAAAATAAGGACCCAGATTGCTGGGGGCAATATGCTGACTCTGTAAACCACTTAGAGAAGGCTGTAAAGCACTGTGAAGTGGTATATGAGTCTAAATACTATTGCTATTGCCAAACAGTTTAACAATTTATTGCAGGGATGTAAAATTAAAGCTAGGTTAACTTCCAGAAAAAAACCTATCTGGTTGTAATCCAAGTTCTGGCACTCAGCAGTATTCTATAGTATCACATCTTCAAAATTGTTAGTGGTTTAGCTTGTGAGAATAACTTCAGAGTATGCAGCTTTTTTGAAGCACATTTAACTAACAAATAATCCTAGTGCTTCTATAAATACTTTATGATCTCTATAGTTAATCCCAAATAAGATCATTTTTGCTATTTGTATACATCTTGATACACTTACAGTCATTTCTTGATCCGGATTAAAATTTAAGGGTGAGATTGCTTAGTGATTCTTGCTATAATAATACCTGGATAACAACTAAGGCAGCATTCCTTTTCTTTTTAAGATGAGCTTCATTGACAAGGGTTTTCTTTAATGAAACATAATGCTTCATTTCATATTAACTAGTCATAAAACTATTAAAGCAAGAAGAACAAGAAAATATAAACTGGATTTTAATGGCAAACAGACAAATCTTTTAAAGAAGCAATTTCAGTTTTCTTTTACACTAGCTATATTTCTATGTAATCAAAATTTTTAAGAATTTTTTGTGTAAGGAATATATTTTGATGCATGGTACAGAACTATTAATTCTGTTAAATCAATTTGTGTAAGGTAGCCACAGTGGTGGGATTCAATTTTTTTTACTACTGGTTCTGTGGGCATGGCTTGGTGGGCATGGCTTGGTAGGAATGGCAGGGGAAGGATGTTGTAAAATATCCATTCCCTCTTCACTCCTGGGGGAAGGTTACTGAAAAATCCCCATTCACTCCCAACCCAACTAACCTGCTTTCCAGCTCTGTTCTCCTGTGCAGGGCAATAAAAGAAGACTCAGCCAATCATCTGGGACTTGGGAGGCAGAGAATAGATGGGGGTGGGGCCAGTTAGAGGTGGTATTTGCCAGTTCTCTGAACTACTCAAAATTTCAGTTACCGGTTCTCCAGAACGAGTCAGAATCTATTGAATACCACCTCTGGGTAGCTACTCAATTACATTATAACATAATTCTATTATAATTTATATTTGGATATCCCGCAAAATGGTGTATTCTGTGCTGTACACTGAACTGACCAATCAAATTGCAAGAAACTAGGCAATTTTCCTCTGGGGGGTATTTGTGTGTGTGTGTGTGTGTGTATGTGTGTTTATGTGTGTGTATACATATACATACATACACACACACACACACATACATGTATAAAATTGTTGTTTCTCCTACTAACTTGAGTAGAAGGATGAAAGTGACAGTGAGAAAAAAGAAACTGTGGCTTTTGCCAGGTTATCATCAGTTATATAGGAGACAGACTGGCAGAGCCAGGGGAAGGAATCAAGTAGGGCATCAATGTAGAATTTCTACATGGTCACAAGAGATGAAGTCTAACACACACCCTTGAATGCCATCAACCCTTATATAGTTTTAATCAGTTGCAAATCTGAGGAGATTACTGTGCATAGGCTTCAGCAATAAATCAGTAATTTTGATTCTTCATGTGTGAACATGGTTGTTTGTGTCTGACAGCTAAAACTGTCTAAATATATATTACAATTATCTTCACAGAGAAGCTGAAACCCTCAAAGGGTTTCATTTAAAACAGAATCTATATCACAAAGTACATAATCTTTGTACAAAATAGGAGCAAGAAAATATGCTTGATATTTTTGCTGCCTTATTTGCATAAATAATAAAATGGGATTTCAAACAAACAATCAAACATCAGGAGGAGCACAGTGGGGAATGCGATATATATGTTGGAGTACTTTTTGCTGTATGTGTAAGTATAAATATCTGAATGCATAAATATCTGCACACATTTGACTGTTATGTGCTTGAACAAGATCCTTATGTTGGTCTTTAATGAGAGAAACCTTGGTTTTCCATGAAAACAAAATTGCAGCATGATCTTGGACTCATTTATTCATCTCAGCCCATTATAGATTGCTGTTGTAGGGATAAAACAAGATGTAACTCTCATATTTATTTATTTGTTTGTTTGTTTGTTTGTTTTGCTTGGACTTGTATGCTGCCCTATCTCCCAAAGGACTCAGGGCAGCTCACATCATAAAACCCACAATACAAAAATTAAAATTGATTAAAAGTTATTAAATTCAAGCCGAAGTCTAAAACCCACAAAAATTATCATTAAAACACCAAAAACCACCCCCCCTCAGTCCAGGCTGGCTTGTTCGAATAGAAGCTGCTTTGAAAAAAAGAGGTTGTATAGTACATTCAAAAATAAATGAACATAATTTTCTTGAGTAGCTATTATATAGGAAAAAAAACCCTCTAAATTACCCTCTTTTAGAATGTAGGTATGCTAACCTTTTAAATTTAGATTGATGAAAATACTATCAAATAAAATTTTTTGCCTTCAAATCAATATTGACTCCTACCAACAATACTGTAATATTTAAAAAAATATGTATCCAGGATTGAATAATAAGTAAGATATGTTTAACCAGTAATTAACCTTACATTAAAAAATAGGATTTATAGCCAGGAAGCATCATTTATTTGAAATAGCCTACAAGTTGAAAGAAAGCGAGTTACCGGCCTACACTTGTTATAAGGTGGGAAGCTATATAAAAAAGACAAACAAACAAGCCCACTGACCCTCTCCTTTCCTAGAAGTTTATTTATTTTATTTATTTGTTTTGTCAAACATGTACAAGATAACAAGTATAAGTATTAACATAAACAGAAACAAAGGAAATAAATACGGATTAAAGGGGACAGTAATACAGGGATGGTAGGCATGCTAGTGCGCTTATGCATGCCCCCTTTAAGGACCTCTTAACTATAAGGGAAATGGAAAGTTGACAGCTTCTAGCTTCCTACTGTTTCAGCTCTACCGGTTATTATTTCAATATTAACTCAAAGGACATTGTCTCTCTTTTCCCACACCTCACAAATCTTCTGATTCATCTCTTAATATCAAATCACATCCAATGAACTATCTGGATTTCATTCGGTTCTCTCTTGGTACCTATAAAAAGAAAATGGAAATATCTTTGGTTTCAAGACATCCCCAAGGAGTCCAATTTGAAGTTTCCTAAAAGAGCATTAATACTAAGCCGTAGGGGAGCAGATGATCTAATCCTATAACAATATCAGATGAATTGCAAATTACAATAATCAATAAAGCTTTCCTAACTTTTAATGTAGAATATCTGAAGATGTCCTTTTCATATTAAGAAAAAATCCCATGTCTCAAACTGTCTTTATTATTCCTATGCAGAAGCATCAGAGGCACCTGGAAACATGTGTGTGTGTGTGTGTGTGTGTGTGTGTGTGTGTGTGTACCAGTGGTGGGATTCATTTTTTTTTTACTACCAGTTCTGTGGGCGTGGCTTGATGGACATGGCTATGTGGTCATGTAACTAGTGGGTGTGGCTATGTGGTCATGTGACTGGGTGGGAGTGGCTATGTGGTCATGTGATTGGTGGGGTCAAAAGACAGAAACTTTCTGGAGCAGGAACAGCATGTAACCTATATGGGCCTCTTTACTACTTATATGATCTCATTCTTTATCTTGGGTTGGAAAGTCCAGATACCTTCCAGTCCTGGACTGCTGTGCTGTTTCAAAGCATCCTCTGAAGCTGCATCTAGTGCCAAGGTTTGTGGTCCTTCCTTCCTCTCCATTTTCTCTCCCTCCCTCCCTCTCTTTCTTTCTTTCTTTTTTGGGGTTTTTCTTTCTCTTTCTTTCTCCCCTCCCTCCCTTTCTTTCTCCCTTCCGTCTTTCTTTCTCTTCTCTTTTCCTTTCGCAGCACCCTCCCTGCATCCTGTTTTTGGCCTAATGGGCCTCAGGGAAGCCTCCTGGGTGCTGAAAAAAGAAGCATTGTACGGGGCGTGCATAAGTGCCTACCGTCCCTGTCCTATTGTTTCTTTTTTACTAGTATCCATTTCATGTATTCATAACCATGCTTATACTTATACCTGTTATCTAATCCTTGCTTGACAAATAAATAAAATAAATAAATAAATTTTGATGGTAAGTACAACAGAGGGGTGGGAATAAGCTGTGCCACATGATTTAGATTAGCTAGAAAGCAAGAAATCCAACAAAAATAAGGCGTTAACCTCTACCCTCAACTTTTTACTTTTTCATAATAATGGAAAACATCCATTTCTATTACAACAAATCTATCTAATTGGTAAAACCCAAAATCAACGTTTCATTTTTCCCCCACCTCGAGCACGAAGTCCAGAACTGGTTTCCAAGTAGAAATAAAGGTATTTGTATGTAGTAGCTATTGAAGTCCTGTAGATGACGCTAGCAGCAAACTGCAGCATTTAACCTATATGGGCCTCTTTACTATTTGCATGATCTCATTCTTTATCTAGGGTTGGAAAGTGCTAGACTTTCCGGACTTATAGATGATCTCATTTTACCAATATCACCACTATTCATAAGGATTGGTTGGGAGGTTTCACCCATGTGGTGTCTATTCTCCGATCCAAATGCTGTAACTAGGTTACTCTTCCTTGCTTGTAAGAATGGTATAAAAGAATAAATGCTGCCCAGGCAGTCAGGCATCTTGGCACCCTGCACATTGACTGGTCTTTGAAACCCATCATTTGTGTTTTTTTCTTTAACTGAAACAGTCAATTTAGCCATGTCTGCTAACTCCATCGTTTTTGCAACCATTCATCCATTGTAAGGATTAAGGTGACCTTCCATCTCTGTGCATAGAGTAGTGTTGCTGTCATCAATATATATAACATCAGAGTTCTGATTTTTTTTTAACCAAAGATTTATTTTTTTCAAGTTTGTCAGTGTGCTAGAGCACATTATCGGGGGACTTTTCTCTCTCTCTCCAGATGATGAGCTCCACCACAAAATAGACAAAAAAGTTCCCTGATGATAGGCTCCTGCATGAACCCAAAAACTTTGAAGAATAAACCTTGACCGACACAGATTGGATCCTTAACTTAATCTCCCCACCTGTACCACAGACAGTGATGGACCCTCATAGCATAGTCAAAATGTTAGTGATAACATACAAAGTTCTACATGGCTTGGGTCCGGGGTACTTGTGGGAGCGTCTCCTGCCAGCGTCGACTTCCAGTCGCCCTGTGCGCTCCCACAGGCAGGGCCTCCTTGGGGTGCCATCGGCCAGACAATGTTGGCTGGCGGTGCCAAGGGGTAGGGCCTTCTCTGTGGGAGCACCCACCCTGTGGAATCGGCTCCCCTTGGAACTCCGGTTGGCCCCTGACTTCCATTCCTTTCGCCGCGACCTAAAGACCTGGTTGTTTCAACAGTCCAGCCTCCACTGAAGGGTAAGGGGTGGGGTTTTATTGATATTTTAAATTTAATTGGGTTTTTAGTTTTTATTGGGCTTAGTTACTTTGGTTTTAATGTATTTTAATAATTGTATTCTATTTTTTATTGTAAGCCGCCCTGAGTCCCTAGGAAGAGAGGGCGGCATATAAGTCCAATAAAAGTAAAGTAAGTAAAATAGCATAGTCAATACTAGCCCCATGGTGAATTAAAATTTTGAGAGTTTTATTAGCTTGCTCTACCTAACTAAAATAAAGATAAGGGATCCTTTGCCTCAAAATATTTTTTCATGCATTTCACTAAATTCATGTTTTATAAGAAGATATTTGTAATCTATAGGATTGCACTTGATTGTCTATTTACATCTTGTATATAATGCAATTTACCACCACTATGTAAGAGCTAACCTTTATGCTTGTTTCTGAAACTGGAACACATGTCATAGCTTAGTCATCCCCACTGAATATGGAGTGAATCTGATGCTTTTTCCCCTTTACAATCAACTAATTTTTAAAATTCTTTTAGGACTTTAATTGAGAGCAATTATTTTTCAGATTTTGACTACAATTTGAAATACATCCTGTAGAACTCACTTGAACTTCTGAATAAACAATAATAAACGAAACTAGCATTAGCTGCTTTGGTTTCAATCATGCAAGAGCATGATTTACATTGTGTAAAAGGAAAGGTAATTCTTACATCTTTATCGGTTAGAACAAATAGCAGATTATGATGCTTTCACACATGAAATTTAAAACAGTTTTTTATTACACTAAATGTCATGTGTAAGTAGATGTTTGCTCTGTATTTTTTTTTAACTTTCTGCTTTCCACTTTTCATTAATGGTGAATGTGAATGTAATCATACATTCACATAAACACTGAGGAAAAAGCTCAGTCTCCTGAAAACATAATATGCTTATAATTGCGACATCTTGTGGCTTGTTCTGAAAGTGCACTTATTTAGCATTTAAACACACTAGCCTGTATAATTAACAGTGTTTTCTCCCTTACTTTGAATAATGTAGGTGCTTTTTTACCCTTAGTTAATATGTATGTCATGTTGAGTTAAATATGGGCAATCAGACTCTGTAGTTATGTTAATAACCCATGAAAATATTACAATACTTTTATATATTTGAAATCACTTTGTATACCTTATGTATTAGCTATCCCTGTCTTTTACACACACACACACACACACACACACACACACAGTGACTGGCCCAAGGTTGCCCTGCTGGCTTTTATTGATAACACAGGATTTGAACTCAGTTTACTGCTTTATTGCCTGGTGCCTTAACCACTACACCAAAAACTGAATTTCTCTATATATAATAAGGAAACAAGAAACTACAATTGTAAGGAAGCATAAAAAAGAGAAAAGAAGACAATCCCGCAAAGTAACTCAGTCTTCTCCTTAATCTGAGCTGACAAATGAAATATTGGAACAGATTAGTGTCCCCAGTTGTCCATGAACCCTGGGCATAGATGTAGTTTCTTGAATTATTCATCCTCGGACAACATCCTAGCTTTACTGTATGTATTCTGTTGAGAAGAGTGAAAACATCTACTGGATCTATTTGCAGAAAGAAGGTCTAGGACATTGGGAGATGTTGAACATACATGGGGGAAAAGTTCCAATTTGAAATGTGTAATTTATTCTGAGATGTACTCATCACTATAAGCATGACTTTCTGAGATAATAAGTCATCATTAATCAGAAAGGACTCTTTGTTAAGTATAATGTCCATGCTTTCCTGCTAATTGAGATTTTTGAACATTCATATTGATTTCTCAAAATGCACATTTCAATCTAGAAAATATTAATTTAAGTAATTCAACCTTTTGTCCTACTTGAAGACCAGTGATAATTTGGAGAAGAGGAAGGAGGTTGAAGATTCTGAAGACTTTCTATTAATTGCTGTTATAGCAAGATGCTTCATTGGCTGTAGGATTGCAATTTTTTAGAACTATGCCAACTTTTTCTGCTCCTGCTGCTTTTTTTGTTTCATTTAATGTAATGAAAAATAAATTGTGTTCTGCTTTTTCCCCAAAGAGAAATGTTCATGAAACTATCCCTAATCAGACTGTATTCTTCCCATCCATTTCTCATTAGCATATTTTAGATTTTCAGAGCTCATTTCATTATCCGGCAAATAAATTGTTTCTAAATATTGCTTTATGAACACTGTGAGAATATTGTATGATATGTGTGTATTTATGTAATAAAAAGTCTTACTTAAGAAGCCATTCAACAAAGAAAAATAGTCAATAAAATATAGTAAGGAGTGGGAGTAAAGATATGTGTGTGTGTGTGTGTGTGTGTGTATGTATGTATGAATGTATGTATGTATATTACAACTTTATACAGTTCAACTTTATTCTAAGTCAAAGTAATATAACTGAATTCAAGGAGAAATAGGTGATCCTCAACAAGTCCCACAAAACTAAAAACAAAATTAATTGGAAGGCATTTTATTTTGATTGACATTGATATTGTGCATTGCTCTTTGCTCAACTCCTTAAATATTTATTACTGGCTGCTGTCTCCAAGGACTTTCTACTTGCAGTAGCCCTCAGTTACAGGACCAGCCTTCATTTGAATATATTGACTTTTTTCCCCTTAAGCTTTAGGGGAAGAATCAAAATAATGAAGTGGCAAATAAGAATGCACTTCAAACAAAAATAGCTTCTTGTGGTTTGTTCAGAGTGTCCAAATACAACTTTCTAAAACATTCTGTCAAACAAGTTCCCTGTTTGTGTTAAGTACAATAGTTGAACTGTCTGTAGATGTCATAAATATGGAAATCTTATGTACAGTTGAGTACTTCTTTAAGTACTCATCTCAAATGATCTAAGTGCTAGAGCCCACTGTAACTACATAGCCAAAAAGGCATTAAGAGTTGCTAACCTAATCCTATGTAGCTTTTTCTCTGGTAATGTCACACTACTAACTAGAGTATACAAAACATTTGCTAGACCAATACTTGAATACAGCTCATCAGTCTGGAACCCGCATTACATATCTGATATTAACACAGTTGAGAAAGTCCAGAAATATTTCACAAGAAGAGTTCTCCACTCCTCTGCTCGTTGCAGAATACCTTATGCCACCAGACTTGAAATTTTAGACCTGGACAACTAGAACTATGCCGCCTTTGGTCTGATCTAAGTATAGTACATAAAATTATATATTGCAATGTCCTACCTGTCAATGAATACTTCAGCTTCAACCATAACAATACAAGAGCACACAATAGATACAAACTCAAGGTAAACCACACCAAACTTGATTGCGACTTCAGCAACAGAGTGGTCAATGTCTGGAACACTCTATCTGACTCTGTGGTTTCTTTCCCAAACCCCAAAAACTTTAACCTTAAACTGACTACTATTGACCTCACCCCTTTCCTAAGACATCTGTAGGGGGTGTGCATAAGCGCACCAACATGTCTACCATCCCTGTCCTATTGTTTCTTTTTTTATATGTATCCATTTCATGTATTCATAATCATGTTTATACTTATACCTGTTATCTAATAATCGCTTGACAAAATAAATAAATAAATAAAAATAAATAAAAATAAAGTACTGGTGCTAATTTATTAGGAAAAGTTAGCATATTTATAAAGCACACATCTTAAATATCTGTCTGTCTGTCTATCTATCTGTCTGTCTGTCTGTCTGTCTGTCTGTCTGTCTGTCTATCTTCTATCTATCCATCCATCTCATATCTTGCATATTGTGCAATGATATATTGACTGGATAGTGTGCCAGGAAATACGATTTTCTTCTTATGTACTGGAATAGAAAACTTGATCCTTTGATTTTAAAGAGGATCAGACAGACAATCCATGAACCAAAGTGGCTAGAAAAATGGCTGGAATGTGGAAGTGGGCACAGATTTGAGACTGTTCTGACACAACTTATTGCTTATTTGAGATATTATGCTGTGGCAGTACAGACAGGTAAAGAAAATATTTTTCTGCATTTGGAGACACTTATTCAAATCTGTTCAGTGTTATGGGGCAAAATCAACATTTATTCTTCAGAATTCAGAATTAGAATAAGCAGAACCTACTGTGACATTTGTCAGTAAAATCTCTGAGTTTTACATGACTCCAACATTACTTTAGATTCAGCTAGAGTTGCATCTGCTGGAGTTGGCTTGCTGCCAGAATATGAAAGTAGATCAAGTAACAGTTGTGGAATTATTTGACATGACACTTTTTGTTGGTTCCAACTCCAAAAGAAGTATCAGGAGCATAATTGTGAACTTTGCACTACCTTTTTTATTCTCACAAAAGCCTTTGAAATGTTGGCCAACAAAACTGTGAATAATCATGTCAAAGTTCTGCTCCCACATCAAATTCATTCAGATGATACCTCAGTTCCATGATGTTGTGATGGCTAGGATGCAGGACAGCAGGGAATATCTATGGCATTTTCAGTCACTAATAAATAAAAAATGGTTGTGTGCTTGACCCCACTCTACTTAATATAATGTTTAATGCTATGTTGAATATTACCTTTCTGAACAGTGAGGCTGGAATCAACATCAGGTATAGAGTGAATGAAAAGCTTTTCAACCTAAGGAGCCATCACCAAAACCAGAGGTCTCCAAACTTGGCAACTTTAAGACTCATGGACTTCAACTCCACGAGTTGAAGTACATGAGTTGAATTCTGGGGGTTGAAGTCCACAAGTGTTAAAGTTTCCAAATTTGGGGACTCCTGACCAAAACAAAGGAAACTGACCTGAAAAGACTTTGCTGATGACTGTATCTTGAACACTGACTCAAAACCAGAGATGCAAGTCAGTATGGATAAATTTTCCATGGCTTGCAACGACTCTGTAATTTATCATTAACATCCAAAAGATGGAGATCATGCACCAGCCTGCTACTCATGCACTGGAGAAAGAACAAAAAAATTATAATCAAAGGGCAGAACTACAGGCTGTACACCATTGTTGTTATCTTGAGTAGTGAATCTTAATGTAGGAGTTAATTGAAGAATTGCAAAGACAAGTATGCTTTTGGTAAAATCAACTTAGAAACAAAAGTGAAGGTTTATACAGTCTTGGTACTTACAGTCCTTCTGCATGCTTGTGAAACATGGGCTGTTTATCAAAGGCATGCAAGACAGTTCATTTCCATTGCAAAATATTTGGCATTTGATGGCAAGACAAAGTACTGGTTATTGGAATTTTATTCTAGAACATATCTACCATCAGTCCACAGATTGCTTATGAAAGCACAGATACAGCCTGCAAGTTATGTCATTTGTATGCTGGAGAAGTGCATACCCAAGGGCATGTCTTTGACACATTCTCTGCTGGAGGATGCTTGCATGAAAGGCAGAAGAAATTTTATAAAGACACACTAAAGATTTCCCTGAAATCGCTTGACACAAACACTTGAGAATTGCTGGCATAAAACCTAGTGTGGCTTCATTCACAGGGTCTGTCAAGCTTTTAAAGCAAAGCACACTGCTGAAGTACAACACAGGTGTGAGCTGTGTAAGATCAGAGCCACTAGCATATCAGCTGTGCCTATGCACACATTTCCAATATATGGAAGAACATTATGTATCCTAATTGGCCTGATAAATTATTTTTGGACAGATTATATCTATTTTCAATGTAAGAAAAATGGATCTTAATCAACAACAATGAATGCATATATACATGATTCAACATCATGAGACAGAGATATCCCAGTATTCCTCCCCTGTAGTTAAACTGAATCATTTTAGTCAACAATTCCTACAGATGTAAATAGATTGCTTTATCATCTCTTGATCTTGACAAGATTTATAAGCACTTCCAGTGAAGCTCTGGAATCTGATCCAGAGATTTTATTAATTATTCAGGGAAAATAAGTTTTCTACCTGTTTAAACATGTGTATATTTCTTTAGAAGCCATTCTTCAATCCTTTAAATGTTGACAATTAATGTCCAGCTTACATATTTACATGGGTGGGAATGTAATCAAGAAGATAGTGATTTTTCAGCTTTAAGCAGTCCTAGATAATATGGATTATCTAGACGTAGTACAAACTAATTTATAACTCTCTTGGTAAACTTAATAGATTATCTCCCCCTGAGAAATTGGAGTAGGACTCTTGCTTTTCTTAGACCTTTTAGTGAATTTTGAAATCACCTACCATGGACAGTTGCACTAACCAAAAGCGCACTGACATTTTTGGAAATTGAATAGAAGTAGTTTTGATTCTATCTCCCTGATAGTATTCTTTGCCTCTATTAATCAACAAAGTGATACTGGTGTATAAACCCTTTAAGAACCCATTTTCTCTGATGGCTTAAAAACAAACAAAACACATGTAAGAAATCCCTGGAAAAGACAATATGGACCCTTGATAATCACTTGATATACATGACAATCAAGACCATTTCTTTGTATCAGCATCATCAGCCAATGGCATGATTCTCCAAATGTTTCCTTATAAAGGATATGGGCTAGATGAGAAAAAATAAATTAAAAAATGAATCCAAGTAAGATGGAAGTCTCATTCAGAGACAATGAAACATTCATCTGAGGTAAAGATGCCTATTCTAGATGAGGCCACATTCGCTTAGGAAGAACATCATAAACATGATTCTAGATGTATTCTATTTTTTCTGTTATTCTGGTGTTATTCAGAAGAAGCACCTTTTTATCAGCTTTGGCTGATAAGCCAGCTGCTTCTATTCCTAGATGATAATTCCTTAACAGGAGTGGTAGATTTAACTGTAACCTTCAAGATTGATTTCTATAATGTACGCTACTTAGGATTCTGTTGGTATCGCTTAGAAACCAACTTCTATAATACTTCAAGGTTAGCAAAAATTCCTCAACACTTCCCAAACCAAATGAAACAAAAAGAACATCCTGGTGCTTTTTATAGTATTTTCTACTTCCTTTGGCATTTGTGCTTAATATATTTATATATAAAATGTGGTCCCATCTCCAAAATGTATCCACCTATGTCCTAGATAAGAGTTAAAAAAATGAAGTATTTGCTGCCAATACTGATGTACAGTTTCTGACATTTCTCACCATTAGATATAATTCTTGAGTTTCCTCCAATCCAAAATGTAGCATTTCCTGGATAAATCCAGATGTTACTTCTACTTCCCAGAAAACCCCCATATCTGAAAAAAAAACCAACCTAAAGATCAGATATTCTGAAAAATGATCCAAAGTGTAATATACTGGATGGTTCAGCACTGCAGTTACTTAGCTGATTTGAAGGTTCAAGAATCAGGAACAGCAGCATCAATTTTTTTTCTATCTTTTCTTCAGATAAATATTATTAGATGCAAATATCATACATAAATGAAAATGCTATTGACCAGTGCTAATTCAAGCTCGGAACTAAAGGGATTCTTAATATTTTGTTCAATTGTATATAGATAAAAGGGAAAACAAAACTGCTATTTGTAATGCTAGTGGGAGTCTACTCATATGAGATGCATTTATTTCTACATAAATACACAGGGACCTTGTCATTCAGGCCTTTGTTTCACCTTTGAAGAATTGTTATTTTGGCTGCTAGATATGAATCCTTGGACTTTTAATACCTACACTTATTATTTTAAAATGTCTAAGTATAATGGACAGAAAGAAATAAAAAAACATGCTTTTAGATTTTTCATTTGTATTATATATATAAAAAAACAACTACTTTTGAGGCCAGTAAAGCATTTTATTTTCCCATTGTATTTTCTGATAACATTTGCAAGCAACATCTAAGTCCCGTTTACAGAATAGATAAAGTGCTATTTCCATTTGAACTAAAAATCATTTGCGTCACAAGCTGCATTTAAAAAAACAAACAAAAGTAGAATAGCAGTGGCTGTGGCAACTCTACAGGTGGACCTTGACTTATACTATCACTGAATCCAGAATTATTTATTTATTTATTTATATTTGAACTTGTATGCCGCCCCATCTCCGAAGACTCGGGGCGGCTCACAACTAAAAACACAGAACAATAAATATTTAAAAAAACATTAAACCAAACAAGCCCAAATATAAAACACGACAATAAAAATACATTAAAAAACCCATCCCTCCCCCCAGGGAAGGGTCACAGCCCGGGTTGGTCAAACAACCAGGTCTTTAATTTGCGGCGGAAGGTGCGGAGATCAGGGGCCAGACGGAGCTCCAGAGGCAGTTGATTCCAGAGGTCGGGGGCCACGACAGAGAAGGCTCGTCGTCGGGGAAGCACCAGCTGGCATTGACCCGCCGATGGAACCCCAAGGAGTCCTTGCCTATGAGCCTGCACAGGGCGGCCGGCACTAGCTATTGGAAGAAGACGCTCCCTCAAATATTGGGGACCCATGTCATGTAGGACTTTGAATGTCAAAACTAAAACCTTGAATCTCACCCGGTTGTAATTATGGTTGTAAGTCATTATGATTGTAGGTTGAAGCAATATGTGCCTGGATCTGATTATTTGTCTTTTTTTGCAGTGGTAGTTAAGCAAACCTCATAATTGCTGACCAAGCACATTAACCAAATGTCATGGTCATTAAGTGAATTCATTTCTCCAACTTTTGTGTTTTTTTGAACCATACATTGGAAACCAGCAACAATAGAAATACAAAGCAGAGTCAGAGGAAGGTGGGACATTGCAAAGCTCACTGTAGTTTGAGAAAGTTTTGGAAACGAAATGCTATTTCTTGGGAAGGAGGAACTTTCCCCTGGAATACAATTGAGTAGTTTATGATGGAGAATACTGGCTGTCTAATTTGGCATATGATGGTCTTTCAGATGGGTATATTAGATGAATAATTTGGAGTTTTAGGCTGGCATGAAACAAATGATCCCACTTGAGTAGGTAAAATTGAAACATTATTTTACCAAATAGATTCTTAGAAAAATCAAGTCTGTAACAACTAAAATATAGATTGCTGGTATTTAATGAACATCCCAGTATATTATTACATATCCTGTAATTCATTACATGGAAATTATGTAATAATGATTAAACTAAAGATAGTTACATATTTATTATGTATTTGATCTTTATTCGAAATCAGTAGATGGAGCCCTCAACTACAAATTATAATGGATGTGTACATCAAAGAGAGACAGTTAAATAGAATAGATGGGTGCTCATTATAGCTGAACCAATTGGAAGAATCTTGGGCTTCTGCTGGCAAATGAAGTGTAAAATTCAGGTTAGTAAACTAGCTAATCCAGTATATATTTCTTTCATGATTTATCAACATCAAAGTGGAGTTAATTGAAAACATATTTGAAATAAGCCTCATTGTGGGTTGATACCACTCTTAAAAACTGTAATATACATGCTGGGGAGGAGGGGCAAGATGGCATTGGAATAGCAGTCTTTTAATGAGCTCTGCATACGGTAATTTGCAGAAAACCTAGGATTATAATTAAGCCATTTTTATATGACCCAGACTTTACTGCTGAGATGAGGTATGCCTGTTGAGATATAAACATATAATATATGCTTTCATGGGCAAATCTAATTGCTTTAATGGTCATAAGTTGGGTCAGTGATGTTGAACCATCATTGGTGGGACAGTGAACAAGAAAATCTGGAATAATTTTGCATTCATTTTAGCCTGTCTATTTTGATATAAAGCTAGCAAAAAATGAACCAAATTATTTATCAATATGTTTACAAGGTTACGTTGTAGTGTTTGGGTTCATTTCTGAACAATACACACACAGATAAAGGTATGACTCAGGTCAAAAGTAGTTTATAGCCATAGTAATAGGTTGGGAAATTTTTTTTTTCTGTTTTCACACCAGAACATGATGTGATCTAATACAAGTGACTGAAAGACAATAAAGTACATCTTCACACAGAAACTAGGAAAGTCATTCTTATGACACATATAGATAGATCATTGCCAATTTTAAAAATATTAAACACATTTGTGGGAAAAGGGTTACTATAGTTTTATATTACCTGAAAGGGTATATGAATTATAAACTCAAGATCTATATCTGGAATTATTATAAGCATTTGGTTGCTTATAATAACCTCCTGTCAAAAAATGGGCTTTTAGTCTGACATTGTATGTATGGACCCCTCTTATGCAGATATATTCTTATACTTTTGCATTCCTAGAACAAAATACCATTTCTAGTACAAAGACAGAAAAAATGTTGGTGACCAACAGATTATGATTATTTTAAACAAACTCTCCACTGAAATAAAGTAGCATTTCCTAGTTCACACTAAAGATAGTCATGTCTCCCAGAGTTTGAGTAATCCAGTGGTGATCTGAGAATTCCTAGACCATGGACGTGGTCCTTCATTACAAAAATTGATTTTTTTTACATCAAGTTCTGGCAATTGTATGCAGGAGTTTAAGCATTCAGTTTGTGCACATAGCATGACCAGAATCTGACCTCAGCAAAGATTAGGAAAGCAGATTTTATAGCTATAATAGAAAGGAATTCTATTTATAAGAAACATGTTGTAAGTATAACCAAAGCTATGCCTAGCTAATAATGTTATAGAAGAGTTCAGAAGCTTGTGCATTTGAGAAGAAAGGCAAAAGAAAGAGATTTCAAAATAGCAATCTTTTAGATAAGAGCATACATGGTGATAGGTAGAGAGTCACATAGAAAAATATTTAATTCTCATTCAATTCCTTAGTGCTCCCTTATAGTCAGTAGGATTTGGAGTGCTGGAGAGTCAGTTTGACCCTCTACAACCTTATCAGGGGGGATAAAACAATGCCCCACAAATGAATAACAGAAAAAGGACTTTTTGTTGGACCTAAGCATAATTCTCGTTATGACATAACATTATTCAGAGCTGCAGTGGCACAGTGGTTAGAATGCAGTACTGCAGGCTACTTCTGCTGCCTGCTGGCTGCCTGCAATTTGACAATTTGAAGGCTCAAGGTTGACTCAGACTTCTATTCGTCCATGGAATGAGGACCCAGATTGTTGGCGGCAATATGCTGACTCTAAACCACTTAGTGAGGACTGTAAAAGCACTGTGAAGCAGTAAATAAGTCTAAATTCTATTGCTATTGCTATTCAAATTATGTCTTTAATTTATTGTCATATGATAAGAAGCTCATATTTTGAAGAGTTTTGAAACTCTTCAAAAAGTGTCTGTGAGAAAGAAAACTATTACTATTAATGGAGAAAACTAGAACCAAGAGGTTCTTCAGAATGAGAGAAAAAGGGATACTGATTATTTTACCAGGTGTAGTCTTATCCAGTTGGCTTTTTCCTCCTTCTTTTAGTTTTTAGCCATCACGTTTTATAAATAATGTTTTGCTTTGGTTGAGTCTAAGACATGGATTTTTCCTAATCAAGCTAGTCAAACTTATTCATACTTGATTTAAAAAAGTGAAGCTAACTCGTTTAAATATGAAATTAAGGACAGGCTCCAAAAATTCTTCCAAATCATTTCAGCCTTAACCCTAAACATCCCTGTTATTTCAATCCTGGATCTACAGTGAGTAACATCTGCCAATCATGCTGAACTGAGCCACAGACTAAGGTGGCTGAATGATATGCACAACCTGCCTTAAAAAACAGCTTTTGTACAAAACAAGATACAGGACATGACATAGGTTTCTAAACACTTGCATATTGCACCAAGTTGAAAAATGCATTACCTTGTGCTCTCTGATGCTTGAATTAATTATTGTTCTTGTGGTACAACTCCTCATTTGCTTTATCATTATTCCTCGTAACTCTAATGTCTAATTTAGCTTTTGACATAATTATGATGGCAGAGGGCCAATGTTCAATTAAGATACATCTCCTGCTAACTAAAGGTTTAATTCTGCATCTTGTATATAGGCTTTAACAGGCTTGAAATTATGTGTCTTCTTGGCTAAACTCCAACTACTACAGCTGCTGCCATTGAATATTTTCTGCCTTGAGATGATGATGATGATGATGATTAATTATTTCAAGGAACACTTTCTTTCATGAATCCTTATTCTGTGATTGGAGTAAAACTAACCCTTTCCTAAACTTCATACTTCAAAGTTATCCAAAGTTGGTATCGGAACTTTAAACAGTCACTATCTGTAACATAATAAATGCAAATAGTTCTTAAGTTATGATCACAATTGGGAGAAAGGTGGCTGTTAAATGAATTGTGCTCAGTTCTATTATCTTTTTGCTGTGGTTGTGGAGTGAATCATTGCAGTTGTTAAATGAATCATGCAGTCATTAAGTGAATCCAGCTTTCTGGATTGACTTCGCTTGTTGAATGCCAGCTGGGACTATTGCAAATGGTGACTATATTATGCTGGACTGCTGCAACTGTTGTAAGTACGTGTCAGTTGCCAAGCACTTGGATTCTGATAATGACTTTGGGAAGCTGTGATGGTTGTAAGTATGAGGACCAGTTGTAAGTCACTTTTTTTGTGCTTTTGTAATTTTGAATGAATGGTTGTAAGTTGAGGATTACCTGTGCATAAATTATAAGACTATATCATGTTCATTAAATATCAGTTACACATAATGTAAGGCTGAATAATTAAGAAAAGACATTTAGTGAATTCATTTTCTTTTTCAAATACAATATACATCAAGCACAAGCTAAATTATTTGTGGTTAAAAATCAAGACCATGCAGCAACATTTAAGTGAAATTGCAGAGGTTGCTTGTTCAGACTGTAATTCTATGCCTCTTAAAGGATGTCTGTTCAGGACCAAGGGATAATTTTGACCTCTATTCCCTCTTCAACTTTTGAGATATGCCTTCAACTCAAGGGGTAGGAAATATATATATTCTGTCCTCCAATATAATATATATTTGCTCCCATTTAAATAATGTATAACTATATATTTAAATAATGCAAATTAGCAAGACTGTTCTATTAAAATATTTAATTTGGAATGTCACATATTCATATGTGAAAATGCAAGATGTGATTTATATTAGGAAATAGCAGAAATAGTTTATTCTTCTGTGAGTATACTTCACCTAGATTCTGCTCTGTGACCTGGAACATTTATAAAATCATTTGCACAGTTGGGGTATGCAGTCTTTGCCAAATTTTGCATTTAGTTTTACTAAAATCACATTAAATAGATCTTGATATAATTATGCAATCACAACAAACTAATTCTTTCCTGTGAGGTGAATTTCAATTGCTTTGGATATTGTTATATGTGGTGGCAGCCTTTTTTAAGCAAGATAAAATAGATGAAATTAAAACTAGTAACAAGCATGTACAATGGTTATGAACAAAATTTAAAAATGGGAAAAGAACCAGATGTTAATGAATATAATTTTTCAAATTATATAGAAATTATAGCAATAATTTCATATATATCTAACATTGTGGTCTAATTTTCTAAAATTTGGCTAAATATTTATTCAGGTTGGAAGTACTTCTACACACATTTTTAGTCATGTCCCCATTTGGGAACTTTTTGAGGATATGATTTTTCAATAAAAAAAATAGAAGAGAATATTTGTAGCTCATAGTTGAACTGTGGCATCCTTGGTGTTCTTTTAGCTTGGTGAGTTTGGTAATTTTCTTGCAGACATTTCATTACACACTAGGTAACAGGATCTGGTAACAGTATGATGATGTTACCTAGTTTGGTAATGAAATGTCCTCAAAAAACTATCATGCTCAGAGAACATCAAGAACCCTACAAAAAAGAATAAACTGCATTCTGAAGCTTAACTTGGAAAAGCCAGATGCATTTTTCCTCACTGCATCGTAACAGTTGTTTATGTACTATCAAGTAATTTTCTGCTCCTAATGACCACACAGAATGACAGAAGTAGTTGAGCTTCATATAAATACCATATATTTATTCAATTTTTATTCTGATTCACTTTTTCTCAATAAACAGAAGGATAAAATTTATCCAGTAAAAATTCAGCAAATCTAAAAGATTCAGACTGGAGTTTAGATATGGTGAATCAGTACTGAATAAAAAAAATCAATAAGTACATTACAAAATATTCATACTAAAAACAACAAAATATGCCAAAATATAACTGTGAAACCTTAAAGTTTAGACAGATTATCAGTATTAACAATGAATTCAGTGCTTGCATTAGATGATCCTCTGAGCAGCATTCAATAGGAGACAACAGTTTAAAAAAGTATCTTATTTCACTATCTGCTTAATGTAGAGTTGGTGACCTTCAGGTCATAGGTCAGTGATCAAAGCAAAGCACAGCAAAAGATCAAAGCAAGATAAAATGTCATCTGGAAGAAGAAGCTGGCAAATAATACACTGAGTCAAAAAATGAGCCAGAGATAGAGATGGAATATTGAGAGAGAGAGAGAGGGAGAGAGAGACACCAATTCATCCCTATGGTCATCCTTTGGAATGCTTCTGACTGCTTATTCTAAATCTCACATGTCCCAGATTAGGGACACAGCTCACACTGTGGTTCACATAACCTGTAGACATGAACATACATAGATGCAAATAAGGGAAGTGATGAAACACAAATATGTATATATAGCTTCCTTCCCGATTAGCCATGCACAAAACAACAATAAAAGCAGCACATATATAGTCACTCTGAATAGATAATTATAGCCACACACGTACATATACAAATAGGTGTTATGACCCAGGTGGTTAAGGAAAGGCAGGCCTTTACAAAAGCCATTTATTATTCTCAAGATGTGTTCGACAAACAGTCCTCCAACCACCAGTAAGATTCAGCCCCACACTACCCTGAGGCCTGAACACAGACACTCTCTGTCCCAAACCCCAGCCCACATATTACTAGGAAAGTCCATAAGGCAAGTCCATGCATAAGATAAATGTCAGTCTCAAAGCAAAGAGAAGGTACAAGGCAAACACAGTTCTGAAAGTGAAACAATGCAAAAGGCTAGGGCAAAATAAATGGCAATCCTCAAAGCAAAGGTGAAAAGCTGCCCTCAAAGCAAGGCAAAAATGCACAAGTTAAAGCTGGGGGAGTGTAATCCAAAACAAATAATTGTTCCTGGTAAAGACTAACTCCCTTCTTAAGCCACTCCACTGCACTTCTTCTTAAGTCACTCCACTGCAGCTATGCCTTGTGAGGATGGGTGGGAAGACCTTCTCCTGAGTAGCCTTGCTGCCTTTCTATGAGCTTGGCTATGGTCCATTCTCTGTACCTTTGGATTGAGTAGAGGAGGCAGCTGTTCCTCATCTGTTCCTCATCAGAGGATATCTGCTGCCTATAAGCACCACTGCCAGTCAGCAGCCAATCCTCCCCTGTGTCTGTGATGGCCATCAGCTTTCCATCTGGCCGACCACCAATCCTAATGCCTAAGTGTCCTGGGACAGCATTGTCCTCAGCCCCTGGCCTCTCCAAACATGCCAGGGGAGAAGTGTCATCCCTGTTGGATGGTCCTGGTTTCACTCCTCCACCTCCTCCAAACCAGGTTCCAATGGGGCCATGACAACAGGTTACATGCATACAGTATACATTCTGATTAGTATCTGGAAAGAAAGTATGTATAGACCACAATATATTACATCATTGCATTAAAAAAAAAAAGGCCGATGGCTTCATGGGTCCTGCTGGCCTAGGTATTAATGTTCCAGAAGCTCATACTCTGTGTGCTTTTCTTGCCTTATTAACAATCTAGGTTACCCAGCTTGAATTTATTGAATGCTACGCTTAGCTGTTACATGCATTTATATTTTGTTGGAGTTCTTTAAATGTGTTTGGATTAGAGAAACAATTATCCTTATTCAAGACTTCTTCCCTAATCTGCAAAACAAACAACAGACAGTAGTAGCAAAAATTATCATCATTATATGGAAGAAAAAGGCCAATAATTAGAACTCCACTAAACAAAAGTTCAGTGACTATGTGTTGTATAAAGATAATGGTGTTAATCAGAGCATACTGAGATTACTAAAATAACACTTTGTTACTTGAACACATACATAAGATTGTACACATGGAAAGTAGAAAGCTATAATTATATTGGTAGACTTAGATGATAGAAGTCTCAGCATTCAGGCAGCAACTGTCAATCTTTTGAACCACTAGACAAGCAGCACTGTGGATGGATACATTCTGCTGTGTTGCATATATCCACACATTGTATCTCAGTTTTCCATAAAAATGTCGTCCCTTAGTCCCAAAACTCATAAGATAAAGAATGCTACAATATTAAAATCAATTACTGTTAACAGTGATCCACAAGGAATGGGGCTCTCTGATGCAATATAGAGAATTCTCTCTTCTAGAATTGGACAGCCAGAACATGACAGTGTATTGTTCAGGAAATGGAATAATGCTTTTTCTTAGTGGGTAGAAGACTTCACAATTTTATTTCAAACTAACAATTTAACATACAGTTAATCCAGTCATCAAAAAAACTGTTGTCAGTACAGTATGTACATACTGTATATATACCAAGATGTATATTACAGATAAAATATTATTTTATTTTATTTATCTGATTTCTATGACTTCCCTTTTTACATAGACTCAGAGCAACTTATGGTATTAGCTTATAAGCAGGTAAAACAATACAATATAAACAAGTTAAAAACAAATATTAAGACATAAAAAACTTATAAAATGAAAAATATTATTTATTGGCAAGGTGTGATTGGACACACAAGCAATTTGTCTCCAGTGTATAAGTTCTTAGTGTGTATACAAGCAATGAAGTGATAATCATAAAGTATAAGATACAACCAAGAAAATAATAGTCATATGATACCAATAAGAGTAGTGAATAGAAAAGATGAGAAGAAGAATAGCAATATAGTCCTACTACCTGGTTAGATATCCTTAGGCATAAGACAGTGCTGTTGGAATTAGATATTTGGCAGAGTGATAGCATGAGGGGAAAAAATGTCTTTTTTGTCTAGTTGTTTTGGCATGCAATATCCCATAGTGGTGTCTGGAGGGGAGAAGTTAAAATATAAATAAACATGCATAAAAATATGCTAAAAACCAATGTACAAACATATAAAAACATATTTAAAACTGTCCATAATTAAGGAACTAGAATAGATTCACAAACCCAACTCAAGATGAGAAGCATTAAAAGAGCCAAATAAAATCAAGCAGCAATTAATGGATGAATTCCAAAAGATAAAGTATGTCAAACAAAACAATTTTGAAAATCCAAATAAACTAGAAAAACTTTTGGTGTACTGATTTTTATAGTAATGCACCACAGAAATTCAGAATACCACAAAACAGATCACTGATACAAATATCTTCCAACAAAATGGATATTCATGCAATTTTACCAAAATGTGCCTGACCATTTAACCCATCAAGACACATTCAACAGAACCTAGAACAAGAATAACACTCATTAAAAGCATCTCAGAAACTATCAACACACTATTACAACCATACAACATTATCCCAGTACACAATCCAATTAAAGCCTCCCAAAACATTTAAAATAAGCCAAAAAGTCCCGTAACTCAAGAAAAAAATAAGACTCATCTACAAAATACAGTATAAGGACTATAACAAGGGAAGGGGTGAAACAAAAGGCAAGTAGTGGGGGAAAGACAACCGGGGCTTGCACTCACCCAGGGAGATTAACACATCTGGCAGGGCCACAGCTGTGTGTGTGTCTCAAAGTCACGTTTCCTTGGTGCTCTTCGCTACTTCTTTCATTTCATCTTTTTGGAATCCAGACTGGCTGAGCAAAACCACGGTGGAAGTGTCCCTTTGGACACCCTTCTCCTCCTCCTGTCCTCCTCCTCTTGTGACTGGTGGCTGTGGCAGGGCTGGGGGGGGTGCACATGCACAGGGAGACCCTCCTCAAGTGAGCAGCCACCCGCCGCACTCCCAGTTTTGACTGATTGGGCAGGGAGCGGAGAAGCGGGCAGAAAGGGGTGGGGCCAGGAAGAGGCCCAATTTACCGGTTCTCCAAACTACTGGGAATGGTAACAACTGGTTCTATAGAACTGGGCTGAACTGGTAGAATCCCACCCCTGACAAAACCTTACACTCATTAGCACTGTTATGTTACCAAATCAGATAACAAAACATCTGCTAGAGAACAACCAAGGTCAGAGAGTACCAAGGACTCCACAGTTTGTATTGTAGTAAGATGATTTCAATACATATAATTACAGAATACAGGGCAACTAGCAATGAATTTGAATCTGAGACTTTCCAAGTTTTATAAATAGTTGTTATCTAATATTATTTACATAGGAAATAAGTGAAGACGTATTTTCTATGTTGCAAGTGGATATGTATAAGAGAAAAATGCATAGAAAGAGAATAAATTTTCTGTGAAGTTGTCATTCCCAGATCACAAATTAGAATTTTGCTGTTATGCCATACTAAGTCATTTTGTAGCTCCTGTCACTTGTCACTCTTCATTGTTTTTTACAATGTGAGAATGTGAGTGCCTTGTATTTTGGCTTTAGTGAAAGAACAAAGGCTTTTAGATAAGAACAATGGCTCTTTTCTTTCCAATACCCTTGGTCAGAGGTTTAGGTGCAAACCAAGTTTTTCAGAAAGTATTCTTTCATATTGCTGGCAACATGTGAATTAACATGCAAAAAGTGCTGTAATTATCAGAACAATTAGCATACACTGCAAATTGAAATAAAAAAAATCATAATTACAAATGTCATTATGGGTGATTTCTTTTTTCTGTGTAGGATTTTAGAATTTGGCACGGTATTTCATCTTATTGAATTTCTGTGTATTTTAATCTATTATTATTGCTGCATGCAATATTGTATTTTGAATACATTCCCTGCTGTGGAATTAGTTGTGCAGCCACTGTAGCATAATGAATACGCTGCCTAACAATAGGAATCCTTTAAAAACACAATAACGTTTTGAATTTCATCATTATGAAAGATTAGGACTGTACATTTTAATTCTCCTGATGTTAGTGTGAGCATGTTGTAAGCTGAAATATTTAGGGGTTTGTTGCCAGCTTAATTAAAACTATTCATTGTCTTGCATCAAAAATATGATTTGCACTGAGTTCACATATTTCAGAATTAGATTTGCACTGAATCACATCAAAGACCATCATTGAAAATACTTAGGGATGATATGAAACTCCTGCTGCTTAAACCCACTGGGGTTTAAACAGAGATTTGGTCTGAGTTATTGTGGCACTATTCGTTTCATGGCAACTAAATTCCTATGAGAAAGATGCCTCTTTGAATCTTGTATTGCATACTGATAAATGATTTCAGTGTGAATTGAAAAAAAAGTTAAAATATGGTTTGCATGATGCGAGTTGAGATAAATGCCTTATGAATAATAAAAGAACAAGAAACTTGACCAGTATATTGCATGATGCAATTGTTCTGACCTAGGCTTCCCCAACAGCTCAAAGCCAACTCCTCATTCCAATAAACCTCTTTTATTTAGTTTACAGTGAATTCCTTTCCAGCAAAGTTCCGGCCAACAGTCTTTCAAGATACTTCACAATTACAGACCTTTATCAGACTTGGAGAGGTGCCAGGCTGATATCTTTCAGAAGCCTCACTGTAGCAGACAATACTAGGCAAGAATGCAGGAACAGATCTTCAAATGAACTAATTGACTCCTGCAAAACCCCACTCCCCATTTGCTCCTCTTTTATTCCCTATGGGAGGGGCCATTCACCGTCCACCTGTGGCTTTACTCCCAAATTGATCCTTGTTCCTTAGCTGTTCCCTTCTTCTAGCAGCTCTGTGCATGTGCACACTGGGAACAGGCTCTAGCTGTCCTTCTATCTCATTGATTTCTGACTCCAAAGGCAGCTATAACTGTCAGATGGCCTTGGCCCCATCTCTGCCTCTGATGCAGAGCACTCATCAGAACCTTTCCCAGACTTCAGGATTGGCCCTTGTTCCCCAACCTCCTCACTGTTTGAATCTGCTGCCAGCTCTGCTGGCAGCACAACAGCAATCCTGCCAAATCTTGTATTGCAGGGGTATCAAACTCACAGCATTACGTTGTCATCATGTTTCATATTATGACTTTTTTCCACTTCACTAAACCGGGGGTGGGCATGGCCAGCACATGACACATCCAGTCTTCGGGCTGCGAGTTTGACATTCCTGTTGCATTGTGTAGGTTTTTTTAAACAGACACTAAACTCTAATTTGCTAATTTGTGTGGATGAAGCTCTTCCTAAAGATAATGTTGTCAGGTGTAAGATACGATTTGAAGCATACCCTACATACTGTACAGTGATATAGGACAATGCCTTTTGCCTTATGTTGTGGCATTCTGTACCATTTGCTTCGCTTTTTAAAAACTTGGAGAGAAATAAAATATATTATATCCCTATTTTAAGCTTTAATAGATGTTAAAACTTACAGGGCAGCTTGATTTCCTTTATTACTTAGAGAGACTACTAGAGAGATAGAAAGTATATTAGACTATCTTATAATGAGTAATTCAGTTGGTCCATGTGATATTTATTGTTAACTTAAATTGGTGTTATCTTTTATGATACCCTAGGAAAGTTATTACTTAGCCCAGGGGTGGGTTCCGACAGGGTTAACTACCGGTTCGTGTTGATTTACAATGTTTTATGATGTTTGGTGATTTACGATTTACGATGTGCTTCTCTGCATGCTGCGCGCACACCTGTAAATCTTCATCAGCAGCATTTGAAACAACATTTTTTTTCCTGCTTTTCCACTGCAGCTGTGCCTCGCACAGCAGCTGAAGTTGAAAAAGTAGGAAATAAAAATCAGGTAAGAGCCCGGGCGGGCAGGTGTGACAAAACAGCAGCAGACATAGAACCGGTTCTATGTCTGCTGCTCTTCAGAACTACCGGTTCTACAGAGCCAGACAGAACCAGTAGAAACCCACCCATGACTTAGCCGTTGTTTTATCTGGAACTACTAAGGGCTGAACTGAATTTAATTCACATGTGTTTTTTACTCTTGGATTGATTAAGATCATCCTGCACAATGAATAAGTATGATTTGAGCCATAATTTTACAATTACTCAAAGAAAATACAAAGTCCTATAATGATCAAAATATCTGCAAATAGACATTGTTCTTAAACTGGGAGTGGAGGATAGTTTGGGGAGAATGTTTTTTATACAAATATACTCAATCTTTACTGTACTACCAAAACCTAAATACAATCCAAAATAAAGTTTGGATTAAATACTCATTCTAAGAAGATTGCAGAATAAAGGTCACAAATATCTGTTTGGGGTTTTCTGATGATACTGATTCTGATTTCTGATGATTACCAAATGGTAATCTAACCATTGCAGTGTTTAAAAAATGGTTTCTAATTTGACATATGCAAATCTAGCAACCTGTGGTTTATTCAATTAATCATGTTTAATCTATCTTTTTTGTATTTTGTCAACTCAATTCTACTTATATTAAGCTCAAGTAAGCATAAAAATGGACCTATTACAAAATGTATATAGAAAACTTACTGAATTAGTAATAAATCAAAATATGCACACACAAGGATACAGATACAGTTATACTGAAATAACTATATATAGTAAACTTAATATGAACAGTTGCAAAAATAAAATTATAGTTGGTATTGAATAGAGAACAAAGGCAAAATTAATAGACTTCTGTATTGGTTATTCATTTATCAAGAATGTCTGTTGCAAGCAAGGGGAAGATAGAAAATGGTACATGTCTGATTCCCAACATATATCATTCTCTGTCTCTTTTTACAAAAGCAGTGACATGGTAGAAGAGAAACATTTTTTCAGCTGCTGCCACTGCATCTTCAAAGTCCCATCCATCTAAATTTCTGAGTCCATCAAAATGTCTTATGTCTTTAAAGACAAAGGTTTAGTGTGGTCAGCCACTGACTAAACTAGTGAATCAATCTCTGATAAGTAGCTATATTCAACTCTAAGCAAAATCTTCCAGGTATTCAAGATAAGTTTGTGGAATTAGTTTTTCATTAATAATACAGTTGTTGCTCAAATAGAAACTATCTCCACACTGACCTTATACTCTTATGGGGTAAAGCAGTGATGATAGCATTTTGGAGGGAATTGAAAATATGGTAAATCATTCCTTGCTCATTTGTAAAACATTTCTATTGTTTTCAGTCACAAATGAATTGTGTCTATTGTGTCTAATTGTAATGGATGATTTTTTAATGTGAAATTTAGTTGATAGAGGATACATTGCAACTTGTGTGTTCCACTTGTTTGAGTAGAACTCATCACTTGATATAATCCTGCTGTATCCCAATTAAAGTCTTTTTTCTTTTTTAGGAATCTGTAATCCCTTTTACTGAGGTGGTGTCATAGTGGCTGAATGGAGCTGAGCATTTACTGGTTGGATGCCCTTCCTGGTGCCTATGTGGAGTTCACAACAGATATTTTATCTTTGCACTCAGATAGAAAAAACATCTGCCACTACCTAGGATTGAAATCTTAGCCTTCTAAGTGTGAGGTGAGCATCTTCATCTCTAGGCCACTGCACCACTCAAAGTCTTTTTAGTAGAACTGATTAATTCTTGTAAGTTCAGACATAGCAAGTTCACAAAGATAATCCTTGTATTCCAAGTAAGACTAGACAATGGATTCTCTTGTGATTCCTACATCTTTGCAATCTGCAAGGTATATCTGTTTTCCTTTGGCATTTGGATGGGATGATTATAAAGCTGTATGTAGCTGAGATCCAATATTAGACATCTGAATCTAATTATGGAATCATATATACATATGTGATAATTCATTGTGCTTGGAAATCAACAATTTCCACATATTTTGTATTTTGGAAAATTTGTTATATATCATCATTAAAAGCTTTGTGATAATATTAGAGAGATAAGGAACTAAATTGCACACATTCAAGTTCACTTCCAGTTAAGGAAGATTATTATTTGACCTTAAGCGAGTAACTGTATATATTGGTTCCATTTAATTTATATGGAAAAATTGTAAGATATATTTAGCTCTTCTGGAAAAACAACAGAATATCTCAAACAAGGAAATTTTAAAAATGCATCTGTATGCAATACATTGCTATTACAGAAAAGAAAACCCAGAAGTATTGCCATTCATGACAATTTAGGTGACATTCCATAAACCCTGCACTCAGATTTATGGTCCTGCAGTTTATGGTATACTATGAAGCTTTTTTGAACAATTAAATCAACAGCATTTCTGAACTATATTACAAATTATATATTTGTATCATTTTCTTTCAAAGCATTTTCTGATGAGTTAGGTTGTCACATAGTGCTAACAAATATATATTTAGGAAGTTGAAAGGTCTGATAAATATATAGATATATTTAAATATAATCTGTATCAGCTGTATAGAGAACAGGAAAATACATATTCTAAAAACAACAGGTTTTTTTTTGCTTTACCACTAGGTGGTGCTATAGTACTTTGATTGTTGCAGGAAATGTCCTTTAAACAGATCCTTGGAAAACAGCTATGCATCACTGATAAATGTCTAATCTATTCTCTGAGCTTTCTTTTAATATTCTTTTCATACACAAGAATGCTACACAAGTATGTGTGATTTGTTACACTACTGCTACTTGTAGTATAGTTAATAATAATGCAGATGGTATTTCCATCTCCCCAAGACAAAGACCCCAGTGTCATTTTGGATGGGTTGACTAAATTATAATCGTATTTGCTATGATTTACTAAGAAAACCTGGATTGGTAGCAGGGAGTTTTTCTCTGGGGGGTGGCAATTTCTCTTCATTCTCATGCATCCAGTGAAAATTTCTTTTCCTTTAAAGGTTATCATCTGTAGCATCAGAATTCCAAACAATTGTCAGGTTTTCTATTAGATGTTGCCTCCAGTGTCCTGGCATCAGAAGTGAGTAAGGGGAGTTAAGTAAGACAGAGAAATTAAAACAGCCTTTCCTTCCTGCATTCCCATGTGTTCCAGGAGCAGGAAAAAAAATAATGAACTGGGAATTCAGAAAAGTAGACACTTTCTAATAATGGAAACTGTCAGAACATTTTTCAGACCTCTTGTGAGACACTACAGATTTCTTTGTGTGGGTCGTGAGAAGGCAGGAGAGAGGCAGGGGAAGACCAGGCTAAAACAGCAGGAATTCCATACTAATGGAGGTTGAATTAATCTGTCCTCTTTGTTTCCAGTTTTCATAGGACTATATTTATTAAATTATACAGTTGGCTGAGGTCCTGTTATAGTCTTATTCCCAAAGTAATACATCTCAAATCCCTGCTTTGGAATCAGGAAAAAAATGGATCACGTGAGTTGACTTTAATATATCTCTCCTTTTTATTTACCCCAAATATATACATTAAGTATCATTATCAACAAACATTTCAGAAATAATAGGTGGGAGGTTGGTGAGGGTACCATTATTCAGTTTTGATGTCAGTAGTAGGCAGACTAGCCTTGTTGTGCCGTGTGACTTTGGCCTTGGATGCAACAATGAGGATTCGGTAAGCAGATCCTGAGAAGGTATGACTTCTGGCATATTCATGGGACATATTTTTCCTTGTTTCCATACATCACCTCTAGGTTTCTTTGAATAACAATTGGCAGGCATGGATGTGACCTTCTGGATAAAGGATTCATAGAAAGGTTGGAACTGCAAGAAATCTGGAGTTATTTGATAGGAGTCTTGCTATGCTATGATGATCACCTTTGATGATATTTTATAAAATTCAGCGTTGAACAAGATTGACAACTTGTTCTGAGACTTCCTTACCTGCACTTTGTTCCCTGCTAAATAGATTGCAATGTGAGGTATCATGCCTGGTCTACAATGAATTTCATTTTGCTTTGGGCAGCCACATCACATTGCCTTAGATACGCATCAGACAGCACAGGGCAGTCTCCTTCATTACAGGTGAAACTCGAAAAATTAGAATATCATGCAAAAGTTCATTTATTTCAGTAATGCAACTTAAAAGGTAAAACTAATATATGAGATAGACTCATTACATGCAAAGCAAGATAGTTCAAGCTCTGATTTGTCATAATTGTGATGATTATGGCTTACAGCTCATGAAAACCCCAAATCCACAATCTCAGAAAATTAGAATATGACATGCTATCAATAAAACAAGGATTGTACATAGAACAATATCGGACCTCTGAAAAGTATAAGCATGCATATGTACTCAGTACTCGGTTTGGGCCCCTTTTGCAGCAATTACTGCCTCAACGCAGCATGGCATGGAAGCTATCAGCCTTTGGCACTGCTGAGGTGTTATGGAAGACCAGAATGCTTCAATAGTGGCCTTCAGCCCTTCTGCATTGTTCGGTCTCATGTCTCTCATCTTTCTCTTGGCAATGCCCCATAGATTCTCTATGGGGTTCAGGTCAGGCAAGCTTGCTGGCCAATCAAGCACAGTAATCCCACGGTCATTGAATCAGGTTTTGGTGCTTTTGGCAGTGTGGGCAGGTGCCAAGTCCTGCTGGAAAATGAAGTCAGCATCCCCATAAAGCTCATCTGTGGAAGGAAGCATGAAGTGCTCCAAAATCTCCTGGTAGACGGCTGCATTGACCCTGGACTTAATGAAGCACAGTGGACCAACACCAGCAGATGACATGGCTCTCCAAATCAACACAGACTGTGGAAACTTCACACTGGACTTCAAGCATCTTGCAGTGTGTGCCTCTTCATTCTTCCTCCAGACTCTGGGTCCTTGGTTTCCAAATGAGATGCAAAAGTTGCCCTCATCAAAAAAGAGGACTTTGGACCACTGAGCAACAGACCAGGTCTGTTTTTCTTTAGCCCAGGTAAGACGCTTCTGATGTTGTTTGTTGTTCAGGAGCAGCTTGACAAGAGGAATACGACATTTGAAGCCCATGTCCAGGATCCGTCTGTGTGTGGTGGCTCTTGATGCACTGACTCCAGCCTCAGTCCACTCCTTGTGAAAGTCCCCAACACTTTTCCTGACAATCCTCTCCAGGCTGCAGTCATCCCTTCTGCTTGTGCACCTTTTTCTTGCACACTTTCCCCTTCCACATAACTTTCTATTAATGTGCTTTGATACAGCACTTTGGGAACATCCAACTTCTTTTGCAATTACCTTTTGAGGCTTTCCCTCTTTATGGAGGGTGTCAATGATGGTTTTCTGCACAACTGTCAGTCAGTAGTCTTTCCCATGATTGTGATTCCTACTGAACCAGACTGGGAGACCATTTAAAGGCTCAGGAACCCTTTGCAGGTATTATGGCTTAATTAGCTGATTAGAGTGGGACACTTTGAGCCTAGAGTATTGAACCTTTTCACAATATTCTAATTTTCTGAGATTGTGGATTTGGGGTTTTCATGAGCTATAAGCCATAATCATCACAATTATGACAAATCACGACTTGAAATATCTTGCTTTGCATGTAATGAGTACATCTCATATATTAGTTTCACCTTTTAAGTTGCATTACTGAAATAAATGAACTTTTGCATGATATTCTAATTTTTCGAGTTTCACCTGTATGTGGAAGTTTTATTTGTAAGTATGGTATGTGTGTGTGTGGATGTGGGTGTGGGTATGGGTGTGTTGGTATCTGTGTCTGTGGGTAGATGGGTGGGTGGGACAGAACCAATAGAAGTATGGGATATAAGACCCATGGAGGCTCAGTGATTAGAATGCAGTACTACAGGGCTAACTCATTGTTCACTTCAGGAGTTCAATTCTGAACGGCTGAAGGTTGAATCAGTCTTTTATCCTTTTGAAGTCAGTAAATGAGGACCCAGATTGTTTGGGCAATATACTGACTCTGTAAATTGCTTAGAGAGGGCTGTAAAGCACTGTGAAGCAGTATATAAATCTAAGTGCTATTGATATAAGCAATATATAAATCTAAGTGCTATTGATACACACACACACACACACATTCTTATAAGGTACTGAATCTCAGAGTCTTTCAAACTTTGGTTTTGGTGAACAGGACAGACCACTTTGGAATGTCTAAACCCAGGTACTGGATAAATTCAGAAAACTGATAACTCTGGAATAGAGAACATTATATGGCTTGACAATTCAAAGAGTATCATAAGCTGATAAAAATCTTGCTAAACATAAGCATTTGTAAAGATGATAGCAACACCACCCCCACTGGAAAATAAGAGTATATCACAGGTAGATATTGCCCACCGGGGGGTGGTCACAGATACTTCTCACTTGTCCAAAAGTATTGTAGAAAATAGCTGCTAGACACCAAAAGCAAAAATATGTAGCAAAAATTAAAGCAATGCAGCTTGACAGAAATGACTGGATATGTTATGAATCTCATTTTGTAGATCCATGTTGAGAACCAGAGTTTCTTAAGTAATAGTGAGTTTTTATTGTACATTTGAAAAAGAATGCATTGTGTAATTATGGAGTAAATGCATATCTAAGCAAGGTATCCTATTGGCCATCCTTATATGCCTAAATAACTACTTATTCATTTATTCATCTTTTTCCAATGCAATCAAGACTTTTGATTTTCTGGAAGAATTCTGATTATGCAGAAGTCTTTGGAACCAATATAATAAATAAGAAATTTAATAGCTATTTCCACCTGAACATTCTGAGTCACAGTATCACCCATGGACATAGCAGTGGGATTGCTACTATCCAGTTAATAGAGAACATTGAGGCTGTATGCTTCAGTGTCTAGCACTTTTTTCTGGCTTGGCCAGAAAAAACAGATGATTGAATATGTACTCTAAATATTTGTGGCCAAGGACTAATGTGACCCATAAATGTAGAACTGAAAATGAAATAACTTCTTCTTCTATCTGAGTTGGTTTAAATATGAGGCTTTATTTAAATATTCCAAAGAATAGAAATATCTAAACTGTTCTTGCTTCATAAAAAAAAGTTCTCAATTCATCAGGATTAGTATCTGGCAGAACTTCTGTTGCCTTGCAGAGATCTAAATAAGCCATGTCAGAATTGCTAATCTGGGATCATTTAAATGCAGTGAAAACATCCTGGTGTGTCTCTCCATCAGTCTCAGTCACTGTATATTCATTTGATCTCCTGAAGGAGTTGTGTAAGGGAAGGAAGAACTAGATTTTCCATCAGGATTTTTAAGATGTAAGAAACTGTAGGTAGGATATATATATAGCAGGCTCCTGAGTGTCAGTGACCTTCCTTCAATGCAGATCCCTAATATCTCAACTTTGGAGAATGTATAGCCAAAGAATTCCAATGAAGGCCAAAATGGCAACATGATGTGTTCTGAGAATAATTGAAGGAAAGACTCCAAGTAACTGTCATATTCATCTGCTTTTTTACAATCATCAATAAAGTTTGAATGCTACCAAGTCCTGCAATTACTTCACAAACAGTGTGACTACTGATGAGATACTTTGGAACAAACTGATATAGCTATTTTATTACTTCAGGCTGCTGTGTGTTTATATTTTTGATATTGTATGTGTTCTATCTCTTTATTGCAAGCCTCGCAGAGCCACATATGTGAGATGGACAGCTATATAAACTGATTAAACAAACTCAAACAAAGAAATAAATGCTGCTATTCCATGGGGTGCAACCTGTTGGTCTGTAGGAGATGGGCTATTGAATGAATCTCAGATCAAAAGCTACTTAGTAATTATGTAAAGAGCTGTAACAGTGCTATACAAAGGACAAATTAGAGTGTATCTTGGCATTTATTTTATTGAATATTTATTGGTTGATATTCCACCCACCAACAATACAATTTTTGTGGCAAGTACATGCCTTTATCTAGAATTTGAATTGTTTCATGTAATATTGACTAATCAGTACTTTTCTTACCAATTATTTCAGAAAAGTCAGTATTTGTTAGAATTTAAACTTATTTATATATTAACTCTTAATTAAGAGAAAGTTTGATAGCATGTTTAAGACATCAAGCTAGAAACTAGGAAAGCACGAGTTTTAGTTCTGTCTTAAGACTTTGTCTAGCTAGAGGAGCATGGGCCAGTCACTCTCTCTCAACCCTTGGAAGGAGACAACAGCGCACAACTTCTGAAAAATATTGTAAGAAAACTGTAGGATTATCTAGGTAGTCTCCAAGAATCAAACATGATTGAACAGAAGAAAAAAAGTCTTAGGAGAGATAGAAGGCCAATTAAAGTAATTGTCATTTTTGATAGATACAACATATTGCCTGAGAACTTTCTTTTCTTTTAAATCTCTGAATCGAATTCATTAATACAATGCTCCGTTTGACAAAATAACTTTTTCAATTAGTGGAAATTATGATTCCTGACTCTTGACAAATGTATCTTTTCTTTTATGTACACTGAGAGCATATACACCAAGACAAATTCCTTGTGTGTCCAATCACACTTGGCCAATAAAGAATTCTATTCTATTCTACTCTACTCTACTCTACTCTACTCTACTCTACTCTACTCTACTCTATTTTATTCTAGGCAATCAAAAATAAAAAATGAAACAAAAAGACCAAAAGACCTCCTCACTAGCAATCAACACCCAGATGAATAGAGATTAACACCAAGATTAATATTAGACCAGCAATCAAGACGCAAACAATATCCCAATCAATGAGCTATCAATTAAAGAAAACAAGCTAGCAGTAAATAACCCAATCAAAGAATCATCAAGACCATCTTCACCAACACTGACAGGACAAGCTATTAACATAAAATCCTGACAATTATGACAACTCATAAAAGATTTTGTATACATATTTTATAGTTGACAATAATTTCAGAGCAATCCCCACTTACCACTAGCACTAATGAGGTCATCTAGTTAGGTAATGAAATGGTCTTCAAGAAAACAACCAAGCTTAAAGACCACCACAGACCTCACAGTTCAACCTGCTGTTACTAATGTTCTCTTCTATGAATAGCTTTCTCCCAGCCCAACCTACTTCACAGGGTTGCTGCGTAGAAAAATAGGTAAAGAAAGCACTGCATGTGCCATCTTGAGAATCTGAATGAAAGGTAAAAAAAATATACATCAAGCAAACAAAAAAATATATAATTTGGGCCAACTGAAGTCATATCCTCATAAAAATCATTGCAATAAAGTAATTGTATGACAATCTGGCATGAGACACTCTTGTAAGAGTTTCATGGTCCAGAAAGGCCTGAAACTGGCATACCAGCAGAGCTGGGCAAAGACCCCATCATCATCTGTCTGTTGCTTGAGCTACAGCATGAGTCCAGGAAGGCACAGAAATCATGGATCAGATACTTTAGTATATTATAGCCCCAAATATACATGCTCACATCATTGTCTTTATTACTTTTCTATTTCTGTTTCAAATCCAATTGATGAAATGTATTTTAATTTTGTGTTTTTAAATCATTGTAAAACATCTCTACTATAAATATTGAAACCACTTAGAATTTTTGACTTACCACAATGTTTGGTTGAGTAGTAAGTTTACAAGACTGAAAAACCTTGTAAACATAAATCAGTTGAATGGCTATCACTTTTTGTTAGCATTATATATTTTAATTCTTAATTTTGTTTACAACACACACACACAAACACACAAGAAAGGCAGGAGTGATTTATTTAAATACATGTTACTCTATTAGCAGCTTTTCATAATTATACCAATATGAACTTTTGATAATTTGATTTGGATTTTATTTTTTTATTTAAAGTTTTGTAAGATATGATTTTGTAGATAATTTTTATAAAATGTGTAAAATTAATTTATACTTCATAGATTGCACAAACAATTGTTAAATAGAGATTTAATGAAACCAAAAGGAAGAAGACAAGGTTGCCCATTTTGTGTTTATTTTAAATTTGGAAATATTAAATAGACACATACAAAACAAGAAGATTGTGGATGTAAAGACATATAAATTAAGAGATTAAGTTAGAGAAATGATACATTAGCAGACTTCAATATTAACAAAAGAGAAAGATATTAAGAAAAAATACTGAAGATATAAGGTCAATACAACTGATTAATAACATGGGTTTAAGATTCAAAAGAAGTTAAAATTCTTGAGTATTATTCTGTCAAACATGAATTATATGTTATTTCAACATAACTGTTGTAAGATGGAATTAAGTTAAAAGATGTTAAAATAGAATAAAGTATAATTATCATTCTTTGGAAGAATGTGGTTAAGTTAAAGTTTTATTTAAAATGTTATTTTTAAACAGACGATACCTGTTTTGAAAACTGATATACTATTTAAATAATGGTAATATCTATTATATGCCATCCATATATTTGTATAGAAAGAAAAATCTATCCAAGTTACAGTAGTATGCAAAGAAAAGAAGAGGAATGGATTTACCAGATTTGAAATTATACTTTGCTGTTTGCTACTTAGTTTGGATGAGCGACCTGGGGGTTGCTAAGAAATATAAATATAAAGATTTTAGGCTGTGAAAGACACAACCTGAGATTTGGATGGAATGACTACAAATGGTATGAGAAAGCTAATGTTAATCATATTAATTTTTTTTAATTAAAATATGTCAGGTAGGCCATTTTGAAAGTATGGAATAAATGCAAATATAAATTGTAGCTCACAATAGAAGAAATTATATGTAAAGCTTTTTATTTTCATAGAGTAATTGTAATTATATGTGTATTTGCTGCAAAAGACATCAGAAGCCTTTTTTTTAACTTTCTCTATCTATTTGGTCTATTTTCTTTTTCTCTTTCTTTTATCTGTTTTCTTTATTCTGTATTAGTGTTTGTTAGTTTTTAATCTTAATTTTAAAACTTTTAATAACATTTATATAAGAAAAGATGGCTGTAGGTGAAATGTGTTCGGCACCTTTTAAAATTATGATAATACTCTGAGTATGCTGTTTAATTGTATGGCTCTATAAAAATGTTTCCCAATAATAGTGATGATTTTAGAATTGTATGAATTGCTTTTAATTAAGATTCTCAGATAGTTTTTGTAAGGCTTCATTAGTTTGTGAATATTGCTGAAAGTTTAAATTATAAGAAATTCTTAGAAAGTGCATTATGACTACATCCTTTCCTTTTCTCCTTCTTAGAAACAGTTCTAAGAAGTACATGTAAATCTTATGTACATTTATTCCAAAATATTAAACTTATACACTTTGCTCTTTATAGAAGCACACTACAAATGGAATCTTATGCATGCAGAACATGAACAACATGAATAAAAAACAATAACCCAAAACAAACTCCCAAGCATCAATAAAAGTTGCAAGATCCAATCTGGATCAGTCACTGGGACCAGATATTTAGTCTTCTGACCTTTTGGACTCAGGCTGGAGCTCATCCTTCTCTCTAGCAGTGTGTGTGTTTGGGCTATTCTATGTGTCATATTTATGTAACGCCTTCCTATTGGTTGATTGGATGTGTTGTTGGCTGGCGATTGGTTTCCTTCTGCTGCCAAGTACTTAGTTCCTAAGAATCTGATAAACTGGTGATAAATCAGCACTCCTGTTGACTGATAGGGACCCATATTCCAGACTTAGAATAGGCCAAAGCACACATGGTAGAGAGAAATTCTCTGAGCATGGGCTCCAGCATGAGTCCCAAAACTAGAAGACTAAATCTCTGGTTGCAGTGTCCAACCCAGACTGTATCTTGCAACATTATTGTAAGACATGTATATTTGCCATCATTCATTATCAGTAACAGTAATTTATGAAACCAATAAGTTCTAAAGGTCTCACATGAGATGGAATCCTAATAAAGTAAATTTTCTTGTAATTACATTAACCTATGTGAAGTGACATAGATTTACTTCAACAAAGCAACTTATTTTATTTACCACAACAAAGAGCCCATTCATTTGTTTCTGGAGCAGTTTGAGTAGCCATGTGGTTAGTTGCTGCTATTTGCATATTTTGCAAATTTTAACTTATTTAACACTATCTGTAATAATAATGGTGCAAACAAGTATCTAATTGGGTTGATGTAAAAACTGTAAAACAAATGAACATTTAAGCATATTAAAATTATTATCACTTTATAACCAGTTTTAACTATTAATCAAAGAAGACAATGAAGGGAAACCCACACTAATATGACAAAGAAAGGAAAAAGAGAAAAGTATAATTTTATTTATAAGTAAAGCAGAACATTTTTACACTTATACTGTATCTCTTTTAATATTATAAATTATTATTACTTGTCTGTTTCTCTCTCTACGGTAGTTCATTTTGGATCTTGTGGCTTAGATGTTTTGCATTTGTTACTCAAATCTTTGTCACTCAGCACTTCAACTGAGCATCACAGTATTTTCTTTAGAATGCATATTGTTTAAAGTACAATTGTGAAAGAAGGAAGAGGATATATTAGACATACCTTACAGCTGCCTAGCTTGTCTAATTCAGATATGCCAGAATCTATGGTGTGTTGACAATTTCTGAATTGAAATTTTAAAATAATTTCAAATTTAAGTTATGGCAACTTTGACAAGCAAACTTAAGTCATGTTATATTAATACAATGTTATATTTTAAATAGAAATTTGGAAGACTACAGGACATTTTAGAGTGAATGGAAGAACAGAAATAGCAATAGCACTTAGACTTATATAGCGCTTCACAGAGCTTTACAGCCCCCTCTAAGCAGTTTACAAAATTATTTTTCACAGAATAGCAATACTTGATGGCAAATCTGAAGAAAAATCAAGAGTGAAATGTAAAAAGTCAAAGTACTACTTTTTAAATCCACCAATCAATGCAATACTTTTTACTTTTTAATAGAATAGACCAAAGGATTTTAAAGAGCTTACTAAAATACTAAAGTCTGCAATATTTTATCCTTTGATGGTACCCTCCTTTATTTTTTAATTTTGATTAGTATAAAGGCCTAAAACAAATGTGTATGTTTTAGAAAATATTTGTTCAGAAACATCAGTTGCATGATAGCTCCAATGCTACTTATAGATATGGGTTCCTCTTTCCTAACGATTCTGGTCTGAAACTTGGGATCTCCTGGATGTACAGCTCCTACTAGAAGAGCAAATGGAAACCACAGCTAGGTTTCCTTCTCGCAGCTTCAGTTGTCATGCCAATGGTGACCCATATTACCAGGATTGCTACAAGCCACATGCTATGGATTATTTTTAGAGTTTAACCCTGAGCAAGTATTGGTGAGTCTAAGTGCTGATTAATTTTTATGGAAACTAAATCAATGGTAAAGGAATGAATTAGAGAATCAATCATCAGACTCTATCACCTTGCTACTGCTCTGAACCAAATTCTAAATTGCTACAAGCCAAATACTATGGATTATTTTTAGAATTTAACCCTGAGAGAGTATTGGTGAGACCTTTTTCAGATCCTATTTTTATACATTTGCATTGTTGGTGGATAGATTTCAAGGGAATCCTTATCCTCATAGAGATTTTTACCCTTTGGGGTTGTAGGGAGATAGAAACAATGCCTGTATTTTCCTAGTGTCACTTTTCAAATATCCTGCTATGTGCCTTGCTTTCCCTGATTATTTCCAAATTTGAGGGTCATGCAAATAAATTCAACGTACATTATGTCCTAAGGGGCGTTCACTTATATTTAAGATTGCTCACCTTTACTAAACCATACAATTATATAAAGTTCCCTGGTTTATATGTCTTGTTTGATAATGGATTTTCTGTAGCACTTTATTCTCATTTTTCTATTTCTAATGCTGGTCAAAGTTTGCAGTAAAGAAATCAATCAATCTTAAAGTAATTATTATTGAATTAAATCTATAATAATGATGGTTTAATGCTAAAAGCATGACATGTTATTTTCAGTAATCCCTTTTATTGGATTATTCATACTACACAAAAAAAGAAATGAAAGAAAGAAGAAAGGTTAGTTTCAGGTTGTACTATATGATTATGAAATATAGGTTGTATGTAGCCGAAGTGGTAAAATCCAATCATATTTTCATAACTACAGTTAACCTTGTAGATAAATTGCTTCAGAACAAGCTCAGTTAAATTCAAGTGACTTTTCAGATTAGCTATATGCTGAAGTCAGTTAAAAGATAACAAAGCCATGCTTTGTTGTCAATATGCACAACAAAACAAAAATTGATTAATAGTACTGCAGAAATAGTTTGCTACTGACCCCAAAAATTGTGGTATCCAAATTTCCATCATAGTTCTGGTGGTGAAAATAAGCCATATTACATATAGTACAACTTATTTAGAACAATTTATGGAATCCAAGATATCAAAAGATAAATTCACTCAATGGCATTTTAAGCACGACGTCAACAATTTAGCTTGGGAGAGAAAAATAAGAAAATATACTTTTGAAAGAATTTTCTGAAACTAGCTAGTTTGCAGGCTATGCAGCACCAGATGTAATGTACTGTTTGTAAACCATTTAATACCCTAAAGTAAATATACATATTTTTAGAGCTAGATCAATGTTGTTAAATGCAGATATCATCTCCCTGCTTTAGGTTTCTGTTTCTCCCACCCCTGCCATAGTCATTATTCCATCTCCAATGAAATATGCAATTCTTATTGGGCTGTTAGGATTTTTAGAAGTTTCACAAAATTGGGCGTGGGAGGGAATCCCTTTTTAACAACATCTAGGTAAATAGAGCATCTATGCATTCCACACTGAAATATTTTATCACAGCTTCTATTTGTAATTACGATATAGAAGTCTTTTTATTCTGTTAAATAAATAGTGCACTTGTTTTTCTTCCATTCAGTGATGTTTTATTTGCAGAGACTACCAGACAAATCCCTGAAGTTTTCTTGGCAAGGGTTTTCTGAAGGGGTTTGCCATTGCCTTCTCCTTACAGCTGGGAGATAGTGAATAACTCAAAGTCACCCAACTGACTTTCTGCCTAAGGCAACCTAAAACTCAGAATCTCCTGGTTTCTAGACTGATGCTTTAACCACTACATCAAACTGATTCTCTTAAGTAGTGCATTTAAAATCATTTAAATAATAGAAAGGTCAAAACAGGCAAACAGGTAAGTAAATAAATAACTCAACCAGTGGAGTTAGAGAACTACAGGAAAATGTAATCTTTTCAGTTCCCCCTTTATTCTTCCCTCCTCTGTCTCTTCCTCCTATTCCACAGAATGTTTTAGTATGTGCCAGAGTGCACTGCCATCTAGCTGAGAGTACAAGTAAGTGTTGTTAATTGCCTAGTTGGCTTGATTTCTATCTGTAAATTTCTCTATTAGTTTAATTTAAGTATTTCTAGCATGTGATCAGCAGTGCCTGAGGCTGTAAGTCAGGCAATATGCTCCCTGATGGTCCCATGTTACTTCACTATCATATATGTATTTGTGTGTGTTTTATACACACAGAAAAACCACTTTGCATATGCAGAAATTGATCTCAGTTGCATTGTCCAAACCTAACCATTTTTCCGCTGAACTGATTTAATTGATGTCTTGCAACTCGGTGTGTATAAAACTATTACTGCTACTCAATTATCTGAGGCTCAGAGAAATGCAAATGATAAAAATGCATTTTGCAAAGTGCACTTTCTTGGAAATCATATGATGTGTGGAAAAAAACAAGATTAAATACGATATGGCTATATATCTCTATATTACCTAAGCAACATATTTTATTTACTAACGTTTATGGGAAAATGTGGATTAATTGTAAAACAACATCTTGTATAAGTAGAATTAAGAATAGGATAAATAATACTATCTGCCTTGGCCTGGGAATTTTAGCTCTCATAAAATTTGTATTTACTGATCTATGGTATCCAATATGGAATGTGCATTTGATTCAATGTGCAAGCTGTCACCATTCAATTCCTTATAGCTCAAGATCAAATCTATTTGTTTCTGTCCATCAAATGTACCAGGGAGGATTGGAATGCCTTTGAATCATTTCACTATCAGCCTTCCTAATGACTATTACTCTTTTTTGGAACAGCATTCCTCTTAAAATCTGAATGGCCTTAGTCCTACTGTGATAAAAAAAGTCATTAAAAATTGACAGTCACAACATACCTTGGGGTGTTCTGTCTTGTTGAGGGGGTATATGTTTTTATGGTTAATGAGTTTATTGTTCCATGGTGCATAAGCAGAGATTATTTTGCTATGACATACTTGTCTTTCTATTTTTTTTTCAATCTTATTTGCAGATATGTAAACTGCACAGAGAATTAAGTACAATCTCAGTAAAAAAAATAGAGAGTGAGTTTAAACTGGAGTAGTTCCTATCTGAATAAGCAATCTAATTTATATCATAAAAATAATTCAGATTGAAAATACAATTCATCAAAATGATTTGATTTGGATTTTTTAATTGAATTGGAATTTAACAACTATACTACGTTCAACAAATATTTCTGCTTATATCAAAGTATTAAATCATAATAATTTAATTACTGAAAGATTTAAAGCCAGTCAGGTATTCAGTCCAAGTCAATTATTTCATTCTTTTAGGGATATTATAAATGAATGTAATGACATGGTGGCAGCCTAGTGGTGAAGATTCTTGCCTCTCACTCAGAAGGTTGAAAATTCAATCCTAGGTAATGTTTCTCTCCTAGGGTGCAAAGAAAGCGGGAGCATCTCCTGCCAATATCAAACACCGATTATCCTGTGCATGCGCACAGACAGGAGCTCCTCGGGGTATCATTGGCTAGACAATGTTGGCTAGCAGTGCCCCGGGGAAGGGCCTACTCTGTTGCGGCCCCCGCCCTGTGGAACCAACTCTCTCTGGAGCTCTGATTGGCTCCTGATCTTCGCTCCTTCCGCCACGATCTGAAGACCTGGCTGTTTGAACAGGCCGGGCTGGACTGACCTCCTGGGGTTTTTTAAAGTATTTTAATGGGTTTTTAGTGATAATTGGGCTTGTTGATTTAATTCTGTTTTAAATATTTATTGGTTGAAGTGCTGTGTTTTAATTGTGAGCCGTCCCGAGTCCTCGTGGAGAGGGGGCAGCATATAAGTCCAATTATAAATAAATAAATAAATAAATAAATAAATAAATAAATAAATAATATCTGTGTCACAGCAAGGTCTGTAACACTACTCGTTGTCCAAGGTTCCCTGCTGATGTTGTCCTGGGTTCCCGCAGGAACAAGTCTCAGCCCTCGCCGAGACAATTTAGGGGGTCCTCGCAAGGACGAAAGAAGCCAAATAAAAGACACCACACAAGAAGTTTCTAAAGATGAGAAAGCACGAAGTGCCTGGGGTGATGTTGTGTCCCCCGAACAGATCGCAACAGTCTCTTTTATTAAGCAGATTTAGCAGGGAGGGGTAACTACAGAAAAGGGGGAGCAGTGTGTGGAAAGTTACCAAACAACGTGAGTCTGAGCATGCGTATCAACAAAATAACACCTGGGTTACAGGAAATCGTAAATTCCAACAGAATATAAACCTAAGCTCAGGAATAACAAAACTTAATTAGAGGAGGAAGGCAATTGGGTACTATAACTCAAGTCTGTTTAGACACTAGGTATCTTGCACTTCTGAAAGGAATGCAATGGGAGTAATACACATCAATTGTGCCAGGCTCTTGTTATCTTGTAGCTCTTAACAAGGGTATGTGATGTCACATTCTTTAGCTGTGAGGCCTGGAAAAACATGAGGTACCATATAACACCATTTGGCTGTGAGGCCTAGGAAAACATGAACCAAGGATATATCCATATCTCCTCTGTTTTTATTTTTTTAAGATGGTGAATAACCTTCTAAAGCTAAGACATCCCCAGGGAATCCCCCTCCGGGAGATCCCAGAGGGAGCCAGCACGCTTTTCCAAAGGAAAAGTTTCTGATTCAGAGTCTTCATCAGACTCAGAGGCTAGTTCTAAAAGAGGTAGTTTGAATTCATTTTCAACAGTGTGCTTTAGCAAGAGGACATCATCACTAATACCATTTAGTCGGTGTTTCAAGAAAGCTAGAACTCTCCCCATGACACATGGGCCAATTGTACATGCAAGGAGCAACAAAATCAGAGGACCGGCTAGGGCCGAGAGAGGTGGTCAACCAGGGAGAGAAGTTGAACATTTCCTGATACCAAGTGTGGGATTGGGAACGCTCTCTTTCTCTATCTTTTAATCGGGTATTTAATTCAGCCATAGAGTCAAGCACAATGCCCGAGCTGTCAGTGTAAAAACAACATTCCTCTTTCAAGGCAACACACAGACCGCCCTGTTTAAGGAATAACAAGTCCAAGCCCCTTCTATTTTGCAGGACTACTTCGGAAAGAGAGGTGAGGGAGTTTTGGAGGGCAACCATAGATTGCTCAATGCGTTCGAGGTCATCATCTATTTCAGCACTGAGCCTGCGGATGTTTTGGTCAGCCACAATCATTCCTGCGATCCCTGTTGCCGCACCAGCGCTCCTAGGCCCAGGAGAAGGGCTAAGGTCATGGTAGTAACCATTTCCCGCTTTGGTTCGTGGAAAGTACTGGAGTGTTTCCATGCAGAAAGGAATACATTGTTGGAAAAACAGACATTTTAGGGAGAAGATAAACCTGAATGCAAAAAGCTCTTTGTGTGTGTAAAATGTCTCCACTGACACATGCAGTAGCACCTGTAGAGCAGGCCCAAATAGAGCCATTGGAAGGAATAAAAACTGACCGTGTAAACGTTTGAAAAGGTTTGTAGTTGACAGAGTAGTGTACATTGTAGCCCTCCTTCAGCGTAAACCCTAGCCTTTCTTTTGATAAATAGATTGTGCAGAAAATATATGCAGCTGAGGTGACATTGATGCAAAAGTGAGAAAAGTTAGAGGGTACATACCCAAGGCAACAACCTTGACCTTCTATTGAGGATACCGTTATAGAAGAGTTAGACCACCTGCAAGCAGCATCTGAGGTACTATTGGCAAAAGGTAAGGCAGAACCTATGGCCTCATAAAAGGGGTTGAGAAGACAAACACAGCCAACACTTACTATCATTGTTAGAAAGCATGGGCTGCCACAAGGGCATCATGCAGAGGAGACCAAGGACACCAATGGATTGTTTCTTTTAGTCAAGGGCTTTAAAAGGGCGAGTTGACTTGTTTGTTTGGGCCCACAGGTGGGGATGTTTCTAAGGACATGGATAGACGGATTATGAATATATTACCTGGATGACTGTATGTGGACTTATCGCTCATCCTTCCCCATTTTTACCACTAAACCATTCAGTAATTGGAAGATTCCTTCCGTGAGATGTAAAAGTAACAGTCATAGGGTTAAAACGCCGCAGCAGGCCCAATTGGAGCAGGAATGCCAAGGCAAATTGTTATCAGGGCCTAGTACAGCTTTGATATAGTCAGTAGTATAGGGAGCAGTCCACCAAATCTTTCCAGTTGACACACATTGCCAGGACTTGCAATACCAATCAGAGATGGTTCCACATTCATCTAGGTGGGAGAGATCAGTAAGATGTCCTGGGCAAATATACAGGCCTGGACCAATGCTCCAGACATCCCGAGGGAAGGTTCACATTTTGTTTTATGTTTAAATCCATGGGCCGACCAGCATTTCAGCAAAGTCAAAGGAAAGTGTAGGAAACCAAGGCCACAGAGTTCGATTAGAGATGGAATGAAGGATGCTTCCTTGGAAGTCAAAAATAGTCCAAGTATAATTAGCAGGACGATGCAGGTTCTGCTGTATGCTGGAATAGGAGCGCCGCAAGCGGAGAGCTGCAGGGGTAAAACATGAGAAAAGGCAAGGAGAGAAGGGAAACTTTCATATCAAAAGATCTTTCTTTGGGAAAAACAGGGAACATACATAAGAGCCGTAGTCTTCAGATGAAATGTTAAGAATTAACAGAGAAGTGGAACAGGGAGAGGATATAATGTAAGTATTGTTAGAGGGATGGATCGGATATCCATTCTTTAGCCAAGTCCACTGAGCTGGATGCAGGAAGGGATGGCGTTGTCTGCAAACAAGTTCCACACGACCCCCTAGAGGGGTTTGCACTCTACAATGAGGAACTCTAATATAAGCACTTAGACGTTCAAGGAAAGTACATTTAGGAAGAGAGGAAGAGGTATTAGAGACAGAAGAGGCAAGAGAGATCAGGGATAGGATCAGAAGGATCTCCATCTTTCTTGTTTGGTTGAGCGAGGTGACAGGGGCGACAGCGAGCCGGAACCCACAAAACTCGATCAGGCAATTGAACTGCTGCGTAGCCTCTTCCCCAAGTGATCAGTTGAGCTGGACCTTTCCAAGCTGGATCTGGAAGATGCCTGTAATAAACCAGAGGACGAGAAGAGGGGAGGGAGGAGGGAGAAATGTCTCGAGGCAGCAGTGGAGGCAGGAGATCCAGTGAGGTTAAGAAAATTCAGTGAATACAAGCTAACATTTAATACATTTTGCAACGCGGGAGTGTCGGGGGCTGATGCCTTTTGACCCCAAGTGTCTGTCCAAGGCCCGTTTAAGAGTCAAATGTGCCCTCTCTATAATGGCCTGGCCTTGGCTATTGAAAGGAATGCCGAATTTATGGATTAATGACCAGCGATGGCAAAATTGTGCAAAGGCAGAGCTCAGATAAGCTGGTCCATTGTCAGTTTTAGAGTTTTTGGACATCCCAACGTTACGAAAGTCCGAATACAATGATTAATAACTTGTTTTATGTTTCACCCTTTGCAAAGTTGCCATGATGAAACCTGAATAAGTATCAATGGAAACATGAATGAATTTCCAAGGGGCAAAGGATGGATATTGAGTTACATCCATTTGCCATGTCTCACAAGCACTAGTACCCTGGGGTTGACCCTTGTGGGATAGCAGATGCCTGTAGACTGCATGTTGGACATTGCTGAATTATGGCAGAGGCTTCTTGATGGGTAATACCAAATTGCTTGACAAGAGCCTTTTTGTTCTGATGAAAATAGTCATGGCTTTCTCCTGCTGTTAAGGTATACAGACAGGAGGACGGGTTGGTTTTACATGCCTCATCTGCCATATGATTTCCTTCTGATAAAAATCCAGGAAGATGTTGATGACTTCTAATGTGTGCTACAAACAGTGGATGAGCACGGAGATGTAAAAATCCTGGAGCTGTAAAAAAGTCTCATTAAAGGGACAGGGGTTGAGGGAGAAATGTAAGCATCGTATATACAAGAGACCAGATGTGAAACATACAAACTATCTGTAATAATGTTAAGGGGCTGATTGAGAAACATTGAAAGAGCAAGATTGAAGGCAGACAATTCTGCTTGTTTTGAGTAACTGGAATATGGCAAGCTTGTGCCAGGCCTTTAGCAGTTTGATGAAAAAGAGTGATTGAAAAAAAATCAACAAAGCAATAGCCTTAAGAAAGAGGCCCAGAAAGGGTCAAGTGACTACCTATGTAAGAAATATCTTCGGTCTTGTAGTAGCTGTTGCAAAATTAAAAATAAGATCATGATTAGGGTAAATCCTGGGCATAATATAAGCACCTGGAAGATTAAAAATAATTTGACACACATAATGAGAGTCAGAGATTAAGTTGAAAGGCTGTTGAGAAAAAGTTTTGAAAGTTAAAATAGCAGGACACTTTCCAGGTATCATCATGAGAATCCTTGTAAAGGAAGAAGTCATTAAGTAAGCAAGCCAAAGTTCTTTAGGCAAACAATACAGCTTAGATAGTCAGGCAAAGGACATTGAAGAGATAAGTTATTCTGAAAATAAAATTGAAAATCAGACTTTACATAACTCCACCATTTATACCTTACTGTACTTATCAAAAATTAGAAGAAAAAGTTATTTGCAAAGCCCATTGTAAACCTTTCATGATTTTACCTGTTGTGCTGGCAATAGCCATGCATTCTCCAGTTCTTGTTGTAAACCCTCCAGATGGAGTCAAATTTTAGTGTCAATTCTCTGCTTTAATCAGAATATGGATTAAGAGCATGTACAAAGTGCAGCTAGTTTTAATTTTTGATTCCCTTTGCTGAAACTGGGAACTGAGTCATCTTCAAAGATCCAGGCAAATTGCCCACCTGGGAACCGAGCCACCTTTACAGATAACGTTCCAGGCAATTTGCCAAGCTCAGCCTATCTATCTGAGGCTCCTTTGTGTGAAAATCTCTAAAAAATCAGGAGATGAAGCTATGTAACCTATGAAAAGTTACTTTCTAACCTCGCCTTTTTCAAGGCAAAACTCAGAGCAGAGAAAAAAATGGTTAAAGTGATCAAAGCCTCATTCTCCCCCGCCTCCACCCCTACAACAACCAGCGAAGACAAGAAGGGGGAATGTAAAGCCTCATTCCCCTCCCCGCCTCCACCCCTACAACAACCAGCGGAGACAAGAAGGGGGAATGTTTAAAACAAATCTCATCCATTTTTCCACTCAATATTCTTTTCACCAATAAATCACACACAAATAATTTTCATCATGAGTAAAGCACACACAAATACACACACAAATAATCCTATCTTTCTCAGGTCCGGACCTTTCACACTCTTTCTTACTCTCCTTTCAATCTGGGATAGGGTCAATACACAAACATTTCTACCACCTTTTTACCATCAACATACTCACACATTTACACTGTAATCATACGGCTTGCAAATTTACAATTCTTTTCTGAGAGCCAATAAGCTCTATTGTAGAGGATCTCATCCCCCAGGGCTGGAAATGATTGCATACAGACACATTCTCACACACAATACCTCCAGCCCTGAGGAGGGTTTGTCCCTTTAAGTTTCCACACATTTTTATTTTTTATAAACCTGTAGTTTGTTCTCAGAGCATTGGGAGAACTTAAGGAGCGGTTCCAATCACAAAGGTGATTGTGGGCCCGAACCACTGCCTATCTGCCCCCACAACTCTAAGTCCAATCCAAAAAGCCAATTTAATTCTCTGGTTGCCAAACATGTTACAATTAATTTATTTTGAACTTCAGCAATTCCAATTAGGGCTATACACAGGTAAAGGATATTTTCTTCAATTCAATCCTATTCAATTCTGCATACACTTATTTACATTATTATACATACACAGCTAAGCTCAATTCTGCATGCAATTATTATACATTATTATACATCACATCTAAGAAGTTTTAATGAAAATCACATCATGAAAAGAATAGTAAACATTTTCATCTTCTCTTAGTTCTTCCTAACACATAACAATAAATGAACCATATTTTCTTTGAACAGCCCCATTGTACTGTATGGAGGGGCTTCCTAACAGATCTGTGTCTCATTCCATGCTTCTGATCAGCAGATCTAATTGTGGACTATTGAAATCAATAGGGCATGCCTTCCACTTTCAATTCTGCCATCCAGTGCATCAGAAGAGAGCAGTTGCCTGTATTCTAGTTACATAAGCATTACATACGGAGAGTGAATACCGTAGGAAGTAACAGCTTCTTTTAAATTTTAAGCATCCGACATTGATGTTCTCATGGAATTCAGCACCCTCGGAGGGATGGTCATAGGGTAAGCTGAAAGCGGAGGTTCAGTTCTTAGAGAAAGAGAGGAAGAAGCAATCAAGGCAGAAAAAGTTCCTGCAGTCATGTCTGTATCCTCTGAAGGAGGGAAAGACGCTGCAGGAGCAGAAAGAGCTGTGTCTGCTGGGGAGCAGAGGCAACTTCAGGGACAGTAGGAGACTCATACGGAGGTGGAGAGACCTTTGGCAAGGATTCCTCCGATAGAAGAGAGCAGAGCAGCAGAATCAGTAGAAGGAGAGTTAGGATAGAAAAGAAGTAAGAGATTTCTTAGAAAGAGGATAGACAGTGGTGCCATTAATCTTTTGCAAACAATTAGTCTTCTTCACCAGAGAATAGAGCTCATCCCTATGCATTGACGAGTCCCTTGAGTTTGGGAGCTCATTACTTACGTGCACGTGTCATCCAGACGGGTAAGCAATGAGGGTGAAGGTGACGCACCTCTAGCCAGTGGTCGCGCCTCTGGACAATTCAGCAGGACCCCGGACGAGCCCCCAGATGTCACAGCAAGGTCTGTAACACTACTCGTTGTCCAGGTTCCCTGCTGATGTTGTCCTGGGTTCCCGCAGAGAACAAGTCTCAGCCCTCCGAGACAATTTAGGGGTCCTCGCAAGGACGAAAGAAGCCAAATAAAAGACACCACACAAGAAGTTTCTAAAGATGAGAAAGCACGAAGTGCCTGGGGTGATGTTGTGTCCCCCGAACAGATCGCAACAGTCTCTTTTATTAAGCAGATTTAGCAGGGAGGGGTAACTACAGAAAAGGGGGAGCAGTGTGTGGAAAGTTACCAAACAACGTGAGTCTGAGCATGCGATCAACAAAATAACACCTGGGTTACAGGAAATCGTAAATTCCAACAGAATATAAACCTAAGCTCAGGAATAACAAAACTTAATTAGAGGAGGAAGGCAATTGGGTACTATAACTCAAGTCTGTTTAGACACTAGGTATCTTGCACTTCTGAAAGGAATGCAATGGGAGTAATACACATCAATTGTGCCAGGCTCTTGTTATCTTGTAGCTCTTAACAAGGGTATGTGATGTCACATTCTTTAGCTGTGAGGCCTGGAAAAACATGAGGTACCATATAACACCATTTGGCTGTGAGGCCTAGGAAAACATGAACCAAGGATATATCCATATATCTGCTGTGAATTCTGTGTGGCATCAGGAAGGTCATCCAGCCAATAAACACTCAGCTCTATTCAATCAATCCAGCTTTACCCCAAATTAAGAGATTACAGGGGTGTAAAAAAAAAGAAAGTATCTGAATGAATCAGTTAATTTTGAATATAATTACTAAATCATTTCTAGAATTTTGACAGAAAAAAAGACTTTAAAATATAATGTTTTTCTCCCTGTTTGGTCTTTCAAAAGCATTTTTATCAGTATATGATCAGTACCAAGTTGGCTACACACCAACCTATATCTCCACATTTAATTTTGTTTCTTATGTGAAGACTATTATACCATTATCATTCCATTGTGTTACTTTCAATCCATTTCATTATCTGCTCTAGGACTTCAGCTATAACATTTGGGGGACTGAGGCATTTCAAGTCAGCATAGACTCCTGATGACTGCCTGGTCAAGTCCCTGCAGTTTTTGAAGGTGGTAAGGATTAGTACTGATACCAGATTGGCCCAAATCAGGATATAAGCTCTTTAGTAATATATACTGAAAGTTTAGGGCTTGGGTCTCTTTAGATGTACCTATTCTAATGAATACATTCACTAATTTACCTGCAACAACTTTGGAATTGGCTATTAGGTGGCATAATCACATACAGAAAAATATACTGATTCTCTATCTGATTTTGGTAAGGATCCATATCCATGACAATCTGGAAAACAAGGTAGGACAATGGACTTATTTTCTTGGGAACTTTGTCATTTAGATTTTATATATTGTCATTATTGACAGATTGAAAAGGAATTTTGGATTCTTGATCATTCCTGACCAAAATAATATGTCTGTAAGAAAGACTCCAAAGTTTTTTATTGCCTATATAATTGAGGAAAGAGTTTATAAGTGGATTTCAGTAAGTCGGTTCTACAATTCTATGGAATTATAACTTAGTTCACTTTTTCCAGTGACAGATTTTACTCTGATATGGTATAAAATTCACTTTCTTTGACTTGCTTTTGAATCCAAACTTTAATTGGTAGAATTTTTTTCTAGTTCATACAAACATTCTAGTGATGGCATCCAGATGCAGTGTGTTTAGTTTAGTCTTACTAAAGCTTGGGCTATTTATTTATTTATTGGTAGCTTTGAAACAATCTTGACTCTTGTTGACTGCCTGGACAAATCTCTGCAGTTTTTTTCTTGATGAGAGTTATTATTATTATTATTATTTTTGGAAGAGGCTTGCTGTTTCCTCTTTCCTCTGACAGACAGAGAGAGGAAGAAAACAAGTGGGCAGGGGGGAGAAGGAGAGAGTGGCCCAAAGTCACCTGGGGGATTTGTCCCTAAAGAGTGACTAGAACTCTTGGTCTCCTAGTATCTAGCCTGAAATCTTAGTCACTACACCAAAGTCTTCGGACAAATGCAAGTCAGATATTAAAGTATGATAGATAAAAGATTTTATTTTTTTTAAGATAAAGGTGAACTGTGTAGATATAAGGTAGGAAAAGTATGGGACTGTCATAGCATTTCCTCAGCTTCAAATTAAATTTTGGAATCCTAGAAGAAGAAGAAAGAAAACACAGTTAATTGAACCTAAATAACTTCTGTTAGATAGCTGCTATTTTTGTAGAATCAGGTAAAATGTTTAGTCTGAATTTGAGTAAAATTTGTTTTTGCTTTCTGTGATGTGCTGAAGTCTTGTTTTTTTTTCCTTTCTGTAAAGTTTTAGAACTTGGTGTTAAATTCAGTCATCCTTCAGTATTCAGGCTATATTCATGACTTAAATATATAGAGATAAAAATCTTGCAATCTCCAATATGAATCTGAAACTAGACTAGTATCATTGTAGTTGTTCTTGCAAAGAAATGCCACTTACAACAGACGATCTTGTACTCTGGCTGGATGATTATATTTTTCTTTGTATTTTTTCTTATTTAACTTATTTGCAAGTGTTGTAGTGAGGATCAGGGCAGTATAATTTGTGTCCCTACATAGAATGTTTGCATTTTAACATTTAAAGTTTAAATTTCCTTTTAATTTCATATTTCTTTCTTTTTTAATAAAAATATAATTTAATGTTCTTGGTAGGAGAAAGCAAATATAGAAATGAGATAATAATTTTATGGATGACTTTAAAAGGCAATTAAATTCATTTCTTGAAGGATGAAGGCTATGAGCCATGATATCTAAATCATATTTTTATGTTCTCTTGTAGTACACTTCTGAATACTAGATATTGGAAGTAATAACCAAGACAAATATGACTCTAAAATAAATTATAGGATTTCCAACTGCTTTGATATGGTTGAAAACAAAATGCTGACATAAGCTTATATAAGATATAAGATTTTCATATACATGGACTACATGAAACAAACAATTCTGTAATAAATGAAAAGCAGAAACTGTTATGTTGGTATGATCTTCTTAATATGAAAACAGCTTTCTCTTTTATTTGCAAAATTAGATAACTTATCCAGAAAACTTCTTACTCCATGTAATTCAGCTAATTTTTAAAAGTATATTTAAGTGATTAAAAAAAAGAGTCTCTAATTAGGACTAAAGAAATTAAATTCAGAAATATTTATAGAATTACATGTGTTAAACAGATGAATACCACAACTGATTGTTCACATATAATACTATAATTCTAGCTATATGGTCCTTGATATTCTGACAATTGAACATTTTGTTATTGAATATACAGTGTTAGGTTTCTTTTGTTTAAGAATTCAGTATCATTTTATTTTATGAATACATCTGTGGGTTAGTGCTCTTTGGGCTGCTTATAGTAATCTCAGTGAATATAATTGGATACCTACTGGAAACAATCCAATAATATAATAGAAGAAAGAAGATTTTAAAGACAGGCTGAAATGACGTTTTGTTTTTATTGATGGCAGACAATTTCTTAAAGGGTGATATAGAGTGAACATCATACATCAAAGTGAATGTTACAGTTATCCTCATAGAAAGTGTTTGTAAGCAAGACAGCTCTTGGGATGTCAGTCACTCAAGCAAAAGATAATTAACACCATTTGAAAATGTATTAAACTGAGTAATAAAATCACAACTGGGAAAACTGAATGGAAGCAGATGGTTCCTTCAGTTGGCTAGTCATGGAAGTCAAATGAGACACTTTGTTTGAGTCTAGAATAACTCTTACTAATAATAGTTAACGTCTCTAGTGTGTTTTTCACTAGAGATGTTAACTATTATTAGTAAACTATTGTAGTTTGCTAGCACTGTTCTTGATACAGTATTAAAATATCATATTTAATCAGTTAGTATGTTATTAGTTACATTTTAATCACCTCCTATTTAGAAAAACAGGAAGCCACATTACACTGAGTTAAATCAGTGCTTCACTTAGCTAAGTATTGTTAATTTAAGATTATTTTTCAATCCTTTATTAACTGAGCCAGCATGTATATTGTATTCCTCACCTTTAAGCTATACTCTTCCTTTTGTTTTGTTTTTTGAATGTGGTACCTGCTCAGAGTTTTTAGAATGGAAATATTTAACATTCTAAAATTAAGATTAGCCCTTTTAGTCCATATAAGCCAAAATGCTAAAATTCTTGTACATTTGTTTTTGCATAAAAGCCTTAATGAATGATTAATTGTGTGCTATTAAGTCAGTGTCTACTGTTAGAAACCATACAGATAAAATTTATCCAGGTCAATCTGTTCCCAGCTTGTTCCTCAGATTGTCCACTAATGTATCATGCTTAATGAACAATGCCTTGTTTATATTAGTTGGCATTTTTCTGTATCTGGATGGACTATAACTAAAGTTAAAAATCTTCTGTGTAGTAATAGTAAATTCTGATAGCCAATCAACTCTTAAAGATGAAAAGTGAAATAAAACAGAAGATTTAAAAAGTGAAGTTAAAACCCAGGATGCTTAAGAAAATGAACTGCCAAGACGAAAATATATCTCAGTGCTTTCTGACCAGAATTTTCAAGACTCCCCTTCCCAAATGGGTTCATGGCCATCCAAAAGCTGTCTTGGGTCATTCCTAAGTGCTTCCATTCAAATCCATGGAGCAGCACTGCCAAAGAATCAGCTTTGGCAGCAAAATCAGCAGATTGTAGGCACAAGAGAAAAATTTCTTTACCATTCAACAGCCATCTTGGTTAGAAATACTATATTTTAACAGTTATATCTATCTTCATCTAGATTTTTATAAGCCCAATATTAATATCTATAAACTCTATAATATTTATAAACTTTGTGAAGACATGAAGAGTATATCTCTGTTCTTATATCTATACTAGTACATACACTATATCCCAGTGACAAATCAGAAAGTGGTCAAAGTCATAATAATAAATGCAACTACTACAATAAAAGGGTATTAGTTAACTCAAAACAAATAAAATAAAAATTAAGTTTTCTTTACGTAATTAACTTACAGTTGAGAAAATGTAGTTGAAAATGTTTCTTTCAATTTAGGGGTGTTTAAAAAAAGGTGGATTGTTTTGTGTATTTTCTGAAAAACAGTTGGTAATGTTTTCAGATAATCTTGTACAAAGATGAATACCCATGTATTTCATGTAACCATAGCATTCTCACCTATATCCAGGAGAGAGATAAATTTGGAATCTTAATAATAACTGCAGCAATAGAAAGCAAAGATGCTATCAATAGTGAGAGGCACCCTGGGTGCAATCCCAAAACATCTAACACATCATTTGAACAAAATTGTCAGAATTCCAGCAACCCTTCATACCGCCCAATAACTCTTTGACAGACATCTTCTCAATGGTTCCTTTTTTATTTGGATAGTAACTGGCACAACAGGGGAATCCCAAATCTGCTTTTTCTTTTCTTTAAACAGTACTGGGGCTGTCAACCTAGATTTGGCTGGTTCAATGAAGCCTCTGTCTAAATTGGTATCAATGTATTTCCTCAACTCAGTCAACTCGGCTGGTGTCATGGAATACATCTTTGGTTTGGCAGTTTTTCCCTGGGTTCTAATTCAATGACGCAATCAGTGGCTTGATGAAGGGGTAAACTATTGCATTCCTCTTCACTAAAAGCCTCAGCCAAGTCCCCTGTATTCTTTAGGGACCTGGGGCTCACCTGGAAGAGAGTCTGAAGTGGTGGCTGCTGCTTCTGGTTGTGGACCTCTGTTGGGTGGCAGTTTCTTTTCAGGAGGAACCGGGGACAGTGGGCTGACACCAATTATGATTATCCATCTCCCTATTTAATGATAAGGAACCATTTATCAAGCCAAGCAAGTCCCAATATGATAAATTCTGACATTTTTGGAACCACTACAAATAGTATAAGTTCATGATGCCTGCCCATCTCTAGTTTGATTAACCCTGTAATTTGGGTGGCTGGGACTCCTCCAATTAATGTTCCATCTATCTGTTCAAACTGGATTGGTCGGTTTAAGGCTTTAGTTTTTATCCCTAATTGTTCAATGATAGGGAGCCCAATAAGGCATCTGGTACACCCGGTATCTATTACTGCTTCTACCTCCCCTGCCTCCCCCGTCTCAGTCACCACCAACTTCACTTTAACTGTAAAAGGGAGAATGGCAGTACTCACCATGGGGTCCTCTTGTTCATTTGCCTTTTCAGGAAGGGTTTCTTTGACAGGGTTTCCCCCTTTCCTGGGGAAGGGAGCCTCTACAGCATGCCTGGCAAACTGGCTGGTATTTGGAGGCATTCGTGGAGCTCTTTGGCTTCTGGTAGCTGTACTAGGTCTTGGTTGTGGAACATTTGCAGGAGCCAGACATTTGGATGCCCTATGACCAGCCTGGCCACATCGATAGTACTTTATAATCCTTGTAGGTTGGATAGAAGCAGCTTCAGCAGGTTTAGTCAGAGGGTATCTGGCCAAAGTTCTCCTAGGAGGGCCCTCAGAGGAAGGTTTTTGGTGTGGGTGGATTTCCCTACCCAGCCTAATGGACAAGGCATACCAGTCCTGCAATTGCCCTGATATTCCTCTGATGTACAGGCTTTTCTGACTTCTGGATCAATAGCTTCTTTAAAATAGTGCAGAAGTATTCTGTCCAGCCAATTCATGAGGTTGCTTGCGATCTGACTAAAGTCCCATACAAAGTCTTTTAAGGGTTGATTACCTTGCTTCATTTCCATTATTTTATCTTCACTCTCACCTATTCTGTCAGGGTTTTCAAATCTAGTTCTGAGCAGCTCAACAAATTTGTCTTCATAGGGTAGCTGGGTCACTCAAGCAGAAGCATCCTCCTCATTCATCCCATCTGGATTGTGGAAACTAGGTTGCGATCTGTTGCATAGTGGTTTCCAAATTGATCTATATGTGACCAGTTCTGGGTGAAAAAGTAAGCAAAATTTCAGGCTGTCTGTCAAAAGTTGCTCTGAAGATTAGGGGGTCTGGTCTGTGGGGGGAGGGATTGCCATAACAACCGCTGGCTGGAAATTTGTTGAGCTGGAGCAGGCTGAAGGAGGGGGCCCTGCAGGGGTACCTGAAGGGATGCTGAGCTGGGATTTGATGTGTGGTTGGTGTATGCTGCAGGAAGTATGGATTGGAATCTGTTGAATAGGGGATGCCTGCTTAACTCTTCACTATGCTGGGAAAGGAGGGGTGGCTGCAGCCTGCTGTCTAAATTGATCCCATTGCTGAACCAGGATTGCTGCTGCTCCTTGAGGCCATGGTGGTCCTGAACCAGATGGTGAACTGGTGCTGGCATCCACTGGCATTGGACCCACTCCTGACCAAGATAGAATCCCCAACCTGGAGGAATACTCTTCACAGGGGCTAAATTCCCCACTGGCTTTGGAGGGGGAGGAATTGGGGCTTGTAACATACAAAATGTCAGCTGCATCTGCTGTCCTTTTCTTGCTGCTTGGCCTGCCATGCTGAGCTGATTCTCCAGTCACCTCTGGCCGATGCCATGCTGGTTCCACTGCCATGTCTTGGACTAGGGAAAGTGAATGTGACTGAGTTAGGGCCCAGCTCAGCTGGAGAGATTATGGCTGTGAGACATAACTTCCCACTTTCAGTTGCTGGAATTGCTCTGGGTTCCCTGCCAATGACTGGCTATGGCAACAGGTTTCAGACTTGGGAGTTGTCTGATTCAAAAGCCCCTCTGCTTCTCCACTCTGGCTAGTGGGCCAATCTCAGAGGCTGGAGTAGGAAAGATGTTGAGGCAGCTTCTCCTCCAGTCCCATCTCTGGATTCAGCTCAGTATGGCAGCTTTTCCATGAATCCGGTTCCTTGGGCCAAGTGCAGTGGTGGTATTCTACTGGTTCAGCCTGGTTCTGCCAACCCACGGAGCTGCGATGAGCAGAGGAGACCAAACCAGTTCTCTCTACCGCTCTGCTGTTGGGCCCACCCACCCACTCGGCCTCCCATACTCACCTTTATCCTCTGAATTTGAAGTGCAGCTGCTTTGCGCAGCACATCAGAGTGCCGCGTGGCAGCTGCTGAAGTGACCGGGATCATGCAGGTTTGCAGGAGGTGACTTACAATGCCTCTGCACCTGCACAAATGCCTCTGTGCCTGCGCAAAGTATGTGTTTGGCATACAAAGTATATGCACACATGCAAAGCGTGCCCACCAAGCCACACCCACCAAACTGGTAACAAATATTTGAATCCCACCACTGGCCAAGTTCCTAGCCTCTGTCTTTCCTCTGCAGCTTCCATTGCTTGCACAAATTCTTCAGAAGGAGGACATGCGGTCTCAATTAGTTCTCAGGCATCCAGTCCCACCGTTCCTTCTATGTATTCCTCCCTTTCTTTCAACTTCGCTGAGTCTTTGCACTGCACCAGTTTTGGCTCAGTTCTGGGACTCAGCACCCTGGACAGCCCCCTTTTGGGGTCCTGGTGTTTGTTTAGAGATTCAGGATACTGTCAGCATTCCAGCAACCTTCCATTCCGCCCAATAACTCTTTGACAGACATCTTCTCACAGGTTCCTTTTTACTTGGATAGTAACTGGCACAACTGGGGAATCCCAAATCTGAAAGTTCCAGGCTTCCTTACAATAAGTAAAAATTACAAATCCATCCTCTGCATCCATCATCACATCACATGGCCCAATCACCATCCATCCCAAGTGATCCTCTCACTGATGTGCAAAACATCCTGACTTTGAATCAGAAAAAGATTATTATTATGTCTAATTAGATATATTCCAATAAATTCCCCCTCCCACTTTCCCAGGCTCAAATGTGGCAGCGTGGGGGCATCTGATCTCAATATGGCTTCCAAAGCTTACAAAAATTGACATTGACAAAATTTCCACCAGTCAATTGCAAAAGGCTTTAGCTGACAGTTTATATACTGCAGTGGTACTTTAACACCATCAAACAACAATATCTGCCTATAGCAAGGACTCCATAGGTGAATAAAAATGCCAAATCCAATTTTAAGCTAACTATGACTGTCTATGTGACCAATCATAATAATTTATTAAATATGTATGGTACCTGACTTCTAATGTCTCTGGGTGGTCCAGAACAACCAAAACAAAAATATAGCAATAAAACCAATTAAAAAAAGAAAAGTCATAAAAGATAAAAGATGGCAAGAATGATAGACTGTGTGCAGTGAAGCAAGAAGTGTTATGCTTCCTGACCTAGATGAACTATTCTATAAGGCAGGCGCTGCTATTGAGAACTTAATTATTTGATGTCTTTTTTTTAAAGGACAGATGTTTTGCTTATATTGAAGTCAAAATATGCAGTAGGCCAATCATAAATCTGACACCTAAAAGCCCAATCATTATATATACTGTCGTTGTCATTTAATTAAAATCTGGAAACTGTCTTTCTCATTAAGAAAAAAATATTTACTATTTTATTAATTGGCTCAAAGATGAAAGTTATTAGTATAACAATATATATATATAAGTAAATCTATAAATTTCATTAATTCATTAATTGAAAGTAATCTATAAATCAGGGTCAAAATATTATTTTTATCAGCAGATGGATCATAATTAATTTCTGAATAGTTATTCATGTTAAACAACAGCAAGAGATGTGGAGGAGGGGTGGAGGAAGAAAGAAATGAGATTAGTCTGACCTGTTTTTGTTAAGCTGCCAGGTGAATGTCTCTGATAACTTTCAACATTGAAAACGTACTGTATGTGTACTATACAAAATATAATTTTTGCAAAAAGATAATTTCATCTTTTCATTTAAGATTTCCAACATTCAATGAAAGATGCAAATTATGATTCTATTGTGTGGATTATAGATATTTTATAACTATGAGATTAAATTTTTAACTGAATGAAAATGAAATTGAAGCCCCATGATAAGCAGCTTCAATTTCAAGCTTATATTCTAGCTTTAGTGATAAAATCTTAATGTATAATTTATTTCTAGGAAAGTTGCTGTAGGCTGATCTGCTCAATGATATAAAGAAAATGTAAATTATTTTTTGTGATAAATCCTAGGCAGGCTGACAGATTTTTGTTTACTTTCAAAACATGTGCCACATCTTCTTCATCTTGTTTACCAAGTTTGAATAATTCTTGTTTCAGATGAATAAACTACTATGGTGTGAAGATCTTTCTCATTAGATGCAGAAAATGGAATTTAAAACTTAACCCTGGTGGTTCTAACCTACATATGAGCTGAAATTCTGACTAGAATTTGTATATGATTAAGTAAGTATATGTAACTAACATAAATCTAAATTCAAATTAATGAAAGGATTTGTACAAGGAAGTATGAAAGTATGTCACATTTGATCCTTACATCACTTAATAGCATGCAATTACTGTCTTCTTTTCTTCTATTTAGTGATCATATAATACAAAATGATTTGTTGTTGAATATTATTTCCAATCAATTGAATATGAGGACAGTAACCTATTAAAACTCTAAATTGCTCTCTCTCTCTCTCTTTCTCTCCCTCCCTCCTCTATCTGTGTGTCTGTATCTGTGTCTATGTCTCTGTCAATGTTTCTATGTGTGATCCCAGATCTTGTTCTTGAATGTAAATCAAACTTTCTACTGAATTTGGATAAAGATAAACATAGTTTCTCTCCCTTTCCTTTCCCCCTTCCCACTCTCTTTTTCTCTCTGTCTCTCTCAATATGTGCATGCGCATGCACATCCACACACCTCATATATCTTATCAGATAAGAACATATCATGGATGGACACCCGTATGATATGTCTGCCATTATGCCATATATTAATATGCATTATCATTTTCAATTTCTCTACATGGGTCTGCCTTTGAAGGGTATCTGGAAACTTCAGCTGAAATGCAGTGGCACGAGTTATGTATGTATATGTCTGGTAGAACACAGGCAAACTGCACTGGTTATCAATTTGTTTCCAAGTCCAATTCAAGGTACTGGTGTTCACCTTTAAAATTTGATGTGATACGGGACTGGGTTATTTGAGGAATGGCCTTTCCCTGATTTCATCTACCTGTCTCACTAGATTTTATAGAAGGGCATTGTCCCATTAAAGATTCCATTGTCTAGGGAGCTACATCAATCAAATCCTGGGAGGTGGTCTTTTTTTGCTATGGTCCCCATGCTATGGAATCCTTTCCTTTCTGAGGAGAGGATGACCTCATCATCTCACCCCTTAAGACATAATTGTGATAGCAAGCCAGGGACTGCACGTAATGACTGAATTAGGTAAGTGGCTCCATTACTATTAATTCCATCTATTATTCCTTTGAATTGCTTTTATACATTTGAAATATTTTTAATATTAATGATATTGATTTTATATATGTATTGCTTTAGTTTTGCTGTATACCACAGAGAGTCACTTGTATGTGAGGTGGATGGTTCTATAAAATAGAGAAATAAAATAACTTATGTTTGAAAACAATGTTTTAAATATTTCCTAAACAGTGTCTGTATATTTATATTAGACTGGATTATTTATAATATATATAAATTATATCTATTTACCACTGTGAAAATGTAACCTTATGATAATAAGAGAATCAATCAAATATGTGATAATGGAAGAAATATGTATATTGTTTTCAATGGGCAAAAGAGGTAATGAGCATGGGATATTGGTATTTAAATGCTGAATAAAATATAAATTTCCTGTTTTGTTTTGTGATTTCAAATTGGTCATGAAGAATGCACTAGTAGTTACAGCCTAAAGCAAGATTATCTCTAGCTTTCATATTTTCTTTTCTGTGAAGACCTAATGAAGAATCTTGTAGCCCTTGAGTTGTTCCCTTTCTTCCACAAATCACATATATGCTAAATGGGTACTCTTTGCATACCTTTAGGCATTTGCTCAGTAGATAATGATGACAGGCCAATTTATAGTATAGTTTGTGAAGCTTGAGGAAAGCAATAAAAAAAATAAAGGATTTTTATTTATTATAGTACAATTGGGTGATGTTTAAAACTATCCTGGAAAAGGACTGGCAGTCCAATAGCTAGTTTTTCTAGTGTTAATAGCTAGTTCTTCTAGTGTTGTCTAAAGTTAGCATTTCATGAACTGAGATTGTACAAGCAATTTTCAGATCCATGACTGATGGATCCTTTCCTTTGAGAACATGAACATCTTTTTTTTTCCATTTTGGCTTTTACTTTTGATTATAATACCCATATTCCATAATTTATTTATAAAAGGTCAGCTTGCCCAATACAGTCCTTGCTGAACAGGTTAGAGTTTTTCCTACGATATGTTTGAATAAATACATATGGTGTTTCTTTTCTTTCACATAAGTATTTGAACTAAAATATTGGAAAGAGATTTAAAAGAAGCATTTCTTTTCCATGTCATTACCAGAAACAACCAAATATTCTTAATGTGAAATATAAATAGCAAGATTTTAAAATCTGAAATTTAACATATATGAGAAAGCACCTAATTCAACTTGGCTGATTTTGAAAGAAAAAAAATCATATTGGTCAATGTGAGATCTTCAGAAAACTCAGAAATCTTTCTTTTTCAGAAGTGGAAAAAATATTCAGTAGGCAACAGCAAATGACACCTATTTCTGTAATAGAATCTCCTTCTCACTGGCAGGCAATGATCCAAAATATTTCAGCATGAAAATAGTGCTTTTTCAGGGAAAATGGAAAGAGACCTTCTACTTAGTTAATTGTAGTGCATGAGGGCATAGATAGATTGCAGTAAAAATGCTAAAGGGAATTGGTCTAGTGGGTCAGGTGTAGGAATGTCTTGTCTACCTTGGTCTCAGCATTTCTATTGTGCTGTTTTGACTGATGACTGTTTTTAATCCCAACATCCGCCTTTACATGTGGTTTGAGAAGATAAAATGCTCTTATTGGATATATTTACCTACTTAGCTGTCTATCTCATAGATGTGACTCTGGATGGTGTAAAATAAAACTACATTAATAAAACTTAAAATTAAAAAGCACTAATACTTAAAAACATTCTACAACAAAGAGAAGCAGTAGGGATTACTAGTAACAGAGTAGCAAAGAGAGTTATTAGTGTAGACATTTTAATTTCTCCTCATGCCTCATTGTTATTGGTCGGGCACTATGTTAGACATTTTGACAACCCAATTGGAGTCATGTGAAATAAGCCTAGAAATGTCCCTATTCAAAAGTAGGAGGGATCAGTGGAAATAATTGTAGAAAATTAAAAGAATGTTTCAGTGCCCAATTCCCTAGTGCTGCTACTAAAGGAACTAAACAAATCAATTAATGTAATAATGGGTTATCAGCTACATTAATAACTTCTCATAATCTAGTTGTAGTGACAGTTATGAAAGATTCTCTTTCTCAGATAGTCAACTATCATGGTTCCTTTGCCAAATGAGTGCATTTATGCACATGAATGCAAACACAATGCCATTAAAAGAAAAACAACAAGAATAAAAATATGATTGGATTCTTTTTAAAAAGTTATTTCAATATTCCAGTCATGAAACATTGCTGCCAGTTGAACATACCAGCAGTTAGTTATAGATAGACATAGCAGACTTGGGGAAAGTCAGTTACATGAAAGTATCATGGCAACATGATTTTGTTGTCAGAAGTAATTAGAAGAATATTGAGATAGTTCGGCAGTCAAGTTTGCTTGTTGGTCCCCAATCATTTGAAAATAGCCTAAGGGATAGAGAGTTCATTTGCTATAACCCAAACTGAAAGATGAGCACAGGAAACTGCACAGTATCAGGCACACAGCATCTTCACTATGAAAAGTCACATCTGGCAAAAATATCGCACATTAAAACTTGAAGACAAGTCCCAGACTCAATATTTTCTTGTCCCAGGAGAGATAACAATTGCTCAGTTTCATATTTTATACAAACATTAAAAATTAAAAGAAATCCTTCATCTGGTTACTATCTGGATTGGGATAATTAAAGAATGGAAGAGCAATAGAGTAGATTGGAAAGTTAGAAAAAGAAAGGCATATGGGAAGAAAGGAATGGCTAACTATATTGGTTCTGTCGCCAGCAAAACTGCATGGATGTGTTCAGGAAATCACGAGCAGACAAACTTAATTTGAATAAGAATTTGCCTTACATATGGCAAAATGTAAATTGTACATCATATAAAACAGTACGGGGCTTGCATAGTCTACTGGGAAGTGAGCAACAGGTGTATTTATAAGGAGGAAATAGGAAGATTTTGGGGGGAGAAGGAGGATTAAAATGAAATTTGTTTGTTTTCATCTTCAGCTAAAAAATTAAAGTCTTCCTTTACCCAAACTTACCTCTTTGTGACTACAAGGACCCAATTTTATGAGCAACAATATGGAAGCTGTTTTCCATTTTTTTCCCCCTTCTGGGATGCTTTTTCCAATGCAAGCATTAAGCACCAGGATTTCCTGGTTATTTTCATCTAAATAATAATTAGGCACTACTTTGCTGAATTCTTTCTCATTTTTTTAAAAAAAATCATACAAGAATGCCCATGCACGGTGCCCCTTCAGCTAAAGCCAAGTCATATTTACATTTTGAAATGCAATCACTGTATGATCTATCTCTATCCATGCTGTTTCTCTCCTTTTTTTATTTGCTTCTAAAACTAGAATTTCCCTCATCACCCCCCCCTTTTTCCCCACATCAGTGCCTTTAATAATTTCCATTCCACTACTTCAATTTTTCCTTAGTATTTATAATCTTTCAGCTTTAACTGACATCTCTCCATATCCACTTTACACACTGTGAAGTGCTACCCTCCTTTCTGCTCGAGATCTGCCGGCACTTCTTTTATTGTAGATTTTCTCCCCACTGCTACTCCTCTGTTGTCTCCTCCTTTTCAATCTTCTTTATCTGCTGGTGCTTCTGTTAGTCTTTTCATTTTGGGGTTAGGGGAATCTCAGGTTCATGACAGTACTCTCTAGACTTATTTCTTTCTTTCTATATCCCTTGTTCAAATTCTATTCTACAGTATTGCCCTTGTACTTCCACCTTCAGTGAAAGCACTTAAACTTTTTCCAATGAAGGAAAGACAGGAAAAAAATGCATTAAATAGTAGTGTGTGTCAAGCAGAATAGTTAGTACTTAACAGGATCCCATATTCCAATTTTGTGGAATTTGAAGAATCAGTGAAAATTGGAATATTTTAGACTTATCTTAAACTGAAGATTTTTATTAATACATTATTAATTTTTTGTGATTGTCCTGAATCAGAACAATAAGGTCCTGTCAAGTGAGATCTAATGTAAACATTTTTAAAGAAAGATTTTTTTAATGGGCACACAAAATGCAGATAAGCTTCTTAAAAGTTCCTAGATGAAGGCATGCTCCAAGAAATGTTAACATTTCTTCAGTGTAGCAGAAATCTGAAGACTTACTTATTATTTTTTCTAATCAGACTGATTAAAGAGCCATTCAGATGTGGTTTAACAAATGGATATAAATGAATAAGAAGGAGACAGGAAAATAAAAATTGTAGGCACAACCCAAGAAATATTAAGTATTCGTAATTCTCACTGAACTATAACAACTTCCATTTTTAACTGTGTATCAAATACTTTGCCTTAACTATATTTAACCATTTAATCTTCTATTTATATATAAATTATATGCACAGTGAAAGAACTTACTCCTATACTGTACAGTATACATACTAAAATAAAAATCCTTGTATTATTAATTCTGTGTACATGAAGATGTGTTGGGAAACTCCTGAAGGCTAGCAGGAGGGATCAAACAGTTGGCTTTGAGTACTTGGAAAGCATAAGCCTGACCCCACCCCCAATACATACACACACACCAAGATCCATGAAAGTTTATCTGTTTGTCCCAGGGGGAAACAAGCCATCTGGAGAGATTCTTGTGATAAAGGTAGAAGTCAATAAAGTTACTGACTTAAGCTATTCACGAGTGGCTCTGATTGCTTCTGCCTTACAATACAACATAATATGCTGTATACATGTTACATTTGTGTTTTTACTGACATTTTATTAGGTAGCAGTATTCACACTTCACTTACATTTGAAATAATGTTAATTTTTCAGCTGTGGTCAATGCCAGCCATCTTTGATAATGGATTTTGTAATTTTACTTGTCTGTATTGTTTAGCAATTTCAAGCTATTAATATATTCAAAATAGAATAATGATCATAAATATGGAAAATTGAGATATCAAAGGGAATGTATACTTTACATATGTAACATGTACCACATATATTTTTGGTGAGGTATATTACTGTGTCTAACATCCTACAATTGATCTCTTGGTCACTGAAAAAGTATGTAAACATATCTTAAAAAAAGAAATCTTTCTTGTACATACTCTATGTTGAGAAGGAAGTTCACATTCTGTGTATAACTAATCATTGACAAAGAAGACATTTATATTTGTCCTTTCATTCATGTTTTTAAAGCCCACTTCAACAAAAGCTAAAGAAGGTTACTGGAATAAGAAGAATAGTATTTTACTTTTAAAAAAATCTCTAATAGCTGGGCTTTTTAATGATTAACACAATTCATCCTATTTGTTCCTTCTCACTAATATATCATAAAAATTTCACACTGCTCCCAGCAGTGTCATACTAATTTAGTCACTAACAAAATTATCAGCAGGAAAGAAGTTTTGATCCTCTTCCCGATTTATGGATGGTATTGTTCATTCAACAAAGAATAGCAACTTCTGCTATACTTGTTTTTGTTTTATGAAGCCTATTGGTTTATTTTCATTTCAACTGTTTTATAAAAATAAAAGAAAACAAAAACCATATATATAAATTAAAACACCCTTATATACTGTAATTAAATATTGGGTACAACGAAGTATTCTTTCACTTTTGATTTATTTTAATTTCACCTCCACAATTTAAAGCAGCATTTAATAATGAAAGGTATTTTAAACTTGCAGTTTTAGAAAACTGAACAAAGAAAGTGTTGAATGAGGTCATAATATTATATTGTCTTGATTAATGCTGGCATAATACATTAATGTATTTAATGTAATCTACACTTGGAGGTATGCCAGTTGTGATCTGAAAACATGAATAAAAACAAAAAACAATGTGCAGCCAGGTATGTAACATTTGTTTTCATGGCTGGCATGAAATATAACTAATGTGCATATTTTGTTCAACCGTGTCTAGTATATGGATAATATAAATGTTTCTACAAGTGGACTTTATTTTTCCACTGAGGTGGTTTTAAAACCAGTCAAAAATCTGGATCACCTCCACAAAACCACCATATATGACAGATGGAGTAGTGTCACAAATGTCTAGAGTACTTGAGATTCCAAATCTGTTGTTCATATGTTCAATTATGTGCTGTCAGTTTGAAACATCCGCTGTTTTGTTTATTTGTGAATGTTGCTGTTTTCTGCAACTGCACCAGAGCTCAACAAACTGAAGATACAATTTTCTCAGTGTCAGTCTTTCACTTCCACTGCCAACATTTCCTGAAAAGTACTCCATTGGCTTCATGATATTTGAATGCTGGCAACCAACCACAGCAGCTACTTTGTCTATGTTAAGGAAAATATCAGTTTAACCATACTGAATGTCCTTCGGGGACATGCTAATATCTTATAATGTCAGTATAATACACACACACATGTTTGTTCTGTATGTATATCTGTGTGCATACAGTGTGCATGTGTGTGTGCATGTGTGTGTATATTTTCTTTTCTTTTTCCTTCTGCAGTCCTGTAGTCCCTTATTCGGATAGAGTTGGGCTGGTTGAATGGAGCTGTGTGTTTACAGGCTGGATGTTCTTCCTGATGCCTAAATCGAGTTTGCAGCAGATATTTTCTCTTTGCACCATGAGAGAATAACATCTACAACTGCCTAGGATTGAACACTCAACCTTCCAATAGGAGATGGTATTTGCATATACATAGGCACCACATGTACACCAACAGATACACATATACATTCATATACATATACAATTCCCTTCTCACCTCTATGGGTGGCATGTATTTTCTTCAATCTTGGTCCTCTACCAGAGGCCTGGGACTTTTAGGGTTCTACACAGTATCTTAGCTGTTCCTGGCACAGCACTCTTTTGGAAAGAGAGCTCTGACAATTATTTCTCAGATTTTTTTAGAGTCACAGTGTCAAGTGTTCCTACCACCACTGGTGTATTTTAACCTTTACTTTCCAAATCCTCTCTAAGTCTAGTTCTTCTTTCAGGTCCTTGTCCTTCTCTAGCTTCTCATGCTCTTTCTTCCAGATATTGTTGTCACTTGTCATTGCTACATCTGTCACCACTGCTATCTTCTGCTCCTTGTCTATTTCTACAGTGTCAGGTAATTGGTCATTACCTATCTGTCTGTCTGGGTCTGGAACTCATGCAGAACTTAGTTCTCTTTGTCCCTGACCTTTCCAACTCCCGTACAGTCTCTGACTATTGACTTGAAGTGGAAACTTCCCTAGTTTGTGAGGAGCTTCCAACCTCCAAGGGCAACTTCCATATGCTCCTTTGGCCAGGTCATTATATTGTGAGCAATGACTAGTAGAGCTGATTCTTATAATTTGGTGGTACTTGAATATGGCTGTCTTATGAGCTTAGATTTAATTAGGATAAATATATTGCATGTTTACTTTTGGTATCTTTAGAATGTAAAATTGTAAATGGTATAAAAAACTTTTTGAGGTGAATAAATATATAAGTAGTATGACATGGAACAAAGAATGAAAACATTTTCATCACAGCTGATTGAATCCTTGAATCCTTCAAGGCCATGAAAGATGGCAAAGCTATGTGCATTGTAGCCCATTATATATGGAAAATGAGCAAATATGAATGTTAACTATATAAATAAATCTCCTTTAATTCTTGCCATCTAAAGTTTTTAACTGTGTCATATGTGAGCAGAGCTTTTATAAGAAGCTTTAAGTTCCAAAATGACATTTGACATATCATTTACTTTAACAAAAACTAAAATTGAGATAGAAGAACAAATTAATGTCATTTGACAATAGTTATAAAAAATCAAAAGGAGGGGAAATACATGGATTTTAATCAAAGTCTAGCTCTACCACACATATGAGCCACAATGAAGAAAGTTTTTAGATTCTATGCTGAAATACCCTGTTTGGAAATTATTGGAATTGTGCTTTAAATATATCTGAAGTGTATCAGCTAATTATTATAATTAGCTCAATTAAATATACCTATCTCAATTTAATTTAATTTAGAAACTTCAATAATCTTTGGAGATAAAATATAAAAATCAAAAGAATAAAGCAAAATTCACATGTACACTAAGAGTCTGAGCTCTCTAGTGAAAAGATATAAATGTGGCTTTGAATATCAAATATACAGATGGTGTAAAATATATATTTCATTATACCGATGATTAGAAGCCTGCATCCTGCCTCTTGGAAATACACCCCAAAAGGACAGTGCCAGATACCACAAAAGCAGTTAAGGAAGACCCCCTCCCCAGATAGAAAAAGAAATCACGAGGCAGGAAAAAATTCAAACACAATACAAATAATTAAATCATAACAATAGCTGTTGCTTGTTAAACCAATTACCAGAACAAATAGACACAGGAACTAGCAGATTTCTCAAACCAGTTTCTTTTCAGGAACAGAGATTAATCTTTTTCCTTCCAAACAAATAGGGAAAATTTTCCTTCCAAGCTAAATAAGGAAAATTATCCCATCAATAAACACAGGATTAAATGTCACCAAGCACAGAATTAAACCACCAAAAATCAGTTTTAGACCAAAACTCAGAAAGGGTATGTAAACTCACATTTGAATGTCAATCTTTCTAGTATTTGCAGGGGAGTATTTCATCCCAACAGCAGTATAAAAAGCTTAAACAACCCTTTCCCTTTAAGAAGAAAAAAAAACCTCCTTCAGAGACAGTAAGTCTAGGCTGTCTGCCAAGAATGTAATAAGGATGGGAAAAAAACAAAAGGAGATTTCTTCTAACTACCAGTTCTCCAAACAGCCTAGAAAGTTAACAAGGGGTTCTATAGAACTGGTCAGAACTGGTAGAATCCCACCCCTGGCTGGACAGTAATTAACTAGCCATGGACTTTAGTATGTATATCATCTAATTATGCTTAATTAAAAACTTGTTTTCCCTAATAATTTCAGTTTTGTACTCTCTCAATTGTTATTTTCTTCTTTCACATTTTCCCCCTTTTTCATTATTTTATGTAGTTTCATATAAAACATTGTTAATTATGCTAGAGCAGAATACATAGTGAACATTTTTTGAACATGAAAAAATTACACTGCAGTTTCCCAAATTGTGGGGTGTACCTCCCTTAGGGAGATGCTTGACAGAGTTCAGAGGAAATTTGAAGACTCTTTTATTTATATTGATACAATTAATTCATCTTTCCAAAAGTATTGTTTCCATTGTCCATTTCTGCTGATTTGATGTTTAGAATTTTAGGAAAGTGTATATGTTAAACTTAACTAACTAACTTAAATAACTCATTGTGGCAAAACATTTAGGAATGCCTACTATATAAAATTGGCTCTCATTAGCACTTGGTTGGCAGACCGCCAGAAGAACCAGGTGAGTAAATAGTTTGGGCCATTGGAACCCTTGAAAATCACTGTTGCCAAGTTCATTAAAACATTACAAGTTGTAGGCGATTATCTTGTTACTTACATTGCAGTATCATTCTAGTATGAGAGCCAGTTTGCTGCAGTATCAAGAAATCTGGATACCATGAGTTCTAGTCATCTGGGTGACCTTAATCCAGTCAGCTTATCTTAGCCCTAGGAAAAAGGCAATAGCAAATCATTTCTGGAAAACCTTGCCAAGAAAACAGCAGGGACTTGTCCTGACATTTCCTAGATTGAATGAAAGGAAAAAAAAATCTAGTATTTCTATAGGATAGAAGGAAGCAATTTTGGAAGGCAAAGGAAGCAAATTGCTTTGATAACATTAATTTCCAGTTGTTGTGGTATTATTATAAATAGAAAATATTGTAATTAAGGAAATGTATTTTATAATACCTATTAATAGACTATAATATGATCATGTCCAATTCAATTCATTTATTATGTGATATTGGAATAAAATGTGTCATTTTATTCCCAAAAATGTGCTGTTTCCATTATTTCTTTCTCAGGAAAACATATATGAAGTAATTGCTGTTTATGGAGAATTTCTTCTTACTTGTTATCTTTATCCTTTAGCCTAATTAGAAGTAAGTAATTCTATTGGCACTTACATGCATAAATCTTACATTAAGATTCTGGTAACCTATTTGGTGTTTCAAACTAAAAGTTTTATTGCACTCTTATAATTAGCCAGTCTAGTAAGATCTACCTTCTCAATATTTGTGGTTTGTAAATCAGAAGGACTTCTTTTTTTCCCTTAGCTTAGCTTTTTTAATGTATTTTTGCCAAGCATGTAGATTGTATTAGAGAAGTAATGCCTTTGAAACATATTTTTGCATTTATAAATCATATACTGCATCAGAATCTGTCAAGACAAATATTCAAGCTGGGATATTCTTTCTAACTTGCTCTTCAACATCGAAATAATTCATACAATGATGTCAAAAAGGAATTGATTCAGCAAATAGCATGGAAATTTAGGGATGCAGATAGACCAGTAAGAACATCCTTCTCGTTCCACCTGCAGCTTCTGAGTGCAGTGGGAAACAATATTTTTATTTATATTGAAGTTACACAATCTGCAGTCTAGGAATATAAATATATTCATTAGCAAAACTTGAAAATTTAGTATATTTTCCCTAGTCTTTTGGTCTGAAAAGAAATAGGGTCTTATGAATCTATAAATATGGCCACAGGGTTAATCTATATTTTTTTAAAACAAATAAATAAATGAATATGAACTTTTCAGACTTTGCTTAAGAAGGTGCACTAGTCTTCAAATTTTTGTACAAGATGTCATGAGATTTTGGCAATGGAGCAGCTCCAGGCCATCAAGGGACTGAATATTGCTCATTATTTTTTCCAAAAGATTTGTATACAAATAGCTTCATTTGTGCAGTCATGGCCAAACTTAAATCTTTATTTAAAATGGAAAATATCTTAACTTTTATTTAGACTTTTGAACTGATTTAACTGAACTCCTTATTGAGCAATTGAAGAAAAATCTAGAAGATATGCAGAAAACATATAAATGTTATGTTACATAATACAAAAAAACTGCTACCTTTTGTTCAGAAAAATGAGAGGGAGATGAATAAAATATTGAATGTATGATGTTTATTGAAATACTTTCTTTCAATTTATTGAAACTGTTGGATTCATGGGTTAACTAAAATATTAGGGCAAACACCTATTAAAATAAATGACACTTAAAATAAGTTTCATCATTTACAGTGCTGATATCCAATGCCTACTGTATATGCTTAACTAAAACACTTGTAACGTCAATTAGCTTATTTCAAAATACACATACAGTATAGGATAGCAAACTTTAAAAAAATAGTAGATTTTTAAGCATATATTGACATGCTTAAAGCTAGTACCACAGAGTTCAAGTACAGTTTAAAAGGATATGTTTTTTTTGTCTCACTATAACTGTTCTTCCAAGATAATTTCTTTTCCGATTTGTTCAAGATATTTTCTGGTGCACTCCCACCTATTTTCCCACCTATCCTGTGACAGTGCCATTAACATTATCAGCCCCTGGGATAGATGATAGGTGGACAAAAATTCCAGATTCAGTTTAAACATCTGACTATGAGACTAACCATCCTCCTCCATTTCCTCATCATCATAATGTGCCACCTGACCTGCAATAATTCTTGGTTGTAAACTTCCATTGAATAATATGTAATATATTTAATGAAAATAATAATAACTTAGAGGAAACAAAGCATAATTATAGAAATGATGTAATGAAAGATAAGATTGGCCCCAACCTTGATGGTCTTTCAAAATACCTTGAAGACAAAGATTTGCCAGTTGGCCAAGGGATCTCAGGGTAATACAAAATTCATCAAGGGATTTATTTCACTGCTGTTGCCAGATAAATGGATGTTTATTGGCTTTTTTTCAAGACACAACTGAACTTCCTTGTTTTTCTTTGAAGATGTTTCGCTCCTCATCCAAGAAGCTTCTTTAGCTCTGACCTGTTTGGATGAGAGGTGAAATGTCTTCAAAGTAAAACCAGGAAGTCCAGTTGCCTTTTGAAAAAATCACCTTTGGGACAACCATCATCTGGATGACTGAGAATCTCCAGGGGTTGTATATTGGGTTTTGTATTTGGGGTGTTTTCTTCTCTAAGCTGCTTGGAGTCACCTTGTCTGAGTTGGGTGTCTATATATATATTTGTAACAATAAATAAATTTATTTTATTAATTAACATGCAAATGAATTCCATATTCTAGAACACTGGTCAGTAAAATTATTTAAGATTAAACCTAAATCATTATGACACCAAGATTATTTCAACCAAGTGGCTTATAAACTTTTAGCTAAATGAAATCTAATAGGATAATCTTTGAAATCTCACAGCAAATTATAATAAAGCAAATACAAATATGATATTGGGGTGTTTGATCCTCAGTTGTTAGAAGTTCAGAATTCATTTTTGAATGACTTGAAAATAGATAGGTTTAACTAACCATCCTCTGCTACCAATTGTTAAATAATATTAATTGAATTTGGCCTGGATCTTTAAACCTATATCTATTTCACAGAGTCATTCAATAAATTGCAATGCCAAGTTGTATCAGATTAAAACAGATTTATTTGATAGAACAGAACAATCAATAAATATATTATTCTTAATATATAGAGTCTTTTCTTCTTTCATTCCTTTTAAATAGTCTTTCAAGGAACTAGAAGTCACTATGAGAGATTCACAGTTCTTCCTATAACCTCTTCTTAGATATAGCTAACCTCTTTAGAAAGTCCCTTTCTCTTTAGGTTATAGATCTTCTCTCAGATCCCTTTGCTATATCTTCTCATACACAGACCTCAGTCTGTCAGATCCCAATATCTCCTCAGAGTCTTGGATCTTCTCAGTATCTCCAATCTCTTCAGACAAAAATGAGTCTCCACAGAATCTCCTCAGAGAAAATGACAGTTGACAGCCCTTTTATACTCAGGGGCGTGTCCTACAGTATCACAGTGAGGTGCTCAATGCCACCCTGTCATTGGTAGGTTTGATCACCCCATCAAACTCTACTAATTTGTAAACTGCATAGTAACTCCAGAAAGTTCTACTTTCTGACAGATATTAATAATGTACTTTATAGTGACTATTTTTGAATTTCTCAGCATATATTTATTAGAGATTCTTTTTATTTCCAAGAAGAATTTGAAATTAATCTTGTTAGCATAGTTTTATATCGGACAACAGATATCATACATACAAAATATATAAATAAGAATATGAAGTTATATCATTTACTGATCTTGAATTTTGAAATGATGCACAAAATTCACAAAAGCATTGTTTTTTTTAGTAAGTCACCTTTCACATTAAACCATTAAACCATAAATAAAACCAATAGTCTATGTTATGTCTTATGCTAACATGACATACATTCAGTAATGTATGAGCGCATTCAGTAATGTACGAGCGCACAGGCAGGGACTCCTCGGGGTGCTGTCTGCGACTCAGTGTCGTTTGGCGGTGTCTCGGGGGAGGGCCTACTCTGTAGCGGCTCCCACTTTATGGAACCAACTACCCCTGGGGCTCCATTTGGCCGCCAATCTCCGCAATTTCTGCCATGATTTAAAAACCTGGTTGTTTGAACAGGCTGGGCTGTGCTGACTTCTCAGTGGGGTTGGTTTTTATATTTTAAATTGTAATGGGTTTTTAGTCGAATTTGGCTTGTTTAATTTAATCTTATTTTAGTTAAGTAACTTATTGTGCTGTTTTTAGTTGTGAGCCACCCTGAATCCTTTTTGAAGAGGGGGCGGCATACAAGTCAAATAAATAAATAAATAAATAAATAAATAAATAAATAAATAAATAATAGAGTATGTCAAAATCAGGCCATTTTGATGCCTTGCAGCCATGTTATCAGAAGACAAGCTGTGTGATGGACAGGACCATCAAAGTTATTTTCACATATGAAACAAAGTCTTCAATATCTCCCTCTTCCTGGAAAATATGTTTTTACAAAACACTCAGCATAAAGTAAATTAAAACTATATATTTTTCATGAAATTTCAAACTGCCAGTTCAAGGAACCCATTGTCTTATGTTCCTTTGTTCTTTTGTTTTTTGTTGGATTTATATTCTACTTCATCATCAAGAGATCAGAGACTTCCTTCTTCATATAAATATCTTCCTTTTTATACATTATTTTTTTCTTTTTGTTGTTGTTAGGCTGAAGATATGTTTGTGTTTTGTTTCATTTTGTTTGTTTTACTATTTTGTATTTTATTTATTATGATAAAACAATACATTTAAATTAAAAAAAGAGATCAGAGAAACTTCTGTGGGGATATCCTTTTTTTTCCTCCACAGCAGACTTGGGCAGAAAGATTGATTTTTCTAAAGGCACCGAGTGAATTTCGATGGCTAAGGTCTTAAGTCCTGGTCTCCCTAATCATCCTTCAACAGCTTAATCAATATGCCATATAGATTGCTTTCTAGTAAGTCTGTTCTTCCTCTGTAGATATAGAAATGGATGTTCATGTGAGTGAAAAGCTAAGAACAATGGCATAGATGTAAAATTACCCATGCAAACAACTTAATTCAGATAAGATAGTAGGACGGGGAATTCTTTTTTAAAAAAGGAGGAATGTTTGAAATAAGAAGATGGCTTTATAATTACGAAATATAAAATTTTTATATTCCAATATAAGAAGAGTAGAAATGATTGTTCTAGATGTACAATCCTGATTAGGAAGGAAAAGTTGGATTCAAGGTTTAAATCAAGAAGAAGGAGAAAGAGAAGGAAAAAAGGAAGAAGAAAAGTTCTACGTTGCAGATGGTAAAAATTCATATTATAGTTCCAAAGATAGAGGGAAAAACCAATTTATTGTGATGTGAGTCATGAACTGACTGCTTTAATTTTTAACCTTAATAAAGAATAACAGAGAAATGAAAGTGTGTGTTTCATAATAAATGCTTTTGACTGAAAGAAAAATGTTCAATATAAGTATTCATCTATCACATTTTGTCACAGTGCAGACTTATATTATATTTTTTTCAATAATATGAAATGTTGATTTTGTCAGCACTTTTAGTATAAAACAGTTTCCCTAGAAAGTCAGCATTATAGTAAAGTATACATTTTGATAATAAGGTCTTTAAATGTCTCTAAATGTAATAAAAATATGTGAACTAGTGTTGGATTTTTAACATTTCTTTTTTCTTTTTGTAATTCTCAATTATTTCCAAAATTGTCCATGTTTAAAATAGAGTTACACTGGTTCTCAAAAATATATATATTGCTTTATAGTTTGGAATTGTTTTCCTTTTTCTTATAAGCATCAGTAGACTTCTTGATCACCTCAGCATTTCTTTTTTGTCTTGTTTTCATGTAGCTAGCTAACAATCAATATATTGTGTATTTAATAAAGATTGAACATGGAAAACAGATAATCTTTCAGCTTTATTTCAGTCACTGGTACTATGGGGAAAAAACTTCAAAACTAAATCTTATTATTAAGATAAATGGTATATTCATAACATTTTCTAAAAATAGACTAGGACTTTTTGTCCCAAAGCAATATTTCAAAAGCAATGTTCTCAAGATATATGTAAGATAGTGTGGAAGACATTTTTGAAGACTGTTTAGCAGACATTGTAACATTTTATATGATATGGTATTAAATAATAATTTTATAATTGATAAAAACAAATAATAGTTATTTGATGCATTTAAATGTTCTGGTAATATACTAAAATGCATTAAAATAGAGTTTCTCTACAATGAATGGATCAGTCTCCTGAAGACTGAAACTTGTAGGACTTATGGCACAGGAGTCAAAATAATTCAAGCGATCATTCATATACTTGAGTGGACAGAAAATATACCATTTTGTGTTTCACTGAAGAAACAAAATGTATTAAACCAGTTCTGATCTGATTACCTTTTTTTCCAGTATAAAAAAGCACTTCTTTCCCCCACCACAACAGTGGGTGGAAATGTCTGTGCATCTTATACAGTGAATGTTGCCGAAGCATGCCCACCCATCGGCCTCCATCCTTCAGCCTCTGCCTCCCAGCAATTTTCTTCCTTGCAGCAAACAGCAAACAACTGGTCAGCTTCAGCACAGACTGAAACAGCTGATTGTCAGTTGAATTGGGCTCCTGATGATCAGCTGTTTCAGGCTGCAGGGATCACTATTGCTTATTGCTGTTTCCATAATCCTATTTTTGGCCTCCATGTGCCCCGTATTTGGCCTCTGTGCACCTTATTTTTGGCCCATTCTGAACCCTGCTGTCTGCTGTCACATTATACACCAAATTTTAAGACTTGCTATTTGTTTATGGCCTTGAATTTTTCTGCCAATATTTCAAATGCAATGGGGAACAGTAGAAGAGAGAGCAGACATGCCCAGCTTGTTCTTTTATTGATGTGAAAATTCTGCAGAATGTGTTCCTTTAATCATGGTCATAGTCTTTTTGCTATTGATCTATATGACTATGGATTCTGAATTGTTTCCTTCTTTATTTTTTTAAATTTATTTTATTGCTTTAAAATAATGACAAAACAGGAGAAAAAATAAAACAAATCACAAAAATAACTATAGCAAAATGCATGCATTTCCAAGAAAAGGAAAAAATAGGTGATGTTTTATAAAAAATAAAAAGAAAGGAAAAAAGAAAACAATCACTTTAATAGTAAATATTTACAATTCTTTATATGCTTACCTAATACAAATATTATTCAAGTGTGTATATATTCCTAATACATTTATAGAACTATTGTGTTTTAATATATTGTATTATCTATAATTAAGTCTCATATTTCACTATATGCGTCCACACAAAATGAACATCTATAGCAATCCACTCAAAAGTGAATTGTTCTCTTCTTCATAAATCAAAGTTAAATATTCCTCTTATCATGTTGGTGCTACTCTTTTTGTCTCTGTAATATCAGTTATCATATTTTTCAGTGGTTGTGGTAATTCTTCAAATTCTTTGTAATATTGACCTACCAACCGTCTGAGTCTGATGATTTTCCTGATTTCTTTATTTCATAGGTTTTTTTCCATGCCTTGAAAAAGTATAGTTATATTCTGTATCTGCCTGTGTTTATCATGGAAGAGATTCTGACATAAGTTTCCTGTCTTTCATTTGGTTTTCTTTTTTCTCCAAAACTCCAAGTACTCGAGATTCTGCTCATAAAATATGGCTGACAGGCAATAAATCCCTCCAGGCTGCCAATTTTGATCCAAAACCAATCAACCTTGATGAAAGAGAAAAAGTAAGGCAGTTAGCCCCCAGAGTATACCCAATCTCAGTTCTCCCACTTTAATTTTATTTCAATGCTAATGGCTGACCCCTTTATCTTTTTACACTAACCATCAATGAGAAGCTAACTCTTGTGCATTTGGGAGATCATATACTTCAGAGGATTTATAACCAGATGGATTTATGCCAATTTTTACAAAAATGTAAAGAAGAGTTGAAACTTATTCAGTACAAGTAAGATACAGGGCATCTCTCATAATATAATCTGGGGAACAAATAAGGCACATATAGGGGACATTTTAATTAAATTAACTTCAAAACTGATATCAGAAACAAAAAGAACAATTGGATGACAAAATAAGAAAATTGGAACAAAAGTATAACACCGATCCAAACAAATAATTAGTGAAAAAAAATGCACAAAGCAAATCAGTAACTAAATTTATTAGAAACAGAGGATTTGCGGGAAAAAAATTAAACAAAAAATCTTGAAACCTGCAGATTAAACCAGGAAAATTGTTAGCCTATCAACTTGGGGGAAAAAAGAAATAAGAACAACATCAGCAATAAAGGAAGAATTTCTATTATTGTACTAAAGATAGGAAATGAGTTGTCAACTGTTTTAAAGAATTGCCAAGACTGATATTGAAGAAGTATGAATAAATAAATAAATTAAAAATCATTATTAAAGAATTTAACATTTTTAATATTTGATATCCTTTTCTTTGTGTTAAAAGAGAAAAATACATAACATGTCTAATTTTTTAGGCAAAAGTTAAAGTTAGCTATATGATTAGATTCCTTCACTATTAAATGTTGATAAGATTTTTTTTTCTGCTCTAATGCTGCTTCTACTATAATTATCATTACATTTCACCAAATCTGAATAAAAGGTGCATAAAAACAATTAGTATTTTTAACAATTCTCAGATATGATTATAATTTAGTCTTAAACTTTTATTTCTAATAATAGCATTACAGCTATTGTATCTCTCCACTTCAATAACCTGAGCTTATTTTATCACATATATGAGTGTTTAAGATAAGTTTTCACTTCTATTTCAGTAATAAGCCCTGTTAGTGCTTTTGCATTTATAATATACCTTTTGGAGAAAAGATTGCTCTCCAACTTTAATGTGGAAGGGAAATTGTTTATGGGGCTGCAGGTATGCAACTGAAATTCACCCTAAAGTCCATAGAAGGATTTCATCTGCCCTCTGGCCCCTCCACTCAACCTTCTCTCCTGGTTTCCCAGAATTGACTTTCCAGGAAAGCTGGCAGAGAAGATTAGAAATGGTGATCACATAATTGTGAGGTTCTTGGAAATTGTAATATAAGCCAGCTACCAAGTGTTCAAAATAAAGTACCCCTTTTGACGCCACTGTAACTTTGAACAGTCATTAAACAACTGGGTTGTAAGTTTAGGACTACCTACATAATGAGTTTGCAGTCTGATTGGAAACTCTGAAGAAATTATAGCATTTACTATCAACTTATTTTCATTTTTTTACCAAATGATAGGTAACTTTCAAACAATTCAATTTGCATAATTCCTGCGCCTTCCATTCATGCTGTTGTAGAGTTAATATAGCCTTTTTTATCTACTTTTATGTTGGGGTGGCACAGTGCCTCAGTGGTTAAGATGCTAGACATCTGCTGGAATTCCAGCAGCCCAAGTTTGAGACCCACGTGCAGTGGTGGGCTGCTGCCTAGTTGAACCAATTCGGGTGAAGGAGTAGTTGTGATCACTAGCTGGGCCCTCCCACCTGCCCCTGTGCTTTCCTTTCCATATATAACTAACTTTCTGGCTCGTTCCCTCCAACCACGCTGCCCAGCTGTGTTCCACACCATGCCTGTTGTACTCACTGGAGCTGCCTGAGTAGATTAGCTGCATATTTGAAGCTGCGTTTCAGCCCCAAAGAACCAGTTGTTAACATAAGTGCAGCCCACCTCTGCCCAAATGCATGCACAGGGTAAATTCCAGTGTTTGTGTTATGCCCCCATTGGTGCCTGAATCTGTGAGATAAGACAAGCTGGAACCTGAGCTGACAGAGATTGAGGGGGTTTGTTAGTTATCTTTGGAAGACAATGGGGAAGGCCAAGGACTTTCACGATTAGGACAGATTGTAGGCAGGGAGGAACAGAGGCAGGATGAACATGAGAGACAGAGCTCAGGCGAGGAGCAAGGACCACCCACTCCTGATCCAAGAGCTCAGAGAGTGGAGAGAAGGCATGAACAGTGCAGACTAAGAAGGCTACTTGGGAGAAGAGAGCCCCACCCATCTTCATAAGGCACACCTGGGGAATGAGACTTAAGGAGAAGCTGTGGAGAGGGGCATTTGTCGGGAACAAACCCTAAGTTCCTGAAGTTTGTGTGCCAATGTTCCAAGAGTTCTTGCATTCCTTCTGGAGTTCTGGACTAATTACCTAGATCTTTTGCTTCCTGAACTCCTTGATTTGCCCTGTTGGATTTATTGCTATGTAGCTTGGTGCAGACAGTGTTGAGCTGGACTAATTACAGCCAGAGGCTGCTTGAGGTTTATGTGGGGGATTGTTTTCACTCTGCTCTGGGACTTGTCAGAAACTTGGGAGCATTTGGGAAAACTTAGGGCAATAAAGGAGCAGTTTGAACTGCCAGCTGTTCGTTTTATCTCTGTGCCATGCCCCAAGTTATCACAGTTTGCCCCAGCTCCTGACAATCTAGCAGCTCAGAAGTATGCAAATGTGAATAAACAGGTACCACTTTGATGGACAGATAGCAGGGTTCAGTGATTCATGCTAGCCACATGACTGCAGAAATTTCTTTGGACAACGCTGACGCAATGACTTTGAAATGGAAATAAGCATCTCCTCTATAGTTGGCAATGACTAGCAGAATAAAATACGCAGGAACCACTTTACTTTTTTTAATATGTTCATTATCCTATATTAAATTGGCATAAAAATATTATTGGACTCTTAAATCCATAAGCTTCCACCAGAAACATCTACTCAGGTCTCCGCAATACAGAAGACATTTATGGAGATGGTCTTATAACTGAATTCATTTGAAATATTTAGGTCTGATTTATTTATTTATTTATTAATGGGACTTATATGCCGCCCCATCTCCGAAGACTCGGGGCGGCTTACAATAAAACAAACACAATAAATATTTAAAAAGAATTAAATTAATGGTCCCAATTAATACAAAACTTAAAAGCCGCTAAATCTAAAACACCCCACCCATGGGTCACAGCCCGGCTTGGTCAAATAACCAGGTCTTCAAGTCATGGCGGAAGGTGCGGAGGTCAGGGGCCAAGCGGAGCCCCAGGGGAAGTTGGTTCCAGAGTTCAGGGACCGCGACAGAGTAGGCATGTCGTCGGGGGACCGCCAGCCAGCATTGCCCGGCTGATGGGACCCCAAGGAGTCCCTGTCTGTGACTTCATACAGAGCGGTTAGTATTCGATGTCGGCAGCAGTCTCTCCCTTAAATAATAAGGACCCATGTCATGTAGGACTTTGTATGTTAAAGTAGTACTACATAGTACTACTGAAAAGTGCTTTTTATTGGCACATAAGTTTCTAAAAATAAGAACATGTTTAAGAGAAAGCTACGATAGAATAACAATCAACAAGATATTCTTTGTTATAACCCAGGTTTTATTATTGACCCAGTTAGGCAATTGCAGGCACCAATAAAGTCATTCCTCAGCAGATAGCCCTATAATGGTTAGTAAAGCTCCAATCCAAACTTCCCTGAAAGCACCAACCACAAACTAGATTCAATAGTCACCAAAGATAATAATTCACAAGGCAAGCAGGAATTCTGTAATTCATAAACGAAGTTCAAAGTCCACAGGGAAGAAACACAATATGAAGACCTGGGAATTGCGTGCCAAAGAAAACAGTTGTTCTCAATGAACCCTCATCTGGCTTCTGGTTAAATCAGCCCAAGCCAGTTGTTCCTTGGGCAACCTCGTAGTCTATCCCTAAGTTTTTCTCCACTTCACTCTATATGCTGTTGAATTGGGGAAGAAGGAGCTGTTTCTCACCCAAGGGAATCTGTTGCTTCTCATCACCACTTCCTGTTTGCAGCCAATCCTCCCCTGCATTTGTGAAGGCATGCAGCTCCCCAACCAGTCAACTACTTCCCCCAATGCCAGAGGGGCCTTGAATTGTTCTTAGCCCCTGGACTTTCCAGACATTCCAGGGAAGATGTCCCTTCTCCATTGGATCATTCTGGTTCTAACTCCTCCTCCTCCTCCTTCTCTTCCCCCTCCTCCTCCTCCAAACCAGAATCCAATGGGGACATGACAATTTTACACTGAACAGATGCTAGGAATTCTATCATTTCTGCCCTTTGTATTCTGCCCTCCATCTACCATTTCTGCTGAGCTCTGTTTTAGTAATTTATTTCCTGACTCAAGGCTTTTCCATATTACAGGGTTAAGTTGGTAGACCCCACATATAAATAGTTTGGAAATAAAACTGGCATGGGAAATCTCTTTTCACATGTCAAACATTTCTTCTAGTTTGGCGGCAATGATGACCTGATAGTTTATCTAGATCACATTTATCGGAATAACTAATTATTCCCTTCTGGCTTAATTAAAAAAGAAAATGTTATGTATGCAGGTTTGAATGTCATTGGTTAAGTTTGAACTGTTCTTGTAAAATGTCAGAAATGATTGGTTTAAAAAGTGCGGGAAAACCCTGCACTCTGATTGGCTGGCAACTGCGGCTGCTGGCTATAAGTAGCAGCCGCAGCCCAGCCAAATTGGGTCTGTTATGAGCTGTAGTCACTAATAAACTCTTCACTGAAGCACTCCGCGTCTGACTCTTCATGCAAATCTAACACTGGCGACGAATGTGGGATCCTTCCCGAAGAGAAGACAACGCGGAGAACAAGCTGAGAGAGATGGATGCACTGAACACCCCCCAGCCCCGTTTGATCCGATGGCAGAAGACTGGGACTCGTATGCAGATCGTTTCCAAATGTATTTGGAGGGAAACGATCTGGCTGACATTTCCGAGAAGCGGAAGAGGGCAGACTTTCTCACCCACTCATTAATGACTTGGGCAAGTTTAAGGGACATTGGGGGTGCATGTGAGTTTATCAACTTAGAAGAGGCCATGCGCGATCAATTTGTTCTAGGCCTAAAAGACAAGGTTTTGCAGAGCAAATTATTAATGAAACCTAAAATTACGTTTAAGGAGGCCATAGAAGAAGCTTCTTCAGTGGAAGCTACCAAGTCCTCAGCAGCAGCCATGAAGAAAATTAACAAGGCCACAAGCCATCCTGATGTGGAAAAATCCACAACAACCCATTGCGAGCAAATAGATTCAGATTCAGACTGTAGTGAGGTGGAGGAAGGAATTTATAGACTCAGAATGGAGAAGAAAAGGAAAGACCTTGGAAGAAAAGGCAAGACTTTTATTGCAGAGGTTGTGGGGGCACCCTGCACTGAATGCAAGTTTTTTTGATACCATCTGCCTCCGTTGTGAAAAAAGAGGTCACCTAGCAAGAGTCTGCAAATCATCCAGAACTCCACCAAGCAGAAAGAAGTTTCCTGATAAAGAATGCAAGCATAACAACTTCAGTGAGAAAATGGGGCGCAACACAGAAGCAAATGGGAAGAATGAAACTCATCAAACAGTCACTATTGGTCATTCTTCACCCTTGAGAAGCAGAAAAGTACATGTGAAGGTATTCATTGAAGGAAGGCCTTGCCAAATGGAAGTGGACTCAGGCTCCTATTTATCTATGGAGTCATGGGACACTATTCACAGGCTACTTCCCAACATTCAGAAGAAGCATTTCCAGAAGCAAGCACTGACTCTTAAAGACTACCAAGGGAACAAGATTCCAGAAGTTGGAACAAGAAAATTCATTGTGAAGTTCAAAGGCCACAACAAACGTTTGCCCCTGACCATCGTGGACAAGGATCGCCCAAGCTTGCTGGGACTTGAGTGGTTCAATCCACTAGGCATCGAGGTGACTGGCATCAATCACGTGAGCAACACTGAATGGGAGGAGGCCTTGAAGTCTGAGTTTCCAGAGGTCTTCAGCGACGGATTGGGCAGGTATATGGAGACCCCTATCACTTTCAACCTAGATCCCAAGGTGCCCCCAATTCGTTTAAAGCCTAGAAGGGTCCCATTTGCCTTAAAGGAAAAAATTGATGCACAATTAGATAAACTAATAGCTCAAGGAGTTTTAGAGCCCACTGACCACTCCAGATGGGAAACACCCATAGTCACACCAGTCAAGACTGATGGGTCAGTAAGAATCTGTGGAGACTATAAGGGGACATTGAACCATGCGCTTCAGCAGAGCGCATATCCAGTTCCAGTGGTGCATCATTTATTACATTCACTTGGCAGGGGCACAGTCTTTGCCAAATTGGATCTGGCTCAGGCATATCAACAACTAACAGTTGATGATGCTCAGGCTATCAACAACTAACAGTTGATGATGCCACTGCAGAGGCCCAAACCATTGTGACTCATAGAGGTGCCTGCAAATGTAAAAGGTTACAGTTTGGAGTAAGCGTGGCACCAGGCATTTTCCAAAGCCTTATGGAAAGAATGCTCCAAGGACTTCCAAGGGTAGTGCCTTACTTTGATGATGTGTTAATCTCTGCTGAAAATGACACTCAGTTACTCGAGAGACTCAGAGAAGTTCTAACCAGATTCAAAACAGCGGGGTTAAAAGTCAAGGAAGAAATATGCACTCTTAGAACTGACAAGGTTGAGTTCTTGGGCTACATGATTGACAAGCATGGCATCCATCCTACAGATGCCAAGGTTCAAGCAATCAAAGAAGCCCCTAGACCAAAATGCAAAACAGATTTGCAAGCTTTCCTTGGACTCATTAACTTTTATCACATGTTCCTACCTCAGAAGGCAACCATTGCAGAACCATTACACAGATTACTTGACAAAAAGTCTGTTTGAGTCTGGGGCAGGAAGGAACAATCAGCATTTAACAGTATTAAAAGACTAATCACGTCTGATGCTGTACTGATACAGTTCTCTGAGAATTTACCTGTTGTACTGACTTATGATGCATCCCCTTTTGGAGTGGAGGGGGGGGTTTGAGCCACAGGCTTCCCAGCAGGAGGGAAGCCCCTATTGCATTTTACTCTCGCACCTTGACCAAAGCAGAGAGGAATTACAGCCAATTGGACAAGGAAGCATTGGCAATTGTTGCAGCTATCAAGAAATTTCATGAATATCTGTATGGGAGAACATTAACCATTGTTACAGATCACAAACCTTTGTTAGGCATTATGGCAGGAGACAACCCTACATCTACTATCCTGTCACCAAGAATGCTGAGGTGGACTGAATTTCTTGCTACTTATTCATACAAACTTATCCACAAACCTGGCAAGGACATTGGACATGCTGATGCCTTGATTTGTTGCCCACTTCCTTGTCACAAGGAGGACTTTGAACCTGAGGCAGACACCTTTTTCCTAGAAACTGTTGCCAAGCTTCCAGTACACGCTGCTGAAATTGCCAGAGAGACTGCCAAAGACACTTTATTGGCTCCTATTATAGGCTGGATTAAGAAAGGTTGGCCTCTTCAAGATCTACCTCACCTTGCCCAACCTTTTAAGTCCAGGCAAACTGAATTATCTGTATTAAGAGGATGTATTTTGTGGGGTAACAGGGCGTTTCTTCCTGCAAAACTGCAAAGAGAGGTTTTGGAAATGTTACATGAGGGTCATCCTGGTATTGTAAGGATGAAGGGATTGGCCAGGAGTTATGTATGGTGGCCAGGTATTGACAAAATGGTTGAAAACTGGGTTGCATCTTGTCCCAACTGTCAGGTAGTCAGGCCTGCCCCACCTCTCACCCCCAAACAGGAATGGGAATGTCCTAGGGGCCCATGGTCTAGGATTCACATTGATTTCTCTGGCCCTACCAGAGGGCACACCTTCCTTATTATAGTAGATGCATATTCCAAATGGCTAGAGTTAATCCCCATGGCATCCACCACAACTGATGCTGTCATCAAGCAGCTCAAAAAGCTTTTTGTAACCCATGGGTTACCTGATGTTCTTGTCTCTGACAATGGCCCTCAATTTACATCCAACCTTTTTGAATCCTATTTAGCACAACAGGGTATCAGACATGCCCTGACTGCCCCTGGGCACCCTTTGGCTAACGGCCGGGCTGAACACATGGTACGTTTTACCAAGGAAAAGCTTCAGCAATTGGGTCCTGGGGACATCACTGAGAAAGTTGAAAAACTTCTTAGTGTTCAGCACATCACTCCTAACCCATCAACTAACTTATCCCCAGCAGAGTTGTTGATGGGTAGGAAACTTAGGTCTTCCCTTGACCGCCTTCATCCCTCTTATGCACCCAACGCACCACTTGATTCTACTAGCAAAGTTCGCACGTTCAGTGTGGGTGATTCTGTTTATTCTAAGAACCTTATGGGTGAACCTTCATGGATTCCTGCTGAAATAACTCAAATAACTGGCCCTCGTTCTTACAGGGTACAAACAGAGGATGGTGTCCTCTGGAGCAGGCACATTGATCAATTAAGATCCAGATTACCTCAGGAACATTGGAATTGTTCCTCTCTAGTTCCCATACCTAATGCCTTTTCTAGGGGGAAGGGAGGAGCATGAGGAAAATCAGCAAGCAAGAATCAACCCCATGTGTAACGAGCCATTACGACAGGAACCATCCCAAAACCTGTCACAATGCCAAAATCCATCCTTACAAGTGGAAGATTGCACATCACTACCTGACTTGGGTGCTGACATTGGGCTGGAGATCGGTTGGGAGGAGAGACCAGATTCTAACAATCAAACAGGGTCTTCTTTCACAGGAAGTCCAACTAGGGAAATGTCAACAGACACATTTCCTCTCTCACTGGGTGAGAATGTTAAAACTTCTGAACCACGAAGGTCTCAACGTACACGTAAGAGCCCCACCTATTTAAAAGAATACATTAGATAGTTTGGGGTTTGAGTATGGAGTGAATCTAGTGGAGAGGGGTGTTATGTATGCAGGTTTGAATGTCATTGGTTAAGTTTGAACTGTTCTTGTAAAATGTCAGAAATGATTGGTTTAAAAAGTGTGGGAAAACCCTGTACTCTGATTGGCTGGCAACTGCGGCTGCTGGCTATAAGTAGCAGCCGCAGCCCAGCCAAATCGGGTCCGTTATGAGCTGTATTCACTAATAAACTCTTCACTGAAGCACTCCACATCTAACTCTTCATGCAAATGTAACAGAAAACATCACAGTTCTACCATTTTTCCCTGACATGTGGGCTAGATGCAGAGACTATAGGATTATTTTGTGAATGTGAATTTTCAGGATATGATGAAAAAAACACACAAACCATTTCTTAAGAATTTTCCCCCACACTTTTATTAGGACAAATGGCATTTACTCTTACTTTATTGTTTAACTGCATTATTCAACATTCCTTAACAAAGCTATTTATACTTTAATAAACTTCTCTGCAGTCTTCTCCTTCCTGATTTTTTCCCACCCTGGTAACCAGCAACCTCAGACAAGAAGTTTATTGTTTTATTTATTTATTTATTTATTCATAATTGGACTTATATGCCACCCCCTCTCCGCAAGGACTCAGGGCGGCTCACAATTAAAACACAGTACATCAATCAATAAATATTTAAAACAAAATTAGATCGATGAGCCCAAATGCTAAAACCCATTAAAATACTTAAAAAACCCCAGGAGGTCAGTGTGAAAATATTTTTCCTCTACTGAGTATTATTCAACATAAGCATTTTAAAATGACATATATACATATACTATACATATACATACATATACACACACAATGCAATATTAGTTTACATGTATGTACAAGATTCTATTTCTGAAGAGTCTACTAAAAAGTGCTAAAATGTCTCATGTTTTTAGAGTTCAGAAGGCAGCAAAATATATTAGCCAACTTATCATGTTTCAACCATGTTTTCCCCTTTCTTTTAACTCCCAGGAAATTATATTTTATAATTGTTTTTATTTCCATATGTTTTATGATGTTGTAAACTGCTCAGTGTCACCTCACATCATGAAATGAGTGACATGTAAATTTAATAAATAAATATTATAATGATATAATTTAATAATAAGATCATATTAGTTACTTCTCTAGTTGTTGCAAACTAGAGAAGTATTTCAAGGGCTGTTGAGCTAAGGCTGTCTAAAGATGTTTCAGTGGTGCATTGTTACGTTCCCACTTGAAGTGGTACCTATTTATCTATTCACATTTGCATGCTTTTGAACTACTAGGTTTGCAGGAGCTAGGAAGAGAAAGGGAGTTCACCCATCATGTGATGCTCTGGTTTCAAACTGAGCCATCGCATTGCCCAACATTATATTATATGATACACTATATTAAAAAAAATCTATGTAGCCTAAGTATAGACATTTTCAATTTTCTTTTTTATTTTGCTAGTTTTATCAAAAAACATTTGGAATTAGATCATTATCTTCTGTAAGGTTTTCACTTTTTAGCTAAACACACTGATTCTAGTTTTTAATAATTAAAATATTACATGCAAAGTATTCATTTGTATAAGTTAATATTTATACAATATATTACCATTTACTTAATTTTGATGACCAACATAATTTTATCATGTACAACGAACTAAAAATGAAAACTTTTCAGTTAACTAAAGAATATTTTTTGAAGTAGCTGTTAACTATATAATGAACTTATAGACAGCTATCATTATAAAACAAATTTAGAGAATATTTGAAGTTAACATGCTTGGACTTAATGAAATATTATAGCAAAAATTGAAATGAATTTACATGCACATCAATAGTAATATTAGATGTATTCCAATTAACGATGTAACAGCTGCCATCTTTTCCCTCTACATATATCAACTGAATTCAAACTATTTCCACAAATAGAAGGGTAACAGTTTTAAGTTGCACTATTACATGCAGCACTAGCTGAAATAATTAAACCATTATTGTGAGAAGTCCCAATATTTCATTATACATACTTGGAGTAATTAATTCTGAGATGTGGGTTAGAGTCCTTTCATTTTATTGTACCTTGTGTTCCTCTTTTTTAAAAAAAAGTAAAATAAAAGCTTTCCCTAAGAGCTGTTTTCATTAATTATATGTTTGATATTCAAAAATACTGCCTGACACCTATAATTTGCTTTAAATTTTTATCATTGCTATTATGTCAGAATAAATTAGTTTTCTAATCTAATGAAAGATTACCACAGAAGTACTTGGCATTTACAAAAATGTTTCGGGAATATGAATTTTGAAAGGTTAGATTATGGCTTAAGGGCAGTGAATTTGGGTGACTCAAGTATAAAACATGAAAGCCACAGCTTTCAAGGTCAGATGAATTAAAATATGGTTTTCAGACAAATTTAAGAGTTAGATGTTATAAGCAGTGCTTTGTGGATTTTTTTAACCATACAAGCATTAATACAGCATATAAATCTCTACATATCTGATATATGAAATAAAATTGAATGCTGCAATAGATTGAATAATTATTTTTATAGGATTTTTTAGTGACTGTCCAGAGAATGCTGTAAAGCATTGTATGATAGTACAAAAATCTAAATGCTATTGCTATTGCTACCTTCAATATAGTTCTGATTCACCCTGCTTAGTTCATCCCAAGAATGAGATTAGCAGGTGTGTTACAGATTGTCAGGATTCCGGCAGTTACTTCAATTAAATCATGAGCCTCGAGCCACACTCCTAAAACTAAAAAAGATGTATTTGAAGATAACATTCTACGTCCGGCAGTTACCTGGGTGCAGCCAACTCTGAGATACGTAATTCACTGCCACCCTTGATCCTGCTTTCCCCTCACCACCCCTCTGAGGGTATCATCCAATGAAAAATGTCCATAACCAAGAGTCATCAATCATGCTCTCTAATTAGATTTTTTCACAGCAGAAGCTTCAGTCATCTAATCAGTCTTTGAAGAAAATATGAATGGAATGTACTTTCGATTTCACACTGCTGTCTGCTCTTTGAAACTCCCCCCCTTCATTCTGTTGTCAACCATAAAACATGTATACAAAATGTTTTATGAGTTGACATTTGGCTCTCCTCACTTCTTGAAGGTGAGCTGTACAACACACACAAAATCAAATTGATTGCAGATATGGAAGCTTATGCTCATGAACCCCCTCCCCCCAGGCTTGGTTGGATTTCTGCATGGAACCTTGCTACAAGGCAATCGGCTTGGATGTTCCTACTCTTTACTCATGATGCCTCTGATAAGGGGTAGCCCTTCCACTTGATTAAATTTTGGAGTTGTGTCCTTTGCCACCTCAAATCAAGGATTCGCTGCACCTCGTAATAGGTTTGGTGTCCTATGACCATGGGATCTGGAGGCTCATGAGGTAGGGGCCTCAGCATTGATCCAACCATGGGTTTTAATAGGCTATTATGGAATACCGGGTGTATTTTTCCTAACAGTTGGGGAAACTTCAATTGCACCATGACTAGGTTGATGATCTTTACTATGGGGAATGGTCCTATGAACTATGGCCCCAATTTCTTGCTAGGAAGTCTTAACCTCAGATATTTGGTGGAGAGATAGATATTCTCCCCCAACTGGAATGGTCACTGTGGGGCTTGTTGTTTGTCTGCCTGTCTCTTACAGGTTTGTGCCACTTTTGCCAGTGCTTTTTTGACATTCTCCCAAGTTCCTTTCATTGGTCAGGCTGACTGAGGAAGGGGGGTCCCTTGGATACTCAGGCATTGGGACAAAGTCCATGCTGCTCACTATCTTAAAGGGGGTTAGTCCCATGCTACTGTGAACAGTATTATTGCACACAACCTCTGTGAAAGGCAGGAGGACTGCCCAATTGAACCGCTGATAATTCATGTAGCACCTCAGATACTACTCTACCATGGTGTTCAATCTTTCTCCCCCCCCCCCATTGGTGCTTGAAAGGCCAAGATAAGACCCTGGGATGACCCAATAGACCGCAGGAACTCCCTCCAAAATTTGGCTGTGAATTGGACCTCTCTGTCTGAGATAATTCTCCATGGTACTCCATGCAGGTGGTAGATGTGCTTCAGGAACAGCTTGGCTAACTGGCAGTTGAGGGTAGTCTGTTGCAAGGTATGAAATGTGCCTGTTTGGAAAATAAGTCTATTACAGTCCAGATCATTGGCAACCCCACTATGAAGTCCATTGTAATCTCCTCCCATGGCCTCGTCAGCTCTGCTACCATTTGTAGCAGTCCAGGGGATTTTCCTGGTCATTTTTTCTTTTCTTTTTTTTAAAACAAGTTTTATTCAATTTTCCACATTTTAACGTCTCTTTTCAGTAAACAGCATGATTACAGGTTTGACATATACATACAAATATGACCATAACTACACATTCTGTTTTTATATTCAATTTCTTATCTTAACAATGTTTTTATATATTTTCTATTTTATCATATTGTTCCAAATGTTTATCTCATTATTTAATTCACATATATTAACTTCATAATTATTATATTTTAATACTTTTGGCTGTCACATTTGTATATTCCTCTTAAATTCTAATTTATAACACTCCTTCTATAAATTGGTTTCCCCCGCCTGAAATAATTTAAGTGCACCACCTTTGAGTTACATATTCTTCCATTAAATATTAACATTTTATTACCTAGCACATTAAAATTACTAATCCCATTTAAGATTATATAACACATATAAGTCAGGTTCCGCATGGTTTCCCCTTTCTAATTTTAATTTCATAAAGTTTATCTAGTTTCAGAAAAAAAAAGAACATGTTAATCTGCTCATTTAATAGGCCCTGATGTTAACTCCATTTCATCTCACCTCCTATATCATTTCATTTATTTTAATATATTTAAGATATTTAAGATATTTCAATGTGTTCAATAAACATATTTCATTATTTATTGCAATTATCTTTATAGGTAATAAAGAGCATAAAATTCCATTATCAATGAAATAACAATTAGTCAACCCTCATGCCAATTTCACCTTCAAATCTCCTCCTACACTACTGTGTTTCCTCAAAAATAAGACACTGTCTTATATTTTTTTTGGCTCCCAAAAACACACTAGGTCTTATTTTCGGGGTAGGTCTTATATATTTTTTTTAATGAAAAAAAACACTTACCATATTCATGTAGAACAATGTACATTTATTCATGTACGAAACCACGAACAAATCGCATACCGTGTTTCCCCTAACATAAGACACTGTCTTATATTTTTGGCTCCCAAAAACACACTAGGTCTTATTTTCGGGGTAGGTCTTATTTTCGGAGTAGGTCTTATTTTTGGGGAAACACGGGATTACATTTATTATTTATTCCATTCATACTTAAATCAAGAGAAATAAAAAAGAAAGTCAGCATTCCAATCCTCAAAAAAGAAAGATTCAATATATTTAATAATCATGTTCCATATGTTCATTATATTTATTTCTTATACATAAAGGAGGAGAGCTTTACCAAGAAATAACACTTCTATTATCCATCTTCTATGTCCCCTTTTCACAACTAAAAATTTATCTATATTATTCCCCTACACCTTGCAGAACCCCCTCTCCCAAGGTTATTCAACCATTATCTCTGTAAGTTTATTCCCATTTTTTGAAATTTCCCATATTCCTTTATTCCCAGATCCTGTTTCTTTTGCCTTCCATCCCCTAATATTTCCCCTTTTATTATTTCACTCCAATTTTTAACCCTTTCTCTCTTTTTGACTATCTTCCAGCCTTCAAGTTTCTGCTGATTCTTTTCCCCTTTTTTATTTTCCAGATATTTCCTTCTTTACTCAATTTCTCAACCCTCCGGTATTTTTTCCCAATTCTTTTCCTCTTTCCCTCTGGGTTCCTTTGTTCTCGACGATAATAGTTAAAGATGGCCCCTTCTGGAATTTGCTCCACCTCTTCTTCGATACTTTGTTGTTCATACTCTGCAACTGCCTCTTCAAGAAATTTAAAAACGGGACCAAAAGTTTCACCTTTTTCCTGCAAGGTTTTCTTAATTTTACCCAGTTCCAGTTTTAGTGCCTGAAAGGATATTTCCATTTTACAATTTTTTATTTAATCCAATTGATGTCTTTAAAGTTAATTCCCAAAAAAACCCGGCTTCTGTTTCTTTCTTCTCAGCTTTTAGTCCTCAATTAGTCCAATACCAAGTCCATAACGAAATCAGCAAAATCTAAAAGCAAAGTCTTCATATATCTTTCTTTACTTCAATATTTCAATTTTTGGAAACTCTTATTTTATTATGTCAGTTTTCTTTGTATTTTAGGAGACAGGCTCTTTAAAGAAAAAGTCAAGTTAAGTTTGACTCAGGTGGCACTATTTGTTCTAACAAATCCACAGCTCCTCTTTTCTTTTCCTTCCCAGTTATTCAGAGCTTTTCAAGCCACACAATCCACAAAAAGGATCCAATTGGTAAACATTTCCTTCTTAACAGTCTTTAGCAGTCTATAAATCAGCTTAAATTAATGCTTAAATGAAATCAAAATATACTCATCCAGAGTGGCTGTATAATTTCTTTATGGCTTCTACCTCTCTCGGCTCGAAGCTCTGTCCTTTCACAAAAAATTCACACCTTTTTTTTAAACCTCTTTCAGTTTGCAGCTGAATTCTTTCCTAAGAATGCTTTGTAGTGTTAATCCAGAGGGTAATTTTCAGTTGATTATTTAGTCCTGTATTTCATGCTGTCTGCTTCTTTAACTCTCTGCTGCCCAATGCTTCTTCTAGTCTTATTCTCTCCTTCGGGGTGCCATTAGACCACCGCTTCTGGTGTCTTTGGGAGGGAGCTGTGCCAGTCCAGGGAGGGGTTTTGCGACTCCCCTCCACCTGGCTGACAGTGTCCCCTTCCTCTGCCACCCCTACGAGGCAGCTTCTGCCCCAGATCTAAAAGATCGAGGCTCTCCAACGCTGAAGCACAAACCAAGCCACGAAGAACAATCGCGGAAAGGTCTGTCCTTGGGGAGGCTCAAAACCTGAAGTCCCTGGTCATTTTTTCATTGCGGTGCAGATAATGCAACTTTTCACATAACTGTCCACATCTTTCTTTATACCAGGCTACCAGAACTGCCTCCAAGCCAAGTGTAAAGTCTTTAAGAACTCAAAGTGGCCTGCTGGTTTGGTGTCGTGGCTCCTCTGAAGAACTAGAGTGCATAGGGATTCCAGGACGTAGAGTTTTATCTCCTTCCATGCCAGGTCATCTTTTTTTGTCAAGGTGTGTTGATTCTCCTGGAACCAGGGGTCTGCTAGCAATTTGGTTTTGAGTTTCATAGTTAGCTTGTCTGCGGGTTGGCCTTGCTGATCATGGTATTGTCGTCTGGTGGTTACTTGAGCAACTATTTGGGCAGGGGAGATGATGGCATTTATGACCTCAACCCTTTCACATTTGTACTGGGACATGTGGTAGAGGGCATCAGCCAGAAAGTTCCTCCCCCCTGGGATGTGTTTTAGCACAGAGTCAAATCGGTTGAAGTATTGAGCCCATCGGATGTGTTTGGGTGATAGTTTTTGCAGGGTCCTAAGGGCTTCCAGGTTTTTATGGTCAGTCCAGACTTCGAATGGTCTCTGCCCCCTTTCCAGCAGGTGGTGCCAGGTTTGCAGTGCCCACCTCACTGTGAAAGCCTCTTTTTCCCATGCAGCCCATTGTCTCTCTGTGTCCGTGAGCTTGTGGGAGGTGTAGGTGCAGGACTGTAGGCTTCCTTGGTTGTTTCTTTGAGTAACACTGCTCCCACTGCCACGTGATTTGCATCTGCTTGAATGACGAAGGGTTGTTTCGGGTGAGGATGCTTCAGTACTGGTACTTTTGCAAACAGTTCTTTCAGTGTTTCAAATGCTTTTTGGCAGGTTAGGTCCCACTGTAGGGGTTGCCCCAGGTGGGGTTTCATTCCTGGACTCCCTGTCTTTAGGAGGTCCATCATGGGTTTGGCAAACCTCATGAAGGAAGGGGTAAATTGTCAGTAGAAGTTTGCGAACCCCAAGAAGCTTTGTAGCTGTCTGCAGGTATGAGGGGGCTGCCAGCCCAAAATGGCTTGTACTTTGGCTGGGTCCATCTCTATACCCTCATTGAAGACTCGGTAGCCCAGGTAGTCCAACTGTGTGCAGTGAAATTTGCATTTCAACAGCTTGACATACAGGTTTGCTGCCAGAAATTTTTCTAGTACCTGGCAGGCTAGAGGTATGTGGTCGTCCATCATCTCAGTGTAGATGAGAATGTCATCCAAGCAGACAAGAACCCCCTTATAAAGATGTTCATGTAGCATCTCATTTATTAACTGAACAAACACCTCTGGGGCCCCCTGTAGTCTGAAAGGCATGACCTTGAATTGGAAGCTCCCTAGGAGGCAGTTGAATGGTATTTTTCATTCATCTCCCTCCCTGATGTGGACTCGATAATATGCTTCTCTGAGATCTAATTTGGTAAAGACCTTCCCTTTGGCCAGATGGGATAGCATATCCTTCATGAGCGGGAGGGGGTATAGATGGTGTACCCACAGTCCATTGATCACTCTAAAGTCCACACATAATCTCATAGTTCCATCTTTTTTTTCTTTGAACAGGACTGGAGCTGCTTGAGGTTTGGCTGGCTCGATGAACCCTGTTGCTAAGTTTTTGTCTATATGTTTGCACATTTCTTGCATTTCCCAGGGTGTCATGGTGTACATTTTGGGTTTTGGTAGTTTTGCCCCAGGAATGATTTCTGTGGCACAGTCTGTCTCACAGTGGGGAGGTAAAATGTCACACTCAGTCTCATTGAATACTTCAGTGAAGTCTTGATATTCTCTTGGGATCTGTCCGACCTCTGGGGTTTTGTCAGAGGTGGATGCCAGTTGTTCTGGTGAAACCTCTGGGAGGGTTCTCTATGGGGGTGGTGCTTCTATTTGATGGTGAGGAAGGGGTTGGGTCCCTTCATTATCCTCAGTCTTCAGCTACCCCTTTACCACCAGATGGTCGGGCCCCACTTGTCTAGCCAGGAAAGCCCCAGTATAACTGCATCTACAGGTGAAACTCAAAAAATTAGAATATCATGCAAAAGTTCATTTATTTCTGTAATGCAACTTAAAAGGTGAAACTAATATATGAGATGGACTCATTACATGCAAACAAGATAGTTCAAGCCGTGATTTGTCATAATTGTGATGATTATTGCTTACTAATCTCATATATTAGTTTCACCTTTTAAGTTGCATTACGGAAATAAGTGAATTTTTGCATGATATTCTAATTTTTCGAGTTTCACCTGTATCTTCTTGGGAGCCACTACGAATTGAATGGTTTTCCAGTGATCCACTAGCTCTAGTCTCACTGGTTCAGTTAAGTGAGTGACATAGGCTCCTCCCAACAGGGAGCCATCTACTTGTTTGAACTGGATTGGGTGGGTCAGCTTTTTCGCTTCTGATATCCAGGTTCAGGACTGTGGTTAGGTTGATCAGGTACCTTGTACAGCCTGAATCTATTAAAGCTTGAAAAGTCCCCTGAATTCCTGTTTTTGGGGTCATGAGCTATATTGAGAAGATGAAAGGGGGAACTGGTCCACTCACTATTGGGTCATTTTTGCCATCTTCATCACTTTCATAAGAATCTGGCAACTGATCACTGTTGCCTGGGGTTGTCCCCCCTTTGGCTGGGTGGGGAGGGACCTCTGCCACCTGAAGGGACATCTGGGATGCCTTGGTGGCACATCTGGGGCCTCATTCTGGTCATGCCCTGGGGATTGGTTCCAGACTTGGTTTCAGGTCTGGGGTTGTGCATGCCCTTGCCATATGCCCTACATCGGTAACATTTAAATGGACTTCGTGAGAGGGCTGGTTTTGGGGCTGGTCATGGTGCTGCAGTGTCCTGTTGGCTGGGTGGTCTCTGATCTGGCTGCCCTCTCTCTTTCATATTATTAGCACATAATGTCCCATCAACTTTTATGGCCACTCGGAATGACTCAGAGAGTCAGTTCAGGATGTTCTGATAGGCAGTTACTTTGCTAATTTGCTTGTCCAGGCTGGTTCTGAAAAAATGAACCAGCATCCACTCAGGCAAAAGGGGTTTCTTCCCACTGATTCTCTTGAATTCACAGATGTGTTCCTTATGGGCCACCATCCCTGCTTTAGGTTGCTAAGCTCATTTTCTGTGTATGGGTCCTCCTCTGCCTCCTCAAATCTGACCTCTAGCAGTTGTAGGAAGTAATCTACATCATGTAGTTGGAGGGCCCTTCTCTTGTGGAGGGTTGCTAGCCATCCTCTTGCTACTCCCTCTAGCTACTGAGAAATGGCATTCACCATGGCTCTAGAGGAGGGGTAGAGGTATCCATAGCATTCCAGGTAGATCTCAGCTGAGTCAAGGAATAAAGCTAGCTGGTCTGGGTCTCCATCAAATTTCCTCCTGAACCGGAGCGGTTCATTGAGCTCTGCTCCTTCCTCTCCCTGTCGCCCTCTGTAAGCCTGCACTTGAGGTGGCTGACCTTCCTCCCCAGCTCTGGTTCGCACAGGAGGAAGGGACTGCCTGCTGCATGGGTGAGGCACTGGCTGCCACTGTGGGCTCTTTTTTTTCCTGGCATGTAGAGAGGGAGGGCTGTAGTCTTGCCTACTTCTCCCCACTTCAAAAGGCCCTGTAAAAATTCCTCTCTGTTTTGGGTGGCAGGACAGGCCGTCATCTCGAATGGTGGCCTGTTGAGATTCCTCCCTCAGCCCCTGGATAGGCACATAATAAAAAACAAATGCAAACAATTTCTGATGTGTTACAGTGCTATGCCTTATGTTAAGTTTGCATGAAGAGTCAGACACAAAGAGCTTCAGTGAAGAGTTTATTAAGTGACTACAGCTCGAATGGACCCGACTTGGCTGGGCTACGGCTGCTTCTTATAGCCAGCAGCCGTAGTTGCCAGCCAATGGGAGTGCAGGGTTTTTCCCGCACTATTTAAACCAATCCCATTTGACATTTTACAAGAACAGTTCAAAATAAACCAATAACATTTAAACCTACATACATAACACCCCTCCCCACTAGGTTCAGTCCATACAAAACCCCAACCTATCTAATGTATTCTTTTAAATAGGTGGGGCTCTTGTGTGTATGTTGAGATCTTCGTGCTTCAGAAGTTTTAACATTCTCACCCAGGGAGAGAGGAAATGTGTCTGCTGACATTTCCCCATTGGGACTCCCTGTGAAAGAAGACCCTGTTTGATTGTTAGAATCTGGTCTCTCCTCCCAACCCATCTCCAGCCCAATGTCAGCACCCAAGTCAGGTAGTGATGTACAATCATCCACTTCTAAGGATGGATTTTGGCATTGTGACAGGTTTAGGGATGGTTCCTGTCATAATGGCTCATTACACATGGGGTTGTTTTTTGCTTGCTGATTTTCCTCCTGTTCCTCCCCTTCCCCCCTAGAATTGACATCAGGTGAGGGAACTAGAGAGAGCCAAGGGCGATGTTCCTGAGAGAACCTGGATCTAAGTTGATCAATGTGCCTGCTCCAGAGGAGTCCATCCTCTGTTTGTACCCTGTAAGAACGAGGGCCTGTGATCTGAGTTATCTCAGCAGGAATCCACAAAGGTTCACCTATAAGGTTCTTAGCATAAACAGAATCACCCACACTGAATGTGCGAACTTTGGAAGTGGAATCTAGTGGTGCGTTGAGTGCGTAAGTGGGATGAAGGCGGTCAAGGGAAGACCTAAGATTCCTACCCATCAACAATTCTGCTGGGGATAAGTTATTAGATGGGTTAGGAGTGATGTGCTGAACACTAAGAAATTTTTCAACCTTCTCAGTGATGTCCCCAGGACCCAATTGCTGAAGCTTCTCTTTGGTAAAACGTACCATGCGTTCAGCCCGGCCGTTAGCCGAAAGGTGCCCAGGGGCAGTAAGGGCATGTCTGATACCCTGTTGTGCTAGATAGGATTCAAAGAGGTTAGATGTAAATTGAGGGCCATTGTCAGAGACAAGAACATCAGGTAACCCGTGGGTTACAAATAGTTTTCTGAGCTGCTTGATGACAGCATCAAGGTTTTGGGGTGAGGTATCATCAATATGCAGATGATACCCAGTTGTATATCTCCACCCCAGACCAGATCAGTGATGCTCTCTCAGTGATGTCCCGGTGCCTGGAGGCGGTGCAGGCTTGGATGGGGTGTAACAGGCTCAGACTCAACCCGACCAAGACTGAGTGGCTGTTCTTACCAGCATCTCGGGTTTCAGTTGATGTGCCATCTTTGGTCATGGGGAGGTGTTACCCCCTGTGGACAGGGCGAGGAATCTGGGCGTCCTCCTGGATGCACAGCTCAGTTTGGAGGAGCAGGTGGGAGCTGTGGCCAGGGGGCTTTTGCCCAGGTTCGGCTGGTTCGCCAGCTTTGCCCCTATCTGGACCGAGATGCTCTTGAACGGTCACTCATGCGCGCCACGCCCAGGATCGACTACTGCAATGCTCTCTACATGGGGCTTCCTTGCGGATTACCCGAGGTTGCAGCTGGTGCAGAATGCGCTGCGCGGGCTGTGATGGGGGTATCCCGATACTCCCATGTTACACCCTCCTGCGCGACCTGCATTGGCTACCGGTTGCCTTCCGGGTTTCCTTCAAGGTGTTAGTAACAACTTATAAAGCCCTTAATGGCGTGGGTGCAGGGTACTTGCGGATCGCCTCCTGCCTGCATCACAGTCCAATTGCCCCGTGTGCTCCCATAGGAGGGGCCTTCTGGGAATACCGCGGTCAGGCATTGTCGGCTGGCGGCTCCCAGAGCTAGGGCCTTTTCTGTGGGAGCGCCTGTGGAATCAGCTTCCTGCGGATCTGCGTTTGGCCCCTGATCTCCGCCTCCTTTCGCCGAGACTTGAAGACCTGGCTGTTTCAGCAGGCCGGCCTGGATTGACCTGGGGGTGGGTAGTTTTAATTTGTTTGTTTTTAGTGATTTTATTGTTTTAACTTTTGGTAATTTGGACTTGTTTTTATTTGTATTACTGTATATCTTTTTATGTTCGCGCCCTGAGTCCTTTGGGAGTAGGGCGGCATACAAGTCTAAATAAATAAATAAATAATAAATAAATAATAAATTGTGGTGGATGTCATGGGAAACACCTCTAGCCATTTGGAATATGCATCTACTATAATAAGAAAGGTGTGCCCTCTAGTAGGACCTGCGAAATCAATGTGGATCCTAGACCATGGGGCCCTAGGACATTCCCATTCCTGTGTGGGGGCGTGAGATGGGGCAGGCCTGACCACCTGGCAATTGGGACAAGATGCAACCCAGTTTTCAACCATTTTGTCAATACCTGGCCACCATACATAACTCCTGGCCAATCCCTTCATCCTTACAATACCAGGATGACCCTCATGTAACATTTCCAAAACCTCTCTTGCAGTTTTGCCGAATAACCACTCTGTTACCCCACAAAATACATCCTCTTAATACAGATAATTCAGTTTGCCTGGACTTAAAAGGTTGGGCAAGGTGAGGTAGATCTTGAAGAGGCCAACCTTTCTTAATCCAGCCTATAACAGGAGCCAACACAGTGTCTTTGGCAGTCTCTCTGGCAATTTCAGCAGCATGAACTGGAAGCTTGGCAACAGTTTCTAGGAAGAAGGTGTGTGTTTCAGGTTCAAAGTCCTCCTTGTGGCAAGGAAGTGGGCAACGACTCAGTGCATCAGCATGTCCAATGTCCTTGCCAGGCCTGTGAATCAGTTTGTATGAATAAGCTGCAAGAAATTCAGTCCACCTCAGCATTCTTGGTGACAGGATAGTAGGTGTAGTCTTGTCTCCTGCCACAATGCCTAACAAAGGTTTGTGATCTGTAACAATAATAAATGTTCTCCCATACAGATATTCATGAAATTTCTTAACAGCTGCAACAACTGCCAATGCCTCTTTATCCAACTGGCTGTAATTCCTCTCTGCTTTGGTCAAAGTCTGAGAGTAAAATGCAATTGGGGCTTCTCTCCCACTGGGAAGCCTGTGGCTCAAACCCCCCCACTCCAAAAGGGGATGCATCACAAGTCAGTACAACAGGCAAATTCTCAGAGAACTGTATCAGTACAGCATCAGACGTGATTAGTCTCTTAATACTGTTAAATGCTGGTTGTTCCTTCCTCCCCCAGACCCAAACAGACTTCTTATCCAGTAATCTGTGCAAAGGTTCAGCAATGGTTGCCTTTTGAGGTAGGAACATGTGATAAAAGTTAATAAGTCCAAGGAAAGCTTGCAAATCTGTTTTGCACTTAGGTCTAGGGGCTTCTTTGATTGCTTTAACCTTGGCATCTGTAGGGTGGATGCCATGCTTGTCAATCATGTAGCCCAGGAACTCAACCCTGTCAGTCTTAAGTGTGCATTTTTCTTCCTTGACTTTTAACCCCGCTTTCCTGAATCTGGTAAGGACTTCTCTGAGTCTTTCTTGTAACTGAGTGTCATTTTCAGCAGAGATTAACACATCATCAAAGTAAGGCACTACCCCTGGCAGTCCTTGGAGCATTCTTTCCATAAGGCTTTGAAAGATGCCTGGTGCCACGCTTACTCCAAATTGTAACCTTTTACATTTGAAGGCACCTCTATGAGTCACAATGGTTTGGGCCTCTGCAGTAGCATCATCAACTGTTAGTTGTTGATATGCCTGGGCCAAGTCCAGTTTGGCAAAGACTGTACCCCTGCCAAGTGAATGTAACAGATGATGCACAACTGGAACTGGATATGCGCTCTGCTGCAGCGCATGATTCAGTGTCCCCTTATAGTCTCCACAGATTCTTACTGACCCATCAGCCTTGACTGGTGTGACTATGGGTGTCTCCCATCTGGAGTGGTCAGTGGGCTCTAAAACCCCTTAAGCAATTAACTTGTCTAATTGTGCATCAATTTTTTCCTTTAAAGCAAATGGAACCCTCCTGGGCTTTAAACGAATTGGGGGCCCCTTGGGGTCTAGATTGAAAGTGATAGGGGTCCCCATATACTTGCCCAATCCATCGCTGAAGACCTCTGGAAACTCAGACTTCAAGGCCTCCTCCCATTCAGAATTGCTCACGTGATTGATGCCAGTCACCTCGATGCCTAGTGGCTTGAACCACTCAAGTCCCAGCAAGCTTGGGCGATCCTTGTCCACGATGGTCAGGGGCAAACGTTTGGTGTGGCCTTTAAACTTCATGTTGAAATCTCTCGCTCCAACTACTGGAATCTTGTTCCCTTGGTAGTCTTTAAGAGTCAGTGCTTGCTTCTGGAAATGTTTCTTCTGAATGTTGGGAAGTAGCCTGTGAATAGTGTCCCATGACACCATAGATAAATAAGAGCCTGAGTCCACTTCATTTGGCAAGGCCTTCCTTCAATGAATACCTTCACATGTACTTTTCTGCTTCTCAAGGGTGAAGAATGACCAATGGTGATTGTTTGATGAGTTTCATTCTTTCCACTTGCTTCTGAGTTGTGCCCCATCTTTTCAATGAAATTGTTGGGCTTAAAATCCTTTTCAGGGAATTTCTTCCTACTAGGTGGAGTTCTGGATGATTTGCAGACTCTTGCTAGGTGGCCTCTTTTCTCACAACGTAGGCAGATGGTGTCTAAAAACTTGCATTCAGTGCGGGGGTGCCCCCCCCACAGCCTCTGCAATAAAATTCTTGCCTCTTTTTTCCAGAATCTTTCCTTTTCTTCTCCATTCTGAGTCTAAAAATCCCTTCCTCCACCTCACTGCAATCTGAATCAGAGTCTATTTGCTTCCAATGGCTTGTTGTGGATTTTTCCACATCAGAATGGCTTGAGGCCTTGTTAATCTTTTTCATGGCCACTGCTGAGGACTTGGTGGCTTCCGCTGAAACAGCTTCCTCTATGGCCTCCTTAAACGTGATCTTAGGTTTCATTAACAGTTTGCTTTGTAAGACCTTATCTTTGAGGCCTAGAACAAACAGATCACGCATGGCCTCTTCTAATTTGGTAAAGTCACAAGCACCCCCAATGTCCCTTAAACTTGCCACGAAGTCATTAACATTTTCACTTTCGCCTTGATCCTGACAGTAAAACTCGTGTCTCTTAATGAGGCACGATACTTTTGGGGCGTAATGGGCTCTTAAAAGCTTTTCCAAATCAGGCCATTCCATTACCTTCAAGTCTGCAGCTCCCGCCAACGCCTTTGCCATCTTGAAGACTGCCGGACCACAGTGCATGAGAAATACCGCCCCCTTCCACTTCTCAGGAATATCAGCGAGATCATTTCCTTCCAAATACATCTGGAAGCGATCCGCATACGATTCCCAGTCTTCCGCCGCCGGATCGAACGGGGCTGGGGGGGCCATCTCGCTCTTCTGCTTGTCTTCCGTGTCATCTCTTCTTCAGGGAAATCCCATCCTCGTCGCCAGTGTTAAGTTTGCATGAAGAGTCAGACACAAAGAGCTTCAGTGAAGAGTTTATTAAGTGACTACAGCTCGAATGGACCCGACTTGGCTGGGCTACGGCTGCTTCTTATAGCCAGCAGCCGTAGTTGCCAGCCAATGGGAGTGCAGGGTTTTCCCCGCACTATTTAAACCAATCCCATTTGACATTTTACAAGAACAGTTCAAAATAAACCAATAACATTTAAACCTACATACATAACACCTTACACTTACAAGGTTATGGTTCCAGCAGATGGCATAAGCAACTAGAAAAGACTGATTTCTCAATATGCATATAATAAGTGCTTCTGTCCTTGCTTCAAGGAAATTATACAAGTTTTTACCCATTATTTATTGTACTATCCAGTTCTGCTTCAGCATGTAGAAAATTTGTGGAGTCCCTCTTGATACAGAAATCATTTTGGTCTGATTCATTTAAAATTAAATACTGTATCTAATGAATTTATTCAAGGAGACAATGCTATGGAAATTAGCAAGCTTTGTACAGGCTGCTGCTAAAGAGACAGAATATTTTATCAAAAGTTCCTAATGTTTTCTAATATTTTACTTACTGTAATAACATCATTTATTTTTTTACTGATTTTTGTATTAATGTATTTTATTAATGCTTGGCCACAGAATTAGTATGTGGATGATTCTGTTGAGACAGAGATAGGCTGAAATTCACAGATTCCTGTTATTTAGAATTCACTGATAAACTCAACCAAATCAGGGCCACCTTTTCCAAGCTAATTTTCAAGAAGGAGGGAATGAGAGCACTGTTAATACCAGCAAAGAAAAAACATAACAAAGATACAAGAGGAGTATGTGTTTAGTTCTGTTAAGGAGCATCAGAATGTGGCATAAAAATCTGGTAGCAAAGAATGTTATTGTTGACTGTAGATTTGTTAGCCCTATATTAAACATCCAATTCTATTGCTCATTTAAATATTCATTACTTGCTTTCATGTATTCCCCAAAATGAGCATGAATGGGAGAAGAGGAAGTTTCAGCCTGATGCCTAATAACATTTTATTGGCACACATATAAGTCCCACTGCTACCTGGTTCAATTGTTGTAGCAATACCTTTAAAAATAAATATGAATTTAGACATGAAGAAAGTTTCTGATTCTCTCTGCTTTTAATGTCTTGAAGGTGAAGGATTAGTTCTTTGTATTTCCCTATTTTTACCACTTTGACCTTGAACTATGATTATTTTATCAATTAATAGATGCAAATACTAAGACTGCAATTTTTACTTTGTAGCCTTTCTAAGCTAAACCAAGGTATACTTGGTTATCTGTTGAGATTAGTCATTAGTCAGACACAAAAGATAACAAAGCTACTATACCATGAACAGTTATTTTGAACTGCTGAGAACATTTTGATTGTGACTGGTATACATGTTAATTAGTTATAAATAAATAAATAAATATGTGTATATAAGATTCACACTATTTCACTTTTTGCTTGGTGACACTTTCAATGCCAGTTACTTCTGTATAAAATACATTTGGAAAAAGATATCTGAAAGATAAGCCATAAAAAATATTGCAATAGGAAAACCCAGAGTTTTTTATATTCTTGATAAGAATATGTTTGGGGTTGCTGTTCTACTGACCCTAAATTAATCAGTTCAGGTCCAATCAAAATTCAAAACAAATTCAATCTCAATGCATTTGAGAGAGCCACCTTTTTTTTATTCATATTTATATCCCGCCCTTCTCTGGAGACTCAGGGCAGCTTACAATTTTTGGGATACAACCCAATGCACTCAGCAATAGCCTTCATTCCATTGTATATGCCTGCTTATTACTAAGCGGCATTTTTACAAAGTCAGCTTATTGCCCCCAACAATCTTGGGTCCTCACTTTACCTACCCCGAGAGGATGGAAGGCTGAGTCAACCTTGAGCCTGGTGGGATTCGAGCCTGCAATAGTTACAGGCAGCTGGAACTAAGTGCTAGGCTATTATCAGCCTGCACCACCAAGCCTGCACCACCTTGATTTATTTGTTAAGGATCAGGCTAGAAACCAGGAAATTGTGAGTTTTAGTCCCATCTTAGGCACAAAGCTAACTTGGATCTCCAGTTCTAAGAAGGTGGCAATGACAAACCACTTTTGACAAAAACTTGCCAAGAAAAATCCAATGATATGTCCATTCAATCTGTGAGAAATAGACAAAATTGAATGGAAGAAAAAAGAATGCATTTGAAGTAGAAACTGATGTTGAGATTTGATTCCCCCATATTACAGTATTTTTTTCTTTTATGATTTAGTTTCTACTAGTATCTTTAAATATGACTTGGCATGCAGTCCTACTAAATGTTATTATATGAAAATCATCTTCCTTTAACTCAGTAAGATTTAACTGTCAGTATAATGCATGGAATTTTATTATTGTCATAGCACTAGAAACTAAGAAGTAAAATAGGAAATAAAAATTTTTAAGTTATATATGCACGCACGCACCTACCCACATCTTCTAGTTACTTCTTGAGCCTGCAAATTCCAATTCAATTATCCTTAATAGTTTATAAACATTTTTCTTCATTATTTACATTTTATATTTATATAAATATATATCAATTTGTATTTTATCAGCCTAGCTTGGTTGAAAATATCTTGCTGTTATTGCTAAAACTTAGCATAGCTTAGCAAAATTTAGATACAACATAGAAACCATTCTCAGTCTACAAAAATTGCAGACACTTGTTTATTTTGGATCTAAATCACTTCCCTCCCTCATGTCTATAGTAATCCTTCCTTTTTGTCATTTATTTAGTTCTGTATTTATCAAAGTATACCTTTGTAAAAAAAACAAGTCCTTTAAGACTATCTAGAGATATGTCAAGCTCAGGGAATGATCTCCTTGGGTTTCTTAACAAGGTTTAGTAAAAAGAATTGAATAAGGGTATAGAAACTTCAACTGGATAGATTTTGCTTTTATAACTCAATTTATTCTTCAGCTAGTTAACACAGAGACTTTTTCCATCTTTACTAAGGTGAAATCTTGCAAGAATGTCATTCTATTTACTGAAAAAGAGAAGACTGTCAAGGTTACCAGGATGTGAATCTCCTTCATCTCTAAACATACCATTTTAAAATACAGTAGTTTTTGAAGGTCCAAAAGGACAAGTATATTTTACTGATCAAAAACCTGAGTCCCTGATATTTCTAATTTGAAGAAGTGGACAAAGGGAGGGAAGAATTTTATTCTTCCTAGAAAACAAGCTGAAAAAAAATCTCAAAGTACAGTATACAGGCTTTTAATTAAGACAAAGCAAGAAAAAAGAAACAAGAATGAAAGATATCATTACTTGCATTCTTGTACCTCTAATGATATAATAATGATATAATGGTATAATAATAACAATATGACATAATGATTATAATGATTACAATAATAAGCTGAAGAAACAGTGGACCACCTGGTTAACTACTGGAAGAATATCACACACACTGACTACAATGACATGACAAAGGACCAACTGTTTCATTGCAAAAACTTCAAGAAATACATTTTCCTACAAGCAAAACCTGGTGGAACGATAAAATAGAGAAAGTCTTATAAAATGAAGAAGCTAAATTGCTCTGAGACTTTAGAATTCAAACAGACAAGCACCTGCCACATAAAGTACCAGACTTAACAATTGTTGATAAAAAAGACAAAAAAAATCTGGATAGTAACCCTGAGAGTAGCTAGACACAGCAGAAGAGAAGAGGAAGAACTAGAGAAAATAACAAAATACAAACACCTGAAAATATAACAACTGTAGCAAAAGAAGGCAATGCGAGTGCTAATAGTCACAGACACCTTGGGCATTCCCAAGGGAGCACCACTCGAACACCACCAGCATTGACAAATTCACCCTCAGTCAACTGTAAAGGCAGCTTTATTGGGAACAGCTTCCATCCTGTGACAATATTTGTAACATATCAAACAACCACATCTGCCTATCCCAGGTCTTTGGGAAGGACTCACTAAGTAAGCAAAAATGTCAAATCAGTCTGAACATTTGACTGACTGTGTGACAAACCATAATGGAAGCATGTCATTCTGGAGGTGGTTAATGGGCTAAGATAAGAGCCCACTTCCTCCCCATATGATCTTGCTCCCCATATTTGTCAATTTTTTAAATCAATGTTAATGTTTTATCAATGTTAATGTTAATATTTATTGTTTTAAAGTTTTATTTTGTTTTTTTATAGATTGTAAGTTTTTTATAGATTGTAAAATTTTGTTTTTATAGATTGTAAGGTGAGATGGCAGCATACAAAGTTTATTAATCAAATAATTATCCTTGTAATCAATAGGATAAATTATATAAAACATCAATACTTTTGGCACTTCATCTCCTACACTTATACTATAAATTTACCTTTTTCCAGTCAGATGGGATTCTAGAACACTAAACTGTATTACTTCTTTTTTGATTAATGTACATGTAAGGAGACAATATTTTTTTTTTCAATATCAATAATTTGCATAGTTATTTATTAAATTTATGTGTCACATCATCTATATAGAACAGTTCTGTAAAATATAAAAGTTTAAAAAGTCTATTTAATTAACTTTTCTTAAGTTCTTAAGATTTCCAGACTCATAAGGCTTTCAATGTTTTCTTTTTTTTTTTTTTAATTAGGAAAGTTTATTTACAATATAAAAAGACATACAAACATACAAACATACAGTCACATATGAATAAAAATACATCACACATTAGTTGCAGATCGGAAGTGTTTTTTCCATAAGCAGTTACAGTCTTATATAATCATAAATATTTCTTCTTATAATATTCGCTTGGTTTAATCTCTATTGTGAAGTTTCCTTTTATCACCTCTTTCGAGTTCTTCTGTCACCTTACATCTCTATCTCCTGCTTCTATAAATTCTAGTATTCTAATATTTCAAATAACACTCTATTTTCCAACATTTCCATTTCCATTTCCTTCATTTTTATGTTCCATCCAATTATACCACTTTTCCCATATCCTGTAATAATCTGTATCTTCTTTTCCATTTAATTTGAGAGTTAGTCTCTCCATTTCAACACATTCATACATTTTGTTTATTACAATTTGTATAGGCAGAATTATAGGTTCTTTCCATTTTTGCTAAAACAATTCGAGCAGCTGTTAACAGGTGTGCAATCAGGTATTTGTCTTTTGGAGGAAATTTTTCTTTATCATTCCAAGTAGAAACAGTTCTGGTTTCCACTCCAGCTCACAATCCATCACATCCTCAATCCAATTTTTGATTCCTGTCCAATATTTTTAATTTTTGGGCATGTCCACCACACATGGTAGTAGGTTCCTATTTTGTCCTGACATTTCCAACAGTTTGGATTTGCCCGGGGGAATATTTTTGCCAGTCTAGCCGGGGCCAAATGCCACCTGTACATCATTTTATATTGGTTTTCCTTGTACGCCACTGACTTTGTATATTTTAAGTTTTCTTCCCAAATATCTTCCCAATCATTTAAATCTAATTTGTATCCTATATTTCGCTCCCAGGCTACCATTGATCCTTTTACTAATTGTCCCACTCTTTCCTGTTCTAACAATAATTTGTATAATTTGGATATTAACTTTTCCTCTAATCCCAACAATATTTTGTCCAGATTTGTATTTTTGTTTCTATCCCATATTCCTTTATATCTTTATTATATCTTGATTTAATTTGTAAATAGACCCAATTATCTATTGATATGCCTTCCATCTCCAAATCTTGTTTTGTTTTTAGTTTTCCATCTGTATCCAATATCTGGTAATATTTAAGTTTTTATTCAAATCCATTGTATTTGGATTAAAGGTTGCTTCCATTGCTGAAAACCACCTTGGTATTTTCAGATAATTTTTCTTTCTTATCTCAGCCCAATTTTTAATCAATGCATTTCAATTATATGTTTTGTAGTATGATTTTGTCTTTTATCCGTCGGGTTCCATAGAAGTGCATGCCATCCTATCTGTAGGTCATGCCCCTCAAGTGTTAATATTCTCCTATTTTCTAATCTGACCCATTCTTTTGTCCATAGCAGACTCATGGCTTTGTAATAGATTTCCCAATCTGGCAGTCCCAGTCCTCCTCTACTTCTATCGCCTTGAAGATATTCTCTCTTTATCCTTGCCCTTTTTCCCATCCAAATGAACTTCATTGTCATCTTATTCAATTCCATGAAAAATTTCTTATTTGTTAGTATTGGAATAGTCTGGAACAGAAATAAAACTTTGGAAGAATATTCATTTTAATTGTTGCAATCCTCCCGAGGAAGGATATTTGCAATTTATTCCAATTTTCTAGATCCTTTTGATTTGTTTTAAAATTTTTATGTAATTATCCTCCCACAGCATCATTGTTCTTGCCCTTATCCAAATTCCTAGATATCTTATTTTATTTACTATTTGTAATCCCATAATCTCTTCAAGCCTCTTTTGTTTAGAGATTGTCATATTTTTAACTAACAATTTGGTTTTCCCCTATTTACCTTTAAGCCTGCTAATTCCCCAAAATCATTTATTTCTTTCATTAAAATCGGCCTGTCTCTAAAGGTTCTTCTATTATGAAAGCCATGTCGCCTGCAAATGCCTGTGTTTTATATTCTTGATTTCTAATTTTTGCTCCTCTTATATTTTCATTTCCCTAATTCTCGTTAATAATGTTTCTAAGACTGTAATGAATAATAGTGGTGATAGTGGACAGCCTTGTCTAACCCCCTTTTCTATTTTAAACATTTTAGTGGTCTCGCCATTTACTAATATATTTGCTTTTTGGGTATCATATATTGCATTTATCATTCTTTCAAAATTTTGTCCAAATTTCATTTTATTAAATTGTTGTTTCATAAAGTCCCAGTTCAAATTGTCAAATGCCTTCTGTGCATCTAAAAAGATTAGAGCCATTTGGTTGCTTGGGTGGCATTCATAATATTCTAGTATATTTATTATTATTCTTATATTATGTCTAATCTGTCTTCTCGGTAAAATCCATTTTGGTCTGTGCTAATTTTCCCACTAATAATTCCTTTTAATCTTTGTGCCATAATTGTCATGAAAATTTTATAGTCAGTATTTAAAAGCGATATTGGTCTATAATTTTGATTTGATTACTGTTTGTATCTTCTTTGGGTATGAGTGTTATATATGCCTCCTTCCAAGAATTGGGAATTTTGGCTTTACCCAATGCTTCATTACATACTTCTAAGAAAGTATTATTTAGTATGTCTCCCATCTTTTTATAATATTCACTTGGATATCCATCTGGACCTGGTGTTTTATTATTTTTTGCTTCTGAATTGCTTTCTTTAATTCATCTATTGTTATCTCTTTATTTAACAGATCTCTTTCTTCATCAGTAAGTTCCTGTATATTTCCTTCCGCTAAGTATTCTTTTATTTTAAACACTTCTACCTTTTCTTGTTTATATAATTCCTCAAGTATTTTCTTGCAATTTCTTTCTTTTTCCAGATCAACCTCAAGATCTCCATTTTCATTCTCTAAATATTGTATCGTTCTTTTCTTTTTTTCCTCAATTTGTATGCTAACCATCTCCCGGTTTATTTGCATATTCAAAGTAATTTTGTTTTGTATATTGTAATTTTCTGAGGAGTTCCTCTTGCTCCAGTATATTAAGTTCATGTTTTTTTTGGTTAATGCGCTTTGGTTTGCTCACTATCTGGCCCTCTCTTTTGTTTATTCTCTAATTTTGCAATTTCTTTTATTAATTCATCTTGTTTCTTCCATCTTTCCTTGTTTCTATTTGATAGATATGCAATTGATATTCCCTGGTATAAGCTTTAATTGTATCCCACATGTTTTGTAGGGATGTATCTTCTTTTTATTAAAATTGTAAAAGCTTATTAATTCCTCTCTAATTTTTGCAAATATTTTTCTTCTTTCAGGATCTGAGAATTTAGTGACCATCTTCGTTCTTTCCTTCCCCCTTCTTTCCAAATTAAGGATGTTGGATTATGGTCAGCCCATATATTTGTTAAGATTTTTGTATCAAAGATTTCTTTATTTAATTCACTATTTATCCAAATCATATCTATTCTGGACCAGGATTTGTGCGGGCTGGAGTGGAAAGTATACTGTGTACTTCGTGGATTCCTTTTCCTCCATATATCTTCCAATCCAAATTCATCTGCCATTTCAAAAAATATTTTGGTAACATATTTCGCTTTTGATATTGTTTACATTCGATTCATAATCTTGCCTATTATCAGATATTGCGTTGTAATCCCCATCAGACAAATCCTTGGCCAATTTCTATCAGTTTCTCAATTTCTATTATGTATCTCTATTTCCACCATTACTATTCTTCCATCTGTATCATTGTATATCGATTTTGCATTCAAATCTTCTTTTATGTATAATACTACTCCTCTTTTTTTTCCACTGCTAAAGCCATAAATGCTTTTCCAAGTTTTCTGTTCTCAAGATACCTTTTGTCCTGTTCTTTTATGTGGACTTCTTGCAAACATATTATATCCCATTGTTGTCTTTCCAATCTACCGAATATTTTTCCTTTTGTTTGGACTATTTAGTCCATTGATGTTCATTGATATTAGTTTTATTCCCCTTCCCATTTGGTCTCCTCTCTTCTCACTAATATTACGTTTTGCCTATTGTCTGACTTCTGGTCTTCACTCCCACCTCCTCTCTCCTTCCTTCTTCACGGGCCATTGGTTCTCTGTCCCCCTCCTTCCTCTCCCTTCTCTCCTCTTCACTCCCGTGGACTCTTAAATCTTCCTGGCTTGCATTCCTCGACTCTTCTCTGCTGCTCAATTCCTCCACTAATCCTCCTGTTTGTTCGTAAAATCTTTGAGCCTTCGCTAAGTTAAGCGAAATATTGAACCTCAAAATCAACGGAAAAAAATAATAATAATAAGGTTAGGTTCCTCTGCTTTTTATTTTTGATTAGACTGGATTGTGTGAGAATATCGGAATAGAGGGACCTCTAGTAGATGATAATTGGAAATAAGACGTGGGGAAATATAAATAGAATTATTAAAGAGCAACAAAAAATTATAAAAGAAATGTCAACAGTAACTTCCACTACTACCAAAACAGTGAAAAGGGAGTGACAACTGTACCTCCATCTACACCTACGGCGACTTCCTCCCAAAAACGATAGAGGGATGTTGACATCCGAGAAAGCTAACACCCAGACCCAAACAATACAAAATACTTTACAGACGTTGCAAAACATGATGCTGACGATGCAAGAATCCATGATGAATAATCACGTGGAGAGTAAGAAGGAAAGAGAAGAGATGAGAGCAGAATTGAAAAGTGAATTGGGGGAGATGAGAAATGAATTAAAAACTCTAGAGGGGAAATTAGGACAGTTACAGGAGACAACAAAGACAAATGAGGAGAAAATTATAACGATTACGAAAAGAACAGATCAAACAGGGAAGAAGGTGGAAGCTATAGAACAGAAAATCAAAGACCAGCATAAGGAAACGAACGAGGCGTTGACATTTCTAGAATTGGACAGAGCCTCATATTACTTAAGGTTCCAGAACATACAAGAGGAAAGAGGGGAAAACTTGACTTTGGTAATGGCAGAATTATTGGCAGCTATTCTGCAAAAAGATAGGGATCAGATGGTAATAGAGATCGATGAAGCTTATAGAGTTTATACATCTTATGCCAGAAGACATGGACTCCCAAGGGAGGTTCATGTCAGATTCGCTAGAAAAAGGGTTAGAGAGATAATTTATAGAATGACCAGGGATGAGACGATAAATCAATGTTTTCATTATGTCTATATTTTTTTACTGAGCAGTAGTTATTTCAAGAACTGAAAGTATTGATTGGAGTATCACAAATTATGATGAGATATTCTGCACTTTAGACTAGAATCATTCTAACTTTGTTTCTGCATATATTATTATAAATATTGTAATTAGATTCTTTCAAAATTGTACAGTATATAACACTGAATCTCCTCTTCCCATCAATTTTTGGTTATCCTAAAAACAATCTCATTTAATTGGTTGTATTAGCGAGGGAAGATGCAGAAATAGCACATGCTATATAACAATAATTTGAAAAAATAAGGAGTTTTATCACGTTTGAAGCAAAACTTTGCTTCTTTCACATTTAAATAAAAGAGGACAGGAATAAATACTTTTGGCTCAGCTATATCATTCACTCTATTTAATCTATGGATTTATTTTGTCATCTTTTTCCAGTACTTTGTCTTTTGCTGTCTTCAGGTACTGCCATGCCCAATAACCAGACCTTTTGTTTTTCTTATTAACTATTGTTTTTTTAATTATTATTATTATTATTCACAAAAAACGACAGTGTACACAACAAATGAGATAATTATACTGTGTTTTGTATCACAAATCACCAGTCAAACACTTCCCATTATTATTATTATTGTTGTTGTTGTTATTGTTGTTGTTGTTGTTGCTACTGCTGTTATTATTATTATTATTATCCTCATCAAATTTATTTGCTGCCCATCTAACGGTTCAAGGTGACTATTACAAAGTGTCTAAATGTCACTATCAAACAACCATACCCCTGTAAAGAAATTATATTCATTTACTGTCAGACTACAACAATTCAAATCTTATTCAAACAAAAGAAATCCATGCTTAATATGAGGATAATTTTTCCGGTAACTGTACATACAAGCATAGCTTTCCAAAGAAAAGAAATGATACACCACATTTATGATTAAATAAAATGTTGCTTTTAAAGCTTTTCCATGGGTATAAATGATTCCGTGGGACTGAATCGCAAGAGTCAGAATGACTCTTACATTTCATTACAACCTTATGCAGGGCTTTCTAAATTAACTCCTAAATGCTCATCTTGTTCTCCTGATTGCTCCCACCTGGAGTCATAAACCTCTGCATGATATGATCACAACAATTTCTACAGCCCTGTGGAGACATGCTGATATTGTTATGAGGAATCTGCAGCGGGGCAAATATACAAAGTGAGTCTCTTATGTATTCTATAGACTGCAATAATGCTGCTAATGATGTTGCTAATTTTATTTAGTGTGTTTTGTGAACCTGTAATAAATAATTAAAAATAAATGGAAATTAATCAAACCATAATGGAATTTAAAATTTTGATGAACACCAGAGAAGTCAAACTTTGCCTATACAAAGTTATGCTACTGAGTAAATTGGTAACAACTTGGATCTCTCTAGATACAACTGTCTGAATTCCAAGCATATCTGGAAAACATTTCTTTGTCAGTAGGCTAGACTATTGTCTTCTGCAAGTGACAACCTCTATTCCTTCTTATCTATTTATCTTTTCAAAGGATTAAGGAAAACAAATATAAAAATAACAAGAAAATGATAGCCTTGATGTTTTATTTGAGTTATTTTCATTCAATTTATAATAAAAGTATATTTCCTTCCTTAACTCCAATAACATACAATATTAAAACTCTATTTTCTGTCAGAGGTTCTCTGTTAAGTTCAAGCACTTTGTGGTTTTTATATAAAAATGTCAAAAACACACATAAATTCTTTTTAAAGTAATAGAATGTAACAGTGATCTACACAATATGCGGTAAGTAATTGTAATATACCATAAAATGGTTTTGAGGTTGACAAAAATATTTTACTGTTGTGTGGAACAGATTGATTAAATGATTTGCAAATACAAACATGCTTTTTAAGAAAATTCTTTTATATATTGTGAGTAGGTTTTAATGAATCACTGCTGCATTAATTATGATTATTTAAGAAGTGCAATTAAGTTGCCATGTTTGAAAACTGGTGAAAAGTTCATCTTTGAAATTGCATAGGAAAATAGGGAAATTCTTAAAATCCAAAGCAAAGCAGAACTGGAAATAAAAGCTTGATAGATTTTTTTTTTAAAGATCCAAATGTTCTGTTTAAACTGGTAGAAAAGGTTTACTACAACCGTCATAATCTGTGAATAAATTTGATTTTGTTGTTTGGGCTTGTCTCACTAGCTCCAATTTATTATGAAAGTACATTTCAGTGATGATTATGATGATATTTAAAGCAAACAAAGAAATAAACAGAATGATGTCTTGAGAAAAAAAATCTAGTCACTATCTCAATACATTTCCTGTATGTAGTAAAGGTCAAGACACAGTTCACTTACAGTTCTGTCTTCAAAGCTTTAAGCACTGCAGTTGAGTTTTACTTCAGCAATGAAGGTAGAATAGTTTCCAGCATAGCTTGTGCCACTGAACATACTTAGATCTGTTATGCACACAGTGGAAGAATCTAGAATTGTTCCCTATCACTTGCTATCTAAGATGATCATCTCACTATCTGTAACAGTAGTTATATCTATTCATTCATTGGGAAAGAAACAAATTATGATTTTAAAGGAATCACTAACCATTTTTTTTAGAATTGGCTTCAGAAACTGTTCTTATACTGCAAATGATTCCAACATCAAAACTTTATCTTTGATGGCTGACAAGGTTTACTCTCATTCTATTATACTCATTATCAGGTTCCTTCAAGCCTAAAATACTTTCATTTGTACTTTGTCTTGAATTTGTCTTCATATTTTTGCTGTTTGTCTTTCATATTAGAAATCTCTACATCAATATTTGATTTCTTTCTTTTATTTTTATACAAGTTTTGACTATTACATGAGATGAATTATTGTTATTGATGAAGCCATTAAGAAAGTAAGGTAGAAAAGAAAACAACATAATAAATTGTCAAGAAGATGCTCACACTATAGTTCCAAACTGATTCTAAGCTTCTATATTTTGAACAATGAAGCATACAGTTGCTAAATTATAAAGAAGGAAAAATAACCATAAAAGCTTGAATTATAGAAATTATACAGTCGGTGTTCTAGGAATAGAACTAATGCCATTGAATTGTATCAACTTTAAATCCCTTGATTATCACATGGCATCTTTAAAATATTAAACTAAACAAGCCTAGAAATTGGAAAAAAATCAATTATTATTTATCTTCAGCTGAGTTCAACAGAATGCTATTGTTGCATTCTTATTTGCTTTACTTTAAAATAGCCCTTTTCAATTGTAGGCCATATAGCTTATTTAAGACTCTCATGATCGAGGTGAGATTCTACCAATTCTGACTGGTTCTATAGAACCCCTTGTTAACTTTCTAAGCAGTTCGGGTAGTTAGAAGCAATCTCCTTTTGTTTTTTTCCACCCTTATTACATTCTTGCCAGTACACCTAGACTTCCTGTCTCCAAAGCTTCTGGGGCTTGACTTTCTTAAAGGGGAAGGGTTTTAAGATTTTTACACTGCTGTTGGCAGGAAATACTTCCCTGGACTGTTATGTTTGCATGAAGAGTCAGACGCGAAGAACTTCAGTGAAGAGTTTATTAAGTGACTACAGCTCGAATGGACCCGACTTGGCTGGGCTACGGCTGCTTCTTATAGCCAGCAGCCATAGTTGCCAGCCAATCAGAATGCAGGGTTTTCCTGCACTATTTAAACCAATCCTATTTGACATTTTACAAGAACAATTCAAACTAAACCAATAACATTCAAACCTACATACATAACATGGTCAATCAGCACTTTGAAGAAATAATTGAATAATGAAGCAGAGCTGTCAGAAAGAAGCTTTTAATGACAGGGAACCAAGATGAGTGACATTCAGCAAGGCTTCTTGGCTAGCTAGAAGGATTGACATTCAAACATGAGTTTACATACCCTTTCTGAGTTTTGGTCTAAAACTGGTTTTTGGTGAAGGTTAATTCTATGCTTGGTAACATTTAATCCTGTGTTTATTGATAGGATAATTTTCTCTATTCAGGTTCAACAAGCAACAGCTAATGTTGTGATTTAATTATTTGTATTGTGTTTGAATTTTTTCCTGCCTCATGGTTTCTTTTTCTATCTGGGAGGGGGTCTTCCTTCACTGCTTTTGTGGTATATGGCACTGTCCTTTTGGGGTGTACTTCCAAGAGGCAGGATGCAAGCTTGGCACTGATTTTTTTACTGACTTTCTGGGGGGCATGTGACCTTTCCTTAAATCTGGATAATTCCTTAGGATATCTTGTGAGGTGAGTGAGACCAGATGGTATCTTTAAGTGGTGTAAATGGACCTAAGGATTGCTTTTCCTGGGTGAGCTTTTTCTGGAGAGCTTAAATGAACTCTCTGCTAAAGGGTTTCACTTTATGAGTAAGAGTTGGCTGTTGATAGTTATCACTGCATTTTAACTATTTTCATTCCTCAAGGTACTCTGGCACCCTGCCTGATTTGTAACTCTGGCTTGCAGGTATATTTAATCTAATGATTGATATTTAGGGCAGCTTTTTGCAAGAAAAGAAGCTTTTTGTATTTTTGTTCAGGTAATTCTTGACTTACAACAGTTCATTTAGTGACCATTCAAAGTTACAATGGCACTGAAAAAAGTGATTTATGACCATTTTTCACACTTTTGACCATTGCAGCATCCCACTGTCATGAGAGGCCAGGCAAGGAGAGGCACCCCTTGACATGAGTGATGTCGAATGCCCATCCAGTCACATGACCACCAAGCCACACCCACCAAGTAAGCCACGCCCACAGAACCAGTTGTTAAAAAAATTGAATCCCACCCCTTCTCATGATGTCTGGGAGGAGATGTCATATTACAGCTCATTAAGTCAAAAGAAGAAACTGAGCAGAATTTATAGTATGCGAAGCAGAATGGTGCCATTAGATCCAAATTTAGAGCAGGAACTATAGTACCTATGGAAAACAAACCTAAAAAGAAGACATTCAAGGGAATTTCTGCAAGCAGCACAATATTTAAATTATTTTAAAATGTCAATTCATTTTTCAAAAGTTAAAGTCAACTGATTAGCTCTTGGGAAACATTCCACCATTTTGCAAAGGTGTGTTAAATCTACAACTTGTGCCTGGTACAGAAGTTTCATGTGAGTTAGGAGAAATTGGGGGCATATCTTGTTTAGAGAATTTTTAATCAGATTTTCTATTCTCATCTAAAAAGCTGCACTCTGGAGGAATGACCTATAATATGCAACCATTCGAAGGTGAAACATTTGTAAGGATCTTTGATCTTATACTGATGGTTTGGGATTCCCATTTGCTTGTCTAATCAGCTTTGGGAGTTAAATGATGGAAGATGCTGGGAAGACAGGATGAGTCAGAGCAACATATCTCTTGAATTGGTCTCATGTTAAGTTAATATACCTGACATTCCTTCCCTGATTAATCATTAGGAGCCTTTCCACAAGTATGAATCAAGTAAAACATATGAATAAATTTGAAGTATTAGTATACTTGAAGGAAGAAAAAGGAAGATACTGTACTTATTCTGAATTTAATCTGCATATTAACAGCTTTCATTGTTATTTTCATACCAACTTTTCTACTTGGCATTTTTAGCAGCCATGGGTTCTCACAATCTATGTTTTCCTATTTAATATTTCATGTGTCTGGCTGTGATAAAAACTACAAGAGTTGGTTCAGAATTTAAGAAATATATCATTAAAACTTTAACTTTTATATTCTAGGCATTAAAATATTATTAAACATATGCTGTATTACTTCAGATATATTTTGGAGTTTCATGGATTTTGTACTAACTTAACACAGATAGCATCTTTTGGTAATCTGTAGGAAAAAAGTACTCAATTTGGTACTTGTGGGAATGCCTCCTGCCAGTATCAACGTCCCTTCGCCCTGTACACTCCCACAGGCAGGGCCTCCTCGGGGTGCTGTCAGCCAGACAATGTTGGCTGGCGGCCCCCAGGGGGAGGGCCTTCTCTGTGGTAGCACCCACCCTGTGGAACCAGCTCCCCTTAGGGCTCCGATTGGCCCCGGGCCTCCGTTCCTTCCACCGTGACCTGGAGACCTGGTTCTTTCAGCAAGCCGGCCTGGACTGAAGTGTAGTGGGGCAGGTTTTTAACTGTATTTTAGATTAGTTTTATTGTTTTAGTATTTATTGGGCTTGGGGGTTTAATAGTGTTTTAATCTATTTAATTTGTATTGTGTATTTTTATGATGTGAGCCGCCCTGAGTCCCTAGGGAGAAGGGTGGCATATAAGTCCAATAAAATAAAATAAATAAATAATAGAACTCAAAATTAACTTTTGTGACACCTACAGTAGTAGTAGTAGTAGTAGTAGTAGTAGCAGCAGTAGTAATATCTTTATTACAAGCCACAGATTAAATAATACAGAAAATCATTATAGTACACCTTAAAAAAAGATTGGTTTGGTATAAACAAATCATGAATTCTATAACCTACAATTACCAATTTAACTACAGCAACAGTTAATTTAGGATAAAGAGCCACCAAAAGCAATTATATGTATAATTCTTTTGTCCATCCAGGAAAAGAGCTAAGAATGGGTTTTAGGCAGTCATTATCAATATCACAATAAATAATAATAATACAAAACAAAACATAAGCCTATGATCCAATATGTCCATATTCCCAAAGGCAAAACCTTTCAGGTTAAGGGATTTTCCAAAATTCGTACCTCAGCAGTGCTAGGTAGACAAGATATGAAATTGCAGTAATGTCATGGCCTTACAAAATTAGTTTGTAATTGCTCAAAATATAAATATATATTGTGCTATAAACTGAATCCAAGTTGCTTGCATTATGCCTCTCTTTTTATTAGTAATGAGGAATTCACTATCTTTTTCTTCAAAAGGATTCGCTAGTAGGTAATATGTAAATGATATATTCTATATTTTCTAATAGTAGCCAACTGTTCATTTCTCTCTCTCTCTCTCTCTCTCTCTCTCTCTCTCTCTCTCTCTCTCTCTCTCTCTCTCTCTCTCTCTCTCTCTCTCTCTGTGTGTGTGTGTGTGTGTGTGTGTTTCTGACAATTCTTATCAAACCATTACTTTAACATGCACTGATATCTTTGTACTCTACTGGTCTGAGATAGATCTAAGATCTGTTGCAAAACTAAATCAAGAACTCATACTACTTAAGAATTGTTTCAAGGTGTAACTGTATTAGATGAAAATAATTCAACAATTAAAGTCAGATGGGTAGATTATATTTTCAGCTTTAGCACAGGACTATCCCCAGATCCATTAGATAAGAATTATCTACCAATTTCACTTTATCATATAAATCAATGCACAAAATCAGAATTAGATGGTTACTATCTGAGGCCAACCACCCTTTAATATATTTTTAAAAAATAATTTAAAAAACTTTGAAGAAGGGTCAGTGAGCTGGATTAAAAAGTAATTTTCCTTAGTCTGTCTCCTTCAGAAGCTAATTTGTTAATACTTTCTTACAGGCAGAAAAATGTACACTTGTAGTTTTTTTATCCCTATATTGGCACAATTCCAATAATTATAGTGTGAAAATTTATGGAGGATAATTGTGGTATTTTAAATGAATGACCCAGTCATTGGAGCCTTGTCTTAAATTGAAAATGTTCTATGCTCATGAATAAAATGCTATCAGATTCAACATGTAACTTTCTAAACAGCTGTAGTTATTTGCAATGAGACTATGTCTTTGAAAAGGAAACATACACTTTTATCAACAGAAAGGAGTTTAAACCTAACTTGATACTGCCACTTTCATGAGTGTATAAAGCTTAATATAATAGTTGCAGTTGGTGGAAATTAATACATACAACCAAATCTCTGCTTGATTTTCTTCCCACAGGAGACACAACTGCATCCAACAAAATTATGTAATATCTGTCATGCTTTAATTCTTCTCTCAACCATGTTTTCTGTAGGGAAATAAAATTTTAAATATGTTAACATAAATTCCTCTTAACCTAGTTTTCATGAACATTTACTAGTATTTTTCAAGGAATAACATTTCTTGGAGCATTCATTGTCAATTAACTATCCACTGCACTTTGAATTTTCTGATGTGACCTTTCCAATGTCTATGAGATTTGATTGAAATTGTATTAGGAGGCTGGTCACCAGAATACCATTTTCCAGGTCTACTATCAGATAAACTGGGATCATCACATGTGATAAATCTTGAATGCTACAGAATCAGATGCTGAAGTCTTTTTCAGCCCTTAGGAGCGGCCTATATTTTTCCTCTGTTGTCTTCCTTGCTTTACATCATTCATTGGATCAAAATATATTGTGTCAGTTTTATGAGGTAGACAGGAAACATGGCCAGATGAGCTAATTTTACTTTACATTAGTAGATTCTTGCAAGTCTGCAAGACTTCTCTATCCTTTATAATCCAAAAACCAAGGACAGTCTCTTCTTGCCATCCTCACAATCCTAGTGCACTGTCCTGTCTCCGAGGTAATTCTCATATACATATATATTTTATTATATATTATATTATATATAATATATATTATATATTATATAAATTATATATATAATTTACAATTAACACTTCTACTTTTGCATTATATTTTTTTTCTGTTGTCTAACCAGACATACCATTTTCCCCAGGCTGTTTAGTATTCTTTTTCTTCCCTCTCCTGCAATTCCATTGTGAATTTGTTCATTTCTGCACAATCTGTTACTTTTTTAAATAATCATGTCATCTCTGGAGGTATCTTGTCACTGCGTTTTTTCTGGTTTGTCTGTTCAAGCTCCTAAGCTCATATTCTACAAGCAGGTGTCTGCTAGCCAGCACTGTGTTATCTTGTCTCCATAGTAATAAGATAAGAAAGTCTTGTGATATTTTGATCCACTGCGCATGTGTACAAAGTTTATACTTCACTTCCTTTGTAACTTCCATTATATTTTCCTTTGTTTCTTTTTTTTTTCTATATGCCTTGGTGGAGATTAGGCTGCAAATATGTAGCTCCATGTAGGTTTCTTTATTTTATAAATAAAAAATGTTTTTAGATTACTTTTTCCGGGTCTCATTTTTATCATCATTGACAGCAAAGAAGACCACGGTCTATCACCTCTAATTAGCAGGGATGTTTTGGAAGGATTTTTACTCCCTGGCAAAAGGTTTTTTCCAAGCCTTTGTAAATGGTAGCACAGACAGGCTTGACACTATCTAATTTCCAATTTTGAGCATATGATATCCTAGCCGCTGTTAGTATATGTATCATTAAGCATTTAATCTCGATATTCATCTTCAGTTATCCCTAATAGAAACATTTCAGGTTTGGGTACTATCATTTGGATACTAACTTGTTATTTCCTGTAACCAGATCTTTATCTTATTCCAGAATTCCTTCACTTTTGGGCAGGTCAACCACATGAGAAAGAATATACCAAGTTTCTTTTTACATTTCCAACATTCTGGTTTTAAATTTGAATAAATTTTAGCCAAGCTTGATGGTGCTAGATGCCAACGATAAAACATTTTGTACAAATTTCCTTTATATGAGGCTGCCAATGTCAATTTATAATTTTTTGGTCTATAATCTTTCCCAATCTTCTAATTGTATACTTCTCATCCAGGTTATCATGGTTGATTTCACCACCTCCTCTTCTCTGTCAAATTTTAAAAGATAATTATACATTTTGGTTATAATTTTTTCCTCTGATCCTAACAATATTTTATCTAATTGTTGTTCTATCTATACTGAATTCTTTTACATCCTTTTTATATTTTGTTTGCAGTTGTAGGTAGGGTCACAAATCTATCACTATCCCTTCCTCTTTCAATTTTTGATTTGTCTTCAGGATCTCTTGATCATCTAATAATTGATTATATCTAATTGTTTTATTTATATCTAAAGTACTTAGGTAGATCATAGCTTCCATAGTGGAAAGCCAGCTTGGTATTTTAATGTAATGTTTTTGCTGATTCTATTCCAGATCTCCAATAGTGCCTCTCTTATTCGATGATTTAGGAAGTGTGAACTTGCCTTATTTCACTTCTCCCACATAACAGCATGCCAACCAATTTGTAGATACATTTCTACTGGTGACTGATGCCCCTTGATTGAAAAGCTGGTATCACTCCAAGTCCTGTATGTCTGATGTGAAGAAGCTGTGTCATTTTTCCTGCCCCCTACTTGGTCTCTTGAAATTCTCAAAGTGTTCTTGACCCCATAGAACAGTGGGGTCACAGCATCAGCATCACAGGAGTATCACATGACATATTGTGACTTTTTCCCCCTTTGCAAAAAGCACCTCACATCAAAAACATCATCAAAAAAGCACAACAAAGAATGTTCTTTCTGCGCCAACTCAGAAAGCTCAAACTTCCCAAGGAGCTGCTGATACAATTCTACAGAGGAATTATTGAGTCTTATTAAGTCTATCATCTGCACCTCTATAACTGTCTGGTTTGGTTCTGCCTTCATTGACCTGTATTGCTGAGTCATGTGAAAATTTGATCCTGCATAAACTGTTTCAACTCCTGATATAGAGCACCACACCAGAACAACTAGACACAAGGACAGTTTTTTCCTGAAAGCTCACTCTGCTATAATTCCTCAACACTGTTCAACTATTTACAAAGTCTGCACTACTATTACTGTTAATCTTCTCATCACTCTTTATCACCCATTCCCTCCCACTTGTGACTATGACTGTAACTTTGTCGCTTGTATCCTTATGATTTATATTGACTGTTTCTAGTATGATTTGATTGTTATCCCTTGACTATCTTTTTGTACCTATGGTTCTTGACTCTTGATGAATGTATCTTTTCTTTTATGTATACAAAGAGTATGATCAGTTTGAGTTAATATTGGTAAATGTGTATATTCCCCCAAGCACATCCCAGCACTATAATTCTGATTATTGGATGGGCTTGGAAGTTATCCTAGAAGATATAGCAATACTGTACCCTCAGTCCATAGTGGTTTTATTAGGAGATCTGAACACTAGACTGGGTCCTTCTCTGTATGAGCTTGCACGGAAGAAGGGAATCCCAGGGGAGTTCTTTGAAAACCATCTTCAGTGGCTTTCAAGAGACTGTAAAAGTAATGTCGCTGGCCTGCTCCTAGTCTCCTTAATTTTTAAGGGTAATCTCCAAGAAATTATTGTTAAACAGTGATTTAACAAACCCTAGAACTCCCCCTCCCTGGCCACCAGTTTCAGAAAAGGGGATACAGTCCATCGTTAAAAGCTTAAAGAGCAATAAAGCCCCAGGAGAGGATTTTTTACCAGCAGAATTATTTAAGAAATTTTCCAACTGGTGGGGCCCTGTATTATCAGGTCTTTTTACACACATAAATAACACCTGCCATATACCAGATGGGTGGAAGATGGCAATAGTTGTCCCCATATATAAAAAAGGGAATAAAAAAGGATCCTAGTAATTATAGGCCCATCAGCCTGATTGACATTGTAGCAAAAATATATGCTAGGTATCTTTTGAACAGATTTGAAATCTGGGTAGCGGAAAACAACATCCTCACAGAAGAACAAGCAGGTTTTAGATAAAGCAGATCTACTGTTGATAACTGCTTTGTCTTGAACCATCTAATTACCAAATATGCCTTTAAGAGGAGACCCCTGTTTGCTATTTTCATAGACCTTACAGCAGCATTTGATATGGTAAATAGAGACATACTATGGAGTAAACTGACATCTCTTAAAATAGAACCCAGACTCCTGGCTTTGATTAAAGCCCTTTACACAAGTACCTGTTTGAAGGTGCGGTATGGGGTTAATGGGGCCCTGACTAACAGGATTCACACAAATAAAGGGGTAAGGCAAGGGTGTATCCTGGCCCCATTATTATTTAATTTATACATCAATGACCTGCCAGGGTTAATGAAGGATGCCATGGTACACATGCCGATGATCCTAAATACTTACTGTAACAGGGTGCTTTATGCTGATGATATAATTTTATTATCATACTCACAAGTAGGATTACGTAGGCTATTAAGAAGATTTAGCTCTTATTGCCAGGATAACTTCCTAATTATTAGTAAATCTAAATCAAAAATAATGGTGTTTGGAAGAAACCTTCAGAGACATAAGTGGCGAATGGTGAACCAATTGAACAGGTTAACACCTTTGTATATTTGCGTGTAACTTTTTCCAGGACTGGATCTTGGACCTGCCATCATCAACGGAGCACATTTAGAGCAAAAGCCCATTTGAATTTATTGCTCAAACTAAAAAAAACATAGTTACCCAGGGTCCCTAGCCCCACTAATCAAGGTTTGTAAGGCTAAGGTTACCACAATGCTCTTGTATGGAGCAGAAATTTGGGGTCTTTACTCAACCACAGTCTTAGAACAAACACAGTCACAACATTTGAGATGTATTTTGGGTGTAGATCCAAGAACATCTGCTGCAGCAGTTAGAGCTGAATTGGGAATTCATACAATTCAGGCATTATCTAAAATTAGAGCTTATAACTACTGGTGCAAAGTTAATGAAATGGAAACTGATAGACTACCCAAATTATGCCTACTAGAGTAAATGAAACTACAATCACAAAGCTCCTGGATCACTAAACTAACAAATTTTGTAAGAAGCTGTGGCCTTCCTGTCTCTTGTGTAACAGGAGAACAATTTAAAAAAAGAGTTGCCCAAAGAAATAAGGATATAGAAGCATAAACTGATATAGCTATCCTTAGTAAGGTGGGTAACTTGAAATGGCTGAGTAAATACAAATATACTTTTCAAGTAGACAGTTACTTGAACTTACAACTCCCAAAACAGCTTAGGGAGATATTTACAAGAGCGAGGTTCGAACAGCTTGACACAATGGTCAGATACGGGAGATTTCATGCTATACCGTACATTTGAGGAGTGGCGGAGGTAGAGGACCTGGCTCACATCCTATTTGATTGTTGCATATATAAGAGGGTGAGAGACAGGTATCTTGGTCTATATACCAGATGAATGACCCATTGAGATCCCCATATCAAAATAACTTACCTTATGTCCGGCCAGAACTTGAAAATAACATTTAACGTAGCATAGTAGTTAAACAAAATGATCCGGTTGAGATCTGCATATGTGGGACTGATTGGGGTAGATTGCAGGGGTGACTCCGAAGTATGATGCTGTCATATTTTATCTATATCTTAAATTATTCTACATTATTACAACTTCATTTTAGATTGTATTTTATTATTATTTTATCTAAATTGTATTTTTTTCTGATTCCATTTTAAATTGTATTTTATCCAATTCCATTTTGAATTGTATTTTACTAAATTCCATTTTGAATTGTTTTTATCAAATTTTAACAACAATTTATTGCTGGAACTTTGCACTTCAATATGGCCCAAGGGCTAATCAAAGACTGCATTGGATATTTGTGCCAAGACAAATTTCTTGGCCAATAAAGAATTCTATTCTATTCTATTCTTTGCTAAACCAGGCATGGGCATGGTCAGTGCATGATGCATCCAGCCCATAGACCATGAGTTTGACAGCCCTGCCATAGAAGAATGTCCTTCTTGGGCAGTGCCAAACTTCTTCAAGGCCAGGACAGAACTTGTCAGAGTATTGGTCATGAAAGTGATGAACATTTATTGCTGTCTTTTGTGATTTCTCTGACTCTGGGTAGCATTTACAGTGCTAAAATATTCAATCCCTTTTTGGCCTGGAGTCTAGCACTTCACATTCTCATATTCTTCCTCCCTATTTAACAATATGAAATGTGCTGCCTGTAAACATAGAGTATATGTGTGTGGGGGGGAGGGGGGAATGTCTTCTCTGATATTCTTGCCCCATTCACATTTCTGCTTCAGGATAAGCTGCCTTTACCTGTTTCCTTGGTTGCATCTCTTGACCTGTCTTTCAAAGTCATTTCTACATACTTAGTTTGCTATGATTGTTGCAATCTCCCTTTGAAGTTGTTACCTCTAGGTCACTCAAAAGTTCAGCTAAGCGTCACCAACAATATCTGTTTAAGTTTTCCAATTTTTTAAATATTATGAACACTTTGGCAATACTCCAAAACAATCAACCAGTGTTGCTCACCAAGCTTCATGGATAATATTTCTCTCTGTGGTTACCTCTGTGTGTTTATTTAAACTGTCCTTTATTAAAGGCAATACTGACACTGTCCTCAAGGTTATCTGTGACTAACATTTTATTCCTTCTGTTTCAGCTTCAGGAAGTAAGTTAAAAAGTGAGACTATTTTGCAATTATAGAATATAATGTTGCTATTTGGGAAAAATATATCCCCAAGTGGTTTCATTTTGAGTAGCATATCAAGAATTCTGGTGTGTTTGAATGGCAGTAAATCTTGTTTCATGAGGTAGCCATTGAGATACCAGTAGATACTATCAGGTGGAATTATTTTGGAGAAGTTGTCTTTAGATAGAATAATGGCTCTTTTAGCATCCCAAGGGCATCTATTAAGTCTATTAAGAATAATCTATAAAAGACCTGCTTATTTAAAGGATCCAATTGTTTTTGATTTTCCCTTCTCTTTTTCTACTGCACAATAATAAAGATTCTCTCTTTGCTGCATTCTCCCTCCTGTAGAGATTTGAGTTGGAATTGGAATTTAAGTGTTTTTCCCAGCAGATGCAGTAGCTTCCCCTTAACATCAATATTTTATGCTTCTATAAATGCCATTAATTTGTCTAGATGATTTAGTGTAAATATCTCAAACTCTTTTTTTAAAGAAATCTACAACTTTATTTATTGTTATTAGTCACTTGAAATTGGAAATTGCCTGTTTTGTTAAACATTGTCTAGATATAAAATCCAAGGAATTCATTCTCATTTTTAAAATTATCATTGTATCCTTCCTTTGCAAAAGTTGGGATTGCTAGAAGGATGACAGCAATCTTTATTCATTTTTTTAATTGTTTGATTCCTCCTAAAGAGTATAGGGTAGAAATAGCAGATTATTTCTCAGACTGCTTCTCTAAATCTCATCCCAAAATATACCACTTCAACATGTAAAGAAGACTCATTGTATTATTAGTTTTATTTATGGATTTTTCATTCTTGAGTGAGAAATAGTTGACAATTGGTTGCTTTGATGCCTTTGAAGGCACTATCATTCCAAAGGTTGTACTGTGCAGCTTCTTTTTCCTATTCTCTTTTATCGTTATTCATCAAAATTAGAGTAACCTTTTAAAAATTAAATAAAATCACTGACCTTCATGAAAACATAAGATTCTTCCCAAGAGACATAGAATGATAAGATGGAAACTAATGAGATTAGAAAAGAGAAACTTAAATTTATTGGACTCTCAAACTGAGCTGCTAGTCTATCATCATTTAGTCCTTTGTTCTCTTTTGTAAGACCTGTCATTGTGGAGGGCAGTTAGGGACCTATGTTACTTTACTTGATAAATTTGCTTCAGTAATAAGAAACTAATAAATATATTAAGTAGAAATATGCAGAATTGCATCAGTTCATAATTCCTACTCTTCCTTGGACTTCTGAAAATTCAGGTGAAGACCATTCTCTAAATTTACTAGCAGTGAATAATTTCATCATTGTTATGTCTGATTTTAAGAATATATAAGCCTTTATCATTAAACTTTTAGTTAGTCTGTTAATAAAATGTTGCAGCCAAAATAACTGAACCAAGCAGCTTTCTCCTCCCTGAAATCTCATAATTTTATTACATTTAAATATATTTTGTATTTTAGTCATTGACTTATCAGCCTTAATACTGTGTGAATTAGCTCCATTTTTCATATAGACTACTAACCTATATAAGTATAAAATATTTGTATTAAATCAAGGTCTGGCTTAATGAGCCAATTGTATTGGGTCCAAAATTAAACAATTCAAATGCAAATATATTATAGTAAAACGAAAGTGTACTATCAAGATGAGATCAGCCTGCATTTCGCAGCACCTTCCTGCTTGCTGATCAGGTATCAAAGTTTTCATGCTGAAATCCAAACAAACATGATGTGTTAGCTTTGGTGATAACAAGAAACTGAAAGTACGCATTAGTTTAAATATTTATAGGAACTAATAAGATAACATGAGAGCTTTTGGATCATACTGGCATCAAGAGGAAAGTTTTAAAAAACTGAGAAGTGGACTCTTATAGTGAATGTCTATCAAATCCTTAGAATTTTTACAGGCATCCTGGAAAAAGGAAGTATTTTAACAATGAAGACAACTTTGCTGTGTTTAAATGGTATTTTCATAGATATGTGTATCACTGCCCATTTTTGGACATAGAACTATAATGGAGTTTAGCTTTAGTATTAAATTAGTACTTACATTTTTATTCACCAAGTGTGTATGCCACCACTTTCCCTATGAATAAAGGTCACTTGGAGGTTAAAACCTCAGTGTGCATTTGTGGAGTCACCTTGTTAGATGAGCTGGACAGCAAAAAAAATTCAATAAATAAAGAATAATCAACAAATATAATTAATGAAATTTGTAATAAACATAAAAATTAAAATGTCCATGCCAAAAATTAAGTAAAATAGGTAGTTTAGTTTTGCAGTTCTAACACTGAGGAATAGATGCCACAATTTAATGCAAACTTATTCTGGGTAAATATGCATTTGATTGTATTGCAACATACTATTTTATTAACAATAAATTTTGAACTTAAAGAATTTTAAGGAAACATTCCTTTTTAAAATATCTATTGGATAAATATGATTTAAAAAAACATTTGTGTATGAAAATAACAGAATAAGTGAATTTCTTGATATTTTACCATTATTTCATTATTTATTTTATTGTAGTTAAAATTACCTTTATATTCTTTGTTTCATTAAAAACTGGGAGAAACCTAGTAAACAATAAATAGGAAAGCTTATTTTCACTACAGAGATAGTACAAACAAGTAAAACAGAGGTAGTATTAAAAAGGGAAAGAATTCTGTTTCATCTTTTTCCTGCTTTTTATGTATTTTTATGGTTCAAAATAGTTATAATTACTGCAATTTCTTTGTTCTGGCATTCTAGTAGATATATCCAATATTTAATCAACAATTGAAATCATGCCAATTTTTAAAAATATAACAATATTTCCAATATTGTTTTCTTGATTGATTTGATTAACATTTTTTCAAAAAATGATTATGTTAATTACAATGAGAACAAAAATTAGAGACTAAGATTTTTTTTTCAGTATAAAAATTCAATCATGATTTTCAATCAATTCAAATACTCTTCAAATAAATAAATACAATAAGGGGTAACCTGACATAACTTTATAAAGAAAAGAGCTAACAAACAAATTGAAGGGCATATAATGATAGAAAGAATAAAATTGATCTTCCAACTGAATAGCGTTGGTTTTAGCTGAAAAATGTTTATCTGAATGCAAATCAAATATATGCTATTATTTGTTTACATTTTGATGTAATGTATATTTATTTATTTATTATTAATATAATATATTAATATATATAATATATTATATATATATAATATATTAATATATATATTGATAATTGATAATAAGACCTTGCTTATTATCTTATATTAATATCACAGTACTGTCTTATGTCTAAGGATATTTACCCATGTAGTATGACTGTATTAATATTATTATTATAATCTTTTCTACTACCCTCTTCAATGGTATCTCATGCCTGTGTACTTTGTTGTTTGTATGTAGACTGATTGCTTATATGCACCAGAGTCAAATTCCTTGTGTATCTAATCACACGCGGCCAAATAAAGCATTCTATTCTATTTTATTCTAGCCTAGCCTAGTCTAGTCTAGCCTAGCCTAGCCTAGCCTAGCAATAAGATATATTACATTTATGGAAATTTTGGGTGCTGCTTGTCTCTTTAAGACAAGTCTCTTTAAGACAAGTCTTAAAGAGATAAGTGAATCTGCAGCTGCAATAAATACTTTACATGCCTTGAAGATCAAATTTCTTTGGCTGAGTAAAATCGCTGACTTATTTTGTTTTTTAATAGATTGTGTATTACTGGTAAGGACTAAGGACTAAGTAAGATTATTCATTAAACACTACTGTTCTTATACTTTAGTGTTGAAATAGTTCTTTATTTCTGTGTTTTTTTAAAAATTCTTAGAATAAGAAGAATTTATGTCTATGAGAATCAATGCATATATTTCAAGATCGTTACTGAAAGATCAGTTGGTCCAAGGTTTTTCTTTTCTTATTATCATATTTCTGTATAATTAGTATATCAGTATAGTTGGTGTTTATTAAATATCCCACCTTATAAATGTTATATTGACTTGATTCATTATTCTCTGGATGTATTTCAAAACATAATGTACAAACTTCAGCATGTTATGATGCTTATATGTTATGCTAATTTGACATTCATGGTAGCTATCTATCATTCTAACAATAATCCATCTGAACTAGCAGGCATGAATACCAATTACTGAAAAGATTGGAGCTTATCCCTGAATTTTCATCTTGCTCTTGGTGGTAGACATATGTCAGCAAGCAGGGAATAGCACAGATATATCAAAGTCTTTCAAAAAAATCAAATATCTCTAGGTGTATTCTGTAATGGAACAGACTAGGATTGACATTCTCAATCTAGGCAAAGGAAAAAAAAGATTTTTGAATTTATCTGTTCATAGGGAGAAAAGTGAATAAGAAATAATGGAATTCAAAATGATCAGAATTTATTGCCGTTTTGGAAATGTATCAGTAAAATATCCTGGAAATTAAATACTGTTAGCTTTTTCTAGAAAATCAAAATTGTGGTGTTTAGTGGTGGTTTAAGATTTAAACTTTGCAGAATCTTTAGGACAATCATGAGATATCACGCTAATAAATTATTACTTTCAAAAGATGGGATAAATTGTATTTATGAAGAATAGTCATGGATGGACATTTTTTACATGGACATGAAACACCCACCCAGTACAATTTTGCATTTGTTGACCATATAGTCCAAAAACTCCTTCCCTTTTGATTTTTATTTAAAGTAATTTAAAAGGTGAGGTGAGTGGACATTTCTGATTAGGATCACTGTACTTGGGTGAAAAACTGTTAATTCTCCTAAATAACTTACCCTCCATCCTCATATTGGCAATGTGTGAAATACACTAAGTGACAAGTTTAAGTCCCCAGTATTTGCACATAATGGCTTGTGAAAAAAGAATTCTACATAGGCTCACATTGTTGAAATAAGATATTAGGATATCCAGCTCCTTCTCTTTTCCATTCAGAAATCTAAAATAAAGCATTCTTAACAGGTAATTGTTCAAGCTGGATCTATTGTAAAAATTCTTCATTATTAGGAAATTTTTCCTGACATTCATTGCATTCAAGAATGGCAGAGAACAAGCCTTGATCTTTTTCTTGAGAAGCATCATCATACCCTACCCCCTTTTTAGTTTTCTCAGCCTAAACATTTCTAGTTCTCTAATAGTGCTCATTATGACTTAATTTCTAGTCCCCTAAACAGCCATATTGCTTGTTTCTAAACATTTTATAATAGCCCCTTATAAAATACATTGGAAATATTATTTCCATTATTTAGAAATGAAACTGTGATGCAACCTAAAATGGCATTTTTTTACAAGAAGTTATACTGTAAACCCAAAGCTCAAAGACCAATTAGAACGTTATGTCAACACCGAACAGTTGCCTCCTGGTCTCATATATTTATGTAATGTATATTATACATATGCTTTGAACTGGTCAACCAATAATGAATAGGGATTTATAGCTCTAAAGAAATTTTAGTGATTAGATGAGATATTAATTTTCACATAGGTAAGTTGAAGACTATGTTAAAGACTGTGTGTTATTAATATGAAATATACAGATAATCAAAAGTTAAATGATCATCTTAAATAAGATACTGCATAAGATGTAGGTGTTAAATGTACTCACTTTCCCCTTCTCACAAATATACTAATAAAGCTGTAACTTCTTTCATTCAAATTATTGCCTTGTTTCTTAATCTGAGAATACAGTCATGAAATATAACTGAGTAATTGTAAACAATTCTAGTGCTGCTCTTCTAATTTTGTGTAAAATACTTAAAAGTGTATTTGAAATGTGATTGAGTATGCTGTAAACTTTGCTTGAATATTAAGTCTATATTTTATAAGGATTGGAATAATATTTGGACCAGATGTCTTGCAGTTCTTAAATACAAAATAAATTAGGTGCTCAAATTATTGACCCCTGTGAAAGAAATTGGTATCTCACTACATTTTCAATGGCTTTTAAATTATACTTTATACTGGTAGAGCAAAATTGATATTGCTCTTTACTTAAAATGAAAGAAAATATCTAAGGATGACTTGTTGCTAAGGGCAACAGAATGTCATAAATGATCCTTCCTCTGCTAACAATGTAGAGGAATAGGCTGAAGTGGGTAGCTAGAAATATGATTTGTAGTTCTCTGAGGGTTATCAGTCTTCAGATTTCTTTGTATTTCATGATTTAAGAAAAGTATGCCAATGTTTTATGTCTTTGCCTTTGTCCATCTTCTTTTAGTGTGAATTCTTTTTTATGCCATGTTCCTTATTCTTAGCTGAAAGAAGTATGAAAGTAAGCTTAATGCCTATGCATGTAATTTTTTCATACATGTTCTATCACTTTATCTTTTCAAAATATTCATTAGTGTAGTTGATGGCAGTAAGACACAATCATGTACAAATGTTCATTATGTGTGTGTGTGTACATGTGTATGCATGTGCATGTAAGTATACCATATCTAAAGATACCAAGTGTATACATTTAGTTTTCATTTGCAGACACCTGCTTAAATCTAATTCTCTTTCTTTTTACTCTTTCTTTTGACCTTTTTCCTTTAAAATTTGGCAAATACTGGCACTGATATTATATTAGGAGCCTCAGTTGTGTTTCTTCAGTTCATGAAATCAGTTAATTTCTCATGGGATTTTAGCCTACAAATTCCATCTCCACGCTCTTGTGTCCACCTCTCCTTTCTTTCTCTTAAATCAGGGAATAAACAGCATTTGCAATCATAATTTCTTTTCTGAATATAGAGGTTAAGAATCTGGTTTATGAAGCTTTAGAAAATTTAGAAAGCTTCTACTTTCCTGTTTACTGCTATGAAGCTACAGTTGTATTACAAAGGTTTCTTGAGTCCAAATTGCCTCTATGTTTGAATCTGTGTTTCTTTTTTCTATATTTCTGATAAATGCAAAAATGCATGTGCTAAAGCTGTAAGTATTCAACTAAGTAGATATTATAATATAAGTAATGCCACTATTAATATCATATATTATATATACATATATACTATATATATATATAAAATATTATAACTGTATACTGTTTAGGCTTGATCAGTAGATATACAATATAGATAAACACATATACTCAATTTATAAATACTTTTTCACTATATTTAGATTGTAATAAGCAATATATTCATTAATTGGGTGCCTATGTCTGGCTGCTTTCTTATCCATTCATACCTTTTAATCAATTTTTAGAATCTATGTATATTGTTCTGATATTCTCATATTCTACTTTATACTAAATAACAAATATATGCTTTGCTACCTATTTTTGTGCTTTAGTCTACTTCAACATATGCTTCTTTTTTATATGCTTTTTTTGTTTATGCATTGTATGACATTATTAATGGATCATCACTATCCTCTTGCTTTGAAAAAAATATTTCTGTATGGACAGCATGTCAATATATATATATATATATATATATATATATATATATATATATATTGTTTTCGTAGATTTTCACGGGTAAAGGTATGTAGGTCTTGGTGTATTCGGGTCTTGTCCCATGTAAGATTGAGAATACCTTGGCAACGTTTGACGAAATCTCATCATCAGCTGTGTCTGGCAGTTCTCCTGGGAGAAGTGTGTGATCGTGGCTGTTTTTCCTTTTTAAACTCTAGAGTTGGATGTGTTGTTACTTTTGATTGGTTTGTGGAGTTGATGTATGCAGATTGGATGGCTTTTCCTGAGACCCTGTGTGGCTGAGGTGCTGGCTGTGTGTCTCTCAGCCTTTTGTGTTGTAACGACCTGGGTAATGGGCTGTGTGATGACCTTCTGAGTTCTATTGTTGTGACGTCCTGGGTGTGGTGCTGTAATCTCCTGGGTCGTTGTCTGTGCTGCAACCTCCTGATGTTTTGTGTTGTGATCTCCTGAGTTCTGTGATGTAGTATCCTGGGTGGAAGGCTGTGATGTGACATTCTGGGCCTTGGTTTGGCTCGAGTTTGAGGTCTGGCTATGTGTTTATAGCGTGTGTCAGTTTGCTTAGTTTGGGGGTTGGAGGGGAGTGTAGCAGCTGGTGTTGCAGCCATGGTCTGGTTTCTGGATGGTGGTTGCCTTTCATCTGTGGCGTGGGCTTGGGTTTGAGTCTGGTGAAGGAGATTGGTGGTGGCATCCTGTGTTATTTTGGGTCGGTGTTGGTTTTCGTGGCTGGGACTCGTTTGTTGACCAGGGCTAGTTTCCAGATGTCTGGTAGGCGGAAGTATCATCCCGTTTATTCATGTTATGGGGTGTTTCTCTATTTCGATGGCTTCCCTAATTATTCTTTTGTTGAAGTGTTCAGTATTGGAGATAAGTTTGGATCCCTCAAAATCAATTTCATGTCCTGTGGCTTTAAGGTGCTGGAAAAGGGAGGAAGTTTTTCTTCTTTTCTGACTGCGTTCTTGTGTTCTCCGATCGTGCATTTATTCTCCTGTTGGTTTGTCCAATGTATGTGGCTGGGCAAATTTTGCATGGTATTTTGTAAACTCCTTGGTTTTCTAGCTGGATCTTGTCTTTGGGGTTTCTTAAGATGTTGGCTATTTTTGGTCAGTGCCAAAGGCTGTCCTGATGTTGTGCTTGTGGAGAATTTTGGTGATTTTATCTGTGGTGCCTTTGATGTAAGGTCCTGTTCTGTGTGCGGATTGTGAAGTGAGTCAGCTAGGAGATCTGATTGATTGTTGGTTCTTTAAGTAGCGGTTAGTGTGTGTCCTGGTAGATGGTGTGTCCTAGGGAGCCGTTGGGTTGGGGCGTCCAGGTTGATTGTTGGTTTCTGTTTCCATGGTAAATTGATTTTGGGGTGTAGGCTGTTGAGATGAAAGTTGTCCAGTTTTTCTTTCCTGTGGCCAAATTAAAAGTGTCATCTACATATCTAAGCCAGAGTTTGGGTTTGTATTGGATTTGTCTAGAGCATTGGTTTCAAAATGTTCCATGTATAGGTTAGCTATGACGGTGAGAGGGTGATCCCATAGGTGCTCCTTCTATCTGTTTATATCTTTGTCCATTGTGGATGAAGTACGTGTTGGAAAGGCAATGGTTGGTCAGATCTAGGATGTGCTTAGGAGGGTTGTATTTGTTTTGGATAGCTGTCAAGGCTTCTTTAATAGGTACTTGAGTGAAGAGGGATATGACATCAAGCTCACAAGTAGGTCACTGGGTTGTAGGTTTTGTTTCTTTATTGTTTCTATGAAGTGGAAAGAATTTTGTATGTGTGAGGTTATGGATTCTGTGTAGGGCTGGAGTTGTTTGGCGAGAAATTTGGCAGGTTCTGTAGAGGTGAGCCTATGGAGCTGACTATGGGTCTGAGTGGTGTTCCTTCTTTGTGTATCTTGGGGAGGCCATAGAGCTTAGGGCATCTAGATGATTTTTCTCTGGGGATGATTCTTTGTTGGATCTCTTCACTGATGGGCGAGGCTTTTATTTTGGATTTGGTGGTTTTCTCCAGATAGGTGGTGGGGTCTGTGTTTAGAGGTTTGTAGGCGGGGTCTTGGAGTAGGTTGGATAGTTTGGATTGGTAGTCAGATGTGTTCATCACGACTGTGGCGTTGCCTTTGTCTGCTGGGAGGATGACTATGTTGTGGTCTTTCCTCAAGTTGCTGAGGGCTTTTTGTTCTTCTTTGTGTAAGTTGCTTCTGGGTGGACTGCTGGAGCAGAGGACGTTGGTGACTTCAAGTCTGATTTTATTGGCTAGAGTTTAAAAGGGAAAAACAGCCACGATCACACACTTCTCCCAGGAGAACAAAGCTGAAGACACCAGCCTGAAGATGACGGATGAGATTTCGTCGAAACGTTGCCAAGGTATTCTCAATCTTACACGGGACAAGACCCGAATACACCAAGACCTACATACCTTTACCCATGAAAATCTACGAAAACAAATATATATATATATATATATATATATATATATATATATATATATTACATAAAACATTTGATTTTAATGTTCCCTGGAACAGAAAAGCAAAGCAAAACAAATCTTTTCAAAGACTACCAACTGTTGTTTTTCTCTTGACAATCCATTGCTAATAATGTCACATGAGTTTCCATAGGAAGTGACATTTTTATTTATTATAAATGATGGATTTAAAATTGATCTTTATGGAACCTGCTTCTAATTTATGTTGTACTTCTGTCTTTGTCCAGATTCTCTCATTCTGAGCAAAAAGGACATTGTAATACTTATTGTAATACAATACCAACACCAATTTTTAAAGGTGGATCCCTTTCCATTTTCAGATAGGCTATAATGTTGGTAGTTTGTAGTACTGGAAGGATCTGCTATTCAAATGATACTATAAACCAAATCACAGGAAGGACCCACTCTTAAATATGATCAACAGAGAGTGAAAAAGCAACCCAATCTCCAGTGTCCATGGAGATTCTAAGTCATCCAGGTCACAGTTGCCCCAGAGGTGTTTTCAAAAGGCAACTGGACTTTCTTTGTTTTTCTTTGAAGACATTTCACTTTTTGCCAAGAAGCCTCTTCAATTCTGACTGCATGATAAAGAATGGAAGGATTCCATCATTCAGTCAAAAGCTTCTTAGATGAGAAAAAAATGTCTTCAAGGAAAAACAAAGAAAATCCAGTTGCCTCTTGAAAAAGCTCCTTTGGGACAACCCATTCCAATATTCTGTCCAGAAAGCCAAATGGATATTTATAATCACAACAATGATATATGATTGTGATTATAGGACACTACTATAGAGCACTGCACACCAAACAACTATATACAGGGATAGTTTTTTCTCTCATGCTATCACTCTGATGAACACCTATTTCTCATAGTACCATCTTATATGTTTAAGTATATTTACCAATCCTCTGTGGTATTATTTTTATTATCTGTCTCATCTTCTTTACTAACCCTTCTTATTGACATCATTATTGTGATTATTGTTACTTCCATATACCCTGAAGGTATTTGCACTAGAGACATATTTGTTGTGTGTCTAATCATACCTAATCATACCAGGTCCGGCTGGTTCGCCAGCTTCGCCCGTTCCTGGACCGGGATGCCCTGCGTACAGTCACTCATGCCCTTGTTGCCTCGCGACTCGACTACTGCAACGCTCTCTATTTAGGACTGCCCTTGCATACCATCCGGAGACTGCAGCTGGTGCAAAATGCGCAGCGGGTGGTGATGGAGTTTCCGTTCTCCCATGTTAGCCCCCTCCTGCGCTGCCTGCATTGGTTGCCGGTTGCCCTCTGGGTGAGATTCAAGGTTTTAACTTTAACATATAAAGTCCTACATGACATGGGTCCTTATTATTTAAGGAGAGACTGCTGCCGACATTGAATACTAACCGCCCTGTATGAAGTCACAGACAGGGACTCCTTGGGGTCCCATCAGCCGGGCAATGCCGGCTGGCGGTCCCCGACGGCGTGCCTACTCTGTGGGTCCCTGAACTCTGGAACCAACTTCCCTGGGGCTCCGCTTGGCCCCTGACCTCCGCACCTTCCGCCATGACCTGAAGACCTGGTTATTTGACCAATCTGGGCTGTGACCCATGGGTGGGGTGTTTTAGATTTTGGTGGTTTTTAAATTTTGTATTAATTGGGACCATTAATTTAATTTTTTTAAAAATATTTATTGTGTTTTGTTTTTATTGTTGAGTCTTGGAGATGGGGTGGCATATAAGTCCCATTAATAAATAAATAAATAAATAAATAAATAAATAAATAAATAAATACCTGGCCAATTATTCTCTTCTCTTCTCTTCTCTTCTCTTCTCTTCTCTTCTCTTCTCTTCTCTTCTCTTCTCTACCCTACTCTACTCTACTCTACTCTACTATACTGATTGGAAGATTTCCCCACAGTGTCAACGGTTTCAAAATAGCTATTGGAAAAGAGCAGCTAATATGCTGCTTATGTCAAGGTTGGATTCAATTTTGAAAGTGTAGCTGCTACTGAAGCTAGTTGCAAAGGTTACATTCGATTCTGCATGCACATGTGCATATACACACATACATATACTATGTTTGTAGAAGAAATGTCAGTGAGGAAATTTCAAGACAGAACATTAATAGTCAGGGAAATCAATGTATTGAATTGGACTGCAATGACTGTGTCAATTCACATCAAAGGCACATCAGATATTCTAATGTGGACAGAAGTATGTAAAATTCTGGTCAAGACAAGATACTGAAAAACTTAAATGTATAGTCCAAGGGAGGCCACTGTCCCCCAGATTGGTGGATGTGAGACTCTCCTCCTGAGGAGGAGAGGATCAGTTGGGCCTGTTGCTCACAATGGCCCTGCCTGATCTACTCGACGTCCTGTCTGGGGTGGCGGTTGAGTTCCCCAAGCTTATTGTGTTGGGGAATTTCAACTTGGCTTCTCTGGGGGTGGGCATCGAGGATGGATCAGGAGTTTGTGGCTTCCATGGCAGCCATGGACCTGACACAAATAGTACAGGGTCTGACCCATGAGGGGACACACACACTCGACCTTGTTTTTGTCTCGGGGCAGTGGTATAATGATCTGGGTGGAGGTTCTTCAACTATTCACCCCATGTCATGGACTGATCATCATCACCTCTGGCTGGCCTTCCAATATGCCACCCCTCATCACTGGGAGGCAGAACCGATGAGGTGCCTAATGGACCCTGAGAGGTTCCAGACGGCGCTTGGGTTGATTCCTGCCTCCTTTGCCCACAGCTTGGTTGAGTCCCTGGTGGATGACTGGCAGAGGGCTGCCTCCAGGGCACTAGACCGAGTTGTTCCTTTGCGGCCTCTGACCCAATGCAGATCCCGGCCGGCTCCCTGGTTTTCCATGGAGCTCTGGGAAATGAAGCATTGGAGGAGAAGCCTAGAGAGCTGTTGGAGATCCAGCAGGTCCGAATCTGACCGAGCGCAGTTAAGATCCTATACTAGGTCTTATCTTGCTGTGATGGGAGTGGCAAATTATGCCTACTTCTCTGCTATCATCGCGTCCGCAGATAATTGCCCGGCCGCCCTGTTCAGGGTCACCCATTCCCTCCTTAATCAGAGGGGGGTAGGACCCTCTGCAGGGATGTGCTGAGGAGTTTAGTCAGCATCTGACGGACAAGATAGCTCAGATCCGGACCAGCTTGGACTCTGACTGGTCAGAGTCTGATGGGAGTATGACAGCGGGTCTTATAAATCCCGTCTGGGAGGAAGTTGATCCTGTGACTCCAAATGAGGTGGACAGGATCATGGGGAAGCTTAGTGCTGCCATGTGTTTATTGGACCTGTGTCCATCCTGGCTGGTTTATGCCACCCAGGAAGTTACACGAGGCTGGCTCCAGGCAGTAATTAATGCTTCTTTGAGTGAGGGATCCTTTCCCTCTGCCTTGAAGGAGGCGGTGGTGAGGCCCCTCCTCAAGAAGCCTGTCTTGGACCTGGCTATTTTGAACAACTTTCGTCCTGTCTCCAACCTTTGCTTTATTGCAAAGGTTGTTGAGAGTGTGGTGGCCTGACAGTTCCCGGTGTTCCTGGAGGAAACTGACTATCTTGATCTGTACCAATTGGGTTTCAGGCCCGGGTACAGCACAGAGATGGCATTGGTCACACTGGTGGATGATCTCTGGAGGGCTCGGGATAGGGGTTATTCCTCTGTCCTAGTACTGTTAGATCTCTCAGCGGCTTTTGATACCATTGACCATGGTATCCTACTGCGGCGCCTTGAGAGGTTGGGGTGGGAGGCACCATTTTACGGTGGTTCTCCTCCTACCTCTTGGGTCATATGCAAGTAGTGTTGGCAGGGGGGCAGAAATTGGCCACGAGGCCCCTCCTTTGTTCTTTCACCCCTCCTGTTCAACATCTATATGAAGCCACTGTGCGAGATCATTTGTGATTTTGGGATGAGGTATCATCAGCTTTTTATCTCCACCCCAAACCAACCCAGTGACACCCTCGACATGATGTCCAGGTGCCTGGAAGTGGTACGGATCTGGATGGGGAGGAACAGGCTCCGGCTCAACCCGCCTAGAATGTGGTGGCGTGGGTTGTGATGGGAGTGTCCCGATACTCCCATATTACACCCCTCCTTCGTGAGCTGCACTGGTTACCAGTTGCCCTCTGGGTGAGATTCAAGGTGCTGGTATTGACCTATAAAGCCCTATATGGTTTAGGACTGGGGTATTTATGGGAGATCCTGCTACCAGTAATGGCTTCCCAACATCCCATGCGGTCCCACAGGTAGGGCCTCCCTGGGGTGTCGTCGGCCAGACAGTGTCACTTGGCAACCCCTAGGGGTAGGGCCTTCTCTGTGGGAGTTCCCACCCTATGGAATCAGCTGCCCCTGGAGCTTCGGGTGGCCCCTGACCTCCGATCCTTCCATTGTGGCCTGAAAACCTGGCTGTTCCAACTTGCCGACCTGGACTGATGGAGGGGATGGGGGTTTTAGTGAATTGTTTTTATCAATTTTTTAAATTAATTATTGGGTTTCATATTTAATTCTTTTTAATATTGTATTGTATGTGTATTGTTTTTATTATTGTATGCCGCTCCGAGTCCTTCGGGAGATGGGGTGGCATAGAAATCCAATAAATAAATAAATAAATAAATAAATAAATAAATAAATAAATAAATAAATAAATAAATAAATGGCAATTGCACATACATTACCTGAGTCTAATATAAAGTTCAATACATTGCAATCTGTATTTCAGCAATACTTGTAAGCACTGCTAGATGTACAGTACAAACACATTTAGAAAAGCAGAGATATTTGACCTCACATTGTTAACTTATGAAACTTAAAGAAAAGGTAAGAGAGTTCCTCAAGCAATCTACTTTTGTTTATTTGAATTGTTTGTTTTAAATAACCACAAAAATTGCATGTGTCACCTAGTATTCATCTGCTATTTCCATATACCTTTTGAAGAATTAGTTTTATGTCTAGGGTGCAACTATCAGAATAAATATGCAGGAATTATTCAAATCCAGGAAAGGATTTGGTCAAGGTTGTATATTTTACCTTAATTAATTAAATGTAGATGCTTAATAAATAATGAATTGAAATAATAGTTAAAATTGCTAGAAAAACATCAATAACATCAATGTTGATGATATTACAATATCAATAACATCAGCATTGATGATCCTATTTAATTAGTTGAAACAAGAAAGATTTGAGGGAAAATCTTTTACATAGGGTAAAAGAAGAGTTCCAAAGGCAATTTATTGTGTTATCTGCTTCCTCTCTGAAAAACTAAGGTTATAATAACAATTAATGCCACCCCAATTCAAGCTAAAAGAAAAATGAAGTTGCATCCATCTTAACTTTTGTTGGGTCAAACAGAAATAGTAACTATATATAGAAGAAACTGGAAAAGACGATGTCACAACACTGCAAAGATTGTTTTTGTGTTGTTTTGTTGTTGTGTTGTTTTCTATCTGTGTTGTTTTTAACTGTGTAAAACTTAATAAAAATTTATTTAAAAAAATAGTAACTATAGTTGCTAAAATAATAGAGGACAGGCAGTTGTGGCAGTCTGTGACATATCTAGACAAAATATTAATATGAAAGGACACTAGACTGACAGCAAAGGTATGCATTGCCAAGGCAATAGCTTTCTCACTTGTAACAATTGGCTATCAGAAAGGCTGAAAGAAGAAACAAAATGATGGGTTGGAATTGTGGTTCTGGAAAAAATGTTTGAGAATATCTTAAACTACACAAATAATTAAACATGAGAGAAATTAGAAAACACGTTCATCAATAGCTCCAAAGTTTAAATATTTTGAAAACAGAATGTAAAAATTAAAAGTTACTATATAATACCCTCATGCTTTAAAAAATGGAAAGCAATAAAGAAGTTAAGAATAAACACAGTAGATAAATACCATTACTGATGGCATAAAGAGTACTTGGGCCAGAAGGTTAAGTGAGCTATGCCAGCTAATGTTCTTTTATTGTAAATTGGAATTATTGTTTGTGACCTTGGACATTTATTATTTGGATTGCTTTAATTGTTGATTTAACTTAGTACATTGTCCTGTTATATCGGAGATCATATCAATCATTTAAATAAATAAGTAAGCTTACAAGAAGCAATTACTGGGGGACAATTTTCATCCAATTATATTCCTTGAGTCCAAAAAAAAGCCAAAAGCAATTTAATGGCTAGACAGCAAGAAACCACACATGGGCTTCAAAAGTATGTTGATTGCTGTTTGCTGAAGCTGTTTGTTGTCCTTTTCCTGGATTTTGCAGCTCATAGGCTAGCCCTACTTTAGGAAAAGTCACTATTTAGATGTTTCATGTCTTATATACTGATAAACAAAAGCAATGTAATTGTTTATCACTAAGTTATAAATACTTGGTCACTTACAACAGTTTTTCCTGTTGATACATACTTCACATTCTAATAGTCTGAAAGATTGTGTAGCAGGTATTTATTGTATATTAATCATTTCAAAATGTTTCGTGCAAGTTCTGTTTAGTCCTTTTCTTAATATTATTTAAACATTATAACTTTTTAAAGAACAGAACTGTGCAAGTAAACACATTTGAATAATCAAAACATGCAAATAGACTTACATTAAAAATAATAATTTTAATATTTCCTAAATATGCAAGTAATGGTAGTTTCCAGTTCTTAATATCGTGGCAGTGTAACATACCACTGATTACTTAATATGGCATTCAAATTTTTCTTACTCAAATTTGATACTGAAATATAAAAATTGTTTTAAAAATTCCATACATTTTTTTTTATTTACTCACATACAAATGAATAAGCAGTGGAACAATTGGAGGTGTCATTTGCAATGAGTAATAGCTATTAAACAAAAAGTGAATTCATCTTTAGTTAGGATCGCATTGTGAACAAAAGAAGCAGAGTCTGACAAGATGAAAGTTTCTGTCAAAGTCAGTGTAAACTTGAATTTTGGCTAAACTCAAAGTACACTGAAGAATAAGGCAGGTTCAGAGTCAAAATGACTTTCAATGTGCATATATAAAAAAATAGAAGCAGGAAAGAATGTATTTAGAATTGTTGTGGGAGAAATTTCATTTATCTGCATATTAAGATATTTGTTAAAACAGTATTCCAGACAATGCATCCTCTCAATTAGAGAAAAAGAATCGGAGTTCCATTATTTCCACTCTGTACAGTAACATAAAACTATGAGTGCAAATATCAGCTTTTTCCCCCAGTTTTCAAGAAGGCTTTGTTTCATTACATGGTGTGAATTTGAGACTGACCCTTCAAGTGCTACTGGAAGCAATCACATTTTAGAAACCCATTGCTACAGAAATTCAAGATCTCTTCAAAATAGAAAGAAGGAACATATTAGCAATATTCCAGCATATCAAGTTCTGAGTGTACCTGAATAAAGAACTGAGGAGTCAAGGATTTCAAACTGAAGAAAAAAGGTTGAGGACTTATGGTGATCTTTACCTTAATAAAGATTTGATTCAAAGGTTGAAAGCAAGGTAAAACAGATGATCATGTTTTCTTACTATGTACAAATTCCACACTGTAACTTATAAACCAAATTATAATGTAAAAGCAATTTGAATGAAGGCCTTGATAATTTACTTTTAAATCTTAAGTCATTTTTATATAAAATTTTATTCTACCAATCTAGTGATAATATTTGGACAAAGTACTTTTTGGTAATAAACATTATCTAAAACCAAACCAAACCAAATCAAACCAAACTAAACTAAACAATTAAACATTTAATCTGACTAAAATGACTTACTAAAGTCTTTTAAAATGCGATGTCATACAGTATTCTTTTCTGATTTTAATGTCTCAAGAATAGTTTTAGTTATGATGGAAAAGAATTTCCCCCCCATAGTTTGCTCAGAGCTCCTGCCCTCCCCCCAGTATATCTTTTTGCCCTTTCTTCTGTTTCTTTTTCAACATCAGCATAATTTAATTCTATTTCTTCCTCTTTTTGAAGATTTTGAATGAATAATTGAAGCCAAGTGAGTTTTTGAATTTCAGATAATGTTACAATGCTCTAAAATACACTTACATGAAAAGAAAAAGATAGAAACCAGGGGAAAAAAGGTTTTTGTAATTTTAATTCTTGTTTGAAAGATGATTACATGTTCCTTAAATAAGTATCATGAACATTTTTTTAAAAAGAAATCCAGGTTAATTTGGAAAATGGCAGAAAAAATGTCAAGGTAGAATAAAGTTATTCATTCATTCATTCTTTATCTTATTCAATAAACTTTATTTATTTAATTTAAGTGTCATTCATCTTCTCTATAAAGTGACACTGGGACACTTATATTTCAATGAAAATGTTATCAATAGAAAATAAAACCAATTTAAAGACTTAACAAAAAATAAATAAAAAGACAAAATGAAATAAATAATAATTTAAGAAAATAGTGCATTTCTACTTTTGTGTCATAAAACTAAATATTGGCACTTCTTTAAGCTATCAAATCTTCTCTAAATGCAATGATCACTTTCCACTTAGTCCTAAAACCAACATATTTATTTTGAATACTCGATTTTCCATATTCCAAAATAATATTCATGTCCATGTTCCCAACTACCCAAGAAATACTACATGATATATTAAGATAGAGCAAGAAACCAGATGCAAAAAGAAAAAAGATTGTGACTATAAATTTTATAATATATAATAGTATAGTAGAAAACATCTTATTGACCATTCTGTGTATGTAATAAATATTTACATTTTGTTCATATTATGTGGCCTCTCAACAAAACTATCATATAAGATTCTTCAGGTCTTTTAGTTAACTGTTTGACTTGATCCAATTTAGTTCAAAGTCACATATCAGACATGAAGTTATAATTATTTTAAGATTTCATATTATGAACTTCATACAACTTGAACTCTTTGAAAATTATTTATGAAGACAGTGACAGTGTCAGAATAATATAACTGACTCATTTCTTTCCTACAAAGTTTCGATGATTTTTCTTATTATGAAAAGATATGAAACTCTATACATGATAATGTCTTTGAAACCAATTTTTGAAAACATTTAAGGTATGAAAAATTTCCCTGTATATTTTATATTCATTATTCTATTCATTATTCTACAGCAAATCATTTTTATAAATGCAAGAAAGAAGGATTTCAAGAGAAAATGTTTAGAAATTATAACTAGTCTTAAGACTTTTAAATACAGATATGATGTAAAATCCATCTGTTTCTCCATATAAATATTTGGAAGCTTAAAGTCTTGACAAACATAGAATTAAAGTAAAGCTAACTTGTGCCTGAAATAGCTGAATAAAATTTATAGAGACCAAATACCAATGGCAAGCTTCATTGCAGAGAACATTGTACTATAGGATAAATGTTCATTTGCATTGCCATCATTACTCCATTCATCAACTTGCAAATATGCAAATATCAGCAACTATTCAATACTAGCAATTACTCAGTCACTTGTCCTATGCATCAGCACAAAGATGCCCAATTAACAGTTGCTATCCCTTGGTTTATTATTGGATTAGTGCAAGAGAAGTATGCACTTGTCTTTTTCTTTTCTCCACATCAAGAGAAGTATTTTCCAATTTTTGATGGCACAAGTGAAGGTGTAGTCTGTTTGCAAGACTCTGTTTCCATTCCTATTATGTAGAGTATGGTGGTATAGTCATACACTTTTCCAGCACTTTTAGTTGCTTTCCATGGTGATTTCATCATCAACTGTTGTACTTTCTTGATGCCTTCAGAAGGAAATTTCCTGTTTTCTTTGCGAGGTACATTTGTATGTAAGTGCTTATGCTCTTGAAAATACTGGTGGTTTATTTATTTATTTTATCTAATAATAAATAAATAAATATTATATATCTAATACTCCCACCAACATACAGTAAAAGGATTGAATAAAAGAAGGTATTTTTCCCTCAAAGTTAGTGAATGATCCAGAGAAAAAGAAGTATAGAGAAAGAAAATTGCAGGTATAAAAGCATATATAAAAGCTGGTTCGCCAGCTTCGCCCGTTTCTGGACCGCGATGCCCTGCATACGGTCACTCATGCCCTTGTTACTTCGCGACTCGACTACTGCAACGCTCTCTACCTAGGACTGCCCTTGCACACCATCCGGAGATTGCAGCTGGTGCAAAATGTGGCGGCGTGGGTGGTGATGGGAGTTCCCCGGTTCTCCCATGTTGCCCCCTCCTGCGCCTGCATTGGTTGCGGTTGCGCTCCGGGTGAGGTTCAAGGTTCTAACTTTAACATACAAAGTCCTTCATGACATGGGTCCCTATTATTTAAGGGAGCGACTGTTGCCGACATCGAACACTAACCGCCCTGTGCGATCTCATAGACAGGGGCTCCTTGGGGTCCCGTCAGCCGGACAGTGCCGGCTGGCAGTCCCCCGACAACGGGCCTACTCTGTCGCGGCCCCTGACCTCTGGAATCAACTTCCCCTGGAGCTCCGCCTGGCCCCTGACCTCCGCACTTTCCGTCGCGACCTGAAGACCTGGTTGTTTAATCAACCCGGGCTGTGACCCTGGGGTGGGGTGGTTTTTAGAGTTTTAATGCTGCGATTTTAGTATTAATTCGGCTTGATTTTGTTTAATCTGGTTTTATTTAACTTATTGTTGTGTAGTTTTTATTTTGTAAGCCGCCCCGAGTCCTTCGGGAGAGGGGGCGGCATATAAGTCGAATTAATAAATAAATAAATATTGAAAGTTGAAAGTACTCTATATGTTGGCCAGTAACAGAGAAAAAAAAGGAGAAGAAATTCCAGAGATAGGAATTAAGGCAGGACAGTGTTTGGAAAAAGAAAGCATTGTTATATAATAGTATTACAATAGAGTATAGAATTTTAGAGCAGTAGTAAGTGTAGTGATGCAGTAACAATAGGATATAATATAGAACAGGAAAATAGTTACATATAGATTTATAAATTTAATATTCACTTTTTAATTTTGTTTCCCCCCCTCCAAATAAAACATCTCTGAATCCTTGTGTGAAGATACAAAACCTATCTGCTCAGAGTTCAGGGCTGTGGTTCTTTTGAGTCTTGGTCAGTCTAATTTGGTACAGTTTCAAAAATGTACCCATGACACAATGTATCTTGTATTCTTGTATTCTGGGGCAAGATTATACATACATACATACATACATACATACATACATACATACATACGTACGTGTGTGTGTGTAATTATTTTTCTAAACAATATAATGCAAAAAATATACACACAATTAATATATTCTAGAGGCATTTTCCAAGCTGTACAACCTATACAATGTCAGAGGCAAAAGTTCCTTATCAAAATATGTAATAATCACTGAAGAGTTGAAACTACTGTCTCAACTGCATGAAATAATGTGTCCTTTCTTTGCAGTTCTATGGGGAACACACATTTCCTGATAAAAACTAATCTGTAGCTTCTCTGTTGTCATAAAACATCAATGTTATTTACTTACTTTTGCATCTGTGTTTCTACTGGGACTATAATTCAAAAACAGTGACCTAGATTTAGAAAAATATGGAAATGTGCCTGTTCAGCAGAGAAAAATGAATGTTAGAAGGATAAATCTAAATCTTCTAAATCTTCTTTTGCTCCTAGTATGTACTCTATGTGGTTTGTATGTGTGTTCCTTTTTAAAAAGATGAAGAAAAAGTAACATCAGAAGAAATGATTTAATATTATTTTAAATGTCTTTTCCTGATAGAAATCCAGCTTTGGATAGTTTGTGGACAGATAACCTGTTCAGAATAGAAAAGTGACTCCTTTAAATTTGTGAGCTTATGACAGAAGACTATGAAATACTTTATGAATCTGAATAATCAACATTGCAGAATAGGAATTGGTAGATTAATTTAAAAAGAAAACTGGCTAATCTTAAGAGCAGAAAGATGAAAAAAATTAAATTTCCAAAGATCTCATAAGGAGATGAAGAATAGCTTTAAAAACCCTGCTGGGATGCAAATGAAAGTAAAACAATTCAGATACTGCTCAATTACATTATCTTTCTGGAATTAATTTTCAGTCACTTTAATATTTTACATGGACATATTTAGCCTTACATAAATGTATGTACCCAAAGCCCCCCATAAAGTAGAATATAAGTATAGCCCCTACGTTCTGTTTTGATGTTGATGTTTAATTGTAATTCTTAATACAACATGAAAAAAGCTGTATTGAATTTGTTAAATGTAATCTAGCATTTATTTAATTTAGTTTCAATTAGCTTAGGCTTCATTAACATTTTGTTTTTATTCAATCAACCTTTTGTAGTGGTGCCAACAGCCCACCTTGGCCTGAAAATGGATGCTTATTGCTGTTCTGTATGTTTGTTCCAAATGTGAATAAATGCCTTCTATGGATCTATGATAATTTAATTTAATTAGTTAATTATAAAAGGAAGAGCACAGAAAAAAAGAGAGAAGAAAGTCCCAAGTGAAATTTTGAATGGAAGTGTTTCAGCTGTGCTATTGACAAAAGGATTTCAAAAATGTGTTAGGCAATTAAAAAAAAATCTGACACTTGGGATATTGTCTTTTTTTAGATGGTTATAAGAACTAAGCCACATTCATAAATATTTTTTATGAATGGAATGAGAATAAATCAGAGTTGCTAAAAAAAAAAATACTATGGAAAAAATACAGATTTTTTTGCAGCTCAATTAATACTGTATTTTTGCTTTTCTCTCTGGGTAATGCATTCTATTAAATAGCTTCAAGGAAGCTTCATACCATACATCGTATATGCTGAGAAGGACTGCATTACTGAATTTTGCTGTTACTTCTGGAAAAAATTAGTTTTGGATTTTTTTTAAGTGGACTTACTAAAATGGCATCAAATAATTTATTTTATGAAGAGGTCATGCAGATTTTTAAATTCCACATCTGATAACCTGTAGTACAGATATGTTTCTAACAAATTAAATAAATGCCCCTTTCCCCCCAGAAAATGCATTGGTATATATTGTTCAATAAACTTTAAATTGCTACATTTGCTACAGTGGATATTTCTAATTATTCATGGAAATATTTGTAGCATTGTAGGTTCTATCTTGAGTTCTCTTTTTATCAAAAGTAAAAGAAACAATGGCACACGTGGTTTAAAGGGATGGCTATACACATGTTTTAAATCAATAAATAAATACAGTATATAGCTGGTTTAGAAACTAAGAAGATATTAATTGCTAACATCTTGAATACAAAATATTAAGTAGGTAGCTAAAGATAGCTATGGAATGGATTTTAAATTTTGGGAAGTTTATTTATTTAGAAAATTTATAAAATTTATATGGCTGCCCAATAACTCTCAGTGTCTCTGGATAGCTGACAAAAATAAAATTGGTTGCTATTTTCAATACTTCCATTTGAGATAATTTCCTGTGAAGAGTAAGGGAGGCATAGTCATCTCTAGAGGACTCTGGATAGCATGTTGGAAGAGTAGAGATAGCACTGGAGTGGGGATTAGGGTCCAATTTTGGATGCTGAAATGTGTCTGGACACAGGAAAGATCATGAAATAATCTATATGTTGAAACAGCTTCTCTTACTAAGTAAACTGCAGGAATTGAATTTTTTTGCTGTTCACTTCCAAGTTGAACGATGGGGAGGTATTGTTCGTAGCTGCGGTTTAGCTTATATGGCAACTAGCCAAGTCTTATTTCTTTATATGGGTAAAAAGCCCCCCAAAAGCCTAATTTGAAAATAACTATTTTAAAGCTTGAGGGAGATTTTATTTTACAACAGATAAATACTCCACTTGGTTAATCCCATTTTTTTCACAACTACAAAAGTAGAAGTTTTAAATATTTAAAATATAAGGAATATTTGGCAAAAATGTCAACAAAGGATAATATAAGAAATTTTTATTGTAACTGAATTAGACAATTGACTCACATTTCCCATGGGAATATTATTTGTTTTTTAACTAAAGATCACAGATAATTGATAAAATGAAATAAATAAATAAATAAATAAATAGAATAAAATAATCTAGGGACTCGAGATGCAAATGCGATGTATATCTGAAATTACAATATTAAAAATACAAGACAATAAAAGAAGAAAAAAGGGAGTAAATTTGATTTTCTATCAAAAGTAATATAGATAGTGAATTGAAGAAGAAGAATTAGAGCTAGCCCAAAGACCACTGATGAAAATATTAGGGAAACAATGAGTTTTTTAAATTGGAATGAGGAAGACCCAGAGGCAGAGATAGATAAACTTTATGAAGTAAATTCAAGATCTGTGATAACAAGAAATGTTCCAAGTAATACATTGTTACACTCTGTGAGGAAAAAGACAAAAAATAAAAGACTGATAATACTGATATAATTATTCTAAAAGAAATCATTTATCAGACTTCTGTGACTGAAAAGTTAAAGCATAAAAATATTTTATTTTACTTTGTCAAATTAGAAGATTTGATTTTTACTCTTAAACAGAAATGATTTCAACTGAATTCTGTTTAAAAGTTGAAAGAACTTTCAAAAGAAATTGAAGAAGGAATTGCTTTGGCCCAAACAGAGGTTTCAGGGCAGCCTATATAAAATTCGCAACCTGTGTTAAAGAATCTGAAAGATGATATTGTATAGGTGCTATGAATATTGACTATTTAAAATTTTTGGCCTGACTATGGATTTCAAATGTTTAATGCAGAATATAGATGGAAGAAATGCTTTTCAAAAGAAAGCGTTTAAGAGAGATCATTAAAAAATAATAAAACATATTTTTACAAATAGAATCCAAATGTTTGATTTATAAAAAATTTGATGAAGAATTTATTGCAGGGCTTAAACAAAAGAAATGGGATTGTTCTGTATTTGTGTGGAAGTTGAATCACATGAAATGAAGACTGTGATGCTGGGAATTTAAGCTGCAAATAATGATGAAGTATTTTTTTACAAATGGTTTATGGAGAGATTAATATGTTTGCCTTATGAAAATTGATATTTGATAAGGAATTGGGAAGGATTGACCTCCTCAAACAAGATAGCACAATAGAAAAATTTTTAAGTATCACTCAAAGTAAATTACAAAAAAATTCTATTATTGTATTTGATAAACGATTAGGGTAGTATATATGTGAAAATGGTCTAAAAATACATCTATTTTTCAGAAAGATATAGATCCTTCTCAAAAATATATGTGATTTTGATTTTAAAGAATTTGCTATTAAGAACTCTAAAGTAGAAATTTTACCAGAATTTTTTTTGATCATAATCATTTGAGTTTTGTTTATAAAAGGAAATCTGTTTTTTAAATGGAAATTAAATAAAATGTTCTTATAGAAAGAAGCAAGAATAGAGGATTGCAAAACAAAAAGGTTTTTAAGGCAACCTAAATAAAGACATTGATTTAATAATTGTATGAGATGCAAGTAAAACTTTTTAGAAGTTATTTTGTACAGCACAATACTGAACTTAAAAGGAAGATACAAGAGAAAACACAGGATATTTTGGATGACATAAAAAAGAAAAGTAAAAAAGAAACTAAAGAAATCTTAAGAGATGATAAGTCTTTCAATAAATTAAACTTCTACAGCAAAGGTATCAATGTTAATAGGAAGAGAAATTGCCAAGTTAATGCCAAGTTAAAAAAGGAAGAATGATATTATGAATTATTTTGAAAAAATGAAATTCATATTTGTCAGGTGAATACTCAAATATTTTCCCCAAAAAAATAATTAAGTCTATATTAAATTAAATTTAAGGGTCAGCTTTCTGGAAGCTTTTCCCCAAGATGGCTGCTAAACAGAAAAATGTTTTTTTTTTCTCTTGCTCACAATCTGCTGATTTTGCTTCCATAGTTAGTTCTTTGGCAGTGCTAGTCCCTGGATTTAAATGAGAGCATTTAGGAATAGTCCAAGATGGCTTTTGGGTGACCGTCTGTGTTAAGTTTGCATGAAGAGTCAGACACGAAGAGCTTCAGTGAAGAGTTTATTAAGTGACTACAGCTCAAATGGACCCGACTTGGCTGGGCTAAGGCTGCTTCTTATAGCCAGCAGCCGTAGTTGCCAGCCAATCAGAGTGCAGGGTTTTCCCACACTTTTTAAACCAATCTTATCTTATGAGCCTTGGTAGCTCAGGCTGTTAAATGCCTGCTCTTAAGATCCAGATGCCTACAATTATTGTAGGCTCGAATCCCACCAGGCTCAAGGTTGACTCAGCCTTCCATCCTCTCAGGGTAGGTAAATTGAGGACCCAAGATTGTTGGGGGCAATTAGCTGACCTTGTAAAAATGCCGCTTAGTAATAAGCAGGCATATACAATGGAATGAAGGCTATTGCTGAGCACATTGGGTTGTGCTCCAAAAATTGTAAGCCGCCCTGAGTCTTCGGAGAAGGGCGGCATATAAATGTAATTAAAAAAATAAAAAAAAATAAAAAATCTGACATTTTACAAGAACAATTCAAACTAAACCAATGACATTCAAACCTACATACATAACACCCCTCCCCACTAGGTTCAGTCCATACCAAACCCCAACCTATCTAATGTATTCTTTTAAATAGGTGGGTCTCTTGTGTGTACGTTGAGACCTTCGTGGTTCAGAAGTTTTAACACTCTCACCCAGTGAGAGAGGAAATGTGTCTGCTGACATTTCCCCACTGGGACTTCCTGTGAAAGAAGACCCTGTTTGATTGTTAGAATCTGGTCTCTCCTCCCAACCCATCTCCAGCCCAATGTCAGCACCCAAGTCAGGTAGTGATGTACAATCTTCCACTTCTAAGGATGGATTTTGGCATTGTGACAGGTTTTGGAATGGTTCCTGTCGTAATGGCTCATTACACATGGGGTGGCTTCTTGCTTGCTGATTATCTTCCTGTTCCTCCCCTTCCCCCCTAGAATTGACATCAGGTGAGGGAACTAGAGAGGAACAAGTGCGATGTTCCTGAGAAAACCTGGATCTAAGTTGATCAATGTGCCTGCTCCAGAGGACTCCATCCTTTGTTTGTACCCTGTAAGAACGAGGGCCTGTGTTTTGAGTTATCTCAGCAGGAATCCACAAAGGTTCACCTATAAGGTTCTTAGCATAAACAGAATCACCCACACTGAATGTGCGAACTTTGGAAGTGGAATCTAGTGGTGCGTTGGGTGCATAAGTGGGATGAAGATGGTCAAGGGAAGACCTAAGTTTCCTACTCATCAACAACTCTGCTGGGGATAAGTTATTAGATGGGTTAGGAGTGATGTGCTGAACACTAAGAAATTTTTCAACCTTCTCAGTGATGTCCCCAGGACATCACTGGTAAAACTTACCATGCGTTCAGCCCGGCTGTTAGCCGAAGGGTGCTCAGGGGCAGTAAGGGCATTTCTGATACCCTGTTGTGCTAAATAGGATTCAAAGAGGTTGGATGTAAATTGAGGGCCATTGTCAGAGACAAGAACATCTGGTAACCCGAGGGTTACAAAAAGTTTTTTGAACTGTTTGATGACAGCATCAGTTGTGGTGGATGCCATGGGAATTACCTCTAGCCATCTGGAATATGCATCTACTATAATAAGAAAGGGGTGCCCTCTGGTAGGGCCTGAGAAATCAATGTGAATCCTGGACCATGGGCCCCTAGGACATTCCCATTACTGTTTGGGGGCGAGAGGTGGTGCAGGCCTGACTACCTGACAGTTGGGACAAGATGCAACCCAGTTTTCAACCATTTTGTCAATACCTGGCCACCATACATAACTCCTGGCCAATCCCTTCATCCTTACAATACCAGGATGACCCTCATGTAACATTTCCAAAACCTCTCTTTGCAGTTTTGCAGGAATAACCACTCTGTTACCCCACAAAATACATCCTCTTAATACAGATAATTCAGTTTGCCTGGACTTAAAAGGTTGGGCAAGGTGAGGTAGATCTTGAAGAGGCCAACCTTTCTTAATCCAGCCTATAACAGGAGCCAACACAGTGTCTTAGGCAGTCTCTCTGGCAATTTCAGCAGCATGAACTGGAAGCTTGGCAACAGTTTCTAGGAAAAGGGTGTCTGTTTCAGGTTCAAAGTCCTCCTTGTGGCAGGGAAGTGGGTAACGACTCAGTGCATCAGCATGTCCAATGTCCTTGCCAGGCTTGTGGATAAGTTTGTATGAATAAGCAGCAAGAAATTCAGTCCACCTCAGCATTCTTGGTGACAGGATAGTAGGTGTAGGGTTGTCTCCTGCCATAATGCCTAACAAAGGTTTGTGATCTGTAACAATGGTTAATGTTCTCCCATACAGATATTCATGAAATTTCTTAACAGCTGCAACAATTGCCAATGCCTCCTTGTCCAATTGGCTGTAATTCCGCTCTGCTTTGGTCAAAGTGTGAGAGTAAAATGCAATAGGGGCTTCTCTCCCACTGGGAAGCCTGTGGCTCAAAACCCGCCCCACTCCAAAAGGGGATGCATCACAAGTCAGTACAACAGGCAAATTCTCAGAGAACTGTATCAGTACAACATCAGACGTGATTAGTCTTTTAATACTGTTAAATGCTGATTGTTCCTTCCTCCCCCAGGTCCAAACAGCACTTTTATCAAGCAATCTGTGCAAAGGTTCAGCAATGGTTGCCTTTTGAGGTAGGAACATGTGATAAAAGTTAATGAGTCCAAGGAAGGCTTGCAAATCTGTTTTGCATTTAGGTCTAGGGGCTTCTTTGATTGCTTTAACCTTGGCATCTGTAGGGTGGATGCCATGCTTGTCAATCATATAGCCCAAGAACTCAACCTTGTCAGTTCTAAGAGTGCATTTTTCTTCCTTGACTTTTAACCCCGCTTTCCTGAATCTGGTAAGGACTTCTCTGAGTGTCATTTTCAGCAGAGATTAACACATCATCAAAGTAAGGTACTACCCCTGGCAGTCCTTGGAGCATTCTTTCCATAAGGCTTTGAAAGATGCCTGGTGCCACGCTTACTCCAAATTGTAACCTTTTACATTTGAAAGCACCTCTATGAATCACAATGGTTTGAGCCTCTGCAGTGGTATCATCAACTTTTAGTTGTTGATATGCCTGGGCCAGATCCAATTTGGCAAAGACTGTACCCCTGCCAAGTGAATGTAACAGATGATGCACCACTGGAACTGGATATGCTCTGAGCGCATGGTTCATCAGTCTTGACTGGTGTGACTATGGGTGTCTCCCATCTGGAGTGGTCAGTGGGCTCTAAAACCTCTTGAGCTATTAATTTGTCTAATTGTGCATCAATTTTTCCTTTAAAGCAAATGGGACCCTTCTGGGCTTTAAGCGAATTGGGGGCACCTTGGGGTCTAGGTTGAAAGTGATAGGGGTCCCCATATACTTGCCCAATCCTTCGCTGAAGACCTCTGGAAACTCAGACTTCAAGGCCTCCTCCCATTCAGAGTTGCTCATGTGATTGATGCCAGTCACCTCGATGCCTAATGGATTGAACCACTCAAGTCCCAGCAAGCTTGGGTGATCCTTGTCCATGATGGTCAAGGGAAAACGTTTGGTGTGGCCTTTAAACTTCATGTTGAATTCTCTTGTTCCAACTACTGGAATCTTGTTCCCTTGGTAGTCTTTAAGAGTCAGTGCTTGCTTCTGGAATGTTTCTTCTGAATGTTGGGAAGTAGCCTGTGAATAGTGTCCCATGACACCATAGATAAATAGGAGCCTGAGTCCACTTCCATTTGGTAAGGCCTTCCTTCAATGAGGACCTTCACATGTACTTTTCTGCTTTTCAAGGGTGAAGAATGACCAATGGTGACTGTTTGATGAGTTTCCTTCTTCCCATTTGCTTCTGAGTTGCGCCCCATTTTCTCACTGAAGTTGTTGGGCTTGAATTCTTTCTCAGGAAATTTCTTCCTACTAGGTGGAGTTCTGGATGATTTGCAGACTCTTGCTAGGTGACCTCTTTTTCTCGTAGGCAGATGGTGTCTAAAACTTGCATTCAGTGCGGGGGTGCCCCCCCCACAGCCTCTGCAATAAAATTCTTGCCTCTTTCTTCCAAGGTCTTTCCTTTTCTTCTCCATTCTGAGTCTATAAATTCCTTCCTCCACCTCACTACAGTCTGAATCTGAATTTATTTGCTCGCAATGGGTTGTTGTGGACTTTTCCACATCAGGATGGCTTGAGGCCTTGTTAATTTTCTTCATGGCTGCTGCTGAGGACTTGGTTGCTTCCGCTGAAACAGCTTCCTCTATGGCCTCCTTAAACGTGATCTTAGGTTTCATTAGTGATTTGCTCTGTAAGACCTTATCTTTAAGGCCTAGAACAAACCGATCACGCATGGCCTCTTCTAAGTTGGTAAACTCACAAGGACCCCCAATGTCCCTTAAACTTGCCACGAAGTCGTTAACATTTTCGCTTTTCCCTTGATCCCGATGGTAAAACTCGTGTCTCTTAGTGAGGCACGATACTTGTGGGGCATAATGGGCTCTTAAAAGCTTTTCTAAATCAGGCCATTCCATTACCTTCACATCTGCAGCTCCCGCCAATGCCTTCACCATCTTGAAGACTGCCGGACCGCAGTGCGTGAGAAAGATCGCCTTCTTCTGCTTCTCGGAGATGTCGGCAAGGTCGTTTCCTTCCAAATACATTTGGAAGCGATCCGCGTACGATTCCCAGTCTTCTGCCGCCGGATCGAATGGGGCTGGGGGGGGTGTTCAGCGTAGCCATCTCGCTCTTCTGCTTGTCTTCCGCGTCGTCCCTTCTTCAGGGGAATCCCATCCTCGTCGCCAGTGTTAAGTTTGCATGAAGAGTCAGATGCGAAGAGCTTCAGTGAAGAGTTTATTAGTGACTACAGCTCGAATGGACCCGACTTGGCTGGGCTATGGCTGCTTCTTATAGCCAGCAGCCATAGTTGCCAGCCAATCAGAGTGCAGGGTTTTCCCGCGCTTTTTAAACCAATTTTATTTGACATTTTACAAGAACAATTCAAACTAAACCAATGACATTCAAACCTATATACATAACAGTCTGGGAAGGGGAATCTTGAAAATTTCAGTTCCCTTTGGGAACAGCCGGAAAATCATGAGCATCCATCTTCCTTTCAGCATTTCATTTTTTAAAAGCATGCCTGGGTCTAAATTTCACTTTTTGAACTTTTACTTTGCTTTTTGTATTTAAAAGTAAACTGGTTGGCTGAATGCTCAATGCTCACTCTCTGAAATATCTCTATAATTGATATTCGCTGATTTTTCATCATGTGGTTCCAGTGAAAAGAATCCCTTAACCAAATGTCAGACCTAAGCCTAAGACAACACAATAAAATCGAATTAAGTTCAGTTTTTTATTTGCTATAATCTTCTAACTTAATACCATCAGAGATTCTAGAGTATGGCTTCCTCCAACTTTTTTTTCCCCTTACCGTTCATGTTCAGGAATTCTGAAGTTCTTTAATTAGGGTATCTCTTTGGAATGTGCTGCCTCCTTCCAGGGAAGCCACAGTGCTATTGCCGAGATTCGCATCTCCTTGTCCAGCTGCATATTCCATCACATCAACACTTTAACAATCCCTACCCTATCTCTACATCACGCTAGTTACATAACAAATTCACTTTCTTGTTTTTATAATACAGTATACAGTAGCCACATAAGCATCAATGTTATATAGGAAACCTGCAGAACACCATGCACACACACACACACACACACACACACACACACACAAGCTTCCAACTAGTCCTATTATCTACAGCCAGGCCTATGCTATCAACACGTTAATTCTGTTTCACGTAACAGGAATATTCAACTGATAGAACAAAACCAGGCACTTGGTTTTGAACTACCCAGCCAAAAAGATCCGTATACAAATCAATAGATCTAGTCCCAAGACAGCCCATTAAAAGACAGACATTCAAAACAGAACAAACTTGTTGTCACTTACAGCACACTGCACAAGCCATTCAAGCATATTATTAATAAGTTATAGTCAATACTGGATAATAATACGGCATTTTCTCAGGCACTTGGGAGCAGATCTATACTTGGACAGAGAAAATGCTGGGATTAACTACTAACACATATTGCTGTGTAATATCAATATTAATTAATGCTTAGAAGTATTTTCTGTAAATCAGTTATATTTATCTTTGTTCTGCTTACGCCCTGGATAGGTATAAAGCAGACAGCAACTCCACAAACCATCTATACAAAGTTCTTTCTATTGGTTCATCAGGCATCCTGTCAACTCACAGTTATGATGAGGTTCTTCTTAATGTCCAATACTTTGCATTTCTAAATCGTGGTGTAGAAAGATATTAAATTCTCATACCTATATTTCATCCGATAATTATAGAGGTAGCGAATATAGCTACCTCTAGCTAGAGGTAGAGGCTGTGTGTTCAGGCAAGAAGAGGAGCAACCTCCCTCAACCCACCAAGGGTCAATTCAATGACCAATCAGGGTTACAGATATGACCACATGACATGGACTACATTTGCCAGTTTACCTTAACTACATTTACCATGATGCATTCCCTTAAGAGGACAGCTCTCAATTCCTAACTACCTATCCCAAATCCCATTAACTCTAAACTGGCTGGGCAGCACAATCTTACCCTCTCCAAAACTGTCTTTCAATTCATACAAGAATGGAACGTGCACAGAATGTTGTTGGTGAGTTTTCCTAATACTTGTAACTGGGCCAGTCAAATTAAGAGGATACATATAACTGTTTTCAAGAGAACCCATCTTTTGGGTTAAAGCTAGTTAGAATGTTGGGATTAAGTAATTTGAACTTAAATACTTTTACCTCCTTTGCAGTGATAATCAACATGACACTGTGTTCATCTGAAGGCAGAAGAAGGTCAAAGAATGAATTCTTACCTTCTGGGCTCTTTTTTGTAGGCAGAATTATAGACACATATTAGCAGCCCTCTAATTTATAGCAAATATCCTGGGAGCTGGACATATACTAGGAGCAGAAAAATTGAATTTGAAGAAGAAAAGCTCAGGAAAAGTTTGCCTGGTAGTTGAATTGGTCTTTTTTCATGTCTTCACTATTTCATACAGACATACAAAGATAGTTTGCTTGTTTGATTACTTTTGCTAAATCAAAGAAGATTAAATGAGAAACAGATAGGTATCTAACAAAAACAAAGGATGGACAATCTATAGCTCACAATCAAAACTATAATCATCATAGGATAGAATTTCACAAAACTGAAGAGGGAAGGGTGGTTTATATTATTATTTTTTATTATTTGTTGTGACTCCTAGTGACTGACTGGATTAGTCCCAGCAGTTTCTTGGAAAGATTTTGGAAGTGGTTTGTCACTGTCTCCTTCCTAAGCCAGGAGGACACTGATTAGCCAAGATCACCTAGCTGGTTTCATGCCTAAAATGAGACTAGAAATTGTGGAGTCCCAGTTTCTAGCCAGGTGCCTTTAACCACTGAACTAAACTGGTTCTCTTATTTCTATATAGGTATATAAACTAAATTTTATACCCAATTGAGCAAAGAACAGCAGATTATTATACAACTAGTATAGGATCCACAGATGTAGTTTTTGGAAAGACACAATTAACTGGCTGCCTTGATTCACCAGAATTTTAGTGAGAATCTCAATTTCCAGTTACAAAGAACTGATGGAATCAGCTTATTTTTTATCCAATCTAGCCAAACAAAACATAAGAAAAGTGAGTTTGAAACCAGAAAAAGAACTAATTTTTTTCCTCTTTCGTACCTATCATTTTACATACTGTAACATTAGTTCACTAGACAGCAAGCAGTTAGAGTCATTGTATCAGTAGTTGGTTTGTCTCTTGTCCACATATCATCATTGTAGACCATTCTAACTCCTTTTGTATGTATGAAAGTCTTCTCCAAGGGGAAGATGTTTATAATTTGTTTTATAAATTAAATTAGAGCAGCTATGTCTGCTCTCATTGGTTCACTACTCTTAAGTCTGATGTCTTCAACTTTACATTTCTCATTGCAAAAATTTGAACCGTATCTAACTTGTTCTGCAATGTTTCTTTCCTGTTTTTATATTTATTTTTCTTCTCTTTCCATTCACCAGTTGGCTTCACTAATCATCCTTTGATTATCAGTTCTTTGTATATATGCATACATACATACATACATACATACATACATACATACATGCAATTTTATTGAAAACATTTTTATAAGGTTAAAAATTGCAAAAATATAACGAAATAAATGAAAAATATAAAACAATAAAAGAAAAAGTGATAAGCAGTAATGGTCAAGAAAAAAACAAAATGAAAGAAAGAGAAATATTTGAAGAACTTACTTCTTTGCAGAAGTTATAAAGATAATTTTTATGGATCCCACTTTCCTAAATTAGATACCATGGATTCATTCTTCCCATAAAACCCCTTTTTAATCAGTATATTATAAAATCATAATTCATTTTTAACAAAAAGTTAATAAAAGGTTTCAATAAAGTAATTACTGTTTCTTTCAGTAATCAGATAAGTCAATTTGACCATTTCAGCAATTTCTGCTTCTTCATAATCTATAGTGTACAACTCATGAGCCATGGTGGCCCAGTGATTAGAATGCAGTATTGCGGGCTCACTCTGCTCACTGCCAGGAATTCGATCCTGACTGGCTGAATGTTGACTCAGACTTCCATCCTTCCAAGGTTGGTAAAATGAAAACTCAGATTGTTGGCGCCAATATGATGACTCTATAAACTACTCAGAGAGTGCTGAAAAGCACTATGAAGTGGTGTATAAGTCTAGGTGATATTGTTATTATTATTAAAATCCACTCTTTCATTATGTGTATTTTTATATATTTCATCTATGTGCATATAATAACTTCTCTGCAGTTACAATATATAAACCCAATTGTTCCTGAATATTTTTCTAGTAAAAAAAAAGTTTTAATTTCCAATTCGTACAACTTTCAACTGTCTAGGCTTTATTGTTGGCAAACAGACAAGTGGCAAACTTTCATGATTTCATATTAGGCAATATCCCTGCCAGTCCCACCCCTTGAAATAATAATAATTGTTGCAGAGAATTCCAACCATTTCTAGAATTATTATGTGCACCATTTCAAATATATTTTACTAATGATACCAACTTCATTTAAAAGAAATAATATGAAAGTAATAGTTGTTGTGGTTGGATCTTCAACAATTTTCAGCAGTATAAAATATTATTTGTTGAACATGAATACCCTTATATTTCTTAAGCATTTCAAATTATTAAAGTTAATTTTAATTGACTTATCTTTTTATTTGTGGCAAGTAGCCTGCATGTATTTATGGATAGGTAAGTATACAATGTTTTTATTTTTTGCTTTGTGATTTTTTAAATTAAAAAATACAGTTGATTATATCCATCTCTCTCTTTTTAGGATACATATTAATGTAAGTCCTGATCCATTCAGTTTTTTTGCCCCATATGTGAAGTAGAGAAAACAAGAGAGTATCAAAATATAATTCAGGCAACAATATTTCTGTTCAATAAGCAACCATCGGTAGAAAAATCATTATTTTTTTCTGAATGCTTGTCCAAACCATGTTGTATCATGACATAGAATAACAACCCCTGATCCGTGGACCAGCAGTGGTCCATGGCATGCCAGAAACTGGTCCATGCCAACAAGCAAAGCCTCATCTGCAGGATGCAGGCAATACACAAAGCCCTCTGGTCCATGGAAAAATCCTTTCTCTATGGAACTGGTCCCTGGTGCCCAAAGGTTGGGGTCTCTGGAATAACAGACAGAGAACTTATAGAATAACTTTCTCTACTATTGACATTTTTCTCCTGCCACCACTTGAAAATAGAAGCAGGTGTGAAATCAAGGCAACAAGGGGTAAATACTTTCAAACTGAAATAATAAATCATCTTACTCTGTCTTTCTGTATATGTACGTATGCATATTCATTCATTCATTCATTCATTTACTCATTCATATATATTCTTTGGAAAACAGAAGCAAAGGGATTATGCTTATGAAGAGAATTAGAATGATACTGAAAAATATTCCGTAGATGGGAAGTTATGAATTCAGATGAATTTTGCAAGAATATGATTAGGTATTATAAGATAACTTCAGTGGATATGTGAAAATAATTTATTCAGTGAATTTCAATCCTAGGGATATATAGCTTGAAAATGATTCTAATAATATTACCTAATGTAAATCGGTTTTTCATGCAATCCATTTTTAACACTTGCTATGTAAATAAACACCTAAAAATGTTACTGGCTGCTGTGTCATACTGAGATCACAATATATCATCAAAATGCTAGTTTGGCTTGCATACAACATTTGCATTAATGTGTAGGCCTCATTTATTCAAATTAATACTTTGGATAATAAAAGTTATGTAATAATATCACAATATTGAAATATGGAGCTTGGTAGAGATGACATACAATTTCATAAAAATGTGTTTCTGCCTGCTTTTTAAAAGAAACTTTCCATTATTATGAAGACTTTGACACAGATATATGTTAGATAGATAGATAGATAGATAGATAGATGGATGGATGGATGGATGGATGGATGGATGGATGGATGGATAGAGATAGAGATAGATAGTTTATTATTTATGTATATCATGTTTTCTTAATTAACCTATTATTTTTTTACAATCTACACAAAGATTTTCAACTTTACTTAGAATTACAACCATTGATAAATTATCATAAAATTAAAGCAATACATAAAAATAATGTTATATAGTAATTTTTATGTTAATTTTGCCAGAACTGTTGCATCAGTATACACTGAGTAGGCACTGAAGGGCATCCAAGTAATTTAAGGTTTATAAATGTAAACACTTATAAAAATGCATTGACTAGCAAAATGAACATAGACTGAAAAGCATTCACCACAAGTTTATTTTCAAGCAAAAATGAAATTCATTTTAAATAAATATGCTATTAAAAGTACAAATATTTCATCCATTTTATATGCTTATTCATTTGAAATATTTTGCTTTTTATGATAAAGATAAACCATCTCAAGAGTTAATGTCCAACACAAGAAAGATTACTAAAGAGTATGTATAATGACAACATAATAGCAATAGCAAAGCACTTAGGCTTCTGTACCACTTGACAGTGCTTCTCTGAGTGGTTTACAGATGTTAGCATATTGCTGCAAACATCTGTGTCCTCATTTAAAAATCTCAAAAGGAAGGAAGGCTGAATCAATCTTGAGCTGGTCAGGATCAAACTCCTAGCAGTGTGCAGAACCCGCAATACTGCATTCTAATCACTGCACCACCACAACTCCTAAACACTTAATAAAATTATAAGTAATGCAGATTTAAAGCAATGTACACTTCGGCAAACATAGTAAAACTATAGAAACTGCTTTTCTGTTAAAAAACATGTCTAAAACAGTACACTAGATATGCACAGAAGTTAGACATAGAAGTTTTCTGAAGTAGTGAATTCCATACTATGACCATACCATGACAGTGAAACATAAAATGGTAATTCAGTATCTCTTCTGAGTTACTTGATTTGCAGGGATACAAGTAGCTTTGTGTAGAGATGTAAGGATAATAATAATATTAATAATATTAATATTAATAATAATAACAATAACAATAATAATATAAACTACTGTGGGACTTCCAAATACAGACTGATAAAGTTTTGGAACACAACACCCGGGATATCACGATTGTGGAGAAGAAAAAAGTGTGGATCATCAACATTGCCATACCTGGTGACAGCAGAATCGACGAGAAACAACTTGAAAAAAATCACCAGATATCAGGACTTGAGAATCAAACTGCAGAGACACTGCCATAAACCAGTGCAGGTGGTTCCAGTGGTATTCATCACACTGGGTGCTGTGCCTAAAAACCTAGGCAAGCACTTGAAAACACTTGGCGCTGACAAAATCACCATTGGTCAGCTGCAGAAGGCCATCTTACTGGGATCTGCTCGCACAATCCGCCAATACATCATGCAGTCCTAAATGCTTGGGAAGTGTTTGACTAGTGATTTGTGATACGAAACCCAGCCTAGTCATCTCGTTTGCTGTGTACACTGTTGTTTTTTGTGTAAATAACAATAATATTCAAAGCCAACCCTTTGAAATGGACCAAGAAATCAAATATGAGTCAAGAGATAGGATGAAAAAGTTGAAATATTGTTTAATGTAGCGTCTTGAGAGTATGAAATGCAAAGAAAATTGGGAACAGCTACTTAACTTAAGTAAATTAATTTGTATTAAAAATAAAGGTCAAATGAGCTTTCTACTTAACCAGGATGTATTGTAGTATAAATGTACTACATATCAGCTGCTGATGCCTGCATTAGTTATGATGTAACCATGAATCAGCCTTTAGCTTGCCTGATTGGTTATATGTGTTCTTCATTACGCAAATCTGTATTTTACCATTCTGTGACATTGAAAGCAATTGAATGGCATTTCTCCTATATTATATATAATGGATAAATATTACCAATAGTATCACACACACACACACACATCACACATCATCTTCTGCCATTTTATATTTCACTTTTGCAGCCGTGCTTGGTTTTAAAGCAATCAAAGATGTACTTGAACAATGGCAAGTTCTCCCAACAGAGTAGCAGAAAATTTCAATTTCAATATAAATTCTCACTTTACAAGATGTGCTCATCAATAGTCAACTATTTTTTTTTTTTGGAATACTGATTAATCCTCCTAGAGATCAAAACGATTGGCAACTTGGAATAGTTTATCTCCCAATGGAACAGAATAGCTTGATAAAGGGATTGGGGCGAGAAAAAAGAGATGACTTAGCTGTCCTGGGGGGTCAGAGCACTAAGATTAGAAAGGAGAGATACAATGAATAGAAATTCACATATGTCTGCTGAAGAAGAAATGAATGACATTTTTTCTATATCTTACCTTAGACTTTTACTAGTATAAATCAAAAGAATATCTACCAAAATCTAAAATTATCTTCATATGGATACTTAAGCCTTATTCAGGCATTTATATCTGCTGCAGGATTAAAATTGGTTCAGGAAAAGTAGAAATGAAGAATCTATCTTTTCCTTTTTAACTTCAGAGCCATTTTCCTCTATCCTTTAAGGTCCTGTTTCCTGCAGATTTGTTTTGTACATGGTTTAGGTACCTAAAGATGAACAAAATAGTTTTCAGCAAGTTATCTAATAGGATTTAGGGATTTGCTTCATTTTGTTTTTGGAAGTCCATCTTATATTGATCATATTCATGTTTACTGTATACAATTGTTAAAAGTCAGTCAATCATTTTATTTTGGTCATTTACTAGAAAATTATATGGTTATAATTATAATTGTAAGCAGGAGTAGGATTCTCCTGGTTAGGACAGGTTTTAGCGAATCCCTAGCTGCAATGATCAGCTGGCTCTGAACCAGTTCGATCCGACAATCATGTGGGCCTGCCTGCCCACCCCTGCACTGTACTCACCTATATCTGCTCAGCTGATTCACACGGGAGAGCGAATTGCCATACCTCAGATGTGTTACTTCCCTGAAGTAACATTAAAGGTAAGTAATTGTGAAAGGTGCGCGCATGCGAAGTGCATGATTAGCGAACCGGTTGTTACACCAGGGGAATCCCTCCCTGATTTCCTGGTTATTTTGTATTATTTTCTTAAAAACAAATGAAACAAAAATAAGTAGGAAATCATATCTTTGGGAGAAAATCAACCATCTTGGTATGTGTTTATGTATATATACACACATGCAAACACACATGTACACACATACAACATGACGATAAAACGTACTCCCCCAGATGTGATCTGCATTCACTACCAATATATCCCAGCCCAGCCCATATACTTGTGAATTGTTTATAGTACCCTTGTAATAAAACATTCATAGTAATCTGAATTGATTCTGTATGTCAACAAAAATCAAACATGAACCTGTGGTCCAATAAACCAAATTGTTTCCATTCACTGATCAGATCTCAAAAATTGTATAGTTAGAATGCTGATCTACTGGAAAGGGACAAATAATAAGACAACCCAGATGGATTTAACGATAGCATTCCAATGTAATTATATAGGTTTTTTTTGGCTCATCACTGAAAGGTAGTCAGTCAAGGATATATAAGCTGTGGGTTGTCTTTGCTGGGAGCAAACTTCATATATTTATGTTGTATATTCAATGGTTATTTGGTTGCTTTAGGTGAGCCAGATTTTAGCTACAACACAACACACAAAAACAGAAACATGCACAAAAACCAAATGTATATACACATAGACACCCAGAGTTCCTCCATTCATGGCTTTTGTTTTTTGTAACACTAAAAAAATTCAGATAGGGATTTTTTTTTCCTTAGGCAAGATTTTCACATTTATATTTCAGTAAAATGGATGAACTAAATTCTCTCCTTTAGTCTGATTGCTGCTGGTTTGACTTATATTTAAGAGAAAGAACCCCAGGGTTCCAACAAGAAACACTCAATTGCCTGAATTTTAGTATTTCTAGCCCCATTTCAGCCTCGCCTAATTTGGTTTCAGATTGTGCTTCCCTCAGTTTAACTAATTAATTGCTAAACAATTTATAGACTATGTTCACCTTTGAATGTCACAGCTTTTGCAACTTCATGTTATACAGTTTGTCAAAAAAGATGTCTGTTAGCTACTGGTGCTTTTTGTAAATCTACTGATTTCTATTTTGACTCTGTTATACAGTGGTTTGGTCATTTCCTTGGTATTCATTTGTACTTGGATTTAAAATTTCACTTCAGCTTTAATATATCCCAAGTTATTTTGTTCTGCCTTGTCTAATGTAATTTTGGGGCATTGGTATTATGTCACTGTCACTTCATCTCCAGTGCAAAAGTTGTTCTCAGTAAACAGCTTGACAATCGGCTTATTGCATGTCACTTCTGACTTTAACTTCATAAAAGGCAAAGATATAAAAACGTTTCTCAGGTTGTTTTATTACTTATTCAAAAATGTGTCAAAATTATAATTTTCTTCATACTTTTTCTTGATTTACAGTTTATAAAAACACAATTTCCTAAGTGAGAATATAGAAGTATTCAGTTTGGCCATTAAGCTATACCTGTGTTGTGGCCAGTCAGCTGCCAGCAGAGCTAGCAGCAGAGTCAGATGAAGAGGAAGAGCAAGGGGAGTCTGGGTCAGCTTTGGAGCATTTGGAAGGTTCTGATGAGGAAGCCGAATTAGAGGCAGAGGCAGAGCCGGGGTCTTCTGTTCTCCCCCAGTTGGGGAGGCAGCTGTCTTTGAGGCCTGAACTGAGTGAGGGGGAGGAACAGAGGGGGCCCATCCCCATCTGGATATATGCAAAGAGAGGAGAGGAGAACTGAGCAACGAAAGGCAATAAGCCAGCTCTCAGGGAAAAGAAATCATAGATACTAGCCAGCCCTCCCCTGACTGGGAAATAAATAGGGATTTGATAGTGGCCTGTTGTTTCAGACAACTTTTCTTTTTCCAGTGTACATCAATCAAGTCAGATTCCTTTGCTAGAACTATGTTTGCTGGGACTAATTGCTAATTAAGTGTTCTTCCTAGGAAATAATAGGTAGTGAATTTGCCTCAGCTGGTATGAACTGGATGTCAGCCTCGGATCCAACTTGATACAGATTCCAGGCTGCCTCAGTGGGGGATGGGCAGACTGTGGGAAAGGGAGAGTAGTGAAGGGAGTATAGTCACAACAACATTCTTTCGCCAGAGGACAAGCTGCTGGAACCTGGAAGGGACTGACTGGAATTTGGCAGCAGCTGAGATAGGAGGTTGATTGGCCAATGTGACCTGGGAGTTACTAAATAGGGCAGGGTGTGAGTTTTAGTGTGAAGGGGGGAAAACATGGAAATTCAGTTTTCCCCAGATGTGCCAAAATGACTTCTCTAATAAATTCGTCCTTTGATGGACTTTGTCTCGGAGTTCTGAATTGCCTGGAGAGTTTACTTGAAATGCTGACACAGGAACTGTTTCTGCCTGGCTTAATCATTGAGGGACTTTTTATCTTGAGTTCTCATGTAAACAGAAACTGTGTCCTGTTGCAGAAGGGGAAAAGATTCTCATTTGTGACTATTTTTGTTTTTGTCTATCCAACGTGAATAAAGACTAAAAGGGGGTTATTTTACTCATGAGTAAGTGGTTTCTCATTGCTTGCGAAGACTGTGTCAGAAGAACCTGTATCAATTACTTATGGCATTACAAGACTTATCCCATGCAGTAGAATTTGCTGTTACTTTATAAAAAAAATAAAATATATAAAATACATTGTGTACTTTTAGAAAGTAAGCAAATGTTCATGTAAGGCTGTTCTTGCTCAGTACATAATACATAATCTCTAAACAATTTACAAACAAAAATAGGACAAACAGATATAGAAGAATATTCTCCAAATATATTGCATATCAAATTAATATGTTTGAAGTAACCAAGAATACTTATACTCTAGGATATAAACAACTGAATCATCACTTGAACACCATTAGCACTGACAATTTCACCAGCAGTAAATTGCAAAAAGTAGCTTTACTCTGAACAGCTTACATCCTGTGATGGTACCTTTAACACAGTAAAATGTCAGCTTCTGCCTATGCCATCTTCTAAATGAATTTTAGTTGGATTGCTCCAAGATGTTGCAGACCACATGGTTAGTAGAAGTTACAGTTCAACATTTCTAAAAGGTACTGAATTAGAGAAGACAGATCTATAGAAATAATTGCCTTGTTTATTTTAATAATAGTTATTAAGCAGATGTCTTCCCATATTAGCCATGCTTATCTCACAATGCTAGAAATTAATGAAGTTAAAATCTTATACACAATATGTATATGCTTACAGCATTGTGTTCATTCTTAGGAAAAGCATGGATTGGATGTATTTCTTTAGTACCCATTGGCTAATAATTTACTTACTCTTGATATAAGGCCTAGACATGATAATGTTAGTGCTTTTCTTATGTTAGCAGTCACAATTCTAACCATATTCCCAACATAAATTTGTTCCAGAAGTATTCTTTACTATTAAAGATGGTAGTGGAAATGTTTGCTATGAGATAACTTGAGAATCTAAATATTTCTAAAGCAATGATAGCAAAAGAAATGATCTTACTGGTGCTGGCTGAGCTGTAAAAATAATAATTGTTGCTGCTGCATTAATATTGGTGTGAAAAAGTAGTGATGTGCACTCAACTTTATAATGATGCGTCCAAGTGGCTCTTACGACTTCTTTTTATGGAGGATGCTGGTCAATACTTTAAAGTTTCTTTGAACTTATGAATTCTGATCAAACTATAGAATAGAAAAGATAAAATTCCTCAGTTAATTACATGCCTGAAGGCACACTAACAATGCAGGCTTCAGTGCTGTGCTAGAAATTCATTTTGCATTTCTAGAGAATGAAAAGGTTTGAATGTGAGAAAATGGGGAAGAATAATATTTGTTTCAACTTCTTGTTGAGATAATAACATAATGATTAATCCAACACAAAAGACACAGTGAGGAATTTCCACTAGTTGTGCTATGAAGTAAGCATGAAGGCTAACTCTTCATCTCTGTCATCAACAAGCACAAGTTCCTCAAGACTTCTCATGTGCTTAATTGAAAATTCATGCATACATACCTACTATGTTATCTCTTTTCAGGAAAATAACTATGCAAAGAATGTGTAATGAATGAGAAACTCTAAACAGAAAAAATTAAAGGCAGATATTTGCGAAAAACAAAACTCCAACATTATTGACTTGTTCCTACTTTTCAATCTTTGCATGCTATGCTTGTTGTTAGCATATCTGATCAATCATTTTCACATTGGTGTTTTTATCTTTAGGATTTTATCAATTCTATCCAACCCTGACATTCTGGGTTTTCTTTTTTTCCAGTTCATTCACCCTTTAGCTATTTATTCTGCAACATGATATGCACTGATTTTCTTATGACCAAAATATCCCAAATACTTTTTAAATGTCTGATAGGGCTTCACCATTTAACACTCTAGTTCAAGAGTTTTTAAATAACTTTCTATAATGTGATTTACATCATGGCAGAAATGCAAACTGAGGATATAATGTAGTACTAGTAGAAAAGACTGTTACAGAAATATGGACTTGTGTTATTACATTATTTCTTGAAGGAAGCCTGGTTTACTGGACTCTTTATTCTAGTAAATAAAAATTAAAACATAACAAACTTTAGGTCAATTTAGATAGTCACCTGGCATGTGAAACAGTGAATGATTGGATGCCCCTTGGATTGGAAATATTCAGTAAGGAGGAGTGTAATCCCTGGAATCAAAATTTTGTCAGCATCTTTTAATACCATTAACCTAGTATTCTTCTAGAACACCTCTAAAGGAATGGGGCATTGTTTGCAATGGTTGATCCCCTCCTTTTAGAAGAATCAAGTCTAGTCAATGGAGATAAGTAAGAACAGATCTGTTTGTGAAGTGCCTTATGGGTCCCTTCTCTCTTAGTATCTTTTTAACAGCTAAGTGAAGAGCTATATGCTGAGACAGCTGTATGCTGAGACAGGTCTTCCATTAGTATTTTCAATAAGTAGATGACACCTAACTATACATCTGAACCCTGAGCTGGACTAGCGATGCAATGAAATACTAATGCAGTGCTTAGAATCTAGGTGGGAAAAAAGAGACTTTGATTTAATTTCTAAAATCTTCAGTAACGTTCAGGTTGTATGCCTAACTCTCCCATAGAAATTCTATTTTTGACTTGGAATAGGGCTTTAATTCCTTGGTCAGAGGTGGTTTGCAATTTGGGAGTCATTCTAGACTCACAGCTCCTGCTATAAGGACGTGGGACTAGGGTGGATTTTGTACGCCAATTACAAACTTTCTTGGAACCTACTCATTCTATCCTATTCCATATGGGTTTATCCTTGAAGAAAATCAGTGGAAAATACTTCAGGCAGTGATAGCATATCTTAATATACTCAGATTACCCTACTGCTTTGTGAACTATATTCACTACAAGTTGACTTCCAGATACAATTCAAGGGATTTATTATCATCTTTAAGGTCTTACACGGCTCTGGACCTGGTTAGTTGAAAGACTACCTTCTCCCATATTCATATTGATTTGATTCAACCAAATCAAGTAAGTTCACTGCCTTCATGTCCTAGCAATCCAGGATTGTAACTTGAATACAGGTGGCTGAAAAAAGTAGGCTTTTTCAGTCCCCAGTTTTGGAAGTCTTCCCTAGTAGAAATTAATACTGCTCATCATTTCTAGATTTTAGGAAACCCTGAACTACCTGCTACATCTTGCACAGAAGGAAATTGTTCGTAAATTGGAAAATAAAGTTGCAGATATGTTGGCATATGTGTTTTTGGGTGCTTATTTTTTTAAAGTATTTATATCTGGATTGAGGATTTGAGTAGGATTTTATTTGTTCACATTTTTAGTTATCTAGACTCTGGGAATGAATGGCATGCAATCATTTTGATTTTTAAATATATTTTCATTAAAAGTTTTAAAAGCAATGATAAAAACTAATACAAACTAAATTAGAACTGAGAAAAGATAAATAACAGAAAAAATTATATATGCAATGAAAAAAGAAAATAGGAAAGAAAAAACAAAGAGATACAAAAATAAAGAAGTAGCAGTTCTTCACACCAGTTTTTTAAGTACAATTATATTTTAACCGTTCTCTACAAATTTACATGACTGTTTTCTTTCTATTTTCTACCCTGTCTAATCATCAAAACCATACATCTCATGGTTTTTTTATTTTAACAAAAAAAGTCCATAACGGTCACCAATAAATATAGATATTTTGTATTTTTTAAAAAATAAAGAAATCAGTTTATTAATTGCAGTAAGTTCTGTCAATTTCATAAATGACCTCTGTGGTAGATAGTGTAAATGTTTCCACCTTTGTGCATATAGTAATCTTGCTGCAGTAATCAGATATTAAAACAATGTTCCATTGCTTTTTTCTTTTTGTCCAGCTAACCTAAGATGAAAAGTTTTTGCTTCAAGCTAAATAGTAATTTTAAAAATCTCTTGTATAATTTACCTCACATTTCTAAGTATACATTTGAAATTCCTTTATTCAGTCTTTCCCATGTTGTTCTAAAATTGTTATAAATCTTAAACAACATGCTTTTTGCCCAGTTTCTGTAATGTCACATTATTCAATTTTTTTCTCAATCAATTTATACTTTCTGTCTTACTTTCTAAAATTTTTACTCTGTCAGTCATTTGCTTTAGATAGCATAACAATAGCACTTATATTTGTACACTGTTCCAAAATGTTTTACAGCCCTCTCAAAGTGGTTTACAGAGCCAGCATATTGCCCTCAACAATCTGGGACCTCATTTTACCAGCCTTGGAAGATGAAAGGCTTGAGTCACTCTTCAGCTGGTCAGGATTGAACTCCTGGCTGTTGGCCAGTTTGCCTACAATACTGCGTTCTAACCACTGTGCCACCAGGACTTTTTTTATCTTTATAATTTGTCTTTAGATCTGTTTATTTAGATCTCCAGACAACTGTTGTACAGGTTTTTAAATTTTAATTATCTTTTTTTATTCCTGCAAATTCTTCTTCCATTTCCTTTCTCAACATATCTAAATTACTGACAACGATTGCAGTCGTTTTCTTGCCAAATTCCTCAAACCTTTTCTGCAATAAATATAGCAAAAATGTCCTTATTTGTAACTTTTTCTAGTGAACGTCTTCCTTTTTCAATGTTGCAGGGTTTCTTATGGTTGCCAGAAAGTGAAAGTATGTCAATTACTAGAGTGAAAGGAAAAGTCAGGCTTCTCTTTTTTTCTGTTTTGCTTTTCTATGTCTTTAACACTTTGGGCCCAATTAATTCTTTGTAGTCACTGTCTCACAGCCTAGCTCATATTGCCCTTCTATTTTTATTTTGAAAAATCTATCTATTATCTACTTTCTTTAAGAATAAGCAATACAGCATTCCTACAAAACTTTGATCTTTTTGTCTAATTAATCAATAGTTTGCCACAATTACCATCCCTTTTACCAATTGAAAACTTCTTGAATCACAGTCTTGTCTTTGTTTTTAAATTAAAATTATTAAAGATAGCATTGCTTTCCTTTACTAAATTCCAAAAAGAAGGCAACTCAGTAAGAGACTGATATTTTTTTTACTGATATTTAGAATGTTTTTCTTAGTTTGTAAATTAAATTCACCCAAACGTTTTGCTGGTCATACGTTCAAAAAAGCTTTACATGTATCAACTTCCAAGCTGCCCTTCTCATCCTTGACCACAAAAAACTTAATTCCTGTGTTATGTTCACAAGAAAATGCTATCTCAAACATAAATGAATGATCCCCTGATGTCTTCCTCTTCCAGACTGATTTTCCCTGTAATGTTTTTCCCCACTTTCAGAGTTGTTCACAGGGACATCTAATCTGCCAGAGGTCCTCACACAGAAGAGACGGAGGGAGGGAAAGAGGGATGGAGAAGGAAGGAAAGAAGAAAGGAAGGAATTCGCTTAGTTGTTTCTTTTTGTATAAATTACTGTTCAACTTGAAAAAATATCAACAATTGTAATGTATTAAAAACTATTGTACTTCTTTTGACCTTTGGAAAGGCCCGAAAACCTTTTGATGTATGTAAATTTGATTCATACAGAAGACAAGCCATTCCACACACCTGATAAAAGATCTAATGCAGCCTGTACAGCCTGAAGAGGATAGGGTTCATAAAAACATGTGACTGTTAGTAGCATTTGTTAGTTGAAATAGTATCTACCAAAATATATCTTATAAATTGCTACCAAAGACTAACAAAGTTTTCCTTTTGCAGTGATTGAAAAAGCTTTTCCGTATTCAGTACTGCAATTTGCAGAGCAAGAGACATTTCCTGAAGATGAGTCAGCACAAGTCTGAATGCTTGGAAGAATAAACTTCTGGTCCTGGTGACCAATTAAGATTGGATCCTGCAATGTTATCCTGGGACATGTATCTTGGGACATTGCCTTCATTTGCACTCTTCTGTATTTTAAATGCAATAATTTATAAGGGGTCCAAACTGTTCATTTGAAGAGAACAGATAGGAAGAAAACCTCTGTGAAAAGTATCTTGTGGTTCAGAATATATGGGAGAAGACAATCCTTTAGGTAAAGTAGTGCTAGATTGTACAATTCTTTAAAAAAAAACTTTAATGATACCCAAAATGAACTACAGCTGGCACCCATGGTAAAGTATTTGCATAATGTAGTCCAAATGCCTACTGTTGAAAGAGCTTCAATGTAATGCTGCATATAGTAGATGTCAACTGTCTGTTATGTGATATAGGCAGTTTCAAATATATGCACATTTGATACATTATTTTGAGTGAACATATGCAAGGATTTTTTTATGTCTGCTTCTAATGCCAAGAAATACTATTGGTAATGCCATAATATTCATATAAATATTTTTTAAATGCTGCCACATTTTGTCATTAATGTTGAATCACTGAGCTAAAATTCACTCTGTGACATTACAGAATGGTTTGTGCATGGCATTATGAAGTTAACTTTGAAAAATATTATATACCTGTGTGAACTGCTGTGTTAATATATTTTTGCCAATTTACATACCGTTAATGTTTTTAGCTTTGGAATACAAAGTCTTCTTTATTATAAATGACAGCAATATTTTGCTGACTAGAGAACTAAAAAAGATTATGATTGAACACTGCAATTGTCATTTCTTGCTTGTTCTAGTCTTCTTTATGTTAAACTTACATGTATATATAGCTTTGAAATTAACAAAAAAAGAATTATAACATTTTTTAAACTTTGTTGAGAACTGAGCTGAGATAAAATGGTTTTTTTCCCAGAATCTTTTGGCAAACAAAAATAAAACAAACAAAACATGGCATGAAAGAAAAACAAAAACAAAACCCAACAAAAGTCAATCATTTTTATAACCTTACTCCCATCTAAAATTAGAGATAGTTTCAAAAAGTATTGAAAAGTACTAGACTATACTGGTCAATTTCTCAATGAAATTATCATATGGTTTTAGCCTGTTCTAGTTTAGATTATAGCTGAGCTTTAGTCTCTTATGACTAAATGCTGTTGATTAAAAATATCTTTGCGTATTGAATAACAGTTTTTGTTTAAAGAAAAAAATAAAAATTTACCATGATTGCATTGAATCATGAAAGGATAAACAAATGATTCTATTCATTACAGTTGCAACTCGCCATTCTTGTATGGAGGTAGTTAGTGAAAAGGATTGTCTGGTGTGAAAAACCTTTGTAGTTCAAATTGGCCATGTGTTTGCTACTATACTGAATGTAAAAAAAGAATTGGAAGTCTTCCTCCCTCCCCCAGAAGGGCATAAATCTGTAGTAGAGTATTTGGGGTTTTTTTGTATTTAATGAGATTTCTATGCCGCCCTACGTCTCGGAAGATTCAGGGCAGCTTACAATAATAAAAGAATATAATACAGATACTAAAAAGCCATTATATTCAAAATCCCACTAAACCAATAAAACTAATAAAAACAATTTCTAAAATCCCATCTCCTCCATCAGTCCAGGCTGGCAAGTTGGAAAAGCCATGTTTTTAGGCCACGATGGAAGGACCGGAGGTCAGGGCCACCCGGAGCTCCAGGGCAGCTGATTCCATAGGGCAGGAGCTCCCACAGAGAAGGCCTACCCCTGGGGGTCACCAGCCGACATTGCCTGGCCGACAGAACCCCAAGGAGGCCCTGCCTGTGGGAGCACATGGGATGTTGGGAAGCCATTACTGGCAGCAGGGTTTTCCGCAAATACCCCGGTCCTATGCCATGTATGGTTGTATAGGTCAACACCAGCAACTTGAATTTCACCCAGAGGGCAACTGGTAACCAGTGCAGCTCATGCAGGAGGGGTTAACATGGCTGTATCAGGACACTCCCATCACAACCCGCGCCGCTGCATTCTGGACAAGTTGAAGCCTCCGGGTGGTCCTCAAGGGCAGCCCCATGTAAAGAGCATTGCAGTAGTCCAGATGGGAGGTAACGAGTGCATGAATGACCATGCGTAGGATATCTCAATCCAGATAGGGGTGCAACTGGCGCACCAGGCGAACCTGGGCAAATGCCCCCCTGGCCATGGCTCCCACCTGCTCCTCCAAACTGAGCCGTGCATCCAGGAGGACACCCAAGTTGCGAGCCCTATCTATAGGGTGGGCAACACCTCTCCCCCCATAGCTAAAGGTGGAATATCCTGGATAACTCGAGATGCCGGTACATACAGCCACTCGGTCTTAGCGGGTTGAGCCAGAGCCTGTTCCTCCCCATCCAGATCAGTACCGCCTCCAGGCACCTGGACATCACATTGAGGGTGTCACTGGGATGGTTAGGGGTGGAGATGAAAAGCTGGGTATCATCAGCATACTGATGATACCTCACCCCAAAGCCACGAATGACCTCACTCCACAAAGGAGGGGCCTCGGGTCTGATCTCTGCCCCCCCACCAACACCACCTGTGTATGACCCAAGAGGTAGGAGGAGAACCGCTGTAAAACAGTGCCCCCCCACCCCCAATCCCTCAAGGTATCGCAGTAGGATATCATGGTCGATGGTATCAAAAGCCAGTGAGAGATCTAACAGGACCAGGACAGAGGAATGACCCCTGTCCCATGCCCTCCAGAGATCATCTACCAGTGCGGCCAACACCATCTCCATGCTGTACCCGGGCCTGAAGCCCAATTGGTATGGATCCAGATAATCGGTTTCCTCCAGGAACACCAGAAGCTGTCGGGCCACCATGGTCTCCACAACCTTCGCAACGAAGCGAAGGTTGGAGACAGAATGGAAGTTGTTTAAATTAAGGCAGGCTTCTTGAGGAGGGGCCTCACCACTGCCTCCTTCAAAGAGAGGGGAAAGGATCCCTCACTCAAGGAACCATTAATTACTGCCTGGAGCCAGCCTCGTGTAACCTCCTGGGTGGCATAAACCAGCCAGGAGGAACACGGGTGGAATAAACACGTGGCAGCGCTCAGCCTTCTGATGATCCTGTCCACCTCATTTGGAGTCACAGGATCAAACTCCTCCCTGATGGAATCCCTAAGACCCATCATATTGCTCCTGTCAGACTCTGACCAGTTGGAGTCCAAGCCGGACTGGATCTGAGCGATCTTGTCCACCAGATACTGACTAAACTCCTCAACACATCCCTGCAGAGGGTCCTCCCCCCCCTGATTAAGGAGGGAATGGGTGACCCTGAACAGCACCCTGCGATTATCTGTGGACGCAATGAGAGCAGAGAAGTATGCACACTTCGTTGCTCTCATTGCAGCAAGATAAGACCTAATGTAGGCTCTTAATTGCGATTGGTCAGATTCAGATCTGCTGGATCTCCAATAGATCTCTAGGCCTCTCCTCCAATGCTTCATTTCCCGGAGCTCCGCAGAAAACCAGGGAGCCGACCGGGATCTGCACCGGGTCAGAGGCTGCAAAGGAACAACTTGGTCAAGTGCCCTGGAGGCAGCCATCTGCCAGGAGTCCACGAGGGTCTCAATCGAGCTGTGGGCAAAGGAGGCCGGAATCAACCCAAGCACCATCTGGAACCCCTCTGGGTCCATTAGGCACCTGGGGCGGAACCATCTCATCAGTTCCACCTCCCAGTGACAAGGGGCAGCATTTTGGAAGCTCAGCCATAGGAGGGAATGATTGGTCCATGGCAGGGGATAGATGGTTGGAGATCCCCCACCCAGATCATTACACCACTGTCCCAAGATAAAAACAAGGTTGAGTATGTGTCCTCCCTCATGGGTCAGACCCTGTATTATTTGAGTCAGGTCCATGGCCACCATGGAAGCCATGAACTCCTGATCCATCCTTGATGACCACCCAGAGAAGGCAAGTTGAAGACCCCCAACACCAGGAGCTTGGGGAACTCAACCGCCACCCCTGATAGGACATTGAGCAGATCCAGCAGGGCTGTTGCCATGCAGCTGGGAGAAAGGTATGCAAGCAACAAGCCCAACTGACCCCAAGGGCCCCACCTCAAGAGGAGAGACTCACATCCACCAATACGTTGGGGGTGTGGGTTGAGGCTTTGGCAAAGACCCCCCCCCCCATGAAGGGATGGCGCAGTGGCTCTAGACCCGTGGCTCTGGCCAGTATGCGAATGCTGTACTTTCTTTGGACTTCTACGGACTTTGCTACCCCATGTGGTCTATGGGGTTTACTTTTGTCCACTGTCCTTCTGCCTGTCAATGTCATCTCGGACCTGTTTGTCATCATTGAGGGTGCTTGGTTCATCCTCACCACCTACCCGGACTTGGACCCTACCTCTTCTCTCTGGGACTTGGCTGCCTCCCATTGCAGTGAGAGGGCAATGGAAGGATTTAACCCCCCTGCAGTGAGAGTGCAGGGGTGTGTGCAGGACTTTTGCCCCAAGTCACTGTGGTGGCAGAGCAGTGACTGGTCTATTATGACCTGGACCGTCGGCAGTTGTGAGAGAGCTGCTGATTGTGGACTATTTCCTGATTACTATCACAGCCTGTTCCTTGTATTGTATTTCCATCTTGCAATTGTTCCATCTTTTAACTGCCTCCTGTATCGACCTGCCCTGAGATGTATTTACCATGCCTGCCTACTCCCCACTGGAATTACGGGCCCTCCAGGCGGTTCCCCTGTCTGTGAAGTGGCACCCTACACTGTCAAGAGCTTACCTTAATGATGGATCTTGGGATCCTGAGAGGTGGCATGCCACGACTAAGGGGCTAAATTTTAAATAGGAAGGGAAACTTTTAAAATTTTTAATTGCTCGCTTTTAGGGTTAGGGGATAAATGGGTCTTTGTGCAACCCGGTTCATGGCAGGGGTGGGGGGGGTTGGGGGCCAGCGCGTCTCGGGGGTCTGAGGTGGGGACCGCGATCCCCAGGGTGGTTGGAGTTGGCAGGAGACAGCGAGGCATAGGGCCATATCATGTGTTGGGAGCACACACCCGCCATCTTTGTGCAGTTGCTTGCTCCGACCCTATGACCTCCTCCCAAGCGGGCATGGGAATTGGGACCCCTGGGCTTAGGCTGGTGTATTTTAATGCCAGGTCCATGGCTAACAAGTCCACCCTCCTCTGTGAGGTCATTGAGGAGGAGGCTGCGGACCTGGCTTGTATTACTGAGACCTGGTTGGGCCCAGAGGGCAGTGTCCCTCTGGTAGATCTGTGCCCTCTGGGTTTTCGGGTCGTGCACCAGCCACGGACCCAGGGCAGGGGTGGTGGGGTGGCCGTGGTTATTCGGGAGACCCTTCCCAGAGATAGGTGGGAGTGAGACCCTCCCCTTGAGGTGGGGGCCCAATGGTTGGGTGGGCTTGCTGCTCGCATACCTTTCACCCAGCTGTGTGACAGCAGCCCTGCCTGGGCTCCTTGATGTCCTCTCGGGGGTGGCAGTGGAGTTCTTGGGTCTTATAGTCCTGGGGGACTTCAATCTGCCCTCCCTGGGGGGTATGTCGGGTTTGGCCCAGGAATTCATGGCTTCTATGGAAGCCATGGGCCTGACCCAATTAATCTTGGGCCCGACTCATGAGGGGGGAAACACTCTTGACCTAGTTTTTGTCTCTGAGCAGTGGCGTAGTGACAGAGGGCAGGCCACTGTTGTGGCTTTGCCCGTTCCATGGTCTGATCACTATCTCCTATGGCTGGTCTTCCAACAGGCCACCCCCCACTGCTGGGATGAGGAACCGCCTAGATGGCTCCGCCCCAGGTGCCTTATGGACCCAGAGCGGTTCCAGGCGGAACTGGGGTCTCTTCCCTCTTCCCTTGCCCACAGCTCTGTCGAGGATCTGGCGTCTGCTTGGCAACAGGCCGTGTCGGATGCCCTCAACAGGGTTGTCCCCCTGCGACCCCTCACACGTCGTGGATCCCGGATGGCTCCTTGGTACTCAGAGGAGCTCCGGGAGATGAAACGCCATCGGAGGGGCTTAGAGAGCAGGTGGAGGTCTACCCGCTCCCAGGCCGATCGAGGCCAGCTAAAAGCCAATATTAGGACTTACCTGGTAGCTATGAGAGTGGCGAGAAGGTCTTATCTCTCCGCTCTCATAGCGTCCGCAGATAACCGCCCAGCCACCCTGTTTCGGGTTACCCGTTCTCTCCTTCGTTTAGGGGAGGGGGCAGACCCGTTGCGGGGAAGGGCTGAGGAGTTTGATCAATATCTGTCAGATAAGATCGCTCAAATTCGGAGTGGGTTGTCCTCTGATTTGCAGTGGTCTGAGGAACGGGATACAGGCAGTCTGGCCAGTGTGATCTGGGATGAGTTCGATCCTGTTTCCGAGTATGAAGTGGACAGGATCATGCGACGCCTGAGTTCCACCACATGTTTGTTGGACCCGTGCCCATCCTGGCTGGCTTATGCCGCCAGGGAGGTCACCTGTTAGTTGTCAACGCTTTTGTGTCAAGTGGTGAGACTCCAACCTTCTTTTAAAGGTTGTTGAGAATGTGGTGGCTCGGCAGTTTCCACTTTTCCTGGATGAAGCGAACTACCTGGATCCATATCAATTGGGCTTCCGACCTGGTTTCAGCACGGAGACGGCATTGGTCGCACTGATGGATGATCTCTGGAGGGCTCGGGACAGGGGCTTTTCCTCTGTCTTGGACCTATTGGACCTCTCAGCGGCTTTTGATACCATCGACCATGGTATCCTTCTGCGACGCCTCGGGGGGTTGGGTATGGAGGGTACTTCAGTGGTTCACCTCCTACTTCTCGGGGCGGTCACAGTCGGTATTGGCAGGGGGACAGAGGTTGTCCTCGAGGGTGCTCTCTTGTGGGGTCCCTCAGGGGTCGGTTCCCTCCTCCCTGCTATTTAACATCTATATGAAGCCGCTGGGTGAGATCATCCATGGTTTCGAGGTGAGTTTCCATCAGTACGCAGATGACACCCAGCTGTACATCTCCACCCCGAACCAGATCGGTGATGCCCTCTCCCTGATGACCCAGTGTTTGGATGCGGTGCGGATCTGGATGAACGGAAACATGCTTCGTCTCACCCTGGCCAAGACTGAGTGGCTGTGCATATCGGTGTCTTGGCCCAGTCAGGAATGTCCATCTTTGGCCATAGGGGGAGTGGTGTTACCCCCTGTGGATAGGGCATGGAATCTGGGGGTCCTCCTGGACGTACGGCTCCGGTTGGAGGAGCAGGTGGGGGCCGTCGCCAGGGGGGCCTTTGCCCAGCTCTGCCTAGTTTGCCAACTATGCCCTTTCCTGGACCGGGACGCCCTGCACACGGTTACTCACGCCCTTGTTACCTCTAGACTCGACTACTGCAATGCTCTCTATTTAGGACTGCCCTTGCATACCATCCGGAGATTGCAGCTGGTGCAGAATGCGGCAGCGCGGGTGGTGATGGGAGTTTCCTGATTCTCCCATGTTACCCCCCTCCTGCGCTGCCTGCATTGGTTGCCGGTTGCACTCCGGGTGAGATTCAAGGTTTTAGTTTTAACATACAAAGTCCTACATGACATGGGTCCTCAATATTTAAGGGAGCGACTCCTGCCGACATCGAATACTAACCGCCCTGTGCGAGCACATAGGCAAGGACTCCTTGGGGTCCCGTCGGCCCGCCAATGCCAGCTGGCGGTCCCCCGATGACAAGCCTATTCTATCGCGGCCCCTGACTTCTGGAACCAACTTCCCTTGGAGCTCCACCTGGCCCCTGACCTCCGCACCTTCCGTCATGATTTGAAGACCTGGTGGTTTGACCAATCCGGGTTGTGACCCTCTTGGGTGGGGTGGTTTTATTCTTTTATTCTCTTTTATTCTTTTATTCTATTTGTATTCTCTTGGGGCTTGTTTAGTTTAATTTTTTCTTAACTATTTATTGTTGTTGCTGTTTTTAGTTGTGAGCCGCCCCGAGTCTCCGGAGATGGGGCGGCATATAAGTCCCATTAATAAATAAATAAATAAATAAATAAATAAATAAATAAATAAATAAATAAATATGTGGGACAGTGGCCTCCCTTGGACAAAGTGCCTCCCTCATCACAACAGCCACCCCCCCAGCCCTACCCTGGGTCTGAGGTTGGTGCAGCACATGGAAACTCAGTGGGCACAGTTGTACCAGAGGGACCCCTCCCTCAGGGCCCAACCAGGTTTCCATAATGCAAGCCAGGTCCGCGTCTTCCTCCTCGATCAATTCCCAGATGAGTGGAGCTTTGTTCATCACGGACCTGGCATTCAAATAGACCAACCTGAGCCCAGGGCCCTGATATTCCAACCTCCCGGGAAGCAGGCAGGAGCCAGAGGCTCAAAGACAGTGGGGGCGTACTCCTGAAAACTGATATGCTCCCCATATCTCTGCCGCCCTTCCTAATCACCGTGGGAATCCCATACCCCACCCATTCCACAAGAGCCCTGGACAGCCCCAACCCTCACCCATTTCCACCATGACCCATTTCCAACCTGGACTGGGAATACTCTGGTGTGGCCCCCCCAGGCTCCAACTACACCTGATTACCACCCCACTCCCTAATCCCCTTAAAAATTTACTTTAAAAATTTAACAGAGAGGCCTTGGCACCCCTCTTACCAGCCAGCCCAAGACCCCTACACCTATCTGTGCGATGCCACCTCTCGGGATCCCAAGATCCATCATCCATCACCATCGATAATCCGGCAGGCCACACCTGGAATAGAGGGGAATCTCTTAGGGCCTGCAACTCCACAGCTGGGTAGATCCGCATAAATCAAGGTCATAAAAGATGGGGAGAGAGATAACAAACAGGATGGAAAATGTCCAGATGGAACAATCAGTCCAGGTATAGTCCAGGCGATTTGGAACAGTCCGATCCTGGGTTTCACCAGGGGGCCTGATGAAAAGGGCCCAAATCATAGGACTGGCCACCATGGTCTCACCGTCGGTGGCACTCCAATGCTCGCCCGTCTGAGAGTCATGGCCCAAGCCAACAGAGATAATGCACCCAGCTTTCACTGTTCTCCCACAACATGTTAGCGGGTGCATTCCCAGACTGTTCACCATCGCCCTCTCACAGCAGCGGGAATGTCCATCCCGACAGGCATCACTGGAACCGAGAGAAGGGAAAGGAGGGAGGCACCCCCCAGTTTGGATCTCGCGGCAACCAAAGTCTCCAGTTGTCAGAAAAGGGACCAATAGCCCAGCTACCCTCGCCCAAGCCAATACCAGCCAGGGCAGACAGGCTGACAGGCAACCCCTGCAGCAGCCAATGCTGCCTGGGGGCCGTCCCTTCTTCAAACCAAACTCCAGGGAGCTCTGTTTGCCCGGGCCAGGGCTCTGTCACCGTTCTCCCAGGGCTGGGTCCAAGGCCAGTCCAGGTCTGACACCAGCAACCTCCAGGACAAGCCTGGGAGCCATTCCAGTGCAGGCCCCAGAGGCCTTGGTTCCACTGGTGCCAGATGACAAAACCAGGATTAGGCCATCCAACCAGCCCAACCTCTTCCCAGCGTCCCATGCACTCCCATCGACAGGGCCTTTTCCGGGTGCCGTTGACCTGGCAATGTCGGCTGGCGGTTCCCAGGGGGAGGGCCTTCTCGGTGGGGGCACCCACACTATGGAACCAGCTTCCCCTAGAGCTCCGGGTGGCCCCTGACCTCCGCTCCTTCCGCCGCGACCTAAAAACCTGGCTGTTCCAACTAGCCTACCCGCACTGATGGGGTTGGGGGGGGTGTTAAATGTTTTTAATTGGTATATTTATGAGACCTTGGTTTAATCACTTTTTAATATTTGTATATTTGTATTGGATTGTTTTTAGTTTGTAAGCCATCCTGAGTCCTTCGGGAGATAGGGCGGCATATAAGTCTCATAAATACATAAATAAATAAATAAAACCTCAGGCTGGTAGATCCATTCCTCATTAGGGCAGCGGCGCCCATTCCTCAAGTCTGGCGCAAGCCACAAATCCGAGGTGAGACTCCTGCAGCATCCACTCGCCATGCCGGCAACCCTGAATCAGGGTTAGATCTTCACGCCATCCGGCGCACCTCTTAGTGACACCAATGCCAACCCAGGAACCGACACGGAGCCAAGCCAAATGGTGACAAAGACAGTGACAGCCCAGTGGCGGTGTCAGTAGTGGCAGCAGCTCCCACTCCAGCCTCACCTCCGAATGGAGCTTCAACCACCACTGAAAACCCCCATCGCCATCCACCGCCACCGTCGTCTCAGCAACCATAGGCAAAACCATAGGCAGTTCTTCACTTACCAGCCCGGGGCCAGAACAGCTGGCATCCTCCGAACCCCCAAGTGATCCGCTGCCAGTTCCGGGAGCAAGAGACGAAAGCCAAACCCCCTACCTTCTCGAACAAGACAAAATCCACCGCTCCCCTTCTCAGAGCTCTAGACGCTGCTAGTGGCCATTACCGGAGCATGAGGAGAAACAACACTGTTCTTCATGAGTGTATTAAATGCAGGTATTCCTGCCTGCTCACTACTTAGTACTATTCTAAGGATTGCAATTGCAAATACAATAATCAATTTATGCCTTAAAAGAATAAATTATCATTAGCTCTTTATGTAAGACTCCTTCCATGATATACTATTCCATGGGACACAGTGGTTAGAGTGCAGTAGTGCAGGCCACTTCTGCTGACTGCCAGCTGCCTGCAATTTGGGAAATCAAATCTCACCAGGTTCAAGGTTGACTTAGCCTTCCATCCTTAAGAGGTGGGTAAAATGAAGATTCAGATTGTTGGGGGCAATATACTGACTCTGTAAACCGCTTAGAGAGAGATGATTTTAAAACTGTGAAATAATATATGAGTCTAAGTGCTGTTGCTATTGCTATTCAAAGTAGTTTTCAGAAATAATACTTTTATGTCAAAACAGCAATTTTGACAGATGTATATTATGGCTCTGCAGTGCATCTGATTCAGTTTCCAAAAGGAGTTTCAGAGCATAGTGGAATTCAACTGTAGCATCTGCTGTTACATTTGTGTTTTCATGTATTTTAGAAATTGAATTTGAAGAGCTGAACAACCTTAATACCCTTCGTGCCAAGTCTTCCTATACTAGGAACCTCCTACTGGATTCTAGTCCTAACTTGGAAACACATTTCAAGCTTTAGCAACATTATAATTGCATAAATAGGCTTGTTCAGAGGTAGTATTTAATTTGGGAGGCAAGAGCTACAATCTGTTGATGGAAGCTTCCTTTCTGCTGAAAATGTTTCATTCATTATAATGGAAGAATTTTGACAGGCAGTCCTCAAGTTACGACCAGAATTGAAGCCCAACATTTATGTTGTTAAGTGACATATTTCTTAAGTGAGTTTGCCCATTTTCTTGCCACAGTTAAGTGAATCACTGCAGTTGATAAGTTAATGACACAGTTGTTAAGTGAATCTGGCTTCTCCATTGACTTTGCTTATCGGAAGATTGCAAAAGCTGGTCACATGACCCCAGGACCTTGCAACCATCATAAATATGGACCAGTTGCTAAGCATCTGAAATTTGATCATGTGATCATGATCATGTGATCATGATCAAATGATTATAAGTGTAAGCAGCAATCATAAATTACTTTTTGCAGTGCTGTTGTAACTTTGAACAGTCATTAAGCAAACTGTTGTAAGTCAAGGCTCCATGTATATGTAGACTTTATAGCATGTTCATATCTTTTTCATTCTCTGAAAATGAAAGCAAAACCAAACACAAAGATAACATACACGTGTTATAACAATATGATTGGATTTCTGATATAAGACAAAGTTCTGGTATGATATTTGAAGGATATAATTTATTTGTTACACTAGCAATAGCAATAGCACTTATATATCACTTCACAGTGCTTTATAGCCCTTTCTAAGCACTTTACAGAGTCAGCATATGCCCGCAACAATTTGGGTCCCCATTTTATTGACTTTGGATGGATAGAAGGCTGAGTCAACCTTGAGCTGGTGAGAATTAAATTGCTGAACTTCTGCCAGTTGGCTGTCAGCAGAATTGCCTGCAATACCTCACTGTGCCACTATGGCTCATAAGTGTAAAATTTCACAATTTCACTAACATGCAAATGATTAGAAAGCACAATTCTCTGTCAAGATTTCTCAGATTGTGAGGTGTGCTTTGGGAGGTGCACAGTCCGTGCGGGTATGAAGAACATTTTAGTTACATCATTACAATAAATTCTTCTGTCCATTTAATTGTTTTCACTATTTATTTTGGTGTTTCAGTTTTTATTATTATTATTATTATTATTATTATTATTATTATTATTATTGTTTATTTATTTAGACTTGTATGCCGCCCTTCTTCCTAGGGACTCAGGGCAGCGAACGTATAAAAAGAGAATACATTTAGGAGATGATTAAGATTACACTAAAGAGAGGTCTGATGGCAAAAACTTTAGAAACCCAAATAGCTGTAGCATCAAAAGAACTCTCAATTGCTTGTTGGTAACAGGAACCTATGAATGGGGTGTCTTCGACTTTTTCTGAATTGTGATGGGTTCATAGTATCTTACCGCTCTCCTTGGTGCCCTGTGGACATGTCTTGAATCTGACAAGTATATTTCATCAGATTCCTAGCTTTGTTATAATTGTGTTCAGTCACTTAGATTCAAGCTGACAAATCATATTAATCTGAATTAAATATTTGTTCATTTATGTTTTCTTTTTATGTCACAGCTATTGGCCATAAAATTCTACATTCCACATTGAAAGTATTATAATAAAGCAAAGATAAACCAGCTTCTTAATTTTTCTTCTCTCCATTATTTAGTTTGTACTAGCTACCTTATTTCATTTTCATCTGTCTTTAAAAGTATTTTTACCATGTTTGGCCATATTCTTATTTGTTAAGGTCTTAAGAAAAACTTTGTTTGATGTGGAATTAGTATGCTGGTTCAGTAATGTTATGTTCTTTGATACAGGTATATGCTCTCATCTTTTACAGTCTCAAGATCACATTGTTTTGTTCCTTATTTGTTTGACACAAAGATATTAACATTTTAACTCCAAGTTCTCCTGTAGGTTTTAGCAGTTTAGTGGGTATATTCTCTCTGCTTCGTTCTTTCCTATTTGACAAGTGCACAGGTGAACTATTTATCAGACTTTGCCTTGAATACATTACCTGGTTACAAATGATTAATCATTATATAATCCTAGTTGTAAAGGAGTTCAATACAAGCTTTCTATTTTGTTTTAACTTAATTTGCCTCTATTTAAATTATTCCATAATTATTCTTAATCCTAACATTGGTATAGGGGCAGCCTGTTCCACTGCTTAATGAGTCTCACAGTCAGGAAATTTCTTATTTCAAGTGTGAATCTCTTAGTTAAATTATCTTAATTTAACTAAATTGTCTTAATCTCAGATGCTATGCAGAATAAATTCACAGTCTTCTCACTGTGATATCCCTTTATATATTGGCAAACTGCTTAGTCTTCTCTTCTTTTAGCAAAATATACCCAAGTTCCTTTATTCATAATATCTGGTATCTAAGCACCTTCCATCCTTTATTATTTATTCATTAAACAAATTTATATAGCTTCCCAACCCATACATAGATGATTCTGGGCAGCTTACAGCATTTAATAAAAAAAAAAAACCCATCACATAAAAATCATGAAGTAAAAAAAATATCTATGCCACCCTCACCCCATCCCATGGCAGCAACAATGCAAACAGAATAATTACTTGATCAGCTCCATTTCCATTTGTAGTCTCCAGGTTCACTGACAAAGCCATGTTTTGGGGGCCTTTTAGAAAAGCAGCAGGGTGGGCACCAAGCATGCCCTTGGGAAATGATGAAGGGGGGCCACCACCAAGAAGACTCTTTTTCATGGTCCAACCAGATGATTGATGATCCCTATTATTCCATGTCCTTTTTCTATTCCAGACATAGTCTGACCAGTACAGCATAAAGTAATACTATCACTTTTTTTTATCTTGACTGCATATCTTTATTTATGCTATAAACATTTTTGGCACCTGTAGCACATAATTGGTTCTTATTTAGTTTGTGGTCTACCAACTTCCAGGTTCTTCTCACAAGTACTCTTGTTAAGACAGGTACCACTTGGCTTGTACCTATTTATCTGTTTTATCCCATGTAGAAAAACAAAGAAAGAAACAAGATTTGTGTGGTCCAACCTGCTTTATTTTATATTTTATTGTAGTCTCCATTTAGTTTAAGTTCTTAAGCATTTATATTAAGCACTTGCAAGCCCACTACTGGATTATCTTTTATAGGATGTTCCTAGATAATGATGTCAAATTGAAGTTTTCTAGGTCAAATTTTTCCACTTAGCCATGAGAAAGGCTGGAAACAATGGGCAGGAGCTAAGAACTGGGCTGGTGCCAATGCACAACTTCTTTACAGCTGACAATACAAGATCACAGAAATTCTTGCCTTTCTAGGTGACAACTTTCTTAAATGTTTCCATCATAATGGAGATTCATTGGCTACAGTTACATAATGTATACATCACTAGGTACAAATAACTCTTTTTTTTAATCACCAAAATGTGAACAACTATTGCAAGGTTTTAAGCATCCCACCCTCCCATCTCTGTCCAGTGCAAATTTTCTGCTTTGCCATGGAAATACAGGTAGTCTTTGACTTATGACCACAATTAAGCCTCAAGTGAGACAGTTGTTAAGTAAATTTTGCCCCATTTTATGACCTGTTGTTTGCCACTGTTGTTAAATGAATCATTGCAATTGTTAAGTTACTAACATGGTTGTTAAGTGAATCTAGCTTTCCCATGACTTTGCTTGTCAGAGAGTCACAAAAGGGGAATTACATGACTCTGGGATACTACAACTGTAATAAATATGCGTCAGTTGTCAAACATCTGAATTTTGATCATGTGACCATGGGATGCTGCAATGGTCATAAGTGTGAAAAAGGGTCATAAGTCACTTTTCAGTGCCATTGCAATGTTAAATGGTCACTAAATAAACTGTTGTAAGTCAAGGACTACCTGTAGTTGGACTTTTCAATGTGTTCAGGAAGGAGGCAGCTATGGCATTTCTTCCCTACCAGGCAAGTCATTGAAACCAGGATCCCATATTCTAATTAAAAGATAATATTGCACATCTATTAAAAGTAACTGAAGCAATTTCTGAATGGAAATTATTTTTTAAAATGATTTATTTATTTGTTCAATTCTCCAGCATTTGCACCCCCAATTTTCATACTAAAAGAACATGAGTGAAGACTGCTCATGACTGTAAACTTCTTAACCAGGAGCCACTAATCATTGACATTGATCTGAGATCTTGGAAACACCTCCATGTATGTATGTATGTATGTATGTATGTATGTATGTATGTATTCCAAGTTGGACTTTAGAAATATATACAATGATAGAATGAAAGAAATACATAAACATTTAAGAATTTGATGCCAAGTATTGCAATTTCAATATACTGTGATGTCTTTTGGCTTGGTCAGTTGCAGATCAGTCATCTTCAGGTTCATGACTGAGATCTTTTCAGATGTTTCAGACAAATGTGTCATGGCATATTTGTATGTATAATATTTCTGAGGTCCCTTTCTTTCATAAAATCTAAACATTCTTAAAGAAATTTTTTAAAGAACTTTTATTAAGTTAGTGAAATGTATATTAGATCAACACTAGTGGGACTATTTATAGTAGAGGGTTTATATTGAAATCATGCAAATGGAGCAAAATAACAGTTTAGGACAACCACCTCAAAGAAGAATGTACAGAATTCACTCATTTATATTGGAACTTTATATAATTTTGTAGACTGCATATAACTACTATCTCAATTTCTTTTAAAAAGGCTGAAAAGTCTCATGGTTTACCCAAGTGCAAGCAGCATTTCAAGAGCTAAAACATCATTTTATTTCACAGGTGATCCCCAGACACTAAAAAGTCACCTATCATTTTGGGAATTATTTTCCTCCAGTCAGAGTGGATGGAGGCCAGTTAAATATTTTGCCATTTGTGTTTTATTCGGGTGCTTCAGCCAGATGAATAGAATGATGACATTTTCAACAAATGGACATAATTTTGGAAGGTAGAAGCCATTCAGTCTAGATACAACAGATCACAAGAATTTAGAAATTATAGAAAACACAGGTAGTCAGGGACAAAGTGTTCCAACTTTGCCATGACAATAAAATGGCTGGACATGGGTTAGTGTTTAAAACTCTGTATTGATCTTCAACTCTGTGGCCATTAATAAGGGCAAATATCAGTAACTATAATTTAAACTAAAATAATTTAGTGAAAAAATAATTATGATTTTCCAAATCAGTCTTACCATGTTCGGGATATCCATTTATCTTGCTATGCAATTTTATCATGTAGTTCTTAGGTCCAAAAATTCTATTTATGGGAAATGATGTACTGTAAATAGATAATTTTCATACAATGTAAATTTCATGCTTTCTAATCAGGACACATTAAGAAGAAATTAAATCACCTAAACTCTAAACATCCCATTAACCCTTACTAAATTATATTTTGTAAAATGGTTAAAGTACCCTGAAAGGCATTATAATGGATTTAGTATGTTAAAGATGTCCAAGCTAACAAGTAGATTGGAAAAATTGCATATTTTAATATAAAATGAGCTGAGCCAATTAAATTACTTCCAGAGAAATTAAGATATAGTTCTAGCAATAAGAATAAAGTATCTTTTAACTAATTTAATACAAATAAGATATACAATATCAAGCAATTATACTAGTTAAAATCTGCCTTTCTTATTCTGATACTTATATGCCTTTCTATTTTCTGATACTTAATTTGAACTGCAGTAGAAGGAATGAATGCAACAGTTCTTAGGTATTCTGTGGCCAAAAAAAATGGGAACAGATTGGCAACTTTAATTCCACATTTCCAAGTTTAATTCTGAAATATTTCTATATTTGATCCACACAAAAGTTAAATCAAGAATTAGCATTACATTGGTATCTACAATTTAAATAATCCCATGAAGCATCTGAAAAGACTAGAGCAAAATTTTCTATGTATGTTATAGATCCATTGTGAAATGTAATTTATTTGGCTTATTAAATAAGTAGAACAAAGTTAACAATATATTTATTTATACAACAATTCATATATTACTTATTTGAGAAATCCAAACTGGTTTACAATAGCACAAAGGAAAATCCAACTACATAAATATACAACCAATAAAATATACAGATCTAATCAAGAATTAAATTCTATGTATCCTATCGTATCCTATCCAATCCTATCCTATCCATAAAGCAGCAGAACAACTTTGTCCCTATAGAATTCTAAAAAGCAGAGTAGTGGTAAGGACCACATATTTCAGGAAGCAAGGTATTCTATGGTGGAATATTTACCATCCCAGGATGCACTAACAGAACAGATTAAAACTAGCTAGAAGTTCTCAAGAAATTAAGGAGATTATCCATGTAGATTACAGCCAGCATTTTAAATTGGATCCTGAAGTAAATAAGTAGCTAGTGCAATAACCATACCATTGCTGAATCTGCTAGATACATTCAACATTGGGGCCTCTGAATTTTAAATAACTATAGCTGAAACATCTTAAAGACCCATCTAGAGTGTGATGCAATAATTTATATAGAAGATAATAAGGTCATGCATCATAATCATTAGGAATTCCCAGTCCAAAAGGTGTACAATTAGAATACTAATTGAAGCTGGACAAAAGAAACACTGGGTAGGTTTTCTATATCTTCAGTATGAAATTCCAATTCAGAAGAACTACATAATCACAGACCTGCTGCTTCAGGAGTGTAATCCTATTCATAGGTTGACTCAGCCTTCCATCCTCTCGGTGTAGGTAAATTGAGGACCCAAGATTGTTGGGGGCAATTAGCTGACCTTGTAAAAATGCCACAGGCATATACAATACACGCCAGGCATATACAATGGAATGAAGGCTATTGCTGAGCACACTGGGTTGTATCCCAAAAATTGTAAGCCGCCCTGAGTCTCCGGAGAAGGGCGGCATATAAATGTAATTAAATAAATAAAATAAATAAATAGGCAACATTAGAATCAAGATCAACCCAGATTTCTTACAAATAGGTGAAATTTTGTAGGGGCTAAACCTGACCCAACTAAGTTTTCACAGACTTATGAACTACATGAAGACTCACAGAATTCATAACGTGCCCTCCAATGGTGAAGATGAGGTAAGTATTATTGCCATACTTACAAATTTCACCATAATCAACTGGCAAAGTCTTTAATACACATGCTCTTTTAAAAACTTTTTACAGCTACTTTATGCTAGAAATAGAACTCAAACTTGTAATGAATCCTAATTTGGCAGTGTTGAATTTGTTGCTAAAATTTGGCCATGAACAGGTCATCTGTAAATATACTGGACAACAATTTTTGACAAAAGTTTTTCTTCTTGAAAAATATTTGGTGATTACGATAGACTCAATTGAACTGAACAGAAATATAATTTCAGAATGACTGTATTATGTAGAAATATTGAGAAATATGAAACTAATGTTTAAAGATTATGTTTTTATTGCCTAATATTTCTGACATGCTGCATGAATTCAAAAAGGCTAAAAGTCTTGATTTTCATTAGTACTCCAAGTCCAATGCAGCTCACTGCATTGTCTAATAATAGTCATCTAGCATTGAAGGATTCCAGTTGCTGTGATACTGTTTTTTTCATTTTGTCGATGTCCTGGTGAAATCCTTCACCATGTTCATCACTGACTGAACCTAGAAAAAAAAAGTCCAAACATGAATGCAGAAAATGAATTTTCTGTGAAAATGTGAAGTGTGTCAATCAGATGAATGTAGCTTGGTGTTTTATAGTTGTCAAAAATTCTTAATAACATCCTTGAATTCTTTCCATGTGTTTTTATCTGTCCCCACTAACAGATCTTTGAACTACTTGTCATTGCTAATGTATCTGATCTGTGGACCAGTACAATTCTTTATTTGGGACCAAATTCTTTCAATGGCGATTTCTTTTTAATACAATGTGGCTGTTTTTGACTGCTATCCCATTCAATAATTCTTGGTATATCCAACTGCCTTCCAACTTGGTGTACTGGATGTGCTTTAATAACAGTTACAGGTTTTCATGTTTCATTCATGTGTGCAGCCCAGCCAACAGGTACTGAAGAATATACTTTCCCATTTTGTAAGTATAGAAGTTTTCTATAAATGGTATGCAATAAATTAAATAACAGGTTATTTTCACAACCAACAGCCAAAAATCTATAAGATACATCCCAAAGTGTTTAGGAATAAAAATATTTGTTATCCAGTGAATTATCAAGAAAAACAAATGTTTCTTCACTTTCTTATTATTGTTATTCCTTTCATAAAGTTTTGGGTGATTTGTTATTTATTATATCTATCTATCTCACCTGTTTATCCAGGTAAGAATGCAGCATGACACTAGTGCAATAGTTCCCAAAGTGGGCGCTACCACTCCTTGGGGGGCAGTGGGATGTCTCACGGGGGTGTTAAGAGGCAGCAGGGGGAGTTAAGAGGCAGCAGGGGGGCATTTGAGGTGCCAGCCCCACAGGCTCACTGACTGCTGGCCATGCAGCCCATTGACTGTTTCATAGCTCCGTAGCCAGTGCCTCAAATGTGGAAGCCACCCACGGCAAGCCTTGCCAAGCCTGGGGGGGAGAGATGGGAGGTGGCAGAAAGGGGGCACCTTAGCTTGCAGGCTGCCCTCTGCAGTGGAAGCGGCAGAGGCGTGCCAGAAGGCCTGAAAGCAAAACCCTCCCAAGGTGCTCAGTGGAAGGGGTGGGTAGTCCAGCATTAGGGCACCCTTCCCAGAGGAGAGCAAGGGAGCCCACAGCACCCTCCCAGGCTCCTCCTCTCCAGCCAGCCAGGCTTGCACGCAGGATGAGGATGGGTGCAGCTGCGGCTCTCCAAGGCGCATGGCTCGGTTTGGTTCAGCTCTACGTGGCCAGCCTGGACCTAGAACCTAGCCTCCCTCTGCAGCCCGGTTCTTCCAACCAAGCCCTGTGCTTGCTTGCTTGCTTTCCAAGTGATTGTTCCCTCTGCCTCTGCTGGTCTGGGCTGCTTCTGCATGCTTTCCTCCTCTTGGGCTGAGCATAAAGATGGGTGGAGCACTTCTCCAAAGTTGGGAGCGTGTGCAGAGCACCTCCCCTTGCTTGGCCCGATGGAAGTAGACCTTGGGTCAAAGCAAAGAGGGTCAAGTCAGCCACATCACTGCCCCGGGGAGGTTGGCATTGCAAAATTGGATGCCAATGAAAGAACTGGGGTGGGGGGCTGGAGAAGGGGCAGAGGGGCAGCTGCATTAAGGAGCAGGAAGATCTTAGCCATGGTTTATTGACTAAGCCAGAATCAAACTGCATGCTAAACTCTAAACCAGAATGGCTGGGTTGATATATTCAGCCCGTGTTTCTCAACTTTGGCAACTTGTGTGGACTTCAATTCCCACTCTGACTTTGCTTTACTTTTCCAAAGTGCCGCCACTGTCGCATTCTGTCTGTCTGTCTGTCTGTCTGTCTGTCTGTCTGTCTGTCCATCGTACATCCATCCATCCATCCATCCAAAAGGTCTGTCTGTCTGTCCGCCTGCCTTCCTGTCTACCTACCTACCTGCCTGCCAGTCTGTCTTTCTGTCTACCTACCTACCTATCTATCTACCAATATAGATCCATCCATCCATCCATCCATCCATCCATCCATCCATCCATCCCCCAAAAAAGATCTGTCTGCCTGCCTGACTCCCTGCCTGCCTGCCTGCCTACCTAGATAGATAGATAGATCTATCTACCTACGTACCTACCTATCTACCTATCTACCTACCTACCTGTCTCTGTCTCTGTCTCTGTCTCTGTCTCTGTCTCTGTCTCTGTCTCTCTCTATCCATCCATCCATTCATCCATGTTCAAAGCGCCAGCCCTGTAGGCACATCAGGAAAGTAGATCAAAGCCAGTCTGGGAGGGAGGGAGGGAGAGAGGGAGAGGGAGAGCGGGAGAGAGAGAGAGGGAGGGAGAGGGAGGGTGGGAGACCTGATGCATCAGATTGAAATGAGGTCTAGTTTCAAGTGAGGCCCTTTTCCACATTGAAACATCTTTGCCAGCATATTGAAATATATTTGGCTTCTATTAAAGGTTTTGTGGACGAAACATGGTCAAGACTATCAGGAAGCTCTCACATTTTGTTGAGGCTTTAAACAGGATCCATTGGACCAGATCTCCACCCTAAAAATTACTTTTCCCCAATGTATTACAGTGCCAATTCTGAAGAAGGCAAAACCAAAATGTACTGGTAATTACAAGGAGAACACACACACACACATACACACTCCCTTCTAACCCTGCTGGAGCAGGTGATTGGACTAGAATAGATATCTCATTATATTTCTCCTCCCTCCCTTCTTCTTTATTTCTTTTTCTTTCTGTCCCTTCCTTCCATTCCCCCCTCTTTCTTTGTCCCTTTTTCTTTCTTTCCCTTTTCTCTTTCTTTTCTTCCTTTTCTCTCTCTCTCTTTTCTCTCTCTTAGGCTCACCCCATTGACTTGACTTGCTTGGGCAGGTCCCCCCAGTGCAGTGGGCTCAATGGGGTGGACCTGTGGGGCCGGCATCTAGAACGCAGCAGTGGCAGCATGTTTGAAAAGTAGAGCAAAGCCAGAGGTTGGTAATTTTTGCTGCAAAGAATCACAAAAGCTTCTGGGTTGTGCACAAGAAGGGACACACATGTCAATGCAATTCAGCAACATAAAATAAAGAGATACAAATAAAACAAATCAACAAGAATCAGCAAAGCATCTCTGATAGATTCTATTCACTCCTAGAATCTAATCAGAGATGCTTTGCCGATTCTAGTCCAATGACCTGCTCCAGCAGGGTTAGAAAGGTTAGAAGGGAGTGTGTGTGTATGTGTGTGCATGGCTGTCAAAACTCCAAAAACAGATCAAGTATCTCTGGGGAGGCCAGTCATAAATTAGAACACTTGCTAAACAACTGGCCATTAAGTGAGGACCACTTGTTTGCCAGTCACCTGGCCATGCCCACCCAGTCACATGACCACCAAACCACACCTACCCAGTCATATGACCAGCAAGCCATGCCCAGCCAGCAAGCCATGCCAGCCAGTCACGTGTCCAGCAAGCCACACCCTCAAATTAGGCCACACCCACAGAAATTTGAATCCCACCATTGGGTGGGGGGCACCGAGGATGAGTTTGTAGCACCAAGGGGGCAGTGGACTGAAAAAGTTTGGGAACCACTGCACTAGTGGCATGTTTCATACTGGACAATATTCAAATGTATATTCAAGTGATTTCATTCAGAATGTTGTGATCTGGAGGAGCAAGTGGGAGCTGTGGCCAGGGGGCTTTTGCCCAGGTTCAGCTGGTTCGCCAGCTCCACCCTTACCTGAACCAAGATGCCCTTCGAACGGTCACTCATGCGCTCGTCACTTCCAGAATCGACTACTGCAACGCTCTCTACATGGGCTACCCTTGCAGACTACTCGGAGGTTGCAGCTGGTGCAGAATGCGGCCACGCGGGCTGTGATGGGGGTGTCCCGATACTCCCATGTTACACCCTCCCATGACTTGCACTTGCAATGGCTGCCGGTTGCCTTCCGGGTTTCCTTCAAGGTGTTAGTAACAACTTATAAAGCCCCAAATGGCTTGGGTCCAGGGTACTTGCGGGAACGCCTCCTGCCAGCATCACACTCCGATTGCCCCGTGCGCTCCCACAGGAGAGGCCTCCTGGGAAGACCGTCCATTGGGCTAGCGGTTCCCAGAGGGCCTTTTCTGTGGGGCCCCTGGGCTCCCTGTTTTGTTTGTATTGTTTACTATTGTAATTTTAATTGTTTTTAATGCTTTTTAGTAATTTATAGACTTGCATTTATTTAATATTTTTTATTGTAAATATATTTCTTTTTATATGTTCACCGCCCTGAGTCCTTAGGCAGAAGGGCAGCATACAAGTCTAAATAAATAAATAAATAAATAAATAAATAAATAAATAATAATAATAATAATTTAATATTCTTAAGTTCTTTATAAGTATGGGCACACAAGAGCAGATACTGGGGAAAAAGGAATCACTTCTGAATTTGTTGCTAGTTCTGCTTCATATATTGTCTCTTGTAACAGACAGCTGTTTAGAATGATAGCACTGCAGGGACATATCAGTTGGACTAATTATTTCAGTGAAACATAATATTTATAAAGAAACCCTAAATAAACGGTGTGAAAAGGAACAGATGAGCTTGATTGCAAAAATGAGCATAAGAATTACTTTTATCTTCTGTATATTATTAAATTTAAAAAGACCCACATTAAAGCTTTCTGGTAATCCATAGAGGCCTCAGCCATACCAACAGAAGTTAGCACATTTTACTGAAAACACACTTCAGGGTAATCTTAACCATCACATTTCTTTTCAGTGATCTATATCCTTTGTTTAGTAATACTAAATATTTAGATTGTCATATGAAAGGAAACAACCAAAAATGCTATAAACATTGCAACCTGTTATTGTGACTTGAAAAATAACTTTCTGACATTTTGTTACATTTCCAGATTGCACTTAGCTTATATTATTTTATAATGCAGTATGTGGTGCAATGGCATAGCACAGCATAGCATAACAAGTCTTTGAGAATGCTGTGCAAAAGAGTTTTAATTGTTAGGGGGAGAAGATGAATGAAAAGGAGAAAACATATGTTCAGCTGATTGCACAATTTGCTTCCAAATGCTACACTATAAAACTCAGCTTGGGTGACGTACTAGAAATAATCATCAAGATCACTGTGTTCTTTTTTAGAAAATAATTGTGCAGAAATGGGAGAAGAGCTCAGAACACTGAACCTGAGCAAGACTCTTTTTTCTATTCCAAGTCAGGGTATCTCCAGGTCAATTGCCAGGTAATGTTATTTTAACTAATGAAGCAAACACACAAATAGTCATTTTTCAATAAGAATTGTCTAGTCCTATTATATATACGTGTAACTATTTTTTCATAGCATGTTAGATAAGCTGCTTGAGGCAATTGTCTTGTTATATATGATGTGAGGAATGACTCCTTTAAACATTTGAAACTAAGAGGTGAGAATTTTTTTTTAATTTTTATTATTATTTTAAAAAGGTTTGAACTATTTAATGAGGTTGGGAATAATTTTATATCAGAATTCTATGCAGAATATTGACTGCTTTCTGGATATAAACAGCTGAATGAGTTTAGAGGAGGAGGAATATTCTGAATTGCTTTATATGTTCTTGTCTTTCCTTGAATACTAGTAGCATTTTCTCACAAACGCATTGTCTTCTTTTAGGAACCCATTGGCATCACTCTTCATTATCTTCATTTGCCCTCACTGGCATGATTTGAGTCTGCTATCAAATCAGCACCTAATGAAGCTGTAAAGAGATTTACTTTGAATCCTGGAAGCATTGCCATGGTGAACATTTTGACCTCCTTTTCTTTACAGTAGTTGAAAAATGTCAAAAAGAAAAGCACATCCACATGGAAGAAAATGTTTAGGAAATCTCAGCAAAAATATGCTGAAATCCCATAAAGATAAAAATTACTTTCAAGTTAGAAATTATATCTCTGATTTTCTTAAATATGTCTTTATCCATTAAGGCCATTCTATAAAGTCCATGTTTTTTCATATTACTGAATAAGATCATCTTCATATTACTTAAATTATAAAAACTCCAGTCAGCTTCCAGTTCTTAAACCACTGTTTTTTTAAACCAATGCATTTATTTATTTTTCTTCCAAACAGAGACCATAGGTGGATATAACACAATTTTAAGCCTCTATTTAGTTATAGATTCCATTTGTTCCTAAAATTATTTAATATAATATCTAAGTGAAATAGCTGATAAAATATTTGTACATCTTAATTTATGTCTTGGTATGATCACTTTACAAATGTTATAGTTATAGATTTTGTTGGTCACCATCCAGGATGCAGCCTGTGTAGATTAAAATGTAAAACCAGCCATTCTTTCACAGAAGTGCATTGAAGGAAAACATTCACTTCAACTTTCTGATCAAGTGACTTCAAAATAGTACCAATTTACTGAGCAGCTAGACAAGAATAAGTAGTGGAAGCAAATTATTTGTTAAGCGTCATTGCTTTTGGTCAGTCTGAAAATCATTGGTTAGATATTACGTGGATAGTCACTTTTTGTTGCTCACTCTATCTGGGTTATTGTGAAGAAATGGCCAGCACTGTCAGTTTTCATACAATAAGAACAGAATATCTTCTCTAGGTATCTGTCTAACTATTAATATGGTACAGGACAGAAAATATTATTAGGTTGTATAATATATCTCTATATGTAGTACAGCTATGGAGCTTATTCTGCTTAAATCTCCTCAATTATTTATATATTTATTTTTAGTAACCATCACATTATATACGCCATTAATCAATACCACTCTGCTGACATGGAAAAATTAATAATATCTTGTAACTTAAGAAGCCCACTCTTTCTTACAGTATGTCTCTTCAAATTGATCAAAAATAGTTTGGCATGTAAAGAATAACATTTACTATCTGATACTTTTTTAAAAAGATGTCAGTTATCCTGGAGAAATGACTCTTTTTTTCAAATATATGAATATTTTACATATTTTGCAATAATAATTAAGCTTAGACTGTTTTCAGCCTGCAAATGTTACCTTCCCTCAATGCTTTATTTCTATCTTGTATTACTGAACAAAACAGTTCTTGAAAGAGAGCAGCCATACTTACAATTCAGATACTTTATGTTGTGCTTTGCTCAACCAAACTTCCAAGTTACATGTAACTTTCAGAAGTCTTAAGCATGGGCATCCAAAATACATTATCAAGTTTGTGACAAGAAAAAGGAACTGTTTACACATTCCTGGAATATTATATCAATAGTACTTTATGTTTAAATAAAATATAAATATTGTTTGAGCCCCCTACTTCTGCATTTGAAATATAGCTCCTAGCTTAGGAAAACCAACCAACCAACTGTTGAGTCCTGTTTGGAAAACTAGGTAAGAGAGACAAACAGGTAAGGCCATGTAGTCATCAGCATATTCTAGCAGCATTATTTTTAGCTTTTCAGTGTAATATTATGGAACTTGCTGGGAAGTAATGAACCTGGTTTCCCCCGTGTAACCTTTATTTAAGGTATCACAGATGTTCTTTTTCATTATTCTAAATCTACACAGAAAATATCAACACATCAACTGGGTTTCACATCACCAGCTGCTACACCCTCCAACCCCCAAACTAAGCAAACTGACACACATCATGAACACATAGCCAGAGCTCAAACTCGGAGCCAAACCAAAGCCCAGAATGTTACATCACAGCCATCCTCTCAGGATATCACATCACAGAACTCAGGAGGTTATACCACAAAACCTCAGGGTGTTACAACACAGCCATTGACCCAGGAGATTACACCACAAGACCCAGGATGTCACAATAGTAGAACTCAGAAGGTCATCACATAGCCCATTACCCAGGTCGTTACAACACAAAAGGGTCTTACAAAAAAGCCAGCCAATATGCAAACATCAATTCCATCAACCAACCAAGAAGTAACAACACAGCCAACCAACCCGCTTACAACAGAGCCAGCACACCACACCACACCTCCCCACCAGTTTTTATAGAGAGACAGGAGCTCCGATCACACATTGCTCGCACAAGCACGAAGCCGAAAGCACCAGCCTGAAGATGGTGAGTGGGACCCCATCGAAACGTCACCAAGATACTCTCAATCTTAAATGGGAAAGACCCAAACACGCCAAGACCTGCATATATAAACAATTTCCTAACACATCTAAGCAGCACACATCCCAAAATCAAATTCACCATGGAAGTGGAAACAAACAAACAACTACCATTCCTAGATGTACTAATCTACAAAAAAAAGATGGCACACTAGGACACACCATATACCAAAAGAAAACACACACCAACCTCTACCTCAATGCCCAATCCCACCACCACCCAGAACAGATAAACACTAATTGCTAGAACCAAATGCCTGGCAGACAAGACCCACATAAAGACTGAACTATGCACCCTGACCAAAGTACTGACAGCCAACGGCTTCCACAAAAGCAAAATCACAGGCCTGATCCACAAAAACACACTGAGATATAATAGAGACCTAGAAGATGAACAGACCTATGGAACAGATGTCCTGCCCTACATAAGAGGTACTACAGACAAAATCAGTAAGATACTACACAGGCAAGACTGCCTTCAAAACAGACAGAAAAATAGCAGCCATCCTAAGAAACCCCAAAGATAAAATTGACCTGGAAAACCAAGGCATATATGAAGTCCCCTGCACATCATGCCCTGCCACATACATCGGACAGACCAATAGAAGAATAAGTACCTGCCTGGATGAACACAAAAATGCAGTAAAAAAAGCTGGAACACACTTTCTCATTAGTCCAACGCATGAAAGCCACAGGTCATAGCATTAACTTCAATGGCATCAAAACCCAAGCCACTATATAAAACCCCAGCTACAGAATTATCAGAGAAGCCATAGAAGATTGAAAAAAAGACCTGAAAGCATGAATAGAAGAGATGACTCCACCAGACTGTCAACTATCTGGAAGCCTGCACTCACAAACAAAAAAAATCTCCACACCATAAGCCAAGAAAACACCTGGGCACAAACAGACCTCCCCTGATACCTCCAGCTCAAACACACCCCAACCAGCCACCCAGATGAAACCTAGCTTCCTAAAAAATGATAGCCAGCCATTCACTCGAAGCCAAGCCACACTAAAAACCCCAATACAGGAAACACAATGTTGCCAGCCAATCAAGACAAAAAAATGCTACAAAACAGACAAAAGATATTAGAAACACCAATCAAGCAGAACACAGCAAACTCCAAGACCAATAAACACAGACCAAGACTCCCAACCAATCAGGAAGAAGAATAAAACATTCTAACACAGCACAAGGCTAGCACCAAATTTAAAACTGAAACAGCTGTGAAAGCCTGACACACAGACGAACCCAATACATAAGCCTGATGATGGCAGATGAGATTCTGCTGAAACGTCGCTACAACTTTAAAAGCACAACTATAATGACAGGGGAAAATACCCAAACAAAGCTGAATACCATACATACATACACACACACACACACACACACATATAAATAATTTCAGTTTGAATAGAAACTACAATATAGAATTCTTATGTAATAATATGTTTATTTCTCAATCATGGGATAGAAGGATGACACTGGCATGGAAAAAAGAAAACCTAATAATCTGTGAATCTTTCTTTTTAGTAACTGCAGAGTTACGGACAAAATATTGTTCACAGTGATGTAATCTGGCACTTTCTAAATTCTGCCAAATTATTACAACTAGATTGAAACAGGCATACCTTATATCATATGTAAACTTTCTCAATTTCCCACCAAATAATAAAATAATGAAAGAAAGAATAAAATATTAGATAATGTTAATGTGAATTCACTCCTTTGCCTGCCAAATAATTGGTTTTCAAATAAAAAGAAAATTTAGTATTTTTTTTATTGGTAGAGTATGGTGTACTTTTAGTTATGAAGTGTCCTTGAATCATATATCTTTATAGTCATCTCACAATTTAATTAGCTATTGGGCCTTGGGCAGGCTGGACACTCTGCAAGCCTTGAAAGAAATGAAAAGATCTTCATCCACTCCCATTATATATTTTTTACAATAAAGTAAATTAAGAAAGGAAAAACAAAGAAAATTAAAAAAAAATTAAGTATCCTAGGAAAATGGTTAAAAAGAAAAGGGAAAAAAAGGAATGCTTTTCTCAGAGGAAGAAAATGCCCCTGGAAAATTTCAAGACAGATTTCAATGCGACATTAATAGTGAGAGAAGGAAGGAGGAGGTGAAATCACTAACATACATCAATGCCCTAAATGCAAAGATATGGTTACAAAGCACATGAGAAAGCATACTGGCATCTTCTTTAAGTGCTCATGAAAAATGTACTTTAAAACACTTTACCTAACTGATTTATTTTGAAGAATAATGCATAAATAAATGCATTTAAGATCAATACAGTCAATACCTATAATTCTCTTTCTTTGTATGATCCTGGGAAATCTGATATTTTAATCACTGCACTACAATACCTCTTAATGATATATTTTCAATAAGATGGTTTAAAGATACAAAATGTGTCCATCATTTTTTTCTTTACTTTGCAAATCTGATCCACCAGACTTGCCCCTTATGTCTTCAACTGTATTATTTTTTTATTGGATGGCATAGTCACATTTATTTTTGTTTGTTAATTAAAAAGAAATTCTGCCATCTTGCTGTATGTGACTTTCTATATTTTCCATTCCTCTCTTCTCTACTGTTTTTGGTATTTATCTACATGGTGTGTACTAAAGATATTACCATTAAATACATCATTTTGAAGCACAATTCTGTCATGATTGTTTCATTCTGTGTGATTCATCAATGCTTACAGTACTATTAAGCTATAAGGAAAGGTTTATTGGCTTTTTATCTTCATGATTGGCAATAATAAGCTCACTTTACTAGAGAATAAAACAAAATATGGGATGAACAATGAGTACTTCTCCTAAAATATGATTCTACTTTGCTATTTCTCTAATGTTACTTTCCCAAACTACAAACAACATAAGTCATTAAAGACTAACTGCTGTGAAATGATGGGAAATGAATGTTTGCCTTACAGCTATATTTTTTTCTTCTTTGCAAGAGATATTTTTCATAATGGAACTTGTAAATCTTAAATACTGATTTCAGTAATATGTAAAAAAATAAAAAAACATTTGTGTTTCATGCCGTTAAGGAAAATTGCTTATATATCCATAACTGCATAATATTCTGTACATGCAAAAGAACAAATGACAACTCACTTCCCATATATTAGTGTTTGAGTAATAAATTATTCAAAATATATACCTTAAGCAGTGCAAACAATAAAATATACAAAGCCAAAAATAATATGCTTCAATATGGTTCCAAATAGCTTCTTCCTTAAGCTTCTTTTGGTAATGATGACATTATCATAGCCGTGAATATCCATTGATCTTCCTGTTCTCCTACCCATCATAATGAGTAGTGAGTAAGTAACATAGTGTTGATGCAACTGAAAAAAATAAAAATAATGAAAATCCTAAGTAAAAATCAGATGTGGTGTGACATCATGACACAAACTCTATTTGTACTTATCTCCTGATATATACTTTTACTTTACTCACAATTTTGTCTTCTTTCATCTTTAACATATACAATTAATTTCTTTACATTCTGGTAGCCTCATCATCTGGAAATTAGCATCATGTCAAAAAAAGTCTCTCAAATATAATTCAGTGCCAAAATGATTATGTTCTGATTTTCATCATTATTTTATATTACGCTCTCATGCTAAAAAATTGGAATTGTGGAATGGTTTTCATGGTATTGTAAATGAAAGCCTCTCTGCAAATGAATTTGCTAAGATACTGTTAATGTCAAGACTTTCTAATTTCCATTTATATTAAACAAACAAAATATTTTAAAAATCATTTTTATTGTAAGGTAAGAAAGAGATGGGTTCTAAATCCTTATGTACACACGTTTACAGAGATGTGACTGATTAACAGACTATAGTGTGTGACATACATCTACTCCCACTATATTTTGAATATTTAACTCGCATTATAAACACAGCCTAGGTCTTTCTTAATATACAAGACAGCTGAATAAAGTCCACTAAGAGTAGTCCACAACTTATGGCCTAACATTTAACAAGAGTTCTAAGTTACAATGGCTTGGAAAAATGATTTATAACCTGTCTTCAAAGTTATAACAATTGTATCATCCCTGTGGCTATGTGATCATATTCAGACACCAGGCAACTGGCTTACGTTTACAATGTTTGCAGGGTCTTTTTCTACACAATCACAATTTGTAATCTTCCAAGCTGACTTCCAACAAGCAAAGAAAATTAGAGATACCAGATTATCTTAACATGGTACTATTAGTATTACTACTACCACTACTACTATTAATACTACAATGGGCTTTCTTCACTGGTCACAGAAAGAGGCATAAGGATAGACAAGACATCCATGCTCACAAAAGTCCAATGGCTTTCTGAAATTTTAATTTTTGTTCTAATAATTCTAGTAATTGCAGAAAGAGGACATGCTGAAACCAACCCACAAAGGTTAATTTGAATTTTCCCAATCAAGTCCCTCTTACATCCCTTGTAAACATTCAGAAGGCTGGCACAGTACTTGATTCTTGATTTACTGTACCAGGAAAAATGTTCTTCGTATGACACTCTCCTTGTATCTTATTAAAAAGGATCACAAATAATTTCATTTTCTATGTATTTTAATAGTGACATTGTAAAAAAAAACCAATATTTTCTACAATTAGCTAAATAATAACAATTTCTATATGAACAATTAATTAATTTATTTCACTAGTTGTAATGAACATTAAGTAAAATCCAGCCTAGTTTGTTGCAACATAATGGTTTATATGGAAATTCTGATTTGCATTCATTCCAAGTTGCTGTTGTGAACTAATAATTGCAATATCTGTGTTATATATATTGTGAAATTCTAGAAATAGGCATACAAATTATAGACACAGAGTCCAAAACAATAATACTTGGAAAAGAAAAGTGAAGATGGTTTTCTTCCAATGTGACCCATTTATTTGTTCTCATGATACTTAACAAGTCCTTTAAGGCATCCATCTTGTCAGGCTAGGAGATGAAACATATTCTTCACTCTGTCTTGCTCTTACCCCAGATAAATTAGCCTGTCAAGGCATTTTAGCCAATGCCTGATATCCCTAAACACAACAAGCAGTGCTTTGCATTTCTAACTTTCAACAACAGGAAACATCACAAAAAATGTAAATAATTTTCTGCTTCTTGTCTAACTGTTTATTCAAATGTAGTTTAAATGTCATATAGGATGCCAGTAATAGCTTTATTATGAAATATTTTATAATAATTCTATTAAGTATTATAGCTATACAAATAAGCACTAATACTTTTTTTAAAAAAGTACAAAAGTGGAAAGAAAAATAAAAAGAAATAACTTAAAAAGAAAAGAAAAAATAACACAACAAAGAGAAAAAAGAAATTTGTTAAGAAATGGCTTCCTTTGTCACAATTATAAACAATTTTAATAATCTATCACTTGTAGAGCAAACAATCTTTTATCTCATATCTAATTTCTTATCTATAAATGCATCCTTAAAACATTATTGCTTAGTCCTGATCAGCAAAAGCCCACCAAGGGTTACCAGAAATAACAGCATATGTATTTTAAACTTCCTCAGATAAGCCCACTTTATATTCTGTCCTAATACTTTTAATAATCTTGTGTCAGGGCCAAAATCAGAAACAAGCAAGAGAAATTGAATCACATTCAATCTTTATTTACTTATACCTAATTGACAGAATCTTGCCATACTAAAGCTATACTTTATAATCTACTAGATATTTCCTCAGAGATTCTTGGGTGCAGCTGTTCTAAACTTCTTCTCCCTCATCTCTTCTAGTGTGGGACTGTGCAGTGTCTTAATCTGTGTCTCTCACTGAGAAAACTCTGTGTTGTCAAATTGTCTCCCACTGCTCCTGCAAGTGCATATTCCACATTGTTTTATTTTTATTTTTTCTTTGTCCTTTATCACAAAATCCTTCAAAACTTTAACAGCTTTCTTTTTAAATCCACTGTAGGAAAGTTATCCAAGTCACTCTTTTGATTTTCCAGTTGCACATTCCATTAGACTCTTAAGAAATAAACTTATTTTATTTGTGTATCCAGTGTAAAATCTTTTTTTCCATATTGTTCCTATGTCTTGTAATTTTTAAATCCACTTGCAGATCAGTTTCAGCAAATTGTTTCTTCATAAGCATTTCAATATTTTTTTTATTTTTTTATTTTTATTTTTGGGATTTATATGCCGCCCTCTCTCCCGAAGGACTCAGGGCGACTCACAATCATAAAAACAATACAAAATTCAAATTTTTAAAAAAAACTTTAAAAAATATAGTCTATATCCATAATGGAAAATACCTTTAAGATTTATTTCTTGGTCCATTGTTCAAAAATATCCTTCAATACATGAAACATTAAAGTACTAAAGACTATTTTTGAACAATGGCTCACTAGTGTTAGTAAGTCCAATTTCAGTGCTCTTCTTCTTTAATTGCAATCTTTAATGCCTTTTGTTTCTTCTAATGTCTAATGTTCAAAATTTCATTTTATCATGATTCATGAGTTTATTATGAAATATAAATATTACAAAACTAATAAGGGGAGGAAGAAAATAAAAAGGGGTGAATAATTTAAAATATAATCTAAGACTATGAAATGAAACAAAACATTATTGCATTGCATGAAGTAGTCAATTTAACACAAAGTTAATTAAGATATTTTCCTGGAAATATTTTTATTTGTGACTTTATTTCAAAGGAATCCAGAAAAGTGGCTGAGAAGATGATTATGTTATATAAAGTATGATTTTTAGATGGAAAAGTTAACTTGGAGACTGGTATTTTATTTCCTGAATTGGGATGTGAGCTCCAGAATCTTATAAGTATGTCCATTACTCTTCTATAGTATTATTTTATTATTTATTTTATTTATGAGATTTCTATGCCTCCCTATCTCCCTGAGGACTCAAGGCGGCTTACAATCATAAAAGAAGAACAATACAAAAATTTTAAAAAACTATTAAACTGGAAATGTCACAAACCATTAAAATTTAAAACTACAGCTAAAAACCCTCCCCCCCATCAGTCTGGGTAGGCAAATTGGAACAGCCATGTTTTTAGGCCACAGCGGAAAGATCGGACGTCAGGGGCCACCTGAAGCTCCAGGGGCAGCTGGTTCCATAGGGTGGATGCTCCCACAGAGAAGGCCCTACTCCTGGGGGTCGCCAGCCGACATTGCCTGGCTGATGGCACCCCAAGGAGGCCCTGCCAGTGGGAGCGCACGGGACATCGGGAGCCCGTTATTGGCAGCAGGGTCTTCCGCAAATACCCCGGTCCAATGCCATGAAGGGCTTTATAGGTCAACACCAGCACCTGTTGTTGTATAATGGAGATTATTTCCAAACTAAATCTAGCAGAAACACAGAGGAAAGAAATGTTGTTGTATTTCTAGAGATGTATGATGTGAGTTGAATTAAAACTCAGAACTACATATACTCCAAACAGTCTTTGTTTTATTTGTGTTTAGTTAGTTTGGCTATAATAGTTTTAAAACATGGAATAGCAGTATAAATATCAGAAACACCACACCATTAGGATGAGAGACTGTTTCTAATGAGTAGTTTACAATATTGAGCCACATTGTCATATCAATTCTGTGTATGCCACTTTCCAACCAAAGAACAGCATTGAGTATACATCGTAAGACCTGGAACATATTACTCAAAACTGTAGACTGTAGGACTCACATCTTGAGGTATTTTTATAAAGTCCTTTCTGTATACTATGCAGAAGTTGTACTTCAGACTTTTACAATAAATAATTGCATTGCAGCTAGAATATGTAATGCTTTCCAAGATTTGAGTAGACAGATTTGATCTTCATGCATTCTGTATAGTATATTCAAAATGTGCACTACATTTCTTAGTAAAATGATTACTTGCAAGTGCCTACATACTTTGACCTTTTTCAGCAGACACCAATTTAGTACCCATAGATGGATATTAGGGAATTTTGCAATAACTATATGTGATTTCAAAAACTTCATCAGAGCAGAGTTCCCTAATCCCACAACAGACCACAATATTATCAACTCAACTTGTGTCTATGCAATGCCACTACATTGTCTGCATATATTATGGAGAATTACATGCTAACTTATTGAAGACGGGGATCTGAGTGTTTGGATGTTATATAATAGTTAAATAATATAGGAGCCAAGATACTATAGATCCTTGCCTATTTTCTTTGATTATTAAGTTTTTCCAGATAGACTGGTGTGGTGGCCTAGAGATGGAGCTCTCACCTCACAATCAGGAGGCTGTGGTTCTATCCTAGGTAGAGGCAGATATTTCTCTCTCTGGGCATAATGAGAATATATCTGCTGCACAAAGGCCCACATTGGCAACAGGAAGGACAAACGGCTATTAAACAATCTGCTAACTCCATTTAGTTGCCCAGATTGTTCACCGCACAAGGGCAGGCGTGGTATTCTACTGGTTCTCACCGGTTCGGTAGAACTGGTTGTTCCCTTTCCCAGTAGTTCAGAGAACTGATAAAATGGGCCCCTGGCTGGCCCCACTCCTTTCCACCCACTCCTCCATTCCCTGCCCAGTAGTCATTATTGCTCATGCATGACATTGCATGCATGCATGACATCGCGTGCATGCGCGACAATCACTGATGGCATTCTCCCCCCACCTGCCCTGCCCAGTCACTCCTTATAGTGCATGTACACTCACTTCCCACATTTTTCCACCCACTGCCATTGCTTCCAGCAGCACCAGCAGCCAGCCAGCCAGCCATCGCTGCCTGCCTTCCACTATCTGATCTCCCTAGGTGAGTGAGGCTCTGCAAGCCCCAGTTGCTTGCATGCTGCCGCTGCTGCCAGCCCCAGTTGAGTCCTGACTCCTAGGCTGGCCTAGGCCACCACTGCCGCACCACCACTGCTGCCCTCACCCTCGCTGCCATTGCCACCACAAGCCCCGGTTGAGTCCTGACTTCTGGGCTGGCCTAGGCAGCCACTGCCATGCTGCTGCCCTCAATGCTCTCATCCTAGCAAGCTTCCCCCTACTTGCCTGGCTTGCTTAGCCACCAGCGCCACGGCTCCATGCGGCACTTGTGGCCTAGCAAGCTTTCCCCCCCACCCCACTTTCTTAGCCACTAGCCTGGCTTTCTTAGCCACTAGCACCACAGCTCCATGTGGCACTCATGGCCTAGTAACTTCCCCTCATCCCATTTGCCTTGCTTGCTTAGCCACTAGGACCACAGTTCCATGCGGCACTTGTGGCCTAGCAAGCTTCCCCCCAACCCCACTTGCCAGGTGGCTAAGAGGAAGGAAGGCTAGGGCTGTCCTGTTGCCATTTGGGTCCTGCTTGGATTCTCCACAGCTGCTGCACCTTGCAAGGGGAGAGGGTGGGGGGGTGACCAGGGAGCATGATGCCACATCACCCCTTGCCTGCCACCCCTTCCCTCTGCCACTCACTGGCCTGCGTGCTTTGGTTGAATGCAGGCCGCTGCTGTGACAATAATGTGAGTCAAGAGTCATGATAGCAGATCTTCCAGTCCATGTAGCTTGCCTAGTGGAGGCCCACACTCGGCTAAAATGCTCGGCCTGAGGGAGGGGCGGCTGGCAAAGGGGTGATGCGGGTGGTGTAAGCCTTGTGCTTCCTGGTTGCCTCCCACACACCCCCAGCAGGTGTGAGCCCCACCAGCTGCAGAGAATCTGAGCAGGGGATGAGATGCCCTGGCTGGCTCCCCTTTCCCTCTGCCACCAGCCGCAGGAGGGAGGTAAATTTACAGACAGTGGGAGGCTGCCTTGCCCATCCCACTGGCAGCTCTGGGCTAGGCAGCAGTTTGGACTTTCCTGACTGCCTGCAAACTTACCTTCCTCCCATGGCTGGTGGCAGAGGGAAAGGTGAACCAGCCAGGGTGGGCTGGCTCACCTTTCCTGCAGCTCACCTCTCCCGTAGCTGCCTGAAGTTCCCAGCTGGGCCCTTTCCTTTCCCCAAAAAAGGGAGGGGAGGAAGTCCCATCCGTGGCCCCTTTGTTGAACCCAGAAGCCTTGCCTACTGGCTTTTCCAGGCAACACAGGGCCGGGCGTGAATGAACAATCGTGCCCAGTCCCTGGGACTCTGGGAGACTCATCACAAGTGATGCTGCTGGGTGAGTACTTTGTTGGAAGTGTGTGTGTGTGTGTGTGTGTATTTCAGATGGGTCTCCTAACTTTAGGAGGAGAGAGAGGGAAGGAGGAAGGGGAGAGAGAGAGAGAAATAAAGAGAGAGGGAAAGAGAGAGGGCAAGAGAGAGAGAAAGGGAAAAAGAGAGAAAGAGGGAAAAAGAGAGAAAGAGGGAGAGAGAGGCAAAGAGAGAGGAAAAAAGAGTGGGGAAAGAGAGGGAGGGAGAGAAAGAAAGGAAGAGAGAGAAAGAGAGAGGGAAAGAGAGAGAGAGACAAAAAAGAAAAGAAAAAAGGGAAAGAAAGATAAAGGGAAATAGAAGAGAAAAGAAGAAAAGGGATAGACAAGGAGGGGATGGAAGGAGAAAGAAAGAGAAAGAAAGAAAGAAAGAAAGAAAGAAAGAAAGAAAGAAAGAAAGAAAGAGAGGGATGGAGGAGAAAGTGAATGAGATATATGAATGGAAAGGTAGATACATGGAAGGAGGGAAGAAGAGAGATAGAAAAAAAGGAGAGGAAGGAAGGACACAAAACTTGGCTTCAGAAGATTCTTTGAAACAGCGCAGCAATCTAGGGCTGACTGGAAGGGATCTCGAAAGTCATCTAGTCCAACCCCCTGCTCCAGCAGGAGATCCTCATAGAATCATAGAATAGCAGGGTTAGAAGGGTGTGTGTGTGTGTGTGTGTTTGTGTGCATGGCTGTCAAAACTCCAAAAACAGGTCAAGTAGCTCTGGGGAGGTCAGTCATAAATTAGAACACTTGCTAAACAACCAGCCATGAAGCGAGGACCACTTGTTTTGGTTTGCCAGTCACATGGCCACCTGTCCACACCACCCAGTCACATGACCAGCAAACCATGCCCATCCGGTCACGTGATCACCAAACCATGCCCAGTCAGCAAGTCATGCCCACCCAGTCACATGACTACCAAGCCACACACACAAATTAAGTCACACCCACCAAACTGGTTGTTTAAAAATTTGAATCCCACCCCTGTGCAAGGGATTATGGAGTTTTTAAAAGATGATGATGAAAGATGATGATTATGTTTTTCCAGATATATTGGTCTCACAGCATTAGACTGTTGTGCTTGAATTTCCAAAGTTTTTGCAGAAGTAGAGGCAAAAGTTTGTCAACAAAGGATTCCTTCTGTCAAGGTAGATGGGCTCACTTACACTGGCAATGGGTGTACCAGAGGTGGTATTCAGCAGGTTCTGACCAGTTCTGGAGAACTGGTAGCAGAAATTTGGAGTAATTCAGAGAACCAGAAAATACCACCTCTGACTGGCCCCGCCCCCATCTATTCTCTGCCTCATGAGCCCCAGCTGAATGGCTGGGTCTTCTTTTGTTGCCCTGCACAGAGAACAGAGCTGGAAAGCAGGTTAGTGGGGAGGGGAGGGAATGAGGATTTTGCAGTAACCTTCCCCTAGGAGTGGGGGGGGGAATGGAGATTTTACAGTATCCTTCCCCCGCCAAGCCTACCAAGCCACACTTACCAAGCATGCCACCAAGCCACGCCCACAGTACTGGTAGTAAAAAAATTTGAATCCCACCACTGGGTGTACCATAAAAATATCTCAAGGATCAGACTGGGGACAGATTCCCCTGGAAGAAAATCTATGTGGGTGCTAAAAGTAAACACTAATTTGATGGCAGATTTTCTTTAATATTTTGTATAAATTAAATTTTAAGAGGGCATAAAATATCTGATAAGAAACAAAGAGAAAAAAATATATTGGTAACTTGGATGAAATATCTGCTCTTGTACATTTTTGCAATGAATGCTAAACGACACTGTAAGCAGACCATTTCTACAAATTTGTGAAATGTAATAAATACAATTCATATTCATTATGCCTTTATAATTTTATCATTAATAAGGAGTGTAGGGACTTATAATATTCAAATGTCTTTTCAAAGGTTGCTTCATGAGAATTGTTAATTTTCACTGTCCTAAACTTTGTTATATTTTAGGAAATAATCTTGAGACTTCTCCCAGAAGCAGAAAAGAATGTTAAAAATAAAGCAAAGCATATCTACATATATCAACACAATGTAAGTAGCAAATATATGATAAGACAAGGACAAAACAAGGAATAAGACATCTCAAACAACGTAATGAAATGCTGAAATAGGAACTTTCTTATGTCTGCCATTTAAACATGTATTTAAACAATGATGTTAGTTTGAAGCAGTGTTAAAAATTCAACAAAACAATATTATTACTTACATGCAATACCTTTGCATAAACAGCCAGTAGAAATGATAGGAAAATTCCACACATATCAGTTGCTTACATGTTGGTGGCTTCTGTATATTATAAGTCCTTTACAAGATGATCCACCTATAAACATTGAAGCAAATTGTTAAAGCAATAATCTACATTTCAATTTATGATTGTTTGGGCAGGACCTTCTTCACATGCAAAATACAAAACTGGTGGGATTCAGAAATTATATCTCTCTGTTAGAAATTCTTTAGCCAGTGCAGGCTAAGCCATCCCACAATAATCCATAACATTACTATATATTATCATCTAGCTCAGTGGTTCTCAACCTGTGGTGTGCAATCCTGGAGGTTGCTATGTCATCACAGGGTGGCCAGGAAACTTGAAGAAATATTATTATTTAAATCTTGAGTCAAGAGTTTGGGTTCTTTTAAGTGGCATTTAAAGGGGGTCTGTGGTGAAGAAAAGATTGAGAACCAGTGAATTCTAGCTCATCCCACACTTACCAATCTTTAAGGTGAAGTTAAAGAAGAAAAAGCAGCTGAAAACTACTTAGGACATGTTGTCAAAAACTTGTGACAAATTACTTCATTTTGCTTTGGTTTTACAGTATGATCTAAAGAATCACCAAATGATGTTTTTGTGCACACTTGAGAACTGCATTCAAATCTTTTGGAAGAGATTTTCTAATCTGATTTTGATTTTTCCCCAAATTGATAACATGTATTCTATAAATAGCTTGTGAAAATGACTGATTGAATCCTTTCATGCTTATTTCCAGCTAAAAAAAGTATTGAATACAGATCTATTTACCAGGGGCAAAAAAGGAGAGAGACTCGTGCAATTCCAAAGTCCTATCGACAGGGGAAAGTTAGAATATGATTAAAAACCTTAATTATACATAGCCCAACTTAAATTTTTCTTCTAGACTTATGTTCTATTTCCAATCTTTCAGATTTCAACTCTTATCCAGTTTATAGCACTACCTATTTTCAGTTAAATCATAAAAGAGGATGCTGTGGGACAATTCCTTTTAATGACAAAAATGACTTTCACTACTAAGGAGGAATCTTGAGAAAGGTTGAAAACAACAGTAATCACAGACTTATATACCATTGCATAGAGCTTTATAGCACTCTCTAAGTGGTTTACAGAGTCATCATATTGTACCCAACAATCTGGATTCTTTACCCAACCTTGGAAGGATGGAAGGCTGAGTCAACCTTTTTTAAAAAATTTTTTTTATTACATTTATATGCCGCCCTTCTCCAGAGACTCAGGGTGGTTTACAATTTTTGGGATACAACCCAGTGTGCTCAGCAATAGCCTTCATTCCATTGTATATGCCTGCTTATTACTAAGCGGCATTTTTACAAAGTCAGCTAATTGCCCCCAACAATCTTGGGTCCTCAATTTACCTATCCGGAGAGGATGGAAGGCTGAGTCAACCTTGAGCCTGGTGGGATTCGAGCCTACAGCAGTTGTAGGCAGCTGGAACTTAAGTGCAGTCACTTAACAGCCTGAGCCACCAAGACCTTGAGCCTTTCAGGATCAAACTCCAGGGTATGGGCTGAAATAGCCTGCAATACTGCATTCTAATCACTGCACCAAAACAATACTGTTCACCTGTCAATACCATTTTTCTGTCAACAAATGTGATGGAGGATTTCAAGAAAACATTTGTATTCAATGCTTGAAAATCATAGGCTTAAAAATATAGTGAAACAATTTCTTTAATACTGAAAGGTAAGTGACATTAGACTGTGTAGATGGCATATTTATGTCACTTAAGAAATTGACAGTGTGCCTTTACCTTCTGCTTCCATCATCTGCTCCATAGTGTAAACTTTATGTCAAGTCAGGCTGCTATTTTTTTTTTTTACATTTTATGACAAGCCATCAGTTGAAGGCAGGAAATTTTATAGTTTACAGCTAGCTACAACAACCAAACAACGATAGAGAAATAGGTAGGAAACAAATAAGATAAAACAGAACTATCTCAGCTCTGGGGTGATTTGTTACACTTAGTTGACAGTTTCAATTACAGTAAAATTAGGCACAGTATTGTGGTCTAGGTAAGATATTAGTCTAAGATCGAAAATATCCCAGTTACTCACTCTCAGTAATAAAAACTATCTGAACTATTTACTGTTTTTCAGCTTAACCTATCTAACAGGGGAAACTATACAGATTGGAGTATGCCACTATAATATTCCAGAAGGGAATAAAAAAAATTCAATTGAATATAGAACAGACAGATTTAATTATTTATTTAATTTATATGCTACCCATCGCACTGTTGGAACAACTCTGGATTGCTTACAAAATGATTAAAAAACAAATAAATATAACAACAGTTACATGATATGTTTTAGTTCCCCTGTTTTAGTTTTTTAATCGATTGTTCAGACTTGTATGTGTTTAATTTATTTTTATTGTAATTCTATGTTATTTTTTAATGTTCGCCACCCTGAGTCCTTAGGGAGAAGGGTGGCATACAAGTCAAATAAATTATTATTATTAATTATTATTATATGGTTAGATAATCAAACTGACGTGTCAGGGTGCACTATTCCAATCTGAGGAATTTGTCCTTTTATTCTTAAATTATTCTTTTTATCTAATTCTAATGTTTTAAGGTTTAGGCAACTTAATCACTGATTTCCATACTCAGACAATTGTCTGCAATGCTGTAAATTTCTTTCTTAACCAGTTCACAGCATTTAAAAACAGAATTCCTTCCATAAAATCTCAGTATGAGCTCACCACTTATCCTTTATTATGATAAAAAAATGTATATACTTAAGCAAAGTCAACAACAACAGATTTGAAAAGGCAATTTGGGAAAATAATGGTTGTTTGTTGTTGTAACTCCAGGAGTGTTTTCAAATGGTGAAGTTAAATCTTAGAGAAAGAAAAACAAATTATTTTTTTTTGTCAGCTTGTTTCATTCCTCTAATACTAAAATAGAATATTCTTTATTGGCCAAGTGTGATTGGACACACAAAGAATTTGTCTCCAGTGCATAAGCTATCAGTATGCATACAAACAACAAAGTAATATAATCATAAGATACCAATAGGAGAAGATGTTATGACCTAGGTGGTCAAGGCAAGGCACTTCTAGAAAGTTCTTTATTTCTCTTAACAAATGTTCCAGCCAACAGCTCTTTAATAAATTTCCACCCCATGCTACTCTGAAGGCAGCCACCCCAAACACAGCCATGGTAGTACAAAGAAAGCCTACAGAGCAGGAGCATTCTTACAGGGCAACGTACAGGGTTCCAAGTCCAATCCACAAGGCAGAGTCCAGGCACAAGAAAAGGCCACAAGAAGGGGACAAGAAACAGATCCCAGACAAGAAACAGTTCCAAAGTAACAATGAAGCAAGGCCACTTGCAGGCCAAAAGAGAAGGGCTAGATACAAAACACAATGCGAAGAACAATCTTCCAAGCAAAGCAAGGCAAACACCAACAGGCATCAGTCAAAGCCAGGGGAGTGTAAGACAAAGCAGACAATTGTTCCTGCAAAGGACTAACTCCCCATGGGTTCTCCTTAAGTTGCTACCTTCCAGGTGCTTCTGGTGAGGAGGGTAGGGAGACCTCCTCCTGAGTAGCCTTCTCTGGGCTTGCCTACGCTTCACTCTCTTTGCCCTTGGATCATGTGGAATAGACAGCTCTTCCTCATTAGAAGAGATTGGCAGACTATCAGCACCACTGCTAGTCAGCAGCTGATCGTCCCCTATGTCTGTACAGGCAGGCAGCTCACCATATGGTGATCCCTTCCAGAGGTGGGATTCTACCGATTCTGTCTGGTTCTATAGAACCCCTTGTTAACTTTCTAAGCAGTTGGGAGAACCCATAGTTAAAAGCAATCTCCTTTTCTTTTCCCACCCTTATTAAATTCTTGGCAGACAGCCTAGACTTCTTGTCTCCGGAACTTCGGAGGCGTGGTTTTCTTAAAGGGGAAGGGTTGTTTTAAGATTTTTACACTGGTGTTGGGAGGAAATACTTTCCTGGACAAACAGCACTTTGAAGAAATAATTGAATAATGAAGCAAAGTTTTTAGTGACAGGGAACCAAGATGAGTGACATTCAGCAAGGCTTCTTGGCTAGCTAGAAAGAGTGACATTCAAATATGAGTTTACATACTCTTTCTGAGTTTTGGTCTAAAACTGGTTTTTAGTGAAGGTTAATTCTGTGCTTGGTGAAGTTTAATCCTGTGTTTATTGAAGGGATTTTCTCTATTCAGCTTCAACAAGCAACAGTTACTGTTGTGATTTAATTATTTGTATTGTGTTTCAATTTTTTCTTGCCTCATGGTTTCTTTTTCTATTTGGGGAGGAGGTCTTCCTTCACTGCTTTAATACTATCTGGCACTGTCCTTTTGGGATATACTTCTAAGAGGCAGGATGCAAGCTTGGTGCTATCTTTTTTAACTGCCTTTCTGGAAGGCATGTGACCTTTCCTTAAATCTGGGTGATTTCCTTAGAATATCTTGTCAGGTGAGTGAAACCAGCTGGTATTTTTAAGTGTTCAAATGGATCTAAGGATTGCTTTTCTTGGGTGTGCTTTTTCTGGAAAGCTTAAATGACCTCTCTGCTAAAGGGTTTCACTTTATGAGCAAGAGATGGTTGCTTGATAGTTATCACTGCATTTTAGCTATTTTCATTACTCAAGGTGCTCTGGCATCCTCCCTGATTTGTAAATCTGGTTTGCAGGTATTTTTAATCTAAAGATTGGTATTTAGGGCAGCTTTTTGCAAGCAAAGAAGCTTTTTGTATTTTTGTACAGGTAATCCTTGACTTACAACAGTTCATTTAGTGACCATTCAAAGTTACAATGGCACTGAAAAAAGTGACTTATGACCATTTTTCATACTTATGACCGCTGCAGCATCCCCACTGTCATGAGAGGCCAGGCAAGGAAAAGCACCCCTTGACATGAGTGATGTTGAGTTGGCCATGCCCACCCAGTCACATGACCACCAAGCCACGCCCACCAACTAAGCCACACCCACAGAACAGGTTGTTAAAAAAATTGAATCCCACCCCTGATCCCCTCCCCAATGCTTCAGGGGGACAGCATCATCCTCAGTCCCTGATGTGCTTCCCTGTCGGGCGGTCCCAGTTCCAACTCCTCCATTTCCTTCTCCTCCAAACTGGCCTCTGATAGGGCCATGAAAGGTAATAGGAAAGAATAATAGTAATGCAGCCCTATTACATGGGTAAATATTCTTAGGCATAAGACAGTGCTGTAGGAATTAGATGTTTAGCAGAATTATGACATAGGGGGAAAACTGCCTTTGTGTGTCTATTGTTTTATTTATTTATTAATTTGACTTGTATGCCGCCTCTGTCCCGAATGGACTCGGGGCGGCTCACAATTAAAACCAACACAATAAATAATTACCTAAAATAGAATTAAACCCAACAAGCCAAATTACTAAAACAAATTAAAACAAATTTGATATGCAATGCCCTCTAGCAGCATCCTGATTGGGGGAATTGAAACGGTTTACATCCAAGATGTGAAGGATCTGTCAATATTTTCTCACCCTCTTTCTGGCTCATGCAGATCCCCAATGAAAAGCAAGCTGGTTGCCTTTGTTTTTTTACAGTCCTAACTATCCATTGAAGTCTGTACCCAGTGGTGGGATTAAGGTGGTTCACACCAGTTTGGCCAAACCATTTGTTAACTTTTTGTGCAGTTCTGCAAACTGGCTAATCCCACCACTGGCTAGCCCCACCCCACCCCATCCCACCCTTCCCGCCCCACCCCTCCCAGTCACTCCTTATCTTGTCTCACTCATTTTCCTAGAATCACACTGAAGCCCAGCTGCTCTCTGGATTATCTCTGGCTCCCTCACTCGCTTGCCTTTATTGCTCACCCAGACCACGCAGCACTCACGACCCAGGCCCAGCTGCTCTGCCCTCCTTACCCACTTGCCTGCCTTTGCCATTTGCCTGGACCATGCAATAGCCAGGAGCAGCTGCTCTCTCCTTCTTCCCTTGCTCTTCTTCACTGGCCAGGTGGCCTGTCTCCCACTTTCCTAGCTCCTGGGAGAGCTGTGTGACACAATGTGTGGATTTTAACTCTCAGAATTCCCTAGCCAGCTATTAAAGAGTTTCCACAGAAGATTGTGGAGAATACTAGAGCTAAGAATCTGTGGGAGTTCTTGATCCAGAGGACAGGCAGGCATTAGATAATCAACCAGACACTGTAGTAATAGACAAATTAATAGATGAAGTTCAGAAGAGCTCCGGAGGCCAGGCAAGCAGGGCTAGGCAAGGTACCCTCAATGTGAGTGACTTTGAGTTGGCCACGCCCACCCAGTCACATGACCACTCAGCCATGCCCACCTAGCTGGTCATTAGGGCAGAGAACCAGTTGTTAAATTATTTGAATCCCACCACTGCCTGTACATGTCCTGTTTGTTTGTTGTACCAAACCAAAGTTATAGAAGTACAATTGACAGTCTCAATAATTCTTTTTTAGAACTGTATGAGAAGCTTTCTGAGTTGATGCAAGAAGAACATTTTTTGTTTGCCTTTTAATGATTGTTCTAATGTTAGGTATCCATTTCAAGTCATGGGAAATTAATGAACACTGTTAATACTGGGTTGTCTAATATTTAAAAGATGGTAGAATAGGAGGGCTTCTCTCAAAATTCATTATCATCTTTAGAGTTTTAAGTGTTCAATTCCAAATTGTCTGTCTGTCTGTCTGTCTGTCTGTCTGTCTGTCTGTCTGTCTGTCTGCCTATCTAATCTAATCTATCACTTCCCTGCCTATTTTTTTAAATCCCATTTTGCTCTTGTTTTTCCTGGCAGTTTTACTTTAGGAATATTCATTAGTTAGAAATATCATATATGAAAAAGTGATGTAATAACAGCTGTGTATAAATTCAAATTTCAATTTAACAGATCTTTAGCATTTTGCTATAAAAGTCTTTGCAGTTATTTCCCTTCACCCCCCAACACATTGGTAAATAGTGCATAAAGTCAAGATCAATAATGCTATTCTTCCTGATTCATTGTTTTCTGGGAAGACAAATCTTAGGAAGCTAACCTTCCATATCAAGACAAAGTTGAGGAACAATGAACATCTTGTAAAACTGTGCTCATTAAATAACTTTAGTTATAGCAACTCTTCATATTGATTTTGTACTTTCTATTGATACACTGGTAGGATATTAATAGATTGTTCAAGAGATGAAAGAAAAAATGGCTGATTAATAACCTTATAATCAATAGGCTTAAGTTTTTTTCACTGCATTTTAATTAATATGATGAGAATACACAAGAGACAGTATTTATTAACTTTTATTAAGGAGGAAAATGTTAGGATAACATTGTTGTCCCAACACTGTTTTTTATACATTTAACAGAGCCAAAATATATATACTTATAAAGATCTTCTTAATTTGCTTTTCATATCCTGAGGATAAAAGGAGAAAGTTTGAGTTAAACAAAGGCTTAGCTTATCTGAGTTCAGACACAGTGAAAAGTTTCTGCACAATGATAATATTAGTAGAAATGTTTTAAATCCTCTTGGATTTATACATCTCTTGGATTTATATATATTTATATATTTTCTGTGCTTTCATATACTGTACTTTCCAGGTCGTATTATTTGATTTAATATAATAGGATATTATTTGAACCATGTCCAGTCTCATGTATTATGAAAAAAAAAGTTTTCTTCTATTAGTATTCTTTGCTAAAGTTGATTCTCTTAAAAAAACATTAGGTTTATCTAACCCTTATTAATCACTTGTACTGTTTCCTACATGATAGCAATGGGTGTAATTCCTTCAAATTTATTTCTTGAGGAATCTCAGTACATCTTATACTTTATTTTCATGAAAGTCATTGAAATGTTTTAAGTTCATTACTAAATCCTCAGTGCATCATACATAAGTCAGTGTACATAATCCAACTTTTTCAAGATTTTCTGCTTTTTCATGCCTCTTGCCACACATGCAGGAAAGCCAAACCTTTTGATCAGAAGGTTGCAAGGTTTTTGCAGTTTGTACCAATGGCTTACAGTCACACCTGGCCTTCAAATCTTGGGAAGAAGAGGGGAGAAAATCCCTAACTATGTTTTGGTGATGCAGCAACAACCATCTGGCTTGCCAACTCCATCAGATAAGGAGTAGGCAGATTCCTCTAATACTGCTAAAGGATTTCACTTTATGAGCAAGAGTTGGCTGCTGGTAGTTATCATTGCATTTCAACTATTTTAATTCCTCAAGGTGCTCTGGCACCCTGCCTGCTTTGTAACTCCGGCTTGCAGGTATTTTTAATCTAATGATTGGTATTTAGGACAGCTTTTTGCAAGCAAAGAAGCTTTTTGTATTTTTGTATAGGTAATCCTTGACTTACAACAGTTCAAAGTTACAAGGCACTGAAAAAAGTGGCTTATGACTGTTTTTCACACTTACAACCGTTGCAGCATTCCCATGGTCACAAGAGGCCGGGTGAGGAAAAGCGCCCCTCAACATGAGTGATGTTGAGTTGGCCACACCCACTCAGTCACATGACCACCCAGTCATGTCCACCCAGTCACATAATCACCAAGCCATGGCCATCAAGCCACACCCACTGAACCAGTTGTTAAAAAAATTGAATCCCGACCCTGATATAAGTCCAGCCCACTTGAATTTCATTAACTCTTATCCACCACTAATTTGCTTTGATCATTATTAGTTGAGATTCTTGTAGAGAGCATACGTTTGCAATAAATCTTGGAACCATCCGGACTTCTGGTTTTCTTGTGCTTGACAGGGGACTATGGATCTAGTATAATGTTAATGAATCACTATTTGGGCTTATACATTCAATTCAGTCTGATTTGAAAATTCAAATTAATTTCAAATATGCTATTTTTTTATTGTTGAAATCTATTTTCTGATGTAATGTTTGAATTAGTTTAGCTGAATTTTGTTTTTCAAATCAAAATCACAAAAGTATTTATGTATCAAACAAATCTAGTGATGCTTCATGATAATCAAAAAGGGAAAATTGAACAGAATCTATATCACTAAGACTTTTTTAGAAATTGGCCCTACTATTATTGAATCCTGTTTGAAGTCTGCTTCTGGAAAGATAAAATAGAATTGTTAGCAGAATCCAATGTTCTATTTGCAAAACAATTCTTCTGTAGGCCTCATAAATAAGTTTTCATAGTTAATCCAGTGTTTAGTTTATTGACTGACTTTCAATTATTAGAGATGGAGGATCTGCTTTGAATATTTTACTTATTTGGCTCCATCTCTATTGTCCTTAAGAAATATTTCTTCTTTTCCCCTGAACTTATCAAATAATTTATGTAAAGTGGTCATACAATTTGTTAGTGTTTTTTATTTTGGAGTCACTAGGAGCTTGTTTTTGTCCTTGTTCTTTTCAGTGTTATAATCTAATCTTTTTATTTTGTGTTTGATTTGATTTAGCATAGGTATATTATATTTTATCTCAAAAACATTTATTTGGGAAAAAGAATGTAAAAACTACAGTAAATAAATGATTGTATAAAAATCCTATAGTAAGTTAAATCATGCATGTTGTAAAGAATAAAATCAGAATGTTTTAGATTTAATTACAAATGAAAATGAGTTTATTGTCCTATTGTTTCTTTTTTTATTCACATCCATCTCATGTATTCATAACCATGCTTATACCTGTTATCTAATACTTGCTTGACAAATAAATAAATAAAATAAATAAAATAGATAGGCCTAATGAATGCCTTATGACTTTATTTCTAACATTATTTTATATAGCAATAGTGACAGTCAGAGCACAATGACAAGCTTAACAATAAACAAACAATACTGGGTCTGTCCACCCAGAAATTTCTGCCTGCTTGATAAAGGGACACAGTAGACAGTAAGAGATTAGCATTAAGGGACATAAAGAAGATACACTTGGTCGTCTATACTCAATCTACAGAAGTCCTTTTGTGCAGATTTGCATTCATCTCACAAGGATTTGCTTTAAAAATGCTTCTTTTATTTATCTGAAGTTCAAGAATAAAACAAAATAAAAATATCATCCTTCAACTCCCTCACTTCCATTCCCTGCTCAAGTTCTTTGCATACTTAATACACCTGAAATTTACATTTCTGATGTCAGGCATGAAGAGGTGAGCGGAAAGTATTGAAATGCTGAGCTTTATTCTAATTGCCCTTCAAACATGCAAAGCTATCTTGGTCTTCCCCTCCTGGGGGGAAAACTTCACATAAAAGACCATTAACTTTGACAATTTGAAGTTCATCCCCTTTATTTGGATCTAAAGACATTACATGTTTCCGAGAAAGACCTCAACCTGATGTTAGCAGCAGGCTGCTAAAGCTATGTCTATATTTCACCACCAGCTGTCCTTTTCAGTGCAATAGGAAGAAAGAAAAAAAAGAATGGAAAATATTCCGCAGCAATACACATTCACAAAGAATAAGAGGATGATATTGGCAGCTCCAACAGGGGTTCAAAAGAGAGAGCAAATAATTCAATAATACTCAAACAATGGGAAGAATATTCTTTTATGAAGACCATATATTTGGTGACTGAGATTGGAATGCTAACAAGAAATACTATTTCACAGTAACGGACTGTAGCATCAAAAAAGGAAATACAGTTCTATTGGAATTAGTCCTTCCTTTCTCCTTTAGTCCTGTTATTGTCATGGCACAGCCAGTGAAACTAGCTTTTCTGGACAATAGGAACAAAAAGGAAATTGAATATATTCTTTCTGTATATACAGAGTTTTGTGTTCACAAAATGCTCTACTCAAACAAAAAAAGGAATGTCATAGTCATTGAATCTTTAAATGTTTAAAGACACCTGGATGACATTTGCTTATTTCAGAACAGTAAGCAAAGTGAGATCTCATTTGTAATCTGAAAGGAAAGCACTAGAAAAAATATCAGATTTTAACTAAGTTTTTTTTTCCTAAGAGAAAAGGTGCCTACAGCATATGGCAAACCACTGGTGGTTCCAGGTGCTCTTTTTGTCAGTTCCTGGATGTTACCTCTCCCTGGCATTTGCTGACTCTCATATTTCTCATTGGGAGAGGAAGCTGACAAAGAAACTACACCTGCTAGGTTTTACGGGGGTTGCCCTGGGAAATTATGGCCTTAAGGACGCCCAATTTAGGGTAGTACAATGGCTTGTGGACATTGACTTGCAATATCTAAGAGCCAGAGCCAACAAAACCTACTCCCGTCTTATCTTCAGCCAATTTAATAAGTATGGACTGAAGATGGCCTTATTTTTACACTCTAACCATCCCCAAGTATAGAAGAGCTTTCTTCCTAGCTCATTTCAACGTCTTGCCTCAGCACTACTGGACAGGTGATTCAAGAGGCTCCCGCTTAGTGAGCGGCTATGCCCCTGTGATAGAGCTGAGGTTGAAACTGTAGAGCATGTCTTTTTATACTGCCCTATGTATAACGCAGGCAGAACTAAGTTACTGTCTCTCCTTGAAATAGACCCCTCTAGACCCAATGCTAGTAATTTGTTCTTATATTGTCTAGGGGACAGCTCCTCATACATCACTTCTCAGGTTTCCCCCAAAAAAAAAATTAAGAGCTGTAACCATCAGTGGAGAATGCTGTAATTCCCCTCAGTCAAGATTCTGGTGACCAATTGTCCATGATCTTATTTTTCCCATGTTTTTATTTTGTTGTGTCTGTGTTTTGGTCTGTGACTGCAAATTAAATTAAATATGGCAAACCATTTTTATTTTATTGCTAACAAAAACTACATGCACACGTCCATGCTAAGCACACCTTAAAAGACACTTCACATTGCTTTTAATGTGCATTAAATATAGTAATGAAATGCTTAAAAGCTAGTCTAAATCAAAATACCTACATTTTGCTACATTTTTTATTGAAAATAAGTGTTTTAAACATTTGTTGTACTACTTAAGTGCATACATGTGACTTTGAAGAGTAGAGTTTATATTTATAGAGAGAGTAACAGCAACAAAAGCATATTAATAAAAGGATTGGGTTTTTTTTAGTGTTACTAGCTTTTCTACTAACCACGTTTGTTGTGAAAAGAAGTATAAAAACTATAGTAAAAACTATATTAAAATATTAATTCTATAATAAAAAACTAGCATCCAGATAAATACCTTGTTCTTTAATTTATAGTCCTAAACAATCTTGCACTTCTAACCCTTCTTTCTTCAGAAATCAATGGTCAGAAATCAGTTCTACTACAGAAATATTGCAATTGAAATTCTCATTTGATAATCAAGTTAGACAGTTGCAAAATGACTTTTGGATTTCTTAGCGATATTTAGTTTGAGATAGTAATGTAGGTGTCCCTTGGATTTTTAAATGTCATGCTCATCCTTTCTCTCTCTCTCTCTCTCTCTCTCTCTCTCTCTCTCTCTCTCTCTCTCTCTCTCTCCCTCCCTCACTCTCCATCTATATCTCTCTTTCTGTCTCTTTGTCTCTCCCATGCACTGCACTCAGACTCAATTCTCCCTTCAATAAATTAACATATTTCCAAAAATAAAATAGACCTCACAATTTAACAATATTTTTCTCAAATTCTATACTCTATTTTCTTATCCAAGGACATAAGACAATGGTGAGTATAAATTCTGTATACCCTTAAAAATAAATTAGTTTCTTTTTAAAAAAAATAATTTTTATTGAGTGTTACACGTTTAAAACCCACACAAATACAAAACAGCACAAATGCAAAAACAACACAAATGCAATCTTCACAGTATTATGACATCGACTTTTCCAATTTCTTCTGAAATATATATGTGTGTGTGTGTGTGTGTGTGTATGTATGTATGTTTTTGTAGATTTTCATGGGTAAGGGTATGCAGGTCTTGGTGCATACGGGTCTTATCCCATGTAAGGTTGAGAGTATCTTGGCGACCTTTCGCCATCTTCAAGCTGGTGTTTTTGGCTTTGTTTTCGGCTGGCACAAGCACAAAGCCGAAAACACCAGCCTGAAGATGGTGAACATATTTGTGGTTGTGCTTTTAAAGTTGTAGTGACATTTCAGCAGAATCTCATCTGCCATCATCAGGCTTGTGTATTGGGTTTGTCTTCGTCGTGTGTGTCAGGCTTTCACAGCCGTTTCTGTTTTAAATTTGGTGCTAGCCTCGTGCTTTGTTAGAATGTTTTTTTCTTCCTCCTGATTGGTTGGGAGTCTTGGTCTGTGTTTATTGGTCTTTGAGTTTGCTTCCATTGTTGAAAGCCAGCCCAGAATTTTAATATAGTGCTTTGTTTTGTTTTTCTCCCCAAATCTGCAATAACACGTCTCTAATTAAGTGATTTTGGAAATGTGAATATGATTTGTTCTTTTTTTCCCCACAGGACAGTGTACCACCCTATTTGTAGGTCATGCCCTTCCAGTGTTAATATTCTCTTATTGTTCAAGGATATCAATTCTTTAATCCATGCTAATGCTGCTGCATGGTAATATAATTCCCAATCAGGTAGTCCGAAGCCACCTCTATTTCTGTTATCCTGCAGTAATTTTAGCCTTATTCTGGGTTTTTCCCCGGGCCACATGAATTTGGTTATTACCTTGTTCAATTCCCAAAAAAAGTTTTTATTAAGTTTTACAGGAATCATCTGGAATAAATACAACCATCTTGGTAGCAGGTTCATTTTAATTGAAGCAATTTTTCCTACTAATGATAGTCATAATTTTCCCCACATTTCCAAATCTTTCTTTGTCTGATTCATTAATTTGTAATTTGTAATTTGCAGTTCTGTTTTCCTTTATAACTCTCTTTTCTGAAAGTCTGTAAGGTTTTTAGCTAATATCTTGGTTTTATTTTTATTAATTTTAAGACACGCCCCCTTACTGAATTCTTCTATTTCTTTCAATAATATTGTCCCTGACTCAATCAGGTTTTCTATAAAGAATACTAAATCATCTGCGAACGCCTGTGTTTTAAATTCTTCCTTTCTAATCTTAATTCCCATAATTTCTTTATTATTTTTAATCTGCACTAATAACAAGGATAAAGATTAAAAGTGACATCAGACATCCCTGCCTCACTTCTTTGGTTATATTAAATCATTCAGTAAAGTCACCATTTACTATCACATTAGCTTTCTGCATGGAGTAAATTGCTGCTATTGTCCTTTTGAAATTTGGTGCAAATTTCATCCCTTTTATTTGTTGTTTAAAGAAGTCCCAGTTTAGATTATCAAATGCTTTTTGTATATCCAAGAAAATCAACACTGCTTGTTTTTCCAGATGTGCTTCATAATGCTCCAATACATTTGTTACTATCCTAATATTATTTCTGATTTGCCTTTTGGGTAAAAAAACATTTTAGTCTGTGTGAATTATTTTGCTTAATAGTTTTTTCATTCTTTTTGCCATTATTATCATAAATATTTTATAGTTGTCATCTATCAATGAGATTGGTCTATAATTTTGAATGTGTAGGTGATTGGTGCCTTCTTTGGTATTAAAGTAATGTAAGCTTCCCCCCTGGTTTCGGCACTTTGCTTTCAGCAATACTTCATTGTATATTTCTAACATCAGGGGTTCCATTGTTTCAAACATAGTCTTGTAAAACTCCCCTGGGATTCCATCCAGTCCTAGGGTTTTATTGCTTTTCTGCCTATAAATTGCTTTTTCAATTCTGTCTGTGTTATTTCCCTATCCAACATTTCTCTGCTGTCTTCTGTAATTGGTGGTAGGCCTTTCTCTTTGAGGTATTGCTCTATCATCCCCCTCTCTATATTATCCGTCCTGTATAATTTTTCAAAATAGTTTTGTATAATGTCTTTCTTTTCTTCCATCTGATATTTGAGATTTCCATTTTCATACTATAATTGTTGTATTAATTTCTTTTCCCTTTCCTTTTTTAGTTTATATGCCAACCACCTTCCTGGCTTTTTTGCCTCCTCAAAAAAGTTTTGTCATACCAGTTATTGTTTTTTGCGCATTCTTCCTGTCTCCATAAATTTAGTTTGTGTTTAATTAGATGCCTTTCCCTTTTGATTTTATCATTTTGTGGTTCTTTCTGTAATGCATTTGTATTGTTTTTAATTCTTCCTCTAGTATGTTTTGTTTTTTCCATTTTTCCTTGTTTCTTCAGGCTATGTATGTATAGCTACACCATGTAGGTATGTTTTAGCAGTGTCCCATAGATTTTGCAGAGTTGTATATTGGTTTTTGTTTTCTTTGAGAAAGAGTTCCATTTCTTTTTTTAACAGTTGAATTTTTTTTTCTTTCAGGATCTGTACGCCTAATATCCACCTTCTGTTTTTCTGTTTTTGGCCTTTCCAAGTTATTTTTAAAGGGTTATGGTCTGCCCAAGTATTGGTCATTATTTCTATAGATTCTAATTTGTTTTCTATTTTTTTATTTATCCAGATTATATCAATCCTGGACCATGGTTTATGGGGGTTGGAGTAAAATGTATATTTGTCTTCTTTTGGGTTTAATTCTCTTCAACTATCCCTCAAATTTAGTTCATAGGCCATCTCAAAAAAATGATTTTGGTAGAGTTTTCCTCCTGTTTTATTTTTTATTAGTTATACAATCTTTATTAATATATCTGCCACAGCATTAAAATCTCCTAGTAGACAAATATTTTCCTGTCCTTTTTCTATTATATTTTCATGTACCTTGTTATATGATTTCTTTTGGTTATCACTTGGTGCATAGATTATTACTAATAATATTTGTTTTTTGTTGAATTTTAACTTCTATCATTAGTATTCTTCCATTGTCATTGGAATAGATTAGTTTTGCATTTATCTTTTCTTTAATATATATAGCTATCCCTTTTTTTCTGGTCTGCCAGTGAAAAAAATAGTTTCCCTAGTTTTGCTTGTTCTAAATACTTTTTATGTTGTTTCTTAATATGTGTTTCTTGGAGACATATTATATTCACCTTTTGTTTATACAGGTTTGTAAAATTATTTTCCTTTTTATTGGAGAGTTTAATCCCTTTATATTTATAGATATTAGTTTTATCTCTTCTTCCATTTTATTGTTTGTATCATTGCCTCTGTCTTCTATTTATCCTGTTTTCTCTCTGTGCTCTTGTTCTAATCCCTTCTCTTTCACCCTGTTCTATTTCATTTTTACTTCTCTCTTATTGTTCTGACTCTTTTTCCTTGGATTGCTGCTCTCTTGGCTTCTGCTTTCTAGTTTTTCTTTGCCATTGAGTTCTTCTACTACTATCATAAGTTGGTCATAGAAGTCCTGTGCCTTTCCTAGGTTGTCGATTCTTATATTCTTCTCTTGCCAGGTTATTAGCATACCTTCCAGTATAAGCCATCTAAATGTTATACTATGTTTTATCAGTTGTGTTGTTAGGAAACTGTAATCTCTCCTCTGTTATCTCACATGTCTGGGTATCTGTTTCAATATCATGATTTCTTTACCTTTATATGACATGGGTTCATCTCTTGTTCCTCTATAGATTTCATATCTTACTTTATTCTTTGTAAATCTGATGTGGACTTCCCTTGGTAGCTTGTGGCATCTAGCAATGTTTGTGTGCACCCTATATATCTTGTCTATTTCATTTTGGAATTATTGACTCTTCCTTTAGCTTCTGCTAACAGTTCTGACATTATTGTTCTAAAATCTTCTTCTTTGTTTTCTGTTATATTTTGAAAATGTAAGTAGAAGGCTGATCGTTCCATTTTCAGATGGATAATGGATTCTTCCAAATCTTTTTTTATTACCATTGGTTTCTGGTCTACTGATTCCAATTTCTTTTCTGTCTGTTTCATTCTGTTTTCACCCTTTTAATTTTTTTTTTAGATTGCCTGCTGGGTTGTACCTATTCTGTTGTCCAATTTATGTATGTCACCTTTCATTTCCCCCATATCATTCTTCATTTCTTCATGGTTTTAAGTCATTGATTCTTGCATTTTTGCTATGGTCTCTTGTATTGCCAATAGGGTCATCTACACTGTCTGGCATATTTGAGGCACTGCTCGATTTTTCTGCACTAAGCATACTTTCTATAGATCTCTTGCTTGATGGTGATGCTGATGTCAAAGAGGGGTTTAAGAGTGTTTTATTTCCATTTCATAGAATGGTTGATGTAGTTGTCATCTTTAGTAATATATATATATATATATATATATATATATATATATATATATATATATATTTGTTTTCGTAGATTTTCACGGGTAAAGGTATGTAGGTCTTGGTGTATTCAGGTCTTGTCCCGTGTAAGATTGAGAATACCTTGGCAACGTTAAATCATCCGTCATCTTCAGGCTGGTGTCTTCAGCTTCGTTCTCCTGGAGAAGTGAAGACAAGCCTGAAGATGACGGATGATTGCCGAACATTGCCAAGTATTTCAATGGGACAAGACCCAAATACACCAAGACATACATATATATATATATATATATATATATATATATATATATATATTTGTTTTCGTAGATTTTCACGGGTAAAGGTATGTAGGTCTTGGTGTATTCGGTCTTGTCCCGTGTAAGATTGAGAATACCTTGGCAACGTTTCGACGAAATCTCATCCGTCATCTTCAGGCTGGTGTCTTCAGCTTCGTTCTCCTGGGAGAAGTGTGTGATCGTGGCTGTTTTTCCCTTTTAAACTCTAGAGTTGGCTGTGTTGTTACTTCTTGATTGGTTTGTGGAGTTGATGTATGCAGATTGGATGGCTTTTTCCTGAGACCCTGTGTGGCTGAGGTGCTGGCTGTGTGTCTCTCAGCCTTTTGTGTAGTAATGACCTGGGTAATGGGCTCTGTGATGACCTTCTGAGTTCCATTGTTGTGACGTCCTGGGTGTGGTGCTGTAATCTCCTGGGTCGTTCTCTGTGCTGCAATCTCCTGATGTTCTGTGTTGTGATCTCCTGAGTTCTGTGATGTAGTATCCTGGGTGGAAGGCTGTGATGTGGCACCCTGGGCCCTACATACCCTACATACCTTTACCCGTGAAAATCTACGAAAACAAATATATATATATATATATATATATATATATATATATATATATATGCGTAGATTTTCACGGGTAAAGGTATATAGGTCTTGGTGTATTCGGGTCTTGTCCCATGTAAGATTGAGAATACCTTGGCGATGTTTTGACAAGATCCCACTCGCCATCTTCAGGCTGCTGTCTTCAGCTTTGTGCTGGCAGAAGACAATTGTCTTTATGCATCTCCCTCTTCATTTAGTTCGTTTGATTTGTCCTTTCCTCACCATTTGTCTTTGTATCTGCCCTTTCAGTTCTTTTGTCTGGCTAAGCTCTTTCTTCTTATAGCTGCTCACACCTCTGAGTTGTCACTGTCTCCTGGGGTTTTTCTCCCCTCTACTCTTGAGCTTCCCTTGTCCGCCAGGATATTCCAGGACTTATTTCTTTTTTTAAGGGACTCTGTTTCTTTTACAGTACTGAATTTTCTCTATCCCTTTTGATGTCACGGTCTGCTGATCTTTCCTTCTTTGTGATTGATTTGTTGTCATAGCCTCTGGTCCGCTATATCAAAATGACAGGATGCTTTCACATTCAGATTTGGGGAGTTTCCCTTCATTACAGTGAATGGTTGCCTTCCATCTCACTGTTCCCCAGGCTTCCCCTCTTCTTCATGTGTTCCTCCAAGATCTGTGAGCTTCTAAAGGGGTCTCTAAACATGAAAGATCAGGTCCAACGAATGGAGCCATTCTCTTTTCCCCACACCACCATGACATCACTGCTAGAAGTCTTAAATTAGTTTCTTTTCTTATATTTTTGTCTTGAAGATATTTCAAAAATTAAATAATTTTGTTATGCAGAAGTTTATAAGTTCACTTCCCAAAATGTACAAAGCCATTATAATATTTCATGTTTTTAATGATTTAAAGATTTAAGAAAACCTTAAAAGAAATTACTATGCCTATATTAAAGCATAGTCTAATTTCTATAAAGTGTAACTTAATTTTTGTGGTTTTGTTTTTTGTTTTGTTTTTGGTGTCTTAATGTTTGCCTATTTTTTCTTCCTTTATATAGTTGCAGTGTAGCTTTACTATAGCTATTGTTCTACTTCTTTTATCAACTTCTCTGCTAGTCAAAGCAGAAGTGTGTTCTTTACAAGCAGATGCATAAACAGGCACCCTTAAATATCATCAAAATGACTGGATCGAACCTTTGTAATAATACAGATTTTTAATGTTTTGATTTACATATCTTTTAATCAGGGCTTTGACAGTTTCATTGCTCAGCTGACTAAGGGAGAAATAATGAAACAGCCTGGATTGATGAGCATGCTTACTTGAGTCATTTTAACTGATTTTAACTTTCAGAGACAACTTTTCTCATTTAGTCTAAAATACAGACAGTAATCTGTCCATAGCAATGGAACTATAGAGTTTCTTGATGTATCCACCACAGACAAGGCAGAGTATTATTATTTTTTTTTGCAATGCGGCAGACCAGATGCTAATTCAAACAAGATCATAAAGTCCTGTGAAACCTATGGAGCCTGAGAATGGATGCTGAATTTTTCCAGGACAACAAGTCAACTGAATCTGTCACCATCTTTAAGATTGCATTGGTTCAGATTTATTTACTGTGTGTATCAGGAAGAACAGTTTTCCAGCAATATAAAATCAGCTTCATATGCATATTGCAAATCTCTTGTTCCCATTTCCATCTAATGCACCGGGCAACCAGAAACCACATTTATACAAGACCACAAAATCATAGTGTATAATGCTGAGGTTAAATATCAAAGTTCAGAGTTAATCATTCTTTAGCAGTCAATAGAATGTGAAAAAATAAGTTAAGGACATATTTAATATCAAAAAGGAAGTTTCTTTCAGACATACATTATTTAATATTTTGACCATTATAGCTTATTTGTTTATCAAATAGTGTAACATACCTAAATATACTTCTTCATTTTTAAGGACATTCTCATTTTTATTGTATCCATTTTAATAGAATAACTTTCATCTTCAAGGTAAAAAAGACAAAAACTGGTCTTTGTTCTTTACTGAATTGTTCTTTTAATTCACATTTTCATTCTTCTAAATATCTCTGTTCAGACTGATATGAATTCCTTGTGGTCAAAAAGAAAACTGCCAGCTGATTATTATGTAAGATATTCTTGTTATGATGTCCTTCACAGTGAGTTGGATTAATATGAATTAATTGTTTGATGTCATAATGCTATTTTTTCCAGGAAATCTGTTTGCCATAAGATTTTCATAAATTGTCCATTAAGCTTTTAAAAAAAATCTTTTTCCTAGTTTGATTTTTATTCCCGATTCCCCATTCTTTATCTCAGAAGACTTATTGTGTAATTATCACATTACAGTGTCACATGTGCTACATTTAAATATTTCTTTGTTATTTATCCCCTAAAATCAAGGATGATTGCCAATTATTTGTATAAGTCTTTAGCAAGTTATTCTAGGGAGGGTGGCTCTGGAAGATAGTACTTTTCTAGATACTTATAGTGTGGATAATTTTAATAAAAGATGATTATCTAAAAGTAACAATCAAATAGAAAGAAGTTACACTGAACACAATTGAGTCAACAATTGTCAACACAATTATTTTTCTTCCCATTTACAAAATTGCATGTAAAAAATAAAGAAGGAAGATAGTAAATTTGGACACAGCACTGCATTGGTTTGCCATTTTAGCAACAATAATATAGTTTTATACATGATCCTATTTACATATGAAAGCTGCTACTTTTCTCCATTTACTTTTGAGTGAAAAATGTCTATGATATCATTACAATGCAACAATATATTTTAAAACTATATTTAGTTACAGCAATTGTAACTTTTATTACAAATTGTTGGAAAAACAGTTATTAGTAAATCTAGGATATAAAAATTCTTTCATCTACAATAATTTGTTTTACTAAATATACAGTATTTAGTAAAATATATGTTCATATATATGAACAGCTTTGGCAAGTCATTACTTTCATAATTAATGATCGTTAAGATCCAAAGATAGGTATAAAATAAATTAGAATATAGTATCTGATGTTTTTGTTATTTTTACATAGTTTCAGAACTAAAATCATTCTCTTGGAATGGAAAGTATATAATTTTGTGAAGTAACATGGATTTTGAATGTCTTCATTTATGTTATTTTTTAAAATGAGATTTATTCCCAAAGCACAGCATGCAGAGCAATTATCAAATGATATACAATCCAGATGGATCATCAGCAGGGTTAGATGAAAATATATATATAGATATTTTTATAGAAGATATGTTTATTTTAAAAGTTAATTAATCTGTTCTTTATAACTTTTTTACTAGCTACTTCCATAAATGCCAATGATTTCCACAGTGATATTCCAAAAACAATCAATAGGCATCAAATATCAAAAAAGCAACAACTACTAACCATAATGGGAATCCCAGAACATATCACATCATCATGACAAATGTAAACAAAGGACAGGAAGTCCAGCTGGGGCAGATGAGGGAAAAGCAAACTGGGTCCAAGTTGGTAAAGAAATGAAACAAAGCAGTGTTCTCTCTTCTTATTTTCTTTTTTAATCTTTGTGTTTATACTGAGGCAAGCTGGATTGGGTGCTGAGTGTGGATTTAAGTTGGAGCAAGAAATGCCATAACATTTATCAATGTTACATGCCAATGCTGACTCTGATATATGAACATGTAAATAACCTGAAAGCTTTAATAATAAAAATCAAGAGTGCAGAGAAAAAATGGCAGTAAGATTGAATACAAAGAAGACCAAACTAATTAGAACAAAGGTCTCCAACCCCTGGTCCATGGATCAGTCCGTAGCATACCAGAAAGTAGGCCATGCAAACAAATGAAGCTCCATCTGTGGGATGTAGGCAGCATGTGAAGATACACCCTGTCCAGTCTATGGAAAAATCTCTGTCCAGGCCTCTGTTGCCCAAAAGGTTGGGGGCTGCTAAATTAGAAGACATATAGCTAACAGCCTTAGAATTAACAATGAAGTTATTGAGGTAGTGGATGGTTTCTGGCTCTAAAGATCAACTAGCAAGGAACTGTCAGTAATACAATATGCCACAATGTTTGTTGGCTTAGTAATGAAAACCGCGGAAAAGATATTCAGATACTGTGATGTGTTGTACCTATAAAAATCAGAATTCTGCAACCAATTATTTTTTTCCCATGACACTATATGTAAGCAAAAGTTGGACAAATTTTTGGTGTTGGAAAAATTTCTTTAATAGTCAAGAAATCAGGCAAAAGTGTCACATAACAAATTAATTAATCAATTCTTTTTGCAGCACAAATGGGCAGGATCAAATTATATATATTAAAATATATCATATTTCAGATTCAGATTCTTTGAAAATTTATAATGCTAAGAAATGTGGAAAGAGAAAGAAAAATGGATAATTGACCAGAAGGTGGATGGACTTAATGTAGTAGCGATCGGTATATAACTACCTGAAGAGCCAGGGTGGGGACAATTCATCCTGGATAAAGTCTATTTGTGTGGTTGCTAAGAGTTGACAATATTTATTGGATAGCGTATAGTCAACCAATCTTATTCCATATACTTCCTTTTGAGGCTAGCTATGAGAATCAAGAAAACTTGCTTTAACTTGCTGTCAGAAAATGGAACTTTCTGGTGTTGCTATGCAGTTTACAACTTGTTGGGGATTTGAAGGCAAACCAAATCCACCAATGACAGGGTAACAGTGCATACCCTGGAGTGGCATCACAAGCCACACCCTTGGTATATAAGGGGCAGCTCAATAAGCATTTTACCTCACGGAGCAGAGTCACACTGAGAGAGAGACACAGAAAGTCTGAGTATGTGTGTCTATTGGGGTCCATTGTTCTCCTTGCCTACTCTAGCTGATATTGTTTCTGCTCAGCTTGAGTACCTCAGAAGCTTGAGGTGGAGGAACCTCTTGCCAGAAGAGAAAAGGAGACAGAGAGAGGGAAAAGCCTTGAAACAGTTTTAAGTTCTTAAAGAAGTCTAAGTTTCTATAGGGTTTGTTCTTAAGTTAAAGGACTAAGAAAACCTAACTGCATAGGCAGAGAAACCAAGTAAGACCTGAGAGAAGAGAAACTTAAAGAAGGCACAAGAAACTGGTAAAAGTCTTTCTGTAAATTTATTTGAATTAAGCTGCTTGTACAATAAAGATTTTGGTTTGAAGAACAAAGCTGGGCTCAGCATCTTTGTACAATTTAAATATATAGACAGGCTAACAAGATCCTCTAGACTTTAGTCAATCATAGGATTGACTGCTACAAGTCATTTCAGTCACTCATTTTTCAACACTTGCATTATTCTCTATCATGAAAATGAAATGTTTTGCATTTTAATGTTGACAAATTGACATGAAATCTTATTCTGTTGGAACATAGGGCATCCCAATGTGACTGCTTTGTTGTGAGTTTGGAACAAAATCCTTATTTATGTGTATTTGTGTACAATTATATTCCATAGCTACTTTTGTTCAAGACAGGGCATTGTTGAAGAGATAGCCAGCCAGGTAAAGATTAATAAAAGGTCAAAAACCTTGGAGAAGGATTAAATAAGTTTTTCTGATCACGAGTTAAAGATTTTGGATTTTAATTGTACAACATTTATTACTTTTTTGTTAAAATTAGTGTAGTAACTGGAATTACTATCTTTGAACTGGGTAGTCATATGAATTCTTTAAATAATAAATAACAAAATATTACCCTATAGAAAAATTTAACATCAATATATTTAGCTAATTTACAACAATAATGTAAGGTACAACAACAATACAATTTTAGAGAGAACAATAATTTTTAAATTGTGGAGCATGTTGGGAAGATTTTTTTTTGAAAAAAAAAATCAACCAATCAACTGTAGTTGTAAAATATGCTGATCTTTATGTTTGCAATTAAAAATGAAATTTTATCTCTTTATTCTCAGTGGAAATTACGTTCATGTAATACTCTTCATATAATACTCTTACTTGTGGCAATACAAACTGTTCTTCAAACATCAGATATGATATTTTAAAAGTAAGGCAAAATTTTCAGATGCTTTTTTTTAGAATTCATATTCTGTATAGGATTTTTTTCCAAACATATATATTGCACAGATAAATTAGCTTATTCTGTGAAATGTCTCTGTTGCTAAAATAGTAACAAACTTTTCATAGAGGACTGGTACTTCTGAATAATACATTTTTCCTTCAAGCTTCATAAGACAGAAATGTCTTGAATTAACTCTGAAGAGTATGCTTGAAAATATAATGAAGAAAAAGTAGGGGAGGGGACATTATATAGTTTCTTTTTTTGTTCAATTTACCTGGATAGTAATAATCTCCCACTCTGCCTATACCTGAAAGCTCCCTTTCAGCAGAGACTCATTTTATCTCTTTGATTTCTTCAGCAGGTCAAGCAAGGTTATGCTTCTGGAATGCTAACAAGATCACAGAAAGTTTAAATTGCCTATGACATTATTCAGCTAGTTAAAAATCTTCCAAAGTTCTCCATTTTAAGCTGATTCTAGAATGCTAACAAAATTGGAGAAAATTTAATTTCCTAGGGAACATTTTTGCATAATTTAGGGGCCATCACAAAAAATAATTTTCCACCTCCAGAAATCCAAATAATAGGGCATTATAAACAATTTTTCTGACATATTAGACATTTTAATTCTAATTAAAAAAGGCATTGCATATGTCTTTATAAGTAAAAGCCTACCTAGATACTTACTCAGAACCAAAGAAAAGGTCATAGCATGAAGTATGTATGGTCAGTTAACACATGGTCTGCTAAATTTGTGCCACCTGACCTTTTTGATTGGTCTTGAAGAAGAGCCATTATAGTAATCTAGCCTGGGTTGCAGTTGCAAGAACCTCTTTTGCTCAGGTGCACCAGATGAATCTAAAAAAAGGAAACATGGCCAGAGCTTCCACTATGCATTGAAGAATAATTATGAGTCAGGAAGACCCAAGTCATTTACTGGATTTACTCAAGGATAATATTATCATTCTTAGAAGCAACTTTGGAGATGATATATGCACCCAAAAGGCAAACAGCAGTTCAATTTTACTTGGTTTTGTTTTACCTTGTTTCTAGAACCCAACAATTTCTAGAAATTTCCAGAGTTTGGCCTAATTAAGAGCATTCCCCGGTTGGTGATTATCTTTACAGTAATCTTGAACTGATGGATAACCTCTCTAAATTGTTTCATGTTGTCTTTAAAAATATGTGGGAGAAGATTGAGCCCTGTGGTACTTTACATATAATGGATTTATATACTTATTCTTCACCCCATATCCCCACCAACCGGCCATTGAGAAGAAGAGAACTATTTGAAGTATAGTTCCCATAACTTCCACTGGTGATCCCAAGGTACATATTGTTGATAGTATCAAAGATAAAAAATGAGTAATAATAATTCTCATATCTAAAACCCAATAAATGTCATCAACCAGTTGTCAAGTCTGAACTGGGATTGAAAATAATTCAGTTAATCCACTTTCTATCACATTCTCATTTACTAAGGGAGAGTCTTTTAAAGACACAATTCTTTCATTCAAAGACTGCATTCTTAACCATCTTTAAAGTGAGATATTGATCACTTCCTGCTTTCAGGTGGCCACTCCTGCATGATTCTCCAAAGGAACCAAGAAAAGAGCAAGTGTAGTCTACAAATAGAAGGAAATACATTAGCATGCTTGCTATCAACTTTTCCATGTTCAACAGGAGAAAAAACGGTATCTAGCATGGCAGGATGTCACCCATTTACCAGTATAGAATTCTACCAAGAAGAACTAAATGATAAATCTTGACAACTTAATTGGCAAAATGCTATGCAAAATTATTCACAGTTTTTAGGCAATAGATCTAATATTCTCACTATCTCAAATTGCTTCACCAAAAGAGGTGAAAAATCTCATTTATTTAACTGCTCTGAAACAAACTACAACATGTGCCCACAAGTATGTTTTAAGTCAGAGGTTAGGACTCCTAACAATCTCAACACTATCCAAGTTTTTTCTACTCCTACAGTGTATTTTCAGGGCAAAGGTTTTCTTTAAAAAAATCAACTTTGCTTTATAAATATTAATGAACCAAACATTCTCAGATAAAAAGAACATACATGTTTTAAATGTATTGCTATCTTTTCTCCTTTTCTGACAAATCCTTGCTTTTTTGTTAAATTTTGTTAGATTTCTTTTGAGAAACTTCTTGTGTAATTTTTTTAAATTTTCTCCCATACATTCCAGATCATTTCTTGCCCATTAAGATATTTTTCCTGTGTCACTAGATTATGCTGTAACATGAACCACCACGTGTTTATTGGACCCGTGTCCTTCCTGGCTGGTTTATGCCTCCAGGGAGGTTACACGTGGTTGGCTCCAGGCAGTTATCAACGCTTCCTTGAGTGAAGGGGTTTTCCCTGCCGCCCTTAAAGAGGCGGTGGTGAGACCCCTCCTTAAGAAGCCTGCTCTGGACCCAACCATTTTGAATAACTACCATCCAGTTTCCAACCTTCGCTTTTTAGCGAAGGTTGTTGAGAGCGTGGTGGTTCAGCAGCTTCCGCTGTTCCTGGAGGAAACTGATTACCTTGACCTGTACCAATCGGGTTTCAGGCCCGGACACAGCACCGAGACAGCATTGGTCGCATTGGTGGATGATCTCTTGAGGGCTCGGGACAGGGGTTTTTCCTCTGTCCTGGTCCTTTAGATCTCTCAGCGGCTTTCGATACCATCGACCATGGTATCCTTCTGCGGCGGCTCCAGGGGTTGGGAGTGGGGGGCACCGTGTTACGGTGGTTCTCCTCTTACCTTTTGGACCGTTCGCAGTCGGTGTTGACGGGAGAGCAGAGGTCTTCCCGAGGCCCCTTAGTTGTGGGGTGCCTCAGGGGTCGGTTCTCTCACCTCTCCTGTTTAATATCTACATGAAACCGCTGGGTGAGATCATCCGTGGTTTTGGGGTGAGGTATCATCAATATGCTGATGATACCCAGTTGTATATCTCCACCCCAGACCAGATCAGTGATGCTCTCTCGGTGATGTCCCGGTGCCTGGAGGCGGTACAGGCCTGGATGGGGAGTAACAGGCTCAGACTCAACCCAGCCAAGACTGAGTGGCTGTTCTTACTGGCATCTCGGTGTTCAGTGGATGTGCCATCTTTGGTCATGGGGGAGGTGTTACCCCGTGGATAGGCGAGGAATCTGGGCGTCCTCCTGGATGCACAGCTCAGTTTGGAGGAGCAGGTGGGGGCTGTGGCCAGGGGGGCTTTTGCCCAGGTTCGGCTGGTTTGCCAGCTTCGCCCTTACCTGGACCGAGATGCCCTTCGAACGGTCATTCATGTGCTCGTCATGTCCAGAATCGACTACTGCAATGCTCTCTACATGGGGCTTCCCTTGCGGATTACTCGGAGGTTGCAGCTGGTGCAGAATGCGGCGCGTGGGCTGTGATGGGGTATCCCGATACTCCCATGTTACACCCTCCTCGCGACCTGCATTGGTTGCCGGTTGCCTCCCGGGTTTCCTTCAAGGTGTTAGTAACAACTTATAAAGCCCTTAATGGCTTGGGTGCAGGGTACTTGCGGGAACGCCTCCTGCCTGCATCACAGTCCAATCGCCCGTGCGCTCCCATAGGAGGGGCCTTCTGGGAATACCGTCGGTCAGGCATTGTCGGCTGGCGGTTCCCAGAGCTAGGGCCTTTTCTGTGGGAGCGCCGCCTGTGGAACCAGCTTCCTGCGGATCTGCGTTTGGCCCCTGATCTCCGCTCCTTTCGTCCGAGACCTGAAGACTTGGCTGTTTCAGCAGGCCGGCCTGGACTGACCATGGGGAGGGTAGTTTTAACAATGTTTGCCTATGTGCAATTTTACTGTTTATGTTGTTTAGTAATTTGGACTTGTTTTTATTTGTTTTATTGTATATCTTTGTGTATGTTCGCCGCCCTGAGTCCTTCGGGAGTAGGGCGGCATACAAGTCTAAATAAATAATAATAATAATAATAATAATAATAATAATAATGCATATTGGGTTGTAGCTTAGTCTCTATGGTTTTATAAAGAAGCACTTGAAATAACTGACACAATATTCCTAGCTAGAAGCAAAAGGGTGAGAGAAAGAGAGAGGGGTGGGTGAGAGGGAGAGAGTTTGAATGTTTGCTGAATCAGTCATTAAAGGATGAGAAAGAGGAGGAAACATGTTAATTAGCTGGTAATGTAAGGACAGTTTCTTCTAGCTGGCTTACATCCATCAGAAGCCAGTACAAGGGAATTATCTGATGGTCCCAGCAACCCTATCTCCCCTATCAAAGACCACTCAAAAATTTAGATACAGTACATATTAATTTAAGATGCAATCTAAGTCATTAAAATGTTAATACTTAAGAACTAATTGGAGACATGTGTATTAAGGCAACAATGTTAGTTTCCAATATCTCACCTTGGATAACTGATCTGAACTGCAAAATAATTTATTTCTGTAATAATAGTTGGAAGATATTTTTACTTTCTTGTAGGAAATAGCACTCTTATATTACAAGCGCACTACTTTTTCTAGACCTTTAAGCAATTGAATGGCATGCCAGAGATTTGGTTAAAAAAAACGAACAGTTGATTGATTGATTATATGGCATCAAATTGGCATCAACTCTTAGCAGCCATATAGATTTTCTCCAGAATGATCTGACCCCAAGCCAGTTCTTCATGTCTACAAATTGCTGCTATAATTGAGTCTATTCACCCTCTTGCTGGCAATTTCTTTCTTCTCTTTCTGTAACGAGTCCAAAATATGACAATTTTAGCCTGGTCATTTGTCCTTTGAATGAGAACATCTGATTGATTTCAATGATTTTCTTTCTTAGCTATACATGACCTCTGGAATCAACTGCCTCTGGCGCTCCGCCTGGCCCCTGACCTCCGCACCTTTTGCCGTGAGCTAAAGACCTGGTTGTTTGACCAACCCGGGCTGTGACCCCCTTGGGGGAGGGATGGTTTTAAGGTTTTATAATGTTTGAACTTATAATCTAATTTAATTGTTTTTTAAGTATTTATTGTTCCTGTTTTAGTTGTAAGCAGTCTTCAGAGATGGGGCGGCATATAAGTTCAAATAAATAAATAAATAAATAAATACATGGTATTCACAGGAATATTGTCCAACAGTCAATACTTTTCGTATCCTGTTTCCTCAATTCCCAATTTTTTTTCATAGAGTATCACTGAAAAAAACATTCCATGAATGATTCTGAGTATAGGTATAGATACATCACAACCTCTGGAAAACTTTTCCAAAACTTTTATTGCTCCTCTTCTATCTGTTGTTCTACAGCATATTTATTGACTGTTATTTCCTTTAGTGTTATTAGTTGTTTAATTCTTAAAATTACATTTTGTATTAGCAACTATCACCAGCATAATACAGGCTATAGAAAAATATGGAGTATTTTTCTACTCCAGTACTCTTCAATATGTGTTCAACATATACTTTGAGAAAAGAGTATACAGTACACCATACACTTAGCTTATTCTTTAGCCACATGTAGCCAGTCTATTTAACCATGTTCTTTTCAGAGTCTCTCATCCTATCCTGTGTAAAGGTTTTTCTATAGTATGTATCTATCCATGTATATACTCATATAATGACATAATAAATACATACATCTCTAGGATTTAATTTTGATTAAATGTTTTGTATATCTTTGAAATTAAAAAAAAAACTGACAGAAAAGTTGAGAACTTGCAGTAAAACAGTGTGAAACAACTTTAATCAGAGTGATGTCTTTCCCCCGGTGCACACAACAGTTTGGTATTTGGATTCACCCCAATGGAGTGCCTCAATTGTAAGACTCCTAAGCAATAAATAGATATAAAAATACAGATCTGGACATTATAAAGTAATATATTACAATGTCAGAAAGCTTTGAAACTGTGATATCCTATATAGTAATAATATGTGAAAGAATTCTAATAATCACTACCTTCTCCAGTGTAGTTGCAATTAGTACAGATGGAAAAGAGAAAATTGTTTATGTCAACATGTCAAAAAAAAATTCAGACAAGGAGACAAACATTAAAGTTATTTTTTTCAAGGAAAATTTATAGTGAAACAAAACCAGAAGATTATTTTTGAGACAAACCTAGTTTTCCTACTTTGAATTATTATTTTTACTAATCATATGCAAACCAATATTTTCCATTCAATATTTTAATTCCTTTTTGTAGAGTCACAAAGCACCTATAGATTCTGCACAATTGTAATATCTTCAGTAGAAATGCAATGCAAGACTAATTGTATGCACAATTAACATTAGCCTATGCACTGTAAACACAGAAGTTAATTTTCCTTTCTAGAAAAATAATTCTATCATAATCTATTGTAGTTATTCACTACAAGATGCTGTTAAAACTCAAGGGATAATATGAATTAAGATTGTGCAATACATTAGCCAAATTTAAAGTCAAATTCAACTGGGATCAGAAAAAAAGTGATGTCCAAAAATTTAGACTTAACCCAAGTCTTATGAATAATTTGGCACTTCAGAGGACAGCATAAATGAAAACACTTCATCAACCCAAATATTGCGTGTGTTATCCTTTTGTTCCTCCTTTATCAACATTTTGAAATGAGGAAAGAGGGGAAAAACAGGATTTGAGTGCCAAGTTGAGATCACTGCTCTTTAGTTACTTTTTAGAAAATGATTTATGATAAGGGCAAATGCTTTGGGGATGGAACTTAGTTATGATGTATTTGTTTTCTATGACATGTTTGTCATTTGGCATTAAGGAATACTGCCTTTAGGTTTTATTTAGGAATTGTGTCTTAGCATGGTCTTCCATATAGAGCTGGATATATAGTCAAAGCAGAGATTAAACTACATATCATTTTTACATTGTTTTGCCACAGTTGATTTCTTTATGAAAGAGATTGGCCCCAATCACAGTGCATGATAGTTTCCAAGGAAATTTAAATAAAAAGGAAAAGGATCCTCTTCCTCAAGTTTCATCTTAAATATTTTACTTGGGATACAATCTGTATATATCGGTTTTTAGATAGAGGAGAGGCAAAATGAAACAATCAAAATCTTTGGAACAGTTACTATAGTGAATATTCCTAACTGTTCCAACCAAGAAAAGCAACCCCAACCACTCCTATGTGGAACTTATTTTGTATATATTCTTCTTTTATTTGTTAATCTGTACCCACAGACATGCTACTGATAGAAGTTTATTAAGACAGAAGTTTATTAAGACTAAACTCGACCATGGTATCCTTCTGTGGTGGCTCCAGGGGTTGGGAGTGGGGGGCACCATTTTACAGTGGTTCTCCTCTTACCTTTTGGACCGCTTGCAGTCGGTGTTGGCAGGAGAGCAGAGATCGTCCCCAAGGCCCCTCACTTGTGGGGTGCCCCAGGGGTTGGTTCTCTCACCTCTCCTGTTTAATATCTACATGAAACCGCTGGGCGAGATCATCCGTGGTTTTGGGGTGAGGTATCATCAATATGCAGATGATACCCAGCTTTATACCTCCACCCCAGACCAGATCAGTGATGCTCTCTCAGTGATGTCCTGGTGCCTGGAGGCGGTGCAGGCCTGGATGGGGAGTAACAGGCTCCAGCTCAATCCAGCCAAGACTGAGTGGCTGTTCTTACTGGCATCTCGGTGTTCAGTGGATGTGCCATCTTTGGTCATGGGGGGGTGTTACCCCCCGTGGATAGGGTGAGGAATCTGGGTGTCCTCCTGGATGCACAGCTCAATCTGGAGGAGCAAGTGGGAGCTGTGGCCTGGGGGTTTTTGCCCAGGTTCGGCTCGTTCGCCAGCTCCGCCCTTATCTGAACCAAGATGCCCTTCGAATGGTCACTCATGCGCTCGTCACGTCCAGAATCAACTACTGCAACACTCTCTACATGGGGCTACCCTTGCGGATTACTCAGAGGTTGCAGCTGGTGCAGAATGCAGCCGCGCGGGCTGTGATGGGGGTATCCCGATACTCCCATGTTACACCTCTCCTGCGCGACTTGCATTGGTTGCCGGTTGCCTTCCAGGTTTCCTTCAAGGTGTTAGTAACAACTTATAAAGCCCTAAATGGCTTGGGTCCAGGGTACTTGCGGGACCGCCTCCTGCCAGCATCACACTCCGATCGCCCCATGCACTCCCACAGGAGGGGCCTCCTGGGAAGACCGTCGGTTAGGCATTGTCGGCTGGCGGTCCCCAGGGCCAGGGCCTTTTCTGTGGGAGCGCCCACCCTATGGAATCAGCTCCCTGCGGATCTTCGTTTGGCCCCTGATCTCCGCTCCTTTCGTGGAGACCTGAAGACTTGGCTGTTTCAGCAGGCCGGACTGGATTGACCCGGGGGTGGGTTGTTTTAATTGTATTCTTACTATTGTAATTTTAATTGTTTTTAATGTTTTTTAGTAATTTATAGACTTGTATTTGTTTAATTTTTTTTATTGTAAATGTATTCCTTTTTATATGTTCACCGCCCTGAGTCCTTAGGGAGAAGGGCGGCATACAAGTCTAAATAAATAAATAAATAAATAAATAAATAAAAAATGCTGTTATTGGTGATCTAATTTTTACAAAGGGCAGCTTCACCTTTGGAATATGATTTATCAATATCAAACCAGTGTATGCCAATTTTTTAAGGAGACCATGATCACCTAAAAGATCATAACATCCTAGTTATGCCTCCCAATGAGAAAGTAACTAAGGCTATGGAAACATTTGTTTAAAAAAAACATAAAGAGAGTCAGAAAGTAAATAGTTCCCAATTATAATTTCTGCTATTATCATAGATAATGCTTTGAAGACAGTATAGTTTTTCAATGTCAATGTGTTCTGGTTTCAACATAATTGGTCTGTCCATAGTTTTAATGTTTTTTCTCCAATAATAAAATAATAATTGAACATTCCTGTTCTGACTCATCAGAACTGAAGAAGGTTTTTTGATAAAAAGTGAAAAACAAAGAATCCAGTTGCCTGTTGAAAAAGCACCTTTGGAACAGAACACACCATAATTTAAAATAATACTATTATGCATACTAATAAATGGAAATATGATTAAAAAGTAAAAAGAAAGCTGAGGCTACTTCAAGACATACTTAAAATATGCAGGTTTCAAGTCCAAGAATTCTCACCCTTTTCTCTGAGTAATTCCAGCATGTGGTTGGTATGCCTGAAAGCATTTATGAATTATTTGATGCGGGAGCACTTTTCAACTATTCCTGCCACTTGGAATATTAGAATTTGGTTTTAGATGTAATTTGTAAATTATTAGCAAAGATGGCAGTGAGTTATCATTTGTTGGATGCTATAACAAAATGACTTCTTGTTTAGAGTATCAAAAGGTAAAGTCATCTTCTTTTAATCAAAAGAGGAAAACTGGAATCTCAAATACAGAATTTTATTTATTTTCATATAAAAAACCTTATGAAAATTTGAAATCTCATAAAAATGGCAGAAGGCAGACATAGTGCACAGTCTACTTCTTCTAGACTGATATTTAACAAATAATTGCAGAGATTACGATAGTTAAGTGTTAAGTTTATATCTCTCTGGAGAAGCTGCCAACAGATCAAGCAAAGTCTGTATATTTTGCGTGCTGCCCACAAATGATATTCTTGCATTCAGAATGAATGCTACTGCCAAAGTCAAGAAAGGTGTGAGTAGTCACAGTGCATACAGATAGATATTTGCTCAAAGAAACTTACTTTAGGACCTAATGAACTAATCAATGAACTAATGAAAAGAACAATTTGTATCAGTCACTTTTCTTCTTTGTTTAGGGGGAAAAATAAAATTTATCCACCAAAAGCCATCTGCCATATAATCAAATTATGTGGTCATCCCAGAGATTCAGTAAAATAAAACTACAGATGGTAGTTTATTGCAAAATAATATAGAAGGCTTAGAATAGATGATACATGGGGCCATTTTTTTTGCACACAAACTCTCTGATTAAGTATGAAAAATATGAACATTTGTTTATCTTGGAAAACTGCTATTACTTGTGAAGCATGACCAATTAGGGAATTCTAAACTGTTATCTATATAATTAAGAAAAACAGCCATCTGTAAAGTCATAAGTATGTTTCTCTTTTCTCTACCACCTCCATTTATTCTCTTGTAAAAGTAATTCTTCTAATCTGAGGGAAAAAATATTTCTGCTGTTTGAAACTCTTTTGTTTCATTTTATTGTCCCCCCTCCATTTCTACTTAGAATATTTTTGTGACAGATGTTGGCAAATGAAAAGAGAAAACATGAACTCTAAACATATTTATTATCTCTCAGACTTCTTAATTTAGCAAAAATTCAGGACTTTAAGAAATGAAATATATTCATGATTTTAAAACAGTGCATTTTTTGAAAATTAATAAACTGGTCTCTATAACCATATGAATGTTAAATTTCAGAAATCTCCCATGGACCTGTCCTTCAGAAATGTATTAGTAATAGTAGAGCAATTTCATATCTGTTTTGCTGGCAGTTGTCGAAAACATGGTGCATCAGCTCCCAAGTTCATATTGGAATATATCCACTTTTACATGAGAACTTGCATTTGAAACTACTTATTGTTGCTTGATCCTGTCCCATTCTGAATTTTCTGTACTAAGATACGAACCCTACTGCAATATTTCTTTGCTTTAACACATATCCACATAGATGATAAAAAGTCCCTTCTTTACATTTACATTTCCAACATTCATTTGAGGTACCTTTCTACATTCTTGACAATTTGCCTGGTGTTAAATATTTATTTTATTTATTTATTTATTTATTTATTTATTTATTTATTTATTTATTTATTTATATTGGGATTTATATGCCACCCTATCTCCCGAAGGACTCAGGGCGGCTCACAACAGTAAAAACATATAATACAAAAAGTTTAAAATTTAAAAAATATTAAATAGAAATCCCCAAAATACTAATTAAAACTGACAACAGCCAATATGCACCAATAGAAACCAATACTCCCCTCTCAGTCCAGGTCGGCCTGTTGAAAGAGCCATGTCTTCAGGTCATAACGGAAGGATTGAAGGTCAGGGGCCATCCACAGCTCCAAGGGCAGCTGATTCCACAGGGTGGAATCAACAATAGGTAATGCTATTATAGAAATGGCTAGTTTCTATCACTATGAAAAAGTAAAAAAGTTGAGTGTAGATCTTAATGCCTTATTTTACTGCACCAAAGGAGTCGGAAGTCAATGCCTTTTTTTCTTTTTCCCTTGCTTTCCCCACTATCAACTTCCCTTTTTCCTTTCCTAATTTATCTAATATTTGCTTTTGTATTATTTTTGTATGTTATATTATAAATTAATAAATCTATGAGAATCAAAAGATACTGTCCATTCTTCATACCAAGATACCATTCTTCATACCATGATTCTTCAGAATTCTGATGTTTCACCATTTAGTATGAGGTAAAGTTCCAAATATAATTTTGTTTATCAAGAGAGAGCAAGGGTGGTAGTGGAGAGAAAGGAAAAATAGAATAAAGAAAAATAAAAACACAGCTTCAGCTATCTGCATGCTTCTTGTTTGGGGCTGAAATTGGAAACTAGCTGAATTGTAATAATTGCATTTGCTTCCATTGCTTTATAGAGTTGTATCCATAGGGGTCATACAGAATTCACTATCTTGTCACCCAACAAATGCCTCCTTTCCAGTTTTTGTAAGATATATCCTATCTTATCCTCTATCATGTAAAAAACAAGAAAAATCAAGAAAAGTCGAGGAAACGTTTGGTCCATTAATGGGAGAAAGTGGTAAGAAGGTGACAAGCAACAAGAAGAAAGCAGAACTTCTTAACTCATTTTTTTGCATCTGTCTTTACACAAACAGAAAAAACCAATCCAACCTATCAAAAACAGATTAGGAATATAAATTAAAATTGGCAAAAAATGATAAGAGAACATTACTGGTGATTTAAACTCACCCTAGGTGAGTTTAAATCACCAGGACCAGATGGATTACATTCGAAGATTCTGAAGGAACTGGTGTGAACTCAGAACCACTGAACTATATCTTTCAAAGATCCTGGAGCAACAGGGAACTACCAGAGGACTGAAAAAATCTGATGTAGTTCCCATCTTCAAGAAAGGGGAAAAATAGATCCAGGAAACTGCAGACCTTTCAGTTTGACTTCAATACCTAGACAGATTCTGAAAAAAGATAATCAAGCAATGAATCTGTGAACACCTAGAGGCAAATAAAGTTATAATAAAAAGCCAACATAAGTTTATCAAAAACAGTTCCTGCCAGACAAATCTTATTTCATTGTTTGACAAAGTGACAAAATAAGTGGACCAGAGACATGCTGTGGATATAATTTACTTGGATTTCAATACGGCATTTGATAAAGTAGACCACAACCTACTACTTAATAAGATAGAAAAATGTGGGCTATACAGCAACATCACCACATGAATTGCCTGACCAATGACACTCCATGTGTGGTCCTCAATAGAAATGAATGTACATGGAGAGAAGTATGCAGTAGGGTATTCCAAAGCTCTATTTTAGTTCCAGTATTTTAGTCCCATCAATGATTTGGATGAGGGGATAGATGGGGAACCCATCAAATTTGCAGAGAACACCAAGCTGGCAGAAACAGCCAAACTCCAGAAGATAGGCTTAAGAAGCACCTTGAACATTGGGTGCTATCTAACAAAATGAAATTCAATGGTGAAAAAAGTGAGGTTCTACATTTACTCAAGAAAAAACAAATGCACAGGTATAGCATAGGTGGTACCTGGCTCAATAGTAGTAACTGTGAAAGGGATCTTGGAGTCCTAGTAGACAATCACTTAAATATCAACGAGCAGTGTTCTGTAGCTGCTAAAAAAGTCAACACAGTATAGGCTGTATTAACAGAAGGATAGAATCAAGATCATGTGATGTGTTGATATCACTTTATAACGCTTGGTAAGACCACACTTGGAATACCTTATCCAGTTTTGGTCATCATAATGAAAAAAAAAAGATATTGAGACTATAAAAAATGCAGAGAAGACCAACAATGATGATTAAGAGGCTAAAACATATAAAGACCAGTTGTTGGAATTGGGTATTTCTGGTTGAAGGAAAACAAGGACTAGGTGTGACATGTTAGCAGTGTTCCAAAGGGGTCACAAAGAAGAGGGAATCAAGCTATTCTCCAAAGCATCTGAAGGCAGGACAGGAAGCAATGGATTAAAACCTATAAGGAGAGAAGCAGCCAGAATTAAAGAGAAATTTCCTGACAGTTAGAACAATTAATCAGAAGAACAACATGCCTTTCAAAGTTGTGAATGCTCCAACACTGGAAGTTTTTAAGAAAAGATTTGGACACTCATTTGTCTGAAATGGTATTGGGTTTCCTGCCTAAGCAGGGGATTGGACTAGAAGATCTACAAGATCTCTTCCAATTCTGTTATTCTATTCTATCTGTTCCAAGAATCCTTTATGAAAATAACATGGGCTATTATAAGAAACCCTGGAACAGCTTTTGCATAGCTACTTGTTTATTTTCTGGAGTAATCTGGAAAGATTAATTTAAGTTCTTTAAGCTCTTGTTATTTCCAAAGATATTTTGAAAACTCTTCTTGCTATGCTATATATTCCCACATGGCTGAAAAGCAGAGAATCATGGTTAGTGGATTTCAATAGTCTTAGCAGCCTTTCTGACAGATTCTGTATAGTATCAGGAAGACAATGTCTTACTCAACATTTTATCAAGTATGCATTCAATTAACTAACTTGTTTCCCCTTTTATTATTATTTTAAATTAAATCAATTTGATATGCTTGCCAATTATATAGTATATAATCCCCCCAAGTAAATATATGTACTATATACTGTAAATATATGTACTAAATAGCAATAGAAGATATGAACAATTTTCAAAAATGCTGTTAGGTATTATTCTAATATCTAGCAAGTATCATATACATTCACAAGAAACCTAAAAGCATATTTCATTATGTAAGTGTATGTTCATTATGTGCAGTGTAAAATCAGTTGAGCTCACCTTGCTATCCTGTCAGCAAAGAGATACATACTCTAAAAAATGTATAGCCATAACATCTCAAAATATTGGTAATATCTTATATTTTTCTTGGAAAAGAGCAGAATGAATCAAACAAAAACATGCTAATGACATCATCATCCTACATTTCAACATAGAAAATGATTTCAGTATTTAAGTGCCCTTTTACTATAAATCTGTGTACCCAAATAGACTAGTTTTCTTGTTGTGCTCTAATTAAATTAATGACCTGTGCGGAATTCTGAATTATACTTTATTCTGAATATGAATCACTGTGGTTAGAGTACTTAACAAAGTTATATTTCTTTTCTATCATTTCCCTTGAAAAAGTAAGACAATATTTTTATAAGCATGTGGGTTAAATCTTGTTAATAAAAATATTAATTTCAGCCATCTATTTTTTAAAATATATCCATTGATTAGATTAAATGCTATTTAATTCCATCTTAATATGACAAGTAACATGGTAAGTAATAAAGATATCTCTGTGATACATATCGGTTGAGTTCAAGATGGAAACTTTGATTGCTACAAATATAAATTGAACACTTGTACATTAAAACAAACAAACAGAAATAAATGATAGTTTCAGCCAGGGGTGGGATTGTACTGGTTTGGACTGGTTCAGGTGAACCGGTAGGTGATCATTTTGCCTGACCCATTCACCTCTGCTCTTTCCTGTGCTTTCCTTGTTTTGGAGCACAGCTGATTCGTGCGGCAGTGCGGTTTTGCTGTGCCTCAGCTGTTTTACTCACTGGGGCTGCAGTAGAAAGTAAGTATTATAGCTGAAAATGGGCTTGAAAATGGGCTTTTTAAAATGGTGTTCACGTGCACAAAGTGCGTGATTGAATCGCACCACTGGCTGCAGCCCTTTGTGCACTAAGTATCATATGTAAAATATACATTCATTATACTGAATACTGGAAGATAATAGAAAGGTTGAAGGAGTTAATTTGGTCTAATTGACTATTTGAGATTCATTTTAAGACAATTTAAACTATCTAAATGTGACACAATGGAACAAATGTAATATTTAAGGACCGTAATGTGAAAATGCAATTCTGCTTAAGTGCTCTGAATGCTGGAACTTTTCTGATTGCATTGGATTTAAAGATATGTGTTTTCATATAACTTAAAAATTAAAGGAGCAGATAGAAGTTAAATGTAAAGTTCAGTAGTTTTGCCATAATTTATCATGTGATATTAAATCAAAAGCTGTGGAAGATCAATAAATCCTACACATAATATTTGAGTAAAGTACAATATTTGATCTGGAATCACATTTTTCATCTAAATATCATAAAATTAAAGTCTGCCTCAAGGATGAGATATGAATTAATCTATACCTCATCCATGTAGCGGATTCAATTTTATCACATTTGCTTCTTCGCAGTTATTTCTTCTTCAGCCTAGTCCCAACATTTATCAGAAAGAAACTGTGCATGCATTTTATAATATGCTTAAAAGACAAATTACACAGTAGTTAAAAGCACATTCCTTTCCAAATATGCTATCTGTATATATGTGTATGTGTCTGTATGCATGCATGTTTGTATGTATGACATTCTGGAATTTGAACTGGGTGGTTTAGAAGAAGATGAGGAGTTAGATCTATTAATAAAAATGTTCTTAATTGTTTTAGCAGGATAAGATCTGGTCCTTTTACCTGATCTTAATATCTTGACTATTAATGTCACAGACATTTTTATAGGAATGAAGTGAGTTACATTGTAAATGAAGGACAACATCCGGATCAACTGTGAATTCTTTTTCATAACATTTACCACACTATTGGGAGATGCAATAATTTAGATTTCAAAGTTCCTAAAAAGGCAGATTTCATATTGGTTGCAATAATAAGGAAAGTCTTTTTCTATTGTGAAGCAGAAATGCCTTGTTCCCAGAATGTAGAAACTGACTTTTTTTAGTTCATTAAAGCTGTTTATGAGATGTCTTTTGCATTAGCAACTCATATGCTGTGATCAACATTAGGCACAAGAGCTAGGCATTTTAAATATTGACCTCTTCCATTTAACATATGTTTTCATCAGTGCTTGGCTCACTACTTCAGCTCATTAAGTTAGTGTAAAGCTAGACACACACACACACACACACACACACAGAGAGAGAGAACCCAGTTGTGATATCTTCAATGTCATGCTGACAAAGTTTTGGCAGGTGCCAATGCTGGATTATTTTAAGTGGAGAGTAAAAATGCAATTAATTAAAAATTTGTCATATTAAAAATACAGAACCCTTAAATGTATATAAGGGTTAATAGTCAGTCTCACTATATGTCTAGCTAGGTAGATAAATATCTTTTGCTTTAATTTTTAAGATTGTCTTAATTACTTGGTATTTATCTGTTTCCTATCTTACATTCTATTGTAATCTATCACAGGCAAATAGAATAATAGGTTTAGAAAATCAGAATTAATAAATGTTACATATATTTTCCTTAATTCAATTTGTCACACGTGTATTATCATTCACATGAATTGTTCATAAATCTGAGCTTCATAATTCACTTCAGTGGACTGGAAAATCAGCTTTCTTTCTTGGAATGGATATGAGTGTTCTTCTGGTATCCAAACAGATCAATAGATTTGGCAAATAGAAAATCCTACACTGACAACGACTCCGTTGACAAATGAAAAACATTTAAAGGCTATCACTGATATATTCTACACTTACCATGAAAAAAAAGAAAGAATTGTAGGATAATTTCATCCACAATGAAATTATCACCAGGGATTCTAAGGCAAATTTTGCATATTCAACTGAACTTTAATATTACTATTATATGTGATCTGTTCATATATATATATATGGCATTTTCCCATGTCATTATAGTTGTGCTTTTAAAGTTGTAGCGACGTTTCGGCAGAATCTCATCTGCCATCATCAGGCTTGTGTATTGGGTTCATCTGTGTGTCAGGCTTTCACAGCCATTTCAGTTTTAAATTTGGTGCTAGAGATTCTGCCGAAATTTTGCTACAACTTTAAAAGTACAACTATAATGACGTGGGAAAATACCTGAACAAAACTGAATACCATACATATAAATACCCGCGAAAACTTAAGGAGAACAAAGCTGAAGACACCAGCCTGAAGATGACGGATGAGATTTCGTCGAAACGTTGCCAAGGTATTCTCAATCTTACACGGGACAAGACCCGAATACACCAAGACCTACATATATATATATATATATATATATATATATATATATATATATATATTTGTTTTCGTAGATTTTCACAGGTAAAGGTATGTAGGTCTTGGTGTATTCGGGTCTTGTCCCATGTAAGATTGAAAATACCTTGGCAACGTTTCGACGAAATCTCATCCGTCATCTTCAGGCTGGTGTCTTCAGCTTCTTCAGCTTCTCCCAGGAGAACGAAGCTGAAGACACCAGCCTGAAGATGGATGAGATTTCGTCGAAACGTTGCCAAGGTATTCTCAATCTTACACGGGACAAGACCCGAATACACCAAGACCTATATATATATATATATATATATATATATATATATATGTAGGTCTTGGTGTATTCGGGTCTTGTCCCGTGTAAGGATTGAGAATACCTTGGCAACGTTTCGACGAAATCTCATCCGTCATCTTCAGGCTGGTGTCTTCAGCTTCGTTCTCCTGGGAGAAGTGTGTGATCGTGGCTGTTTTTCCCTTTTAAACTCTAGAGTTGGATGTGTTGTTACTTTTTGATTGGTTTGTGGAGTTGATGTATGCAGATTGGATGGCTTTTTCCTGAGACCCTGTGTGGCTGAGGTGCTGGCTGTGTGTCTCTCAGCCTTTTGTGTTGTAACGACCTGGGTAATGGGCTGTGTGATGACCTTCTGAGTTCTATTGTTGTGATGTCCTGGGTGTGGTGCTGTAATCTCCTGGGTCGTTGTCTGTGCTGCAACCTCCTGATGTTTTGTGTTGTGATCTCCTGAGTTCTGTGATGTAGTATCCTGGGTGGAAGGCTGTGATGTGGCATTCTGGGCCTTGGTTTGGCTCCGAGTTTGAGGTCTGGCTATGTGTTTATAGCGTGTGTCAGTTTGCTTAGTTTGGGGGTTGGAGGGGGGTAGCAGCTGGTGTTGCAGCCATGGTCTGGTTTCTGGATGGTGGTTGCCTTTCATCTGTGGCGTGGGCTTGGGTTTGAGTCTGGTGAAGGAGATTGGTGGTGGCATCATGTGTTATTTTGGGTCCGGTGTTGGTTTTTGTGGCTGGGACTCGTTTGTTGATTAGGGCTAGTTTCCAGATGTCTGGTAGGCGGGAAGTATCATCCCGTTTATTCATGTTATGGGGTGTTTCTCTATTTCGATGGCTTCCCTAATTATTCTCTTGTTGAAGTGTTCAGTATTGGAGATAAGTTTGGATCCCTCAAAATCAATTTCATGTCCTGTGGCTTTAAGGTGCTGGAAAAGGGAGGAAGTTTTTTCTTCTTTTCTGACTGCGTTCTTGTGTTCTGCGATGCGTGCATTTATTCTCCTGTTGGTTTGTCCAATGTATGTGGCTGGGCAAATTTTGCATGGTATTTTATAAACTCCTTGGTTTTCTAGCTGGATCTTGTCTTTGGGGTTTCTTAAGATGTTGGCTATTTTTGATCAGTGCCAAAGGCTGTCCTGATATTGTGTTTGTGGAGAATTTTGCTGATTTTATCTGTGGTGCCTTTGATGTAAGGGAGGAGGGCGATGCCATTGTCCTGTTCTGTGTCTTGGTTTTTGGGGGAGTCTCCCTTCGGATTAGGTTGGTGATTGTGCTTCTTTGGAATCCATTGGACATTAATACGTTAGTGAGGGTGTGTAATTCTGTTCTCAAGTGGTCTTTGTCAGCTAGGCGTTTGGTTCTGGAGATGAGGGTCTTGGCTACGGAGTTGATCTGTGCAGGGTGGTGATGGGATTGTGCATTTAAGTAGCGGTTAGTGTGTGTCTTTTTCTGGTAGATGGTGTGTCCTAGGGAGCCGTTGGGTTTTTTGTAAATTAGGACGTCCAGGAACGGAAGTTGATTGTTGGTTTCTGTTTCCATGGTAAATTGTATTTTGGGGTGTAGGCTGTTGAGATGTGTGAGGAAGTTGTCCAGTTTTTCTTTCCCGTGTGGCCAAATTACGAAAGTGTCATCTACATATCTAAGCCAGAGTTTGGGTTTGTATTCGGATTTGTCTAGAGCATTGGTTTCAAAATGTTCCATGTATAGGTTAGCTATGACGGGTGAGAGGGGTGATCCCATAGGTGCTCCTTCTATCTGTTTATATCTTTGTCCATTGTGGATGAAGTACGTGTTGGAAAGGCAATGGTTGGTCAGATCTAGGATGTGCTTAGGGGGTTGTATTTGTTTTGGATAGCTGTCAAGGCTTCTTTAATAGGTACTTGAGTGAAGAGGGATATGACATCGAAGCTCACAAGTAGGTCACTGGGTTGTAGGTTTTGTTTCTTTATTGTTTCTATGAAGTGGAAAGAATTTTGTACGTGTGAGGTGATGGATTCTGTGTAGGGCTGGAGTTGTTTGGCGAGAAATTTGGCAAGGTTCTGTAGAGGTGAGCCTATGGAGCTGACTATGGGTCTGAGTGGTGTTCCTTCTTTGTGTATCTTGGGGAGGCCATAGAGCTTAGGGCATCTAGATGATTTTTCTCTGGGGATGATTCTTTGTTGGATCTCTTCACTGATGGGCAGGCTTTTATTTTGGATTTGGTGGTTTTCTCTAGATAGGTGGTGGGGTCTGTGTTTAGAGGTTTGTAAGCGGGGTCTTGGAGTAGGTTGGATAGTTTGGATTGGTAGTCAGATGTGTTCATCACGACTGTGGCGTTGCCTTTGTCTGCTGGGAGGATGATTATGTTGTTGTCTTTCCTCAAGTTGCTGAGTGCTTTTGTTCTTCTTTGTGTAAGATGCTTCTGGGTGGACTGCTGGAGCAGAGGACGTTGGTGACTTCAAGTCTGATTTTATTGGCTGTGTCTGGGTTAATTTTGGCTAGGCTAGCTTCAACTCCACATATGATGTTTTCAGTGCACAGCAAAGTTGAATCCTTTGGAAGGACATTGGTTTCTGCCATGGTGAGGGTTCTGTCTGATATGTTGTGTACTGTTTGTTTCATGCATTGTTGTGGGGGGTTTGGGCTTCTGGCGTTTCTCTAGTCTGTGGAGTTTGTTGGTGTGTGTGTCTGTCTTGTGAAAGGTTTCTGTTTCAGCTCTCCAGAGGGCTAGTTGTTTGGATTTGTCCCAGAGTGCTGGGTGGATTTTGTTACTGAGTTTGAGGTGGAGGGTGAGTAGGTCCCTGTTGGTTTGGTCTAGTAGGAATCTTTTCCTGTGGAGTTCGTTTCTGATTAGAGCTAATGCAGTTCTTTTCAGGATCCTAATCTAATCAGTCCACCCAGAAGCAACTTACACAAAAAAAAGCCTCGCCCATCAGTGAAGAGATCCAACAAAGAATCATCCCCAGAGAAAAATCATCTAGATGCCCTAAGCTCTATGGCCTCCCCAAGATACACAAAGAAGGAACACCACTCAGACCCATAGTCAGCTCCATAGGCTCACCTCTACAGAACCTTGCCAAATTTCTCGCCAAACAACTCCAGCCCTACACAGAATCCATCACCTCACACGTACAAAATTCTTTCCACTTCATAGAAACAATAAAGAAACAAAACCTACAACCCAGTGACCTACTTGTGAGCTTCGATGTCATATCCCTCTTCACTCAAGTACCTATTAAAGAAGCCTTGACAGCTATCCAAAACAAATACAACCCCCTAAGCACATCCTAGATCTGACCAACCATTGCCTTTCCAACACGTACTTCATCCACAATGGACAAAGATATAAACAGATAGAAGGAGCACCTATGGGATCACCCCTCTCACCCGTCATAGCTAACCTATACATGGAACATTTTGAAACCAATGCTCTAGACAAATCCGAATACAAACCCAAACTCTGGCTTAGATATGTAGATGACACTTTCGTAATTTGGCCACACGGGAAAGAAAAACTGGACAACTTCCTCACACATCTCAACAGCCTACCCCCAAAATACAATTTACCATGGAAACAGAAACCAACAATCAACTTCCGTTCCTGGACGTCCTAATTTACAAAAACCCAACGGCTCCCTAGGACACACCATCTACCAGAAAAAGACACACACTAACCGCTACTTAAATGCACAATCCCATCACCACCCTGCACAGATCAACTCCGTAGCCAAGACCCTCATCTCCAGAACCAAACGCCTAGCTGACAAAGACCACTTGAGAACAGAATTACACACCTCACTAACGTATTAATGTCCAATGGATTCCAAAGAAGCACAATCACCAACCTAATCCGAAGGGAGACTCCCCCAAAACCAAGACACAGAACAGGACAATGGCATCGCCCTCCTCCCTTACATCAAAGGCACCACAGATAAAATCAGCAAAATTCTCCACAAACACAATATCAGGACAGCCTTTGGCACTGATCAAAAAATAGCCAACATCTTAAGAAACCCCAAAGACAAGATCCAGCTAGAAAACCAAGGAGTTTATAAAATACCATGCAAAATTTGCCCAGCCACATACATTGGACAAACCAACAGGAGAATAAATGCACGATCGCAGAACACAAGAACGCAGTCAGAAAAGAAGAAAAACTTCCTCCCTTTTCCAGCACCTTAAAGCCACAGGACATGAAATTGATTTTGAGGGATCCAAACTTATCTCCAATACTGAACACTTCAACAAGAGAATAATTAGGGAAGCCATCGAAATAGAGAAACACCCCATAACATGAATAAACGGGATGATACTTCCCGCCTACCAGACATCTGGAAACTAGCCCTAATCAACAAACGAGTCCCAGCCACAAAACCAACACGGACCCAAAATAACACATGATGCCACCACCAATCTCCTTCACCAGACTCAAACCCAAGCCCACGCCACAGATGAAAGGCAACCACCATCCAGAAACCAGACCATGGCTGCAACACCAGCTGCTACACCCCCCTCCAACCCCCAAACTAAGCAAACTGACACACGCTATAAACACATAGCCAGACCTCAAACTCGGAGCCAAACCAAGGCCCAGAATGCCACATCACAGCCTTCCACCCAGGATACTACATCACAGAACTCAGGAGATCACAACACAAAACATCAGGAGGTTGCAGCACAGACAACGACCCAGGAGATTACAGCACCACACCCAGGACATCACAACAATAGAACTCAGAAGGTCATCACACAGCCCATTACCCAGGTCGTTACAACACAAAAGGCTGAGAGACACACAGCCAGCACCTCAGCCACACAGGGTCTCAGGAAAAAGCCATCCAATCTGCATACATCAACTCCACAAACCAATCAAAAGTAACAACACATCCAACTCTAGAGTTTAAAAGGAAAAACAGCCACGATCACACACTTCTCCCAGGAGAACGAAGACACCAGCCTGAAGACACCAGGATGAGATGCGTCGAACGTTGTTGCCAATTGCCTATTCTCAATCGGGACAAGACCCGAATACACCAAGACCTACATACCTTTACCCGTGAAAATCTACGAAAACAAATATATATATATATATATATATATCTCACACACATACATCTCATATCAAATCTCATAATTTATATTTCAGTACTTTTCAACATAGATGATTTAAATGAGGGACTAAAAGGGGAACTCATCAAATTTACAGATGATACTAAACCAGAAGGAATAACTAACACCTCTTTTCTTTTGTCCAGTGGCAGTGGCTGCAATGTATGTGTGATTTTAAACTCAGAACAAGACTGGCAATTTCTGGTTGCTAATGGTTACACTTTATTATTTGGAGTGGAATAAGGCTATAATGGAAAGGATAGTGATACAATGATGGACTGGACTGCATGATGCACAAAAATATGCACCAAGATTTTGTCTCATTCCAGTTTGGAGGAGTAGGTACATTTTATAGTTTTTAGCATGATGCCACATTTTTGTGCATTTACTCTATCAAAATGGTGAGAAATTGAAAAGTATAATATAGGTAGAAAAGGCATGAGGCGAATATGAGTAGTCTCTTTTTAATTAACATCTGCAGCCATTAATTAAATGTTCAAATACTAAGAAATATAAATCAACATATTCCTTTGTTCCATGAGACTAATTTACTATCACAGAAACAAGATTGAAGTTGAGATGCTCTTTCTTTTTTCTTCTATTTAATTGTGAAATTTACACAAAATCTGGAGTTGGATCCAAAGCTACAGCATAATAATTACAAAGCATTTACCGAATGGTTAGGATTTGGAAGTGTAGCATATTTATTGATTTATTTAAGAAATGTATAGGGCCATCAAACTCAAACTGTAATTCTGGTTTACAATAAACCAGAGTAGTTACAATAAACTATTTTTTAGTTTACAACAAATAAACAATGTAGTAAACAAACTACTTGTTTAATCTAACCTAACTTGTAACCTAAGCTCACTACACCTAATAGGCCATTGGGAATCCAAATGTTTCTCATATACTTCCAGGCAGAAATTCCAATCATCATGGTCCCAGAATGTAAGGGAAGGTCAAGGTTTTTAATCCCTTTCTAAAGGCCAATAGACTTAGGAACAACTCTATGTCAGGATCCACACATTTTGAAACACCTCTTCCAACTCCTTTTTAGACTTGTTCAATTACAGTACACATAACCCAGCAGCTCTTCAGTATTCATTAAGGAAAATTAATTTTTTACTCAGTTTTCCTTAATGATTCAAGTAAAAGCAGCCATACTTTTTCAGACTTATGAAAAAACCCAAAAGAGGACCGGTTGCTTTTTTGGTTTAATAGAAGAAAAGTGCTATTTTCATGAGAGTCCCAAGAAGTGTTTTTGAAGTGGCAACTGATCTTTCTTGGTCTTTTTTTAAAAAGATATTTCACTTCTCACCCAAGAAGCTTATTTAGCTTCCCTGCAAAGAAAGCTTCTTTAGCTAACGTCTGCAAAGAAATCAAGAAGTCCAGTTGTCTCTTGAAAAGCACATTTGGGACAACTATGACCTGGATAACTGAGAATCTCAATAGACATTTATGTTCATGAGAGGTTTAAAGCACTTCTTCACAATCATTCTGAATTACAGCCCTAGTGAAAAGCATTCTCATTATTATACAGAGATATTGCAAGCCTAAAAATTACAATTATTATGTGACAAATATTGTTACTAGCTCAGCCTTTTTCTACTGACATTAATGAAGCATTTTAATATTTAAAGCTGTACCGAAAAAAATTGCTCATTGCTAATTACTATAAGAAGTAATATTAAGCCTTCAAAACAATTATTTAGAATATGATAATACAATGTGAATTAAAACTTTCTGTGTCAAAAATTTCTACTGAGTATTCAATATAATAATCTGCTTGCTACATCAAACCAAGGTAATTCTGGTGAAAATGTTTGTTTTCTGAACTTTCTGGATGCTATGGGAAGATAATTCTTATAGTACAATCTGCACTTAACATCTATTTAAATACATTTCAGTGACTTGAGCTATTTGACCTCAAAATAGTTGCACAAGTAAAATTGAATACAATCTTATTGGATTGAATACAATTGTTAGTAATATACAACAATTCAGAGGCCTAGGTATACAGTTGACATTTGGGTGACATGTTGGAGGCCATTCTCTAAGGTTGTATGGGAACAATAAATGGGCAAGGAGGGCCAGGACAATAATTAATTATTTTTAATAATGGTAGTACCCCAGGTCTTTGGGAAGGACTCAATAGGTGGATGAAAATGTCAAATCTGATCTGAGCATCTAGCTGACTATGCAACAAAACATAATAATAATACTGCTGAATACAGAATAGAAAAGAAATAATTAACAAATTGTTAATTGAAAGAACAAAAAAATTCATGGTTTTAAGGATATAGAAGAGAAAGCTGATAAAAACTCCACATAGAGTTGATTAAGATCAGGCATGTTAATGTAAGAAACTGAAGACTTTGATTCACAAATAAGCTTTGTCAACTATTTGCATATAACACGCAACATCAAATGTTGCCTTTGTAGTGAAATGGATGAAACAATTGACCATTTTTTCAGTAACTGCAGTAAAATTTCATAAACTGACTACAAGCAGCATCATGCATTAATTGCGGAACTAGTAATTGAAAACTTTGCCAGAACTTTGATTTGAGCTAAGTAAAAACTATCTAGTAATATGTTTTTTGAAAATGAGTATGTTAAGATCTTTTGGGACTTTAAGATCCAAACAGACAGGGTTGTTTTTAACATGCCTGCTGTAATAGTTATTGAAAAAAGAGTCTGGTTCAGAGATATTGCCATACCCAGTGAAGCAAAATTTGAGAAAAAACAAGTGAGAAAAATTATGAAATACTTGGACTAGCAGTTTCCATCAGTCTTAGATTGTGAATCTAACTATAGACTACCTACATATCATGATGATAATAATGATGATAATGATGATGATGATGATGATGATGATGATGATGATGATGATAATAATCCAAGTTAAAAGTTGAAAAACAAATCTGCATACAAGTTGCATTGACTACAAGAAAGCATTTGATTCACTACCGCGCAGCTGGATCATCAAGTGCCTGGATGTCATCAGAATATGCAAATGCATTGGTACTTCCACTGCAAATGTGATGAAGCACTGGAAAACAGTGCTATTTATTGTATGGTCATCATATATACTTCTGGGGTCGTAAACTGGACACAAGCAGAGCTGGACAGCCTGGATAGGAAAATGAGAAAATTGATGACTATACACTATGTGCTGCACTATGTGCTATTGTAAGACAATTGCTCAGACTGACTACAAACAATGTCACAACACAGTTGCTCAGATGGTCCACTGAAATTTGTGACACAATTACTATCTGCCTGTAGCAAAGAACTGGTGGGACCATAAGCCTGAAAAAGTGGTAGAAAATGAGCATGCAAAACTACTGTGGGACTTCCAAATACAGACTGATAAAGTTTTGGAACACAACACCCTGGATATCACGATTGTGGAGAAGAAAAAAGTGTAGATCATCGACATTGCCATACCTGGTGACAGCAGACTCGGCAAGAAACAACTTGAAAAAAATCACCAGATATCAGGACTTGAGAATCAAACTGCAGAGACTCTGGCATAAACCAGTGCAGGTGATTCCAGTGGTACTCGGCACTTTGGGTGCTGTGCCTAAAGACCTAGGCAAGCACTTGAAAACACTTGGCACTGACAAAATCACCATTGGTCAGCTGCAGAAGGCCACCTTACTGGGATCTGCTTGCATAATCTGCCGATACATCACACAGTCCTAAACACTCAGGAAGTGTTCAACTAGTGATTTGTGATACAAAACCCAGCATAGTTATCTTGTTTGCTATGTACACTGTAGTTTTTTGTGTATAATAATAATAATAGAATTGGAAAAGGTCGCAAAGTATCAAGGTCTGAAAATTAAAGTTGAAAGATTATGATATACATCAGCTTAAAAACTCTCTGTGTTGAGAAATTTCCATCAGTTAATTGCAAAAGCCGCACTGTTTGATTGATTTGTTATATAAAACCAATATATTATGACTTCCTATGTTCTTGGGAACAACGATGCCTATGGAGGCTAATGTTAGCTAAAGAATCAGCAGTTGTAATTTGACATTACATAAATAGAAGAACAGCTGCAGCAAAAGAAAGCAAAAATAGTACCAATAGTAATAAGCACCTTGGGTGCAATTCCAAAACATGTTTAATCATGTTAACACCATTGGCATTAAGAAAATCAGTATGAGTCAATTACAAAAGGCCACTTTACTTGGAACAACTTATATCCTATGGTGATATCTTTGACACCTTCAAACATTATTTTGGGAAAGACTTGATAAGTGGATAAAACTGGCAAATCTAATCTAAACATATTGATTGTGACCACAATAACTATGTATTATACAAATGTGGAGGTGTTACTATCCACATGCTTTATTTCACTTGCTATTACATTAGAAATTTCAAAATTTAGTGTAGTTTTCCAGTTATCTATTAAAACTTTACTAACATTTGCTGGATGTTCCTGTGGATATGAAAATCTGCATACTATTACAAAATATTGGGTAACAATTAATTAAACCATAAAGATTAATGAATCAGAGTGGCTATTAATAATACTGATGTTGAAACAGTATTACTAATAGTCACTCACAAATCTCTGATTGTGTTGAAAAAACTGCTTAATTTCATTGGCAAGCACTTGTTTTATGTATATGGTAGTGAGGTGTGGGGGCTTCATTTCTCCTACAGCCAAGAATCTGAAGATTGTGAGAATCTTGAAAAAGAGAGTATTTCACCTAGGTAGTAATTAATGAAGAAAAAAATCCTACCTATTAATCCATTTAATACAGCTTGACATATACACTTAAAAGAACAAACATAATTCAAGTTTCAATTATATTTGTTGTTGGCAGAGGGAGATCCATGTCAAAAACCCATTTTTTCTCTACTGCCTAAGTCTATGGCACCATACAGTAAATATATGGATTCCCCACTGATATCTCATGCTATGTCTAAATTGACTCCAAGGCACCAAAAGCAACAAAACACATGAGGCAGAAGACACAAGCTACTGTTTTAGCAAATGTTTAAATATAGAGTAATATATAAGTACCGTGTTTCCCTGAAAATAAGACCTACCCTGAAAGTAAGACCTAGCACTATTTTCTAAACCTGCCCTAATATAAGACCTACCCCGAACATAAGACCTAGTGTAAATCTCCAGTTCCAGGAAGACTTTTCAGGGAGCAACCGTGCACCCATGAAACACGTCCCCCCTACACACTCACACCCACTATTTGGCACCATAAATATACCCTGAAAATAAGACCTAGTGTGTTTTGGGGAGCCAAAAAAAATATAAGACAGTGTCTTATTTTCGGGGAAACACGGTAGTGCAATTCATTGAGAAAAATGAGATATTATGGTAGACTGAACAAAAACTATACTGGCTTTTTGAAACTCATTACGGGTAGTGGTCAATTTACAACCATTCATTTAGTAACTGTTCAAAGTTACAACAGCATTGAAAAAAATAACTTATGACCAGTTTTCACACTTGCAACCATTGCAAAATCCCCATCAAAATTTGGTCAGCTGACTACTGGCATGTATTTATGATATTTGCACTGACTGGGTCATGTGGTTACCATTTATATATTTCCCAGTAGGCTTCCAACAAGCAAAGTCAATACAGGAAACCAGATTCACTAAATAACTACAAAATTCGCTTAACTACTGTAGCAAAAGCAGTCATAAAGTATGGTAAAACTGCCTTTCTTAGCAACTGAAATTTGATCATAATTCAAAGACTACCTGTATTGCTGTTTCAGCAGAAGTTATTGAACATACTGGTAAACATTCAAATATGGCTAATTATAACTTTTCAAGCCTTACTTTCCGAATCTTGAATCTTCCTGAAGCTATTGCACTTTATTAACCATTTGGAAAAGCTGTGTGAGAAAAGAGAAATCCTGTATAATTTTATATGAATTTTAGTTACAAAGGCAACTCAGGGAAGTTATTTCTTATCAGTTAGCAGAACTGAAATAAAAAGAAATATGCAAGGATAAAAATCAAAATTTGAAGAAGAGAGTGTTATGTTTGCATGAAGAGTCAGATGCGAAGAGCTTCAGTGAAGAGTTTATTAAGTGACTACAGCTCGAATGGACCCAACTTGGCTGGGCTACGGCTGCTTCTTATAGTCAGCAGTCGTAGTTGCCAGCCAATGGGAGTGCAGGGTTTTTCCCACACTATTTAAACCAATCCCATTTGACATTTTACAAGAACAGTTCAAAATAAACCAATAACATTTAAACCTACATACATAACACCCTTTCCCACTAGGTTCAGTCCATACCAAACCCCAACCTATCTAATGTATTCTTTCAAATAGGTGGGGCTCTTGCGTGTACGTTGAGACCTTCGTGGTTCAGAAGTTTTTACATTCTCACCCAGTGAGAGGAAATGTGTCTGCTGACATTTCCCCATTGGGACTCCCTGTGAAAGAAGACCCCGTTTTCAACCATTTTGTCAATACCTGGCCACCATACATAACTCCTGGCCAATCCCTTCATCCTTACAATACCAGGATGACACTCATGTAACATTTCCAAAACCTCTCTTTGCAGTTTTGCAGGAATAACCACCCTGTTACCCCACAAAATACATCCTCTTAATACAGATAATTCAGTTTGCCTGGACTTAAAAGGTTGGGCAAGGTGAGGAAGATCTTGAAGAGGCCAACCTTTCTTAATCCAGCCTATAACAGGAGCCAACACAGTGTCTTTGGCAGTCTCTCTGGCAATTTCAGCAGCATGAACTGGAAGCTTGGCAACAGTTTCTAGGAAAAAGGTATGTGTTTCAGGTTCAAAGTCCTCCTTGTGGCAAGGAAGTGGGCAACGACTCAGTGCATCAGCATGTCTAATGTCCTTGCCAGGCCTGTGAATCAGTTTGTATGAATAAGATGCAAGAAATTCAGTCCACCTCAGCATTCTTGGTGACAGGATAGTAGGTGTAGGCTTGTCTCCTGCCACAATGCCTAACAAAGGTTTGTGATCTGTAACAATGGTAAATGTTCTGCCATACAGATATTCATGAAATTTCTTAACAGCTGCAACAACTGCCAATGCCTCTTTATCCAATTGGCTGTAATTCCTCTCTGCTTTGGTCAAAGTGCGAGAGCAAAATGCAATAGGGGCTTCTCTATCACTGGGAAGCCTGTGCCTCAAACCCCTCCCACTCCAAAAGGGGATGCATCACAAGTCAGTACAACAGGCAAATTCTCAGAGAACTGTATCAGTACAGCATCAGATGTGATTAGTCTCTTAATACTGTTAAATGCTGATTGTTCCTTCCTCCCCCAGACCCAAACAGACTTTTTATCCAGTAATCTGTGCAAAGGTTCAGCAATGGTTGCCTTTTGAGGTAGGAACATGTGATAAAAGTTAATAACTCCAAGGAAGGCTTGCAAATATGTTTTGCATTTTGGTCTAGGGGCTTCTTTGATTGCTTTAACCTTGGCATCTGTAGGGTGGATGCCATGCTTGTCAATCATATAGCCCAAGAACTCAACCTTGTCAGTTCTAAGAGTGCATTTTTCTTCCTTGACTTTTAACCCCGCTTTCCTGAATCTGGTAAGGACTTCTCTGAGTGTCATTTTCAGCAGAGATTAACACATCATCAAAGTAAGGCACTACCCCTGGCAGTCCTTGGAGCATTCTTTCCATAAGGCTTTGAAAGATGCCTGGTGCCATGCTTACTCCAAACTGCAACATTTAACATTTGAAGGCACCTCTATGAGTCACAATGGTTTGGGCCTCTGCAGTGGCATCATGAACTGTAAATTGTTGATATGCCTGGGCCAAGTCCAGTTTGGCAAAGACTGTACCCCTGCCAAGAGAATGTAACAGATGATGCACAACTGGAACTGGATATGCGCTCTGCTGCAGCGCATGGTTTAGTGTCCCCTTATAGTCTCCACAAATTCTTACTGACCCATCAGTCTTGACTGGTGTGACTATGGGTGTCTCCCATCTGGAGTGGTCAGTGGGCTCTAAAACCCCTTGAGCAATTAACTTGTCTAATTGTGCATCAATTTTTTCCTTTAAAGCAAATGGAACCCTTCTGGGCTTTAAATGAATTGGGGGCACCTTGGGATCTAGGTTGAAAGTGATAGGGGTCCCCATATACTTGCCCAATCCTTCGCTGAAGACCTCTGGAAACTCAGACTTCAAGGCCTCCTCCCATTCAGAGTTGCTCACGTGATTGATGCCAGTCACTTCGATGCCTAGTGGCTTGAACCACTCAAGTCCCAGCAAGCTTGGGTGATCCTTGCCCACGATGGTCAGGGGCAAACGTTTGGTGTGGCCTTTAAACTTCACGTTGAAATCTCTTGCTCCAACTACTGGAATCTTGTTCCCTTGGTAGTCTTTAAGAGTCAGTGCTTGCTTCTGGAAATGTTTCTTCTGAATGTTGGGAAGTAGCCTGTGAATAGTGTCCCATGACACCATAGATAAACAGGAGCCTGAGTCCACTTCCATTTGGCAAGGCCTTCCTTCAATGAATACCTTCACATGTACTTTTCTGCTTCTTAAGGGTGAAGAATGACCAATGGTGATTGTTTGATGAGTTTCATTCTTCCCATTTGCTTCTGAGTTGCACCCCATCTTTTCAATGAAGTTGTTGGGCTTGAAATCCTTTTCAGAGAATTTCTTCCTATTAGGTGGAGTTCTGGATGATTTGCAGACTCTTGCTAGGTGACCCCTTTTCTCACAACGTAGGCAGATGGTGTCTAAAAACTTGCATTCAGTGCGGGGTGCCCCCCACAGCCTCTGCAATAAAATTCTTGCCTCTTTTTTCCAGGGTCTTTCCTTTTCTTCTCCATTCTGAGTCTAAAAATTCCTTTTTCCACCTCGCTGCAATCTGAATCAGAGTCTATTTGCTCGCAATGGGTTGTTGTGGATTTTTCCACATCAGAATGGCTTGAGGCCTTGTTAATCTTTTCATGGCCGCTGCTGAGGACTTGGTGGCTTCCGCTGAAACAGCTTCCTCTATGGCCTCTTTAAATGTGATCTTAGGTTTCATTAACAGTTTGCTTTGTAAGACCTTATCTTTCAGGCCTAGAACAAACCGATCACGCATGGCCTCTTCTAAGTTGGTAAAGTCACAAGCACCCCCAATGTCCCTTAAACTTGCCACAAAGTCGTTAACATTTTTGCTTTCCCCTTGATCCTGATGGTAAAACTCGTGTCTCTTAATGAGGCACGATACTTGTGGGGCGTAATGGGCTCTTAAAAGCTTTTCCAAATAAGGCCATTCCATTACCTTCAAGTCTGCAGCTCCCGCCAATGCCTTCGCCATCTTGAAGACTGCCGGACCGCAGTGTGTGAGAAATACCACCCTCTTCCGCTTCTCCGGGATATCGGCGAGGTCGTTTCCTTCCAAGTACATCTGGAAGCGATCCGCATACGATTCCCAGTCTTCCACCGCCGGATCGAACGGGGCTGGGGGGGTGTTCAGCGCAGCCGTCTCGCTCTTCTGCCTGTCTTCCGCATTGTCTCTTCTTCAGGGCAATCCCACCTTCATCGCCAGTGTTAAGTTTGCATGAAGAGTCAGACGCGAAGAGCTTCAGTGAAGAGTTTATTAAGTGACTACAGCTCGAATGGACCCAACTTGGCTGGGCTATGGCTGCTTCTTATAGCCAGCAGCCGTAGTTGCCAGCCAATGGGAGTGCAGGGTTTTTCCTACACTATTTAAACCAATCCCATTTGACATTTTACAAGAACAGTTCAAAATAAACCAATAACATTTAAACCTACATACATAACAGAGAGTCTTTGTTTTCATGCCAGGATCTCTTAATTTAAAACCTTCTCATGCCTGCTTAAAGCCTGAACTGGGAATTTGAAGATAACCTGAGCATTGAGGATATCTGAAATGTTATAGAGGAGAGAGAAATTATCTTGTATATAAATCCATTGAGAACATTAGATTTTTTTTACCAAGTTGTCTCCCAACCAATATCATAAATGTAACAAACAGAAAAAGAATATTTATAACATTTGTAACATTTTACGCATTCCCTAAGTGAATAGCAGTCTAAAGATCTTCTGTCCAAAAGTACTCAGAATTAAGATAAAAGAGAGATATGCTTTGATTCACCACGGTTCTCATTATATGTACTATCAGTATCTTATGTATTCCCTATTAACAAGGCAAAATTATAGCTGAAAGGGCTTTTGTTATCTATAACTAAAAATCAGTTCAGTTATTAAGCTATGGAGATGAAAACCATGGACTAAAAGAGAAGAGTTCCCTTTTTATAGTCTTTATAAATTACAACTGCCATTTAAAAAAAAACTTCACTGTGAAATGATGATTTTTTTTTATCAGTATCAGTGATGATATGATATGAAGACCTATATGAGTGATTAACTTTGAATGTCCATTAATTTACAAGGCAGTTTACAAGGAAGTTTATCAGAAACATTGTTAAAAATATGGCAATGAGCAACTACATTTGCAATATTAGCATAGAAGCTTCCATATTCTATTGTCTTTTTTGCACTGATGTTTACATCTGTTATTTCCTTTTGAATCTGAGGCCAAACACAATTTATGCAGGATTAACTATTTGGTTTATAACTATTTGCACTTATCTGGTTGATATTTAGCAGTTGAGTCTCCCTACAGAGCTAATATCCAATACTAAAGATTAAATACAGGGTTTACAATTGATTTACAATTGAGCCCAGAATTTCTGTTGTTAAGTGAGGCATTTGTGAAGTCAGTTTTGCCCCATTTTTATTAAATTTCTTGCCACCCTTAAGTGAATCATTGCAGTTGATAAGTTAGCACCACAGTTGCTAAGTAAATCTGGCTTCCTCATTGTGGTGATCACATGACCTTAGGACACAGCAATGGTTATGAAGCATGAACCAGTTTCCAAGCATCTGAACTGCTGCTACAAATGTAATTAGTGTGAAAAATGGTCGTAACTTTGAGTTGTCACTAAATGAACTGTTGTAAGTTGAGGACTACATATATTATTTAAACTACATTGCAGGTAATTGTACAATAGAGAAAAGCCTAAGGAAACATGGTCTTCCTGTGCAAAAACTGAAAAGCATAAATATTATATATTTAGTGTTTACACACACACACACACACACATACAAACACAAACACAAAGACATAACTTTCTTTTATTTTGATGCATGACCTGAATCCAAGATTTACTATAAAAGGCAGATTTACTATAAACATATCATTTTCAATGCATGAATGTAACTCTATTTCAAATAGTATTGCCTCAAACATTTTAGTAAATGTGACAGTGTGCTCAATCACTCCTTTATATGTGTAAACTCTATCTGTCCTTCTAGAAAAGTGAATGAAAGCTCATGGCATACACATTAATATTTTCTGTACATATGTCAGAGTACTTATGGAACTTTTGACAAGGCAATTTGATTTCTTTCTTCATCTGCCTTTTGGTTTATTGGTTTTGTTTGTTTGGAGGGTGGTTTGCATTAAAGAGCAAGAAAACAGGAGCTATAAATTAAACTGGGTGTTGAACAGCACAACATATGTGGCCTGGAGGAATCTCCAGTGATATAACTAGCATGTTTGTATAAATAGTCATATGTTGTTGATCTGAAGTTTCATACCTTGACTTGGAATTAGCTTGGAATAAGGAAGTTTTACGGATCCCTTGTTAAAGCATACAATGTCTATCGCATTGGCAACATAGCCTACAGTGTAAGGATTTCTTAGCAACTCATGCATTGCTTGTCGCAGTTTCACACTGATTAAAGGTTATTCCCAAGCAAAATAAATGTGCATAAAATCATATTCATCCAGAAAGAAATTGAATGCCTGAGTATATGCACAAAATAGGAAAAGCTAAGGGTATGTGTGCCTGTAAACACACACAGAAAGAGAGGGGGGAGGGAGGAGGGAGGGAGAGAGGGAGGGAGGGAAGGAAAGAGGGAGGGAGAGAGAAAGGATCTGCTGATGCAGTTATACGGAGGAATCATTATGTCTGTCATTTGTAACTCTAAAACTGTCTGATTTGGCACAGCAACCAAGCCATATGGACACAGATTTCAGCAGATAGTTAGGACTGCAGAAAAAAACAATTGCAACTAGCCTGTTTCCCACTGCTGACCTGTATACTGCACGAACTATAAAGAAGGCTGAGAAAATATCTACAGACCCCTCATATCTTGGGCATGAACTATTTCAACTTCTCTCCTCAAGATGCTGCTATAGGCATTACAAATAATTAGACAAAAAGAAACCCCCCATGTCTCCAGTGTGCTGAATACCTAACCCCAACAGCACTGTCTTAAACCTAACAATATTTACCCATGTAGTATGACTGTATTACTATTATCCTTTTCATCTTGCCGTCTTTCCTATTACCTTCTCCTATTGGTATCTTATGATATATCACTTGTCTCTTATGATTTATGATTGTAACTATTATTTATGATCTATGATTTATCACTTTGTGGTTTGTATGTACACTGAGAGCTTATGCACCAGACACAAATTCTTTGTGTGTCTAATCACACTTGGTCAATAATGAGTGCTCTGCTCTGCTCTACATATATTCGTGTAATTCGTTATACTGTAGCTATTGACTGGTTGTCTATGGAGATTCTCAATCATCCAGATCATTTTTGTCTGAAAGGTGCTTTTTTACAAGGCAACTGGATGTTCTGTTTTTTTTCTTTGAAGATGTTTCATTTCTCACCCAAGAAGCTTCTTCAGCTCTGATGGGGTGGTGGGGAATAGAAGGATTTATATTCCTTGCAGACAGCTGGTCATTTGAATTCTTTTAGAGAGTTATTGAGGCCACCTGACTGTTTAACTGTGTCATCAGTGTCAAATGGGTGTGGAGCTTTCTTGGAAGTGTTGAAACTGTTATGTATGCAGGTTTAAAGTCATTGGTTTAGTTTGAACTGTTCTTGTAAAATGTAAGAAATGATTGGTTTAAAAAGTGCGGGAAAACTCTGCACTCTGATTGGCTGCTAACTGCGGCTGCTGGCTATAAGTAGCAGCCGCAGCCCAGCCAAAGTGGGTTCGTTCTGAGCTGTAGTTACTAATAAACAAAGAGCTTGAAGCACTCCGCATCTGTCTCTTCATGCAAACTTAACACTGGCGATGAAGGTGGGATCTCCCTGAAGAAGAAGGCAACGTGGAACAGAAGAAGAGAGAGATGGCTGCGCTGAACACCCCCCCAGCCCCATTCGATCCGATGGCAGAAGTCTGGGAGACGTATGCAGATCGTTTCCAAATGTATCTGGAAGGAAACGATCTTGCCGACATTTCCGAGAAGTGGAAGAGGGCAGTCTTTCTCATGCACTGTGGTCTGGCAGTTTTCAAGATGGCGAAGGCATTGGCGGGAGCTGCAGACGTGAAGGTAATGGAATGGCCTGACTTAGAAAAGTTGTTAAGAGCCCATTACGCCCCACAAGTATCGTGCCTCATTAAGAGACACGAGTTTTACCGTTGTGATCAAGGGGAAAGCGAAAATGTAAATGACTTTGTGGCAAGTTTAAGAGACATTGGGGGTGCATGTGAATTTAACAATGTAGAGGAAGCCATGCGCGATCGATTTGTTCTTGGCCATAAAGACAAGGTGCTTCAGAGCAAGTTATTACTAAGACCTAAGATCACGCTGAGGGAAGCAATAGAAGAGGCCTCTTCAGCAGAAGCTACCAAGTCCTCAGCAGCAGCCATGAAGAAAATTAACAAGGCCACAAGCCATCCTGATGTGGAAAAGTCCACAACAACTCATTGTGAGCAAATAGATTCTGAGTCAGACTGTAGTGAGGTGAAGGAAGGAATTTATAGACTCAGAATGGAGCGGAAAAAGAAAGACCTGGGAAGAAAGAGGCAAGATTTCTACTGCAGAGGTTGTGGGGAAGCCACCCCACATTGAATGCAAGTTCCTAGATACCATCTGCCTCCGTTGTGAAAAAAGAGGACACCTAGCAAGAGTCTGCAAATCATCCAGAACTCCACCCAACAGAAGGAAGTTTCCTGACAAAGAATTCAAGCCCAACAACCTCAGTGAGAAAATGGGGCAGCACAGAAGCAAAGGGAAGAATGAAACTCATCAGACAGTAACTATTGGTCATTCTTCTTCTATCAATAACATAAAAGTGCATGTCAAGGTACTAATTGAAGGAAGACCTTGCCAAATGGAAGTGGACTCAGGCTCATATTTATCTATGGTGTCATGGGACACTATTCACAGGCTACTCCCAAACATTCAGAAGAAGCATTTCAAGAAGCAAGCACTGACTCTTAAAGACTACCAAGGGAACAAGATTCCGGTAGTTGGAACAAGAGAATTCAACGTGAAGTTCAAAGGCCACACCAAACGTTTGCCCCTGACCATCGTGGACAAGGATCGCCCAAGCTTGCTGGGACTTGAGTGGTTCAATCCACTAGGCATCGAGGTGACGGGCATCAATCACATGAGCAACTCTGAATGGGAGGAGGCCTTGAAGTCTGAGTTTCCAGAGGTCTTCAGCAATGGATTGGGCAAGTATATGGGGACCCCTATCACTTTCAATCTAGATCCCAAGGTTCCCGCAATTCGCTTAAAGCCCAGAAGGGTCCCATTTGCATTAAGGGAAAAAATTGATGCACAATTAGATAAACTAATAGCTCAAGGAGTTTTAGAGCCCACTGACCACTCCAGGTGGGAGACACCCATAGTCACACCAGTCAAGACTGATGGGTCAGTGAGAATCTGTGGAGACTATAAGGGGGCATTGAACCATGCGCTTCAACTGAGTGCATATCCAGTTCCAGTGGTGCATCATTTACTACATTCACTTGGCAGGGGTACAGTCTTTGCCAAATTGGATCTGGCCCAGGCATATCAACAATTTACAGTTGATAATGCCACTGCAGAGGCCCAAACCATTGTGACTCATAGAGGTGCTTTCAAATGTAAAAGGTTACAGTTTGGAGTAAGCGTGGCACCAGGCATCTTCCAAAGCCTTATGGAAAGGATGCTCCAAGGACTGCCAGGGGTAGTACCTGCTTGACTTTGATGAGTGTTTACCAGAAAAAAGCGGGGTCCAGGAAGAAAATGCACTCTTAGAACTGACAAGGTTGAGTTCTTGGGCTATATGATTGACAAGCATGGTATCCACCCCACAGATGCCAAGGTTCAGGCAATCAAAGAAGCCCCTAGACCAAAATGTAAAACAGATCTGCAAGCCTTCCTTGGACTCATTAACTTTTATCACATGTTCCTACCTCAGAAGGCAACCATTGCAGAACCACTGCACAGATTATTAGACAAAAAGTCTGTGGGTCTGGGGCAGAAAAGAACAATCTGCATTTAACAATATTAAAAGACTAATCACGTCTGATGCTGTACTGATACAGTTCTCTGAGAATTTGCCTGTTGTACTGACTTGTGATGCATCCCCTTTTGGTGTGTGTGGGGGTTTGAGCCACAGGCTTCCCAGGGAGGGAAGCTCCTATTGCATTTTACTCTCGCACTTTGACCACAGCAGAGAGGAACTACAGCCAACTGGACAAGGAAGCCTTGGCAATTGTTGCAGCTGTCAAGAAATTCCATGAGTATTTATATGGGAGAACATTTACCATTGTCACAGATCACAAACCTCTGTTATGCATTGTGGCAGGAGACAAACCTACGCCCACTATCCTGTCACCAAGAATGCTGAGGTGGACTGAATTTCTTGCTGCTATTCATACAAACTCATCCACAGGCCTGGCAAAGACATTGGGCATGCAGATGCTTTGAGTTGCTGCCTACTTCCTTCTCACACTGAGGACTTTGCTCCTGAGACTTACACCTTTTTCCTAGAAACTGTTGCCAAGCTTCCAGTACCCGCTGCTGAAATTGCCAGAGAGACTGCCAAAGACATTGTATTGGCTCCTGTTATAGGCTGGATTAAGAAAGGTTGGCCTCTTCAAGATCTACCTCAACTTGCCCAACCTTTTAAATCCAGGCAAACTGAATTATCTGTATTAAGAGGATGTATTTTGTGTGGTAACAGGGTGGTTATTCCTGCAAAACTGCAAAAAGAGGTTTTGGAAATGTTACATGAGGGTCATCCTGGTATTGTTAGAATGAAGGGATTGACCAGGAGTTATGTATGATGGCCAGGTATTGACAAAATGGTTGAAAACTGGGTTGCATCTTGTTCCAACTGTCAGGTAGTCAGGCCTGCCCCACCTCTCGCCCCCACACAGGAATAGGAATGTCCTAGGGGCCCATGGTCCAGGATTCACATTGATTTTGCTGGCCCTACCAGAGGGCACACTTTCCTTATTATAGTTGATGCATATTCCAAATGGCTAGAGGTTATCCCTATGGCATCCACCACAACTAAAGCTTTCATCAAACAGCTTAAAAAGCTTTTTGTAACTCACGGGTTACCTGATGTGCTCGTTTCTGACAATGGCCCTCAATTTACATCCAACCTTTTTGAATCATATCTAGCACAACAGGGTATCAGACATGCCCTGACAGCCCCTGGGCATCCATCAGCTAACGGCCGGGCTGAACATATGTTACGATTTACCAAGGAAAAACTTCAGCAATTGGGTCCAGGGGATATCACTGAGAGAGTTGAAAAACTTCTCAGTGTTCAGCATATCACTCCCAACCCCTCAACTAATTTGTCCCCAGCTGAATTGTTGATGGGTAGGAAACTCAGGTCTCCCCTTGATCACCTTCATCCCACTTACGCACCCAACACACCACTAGATTCCACTAGCAAAATTCACACATTCACTGTGGGTGATTCTGTTTATGCTAAGAACCTTATGGGTGAACCATTATGGATTCCTGCTGAGATAACCCAAATCACAGGCCCCAGGTCTTACAGGGTACAAACGGAGGATGGTGTCCTCTGGAGCAGGCACATTGATCAGCTTAGATCCAGATTGCCTCAGGAGCATCGCTTTTGCTCCTCTCTCGTTCCCATACCTACTGCCTCTTCTAGGGGGGAAGAAGGGTCATGAGTGTAATGAACAAGCAAGAATCAACCCCATGTGTAATGAGCTAACACGACAGGAACCATCCCAAAACCTGTCACAATACCAACAACCATTTTCACAAATGGAAGATTGCACATCATTACCTGATTTAGGTGCTGACATTGGGTTGAAGATGGATTGGGAGGAGAGACCAGGTTGTAGTAACCAAACAGGTTCTACCATTACTACAAGTCCTAGTAAGGAAATGTCAGCAGACACATTTCCTCCCTCACAAGGTGAGAACCTTAAAACATCTGAATCACGTAGGTCTCAACGTAGGTGTAAGAGCCCCACCTATTTAAAAGAATACATTAGATAGGCTGGGGTTTGAATATGGACTGAACCTAGTGGGGAGGGGTGTTATGTATGCAGGTTTAAAGTCATTGGTTTAGTTTGAACTGTTCTTGTAAAATGTAAGAAATGATTGGTTTAAAAAGTGCGGGAAAACTCTGCACTCTGATTGGCTGCTAACTGCGGCTGCTGGCTATAAGTAGCAGCCAGCCAAAGTGGGTTCGTTCTGAGCTGTAGTTACTAATAAACAAAGAGCTTGAAGCACTCCGCATCTGTCTCTTCATGCAAACTTAACAGAAGCAACCACAACACAGTGCTTTCAACAGTTTCAAGAAGGCTCCACACCCATTTATACTACTCAGATGATTCTGATGATATAGATAAATCTCCAGGTGACCTCAACAACTCTGTAAAAGAATGCAACTGCTCAGCTGTCTGCAAGCAGTGTTATATATGTAAATAGTATAAATATTCAACACTTTGCATTCACTATAGGAAAATAACAGAGATAATTCTTATTGCTTTAGCTAATGCAATAAAAAGTATCACACCCATATCCATTTTTCTTTTTAATAAGGATATAGGTATATTAAAAAGAGTCTATATACTTGCGTGAAGTGATAATTTTTTCATAAATTTGATAAATATTGGGAAGAAGTGAATGAGGATAGGATAGGAAAAATTTTAAATCAAGTAAGATCTCATGAGCAATAGTACAAATGATTTGGCAAGTTCAACCACTTTTCCAGAGCTGAGGATTCTCATGTGATTTTCCACAATAGCACAACAGTCATATGAAAATATATCCCTATATGAAGATATATGAAATCCTATTGGTTGCAAAAGAATTGAAGAATCAGAAAGAAATTATATAGCTCTAAGTGCCCTGCAGGAAGGTTTGTTCAAAACTAGCAGATTATCTTCCCTTTTGCATGTTAGACTGAAAGGTGCAGTCTATTTCACAAGCTCAATTCAAACTAATTATCTCCTTGCCCTTGGAAAGGACTCACAGAAAAAGAACTTAAGAAAAAGTTTTATGTCCTCTGATTGCTTACTTTCTGAGTTTGGTGTCCAATCTGCTTCTTTTGGCTCTTCAGATCTTAAATTTTCACAAGCCATGTCAATGGGCAATTTGCTCAGTAATCAAACTGGCAGATTCCCTTGTCACATATTTGCCACATGTTTTTTTGAAAATGAGTATGTTAAGATGTTTTGGGACTTTAAGATCCAAACAGACAGGGTTGTTCTTAACATGCCTGCTGTAATAGTTATTGAAAAAAAAGTCTGGTTCCGAGATGTTGCCATACCCAGTGAAGCAAAATTTGAGAAAAAACAAGTGGGAAAAATTATGAAATACTTGGACTAGCAGTTTCCATCAGTCTTAGATTGTGAATCTGACTATAGACTACCTACATATCAGTTTCTAGATTCAGATTCACATCCAATTCAGTATATGAGTAATTCATATTTCCTACATCTGCAGTTTTAGCTTAACCACTTTTTCCCGTTTTCAATTCCTTCCTGTTTCTTCACTTCTCTTGCAACTCCAATATTACATTTACATTTTCTAGTAATATTAATGTTAGTTTTAATTTAATTTGCTGTTTTTAAGTTGAGTTGAAGATATACTTTACTGATTTTACTGTTTTAATATGAGATTTAAAAAGATTTTCTTGCAGAACCAATGAGTACATTAACCAAAATCTAGAAAAAGCAAATTTTGGTATTAGTTTAAAATATTGCATTTCTTCCTGCTTGAGATATTACAATTAAGCTTGCTTGCAATAGGCTGGCTTTTAATGTCTTTGCTATAATGATGTCTGCAATCCACAATATGTATCAAAACCAATCTTTGTAACCATTAATGTTCAGTTCTGTATTAATTATGAATGTTATAAATATAATATAGGTCACCCTCTATATTTTAAAATATTATTTTATATATTCATCACTAACTGTGTTATTAAAAAAAGAAGGGTAATTTAATTGCACACTAGACCTATTTGGGACTTTTGAACTCCAAAATAGATTATTTAATTTTCTATTAGTTTAATTTTTTTAATTAATATTAAATTATCATAAAAGTCTTGTCATCATTTTTGGCAGTCCCTGAAAAACAAGGGGGCATCATAAAGTAGCAAGAGTGTCTTTAACGATTGGTAGATTATACTTGTGATGATATGATATGTTGATCCATTCTATTTGTGAAACTGATTATCTCTTTAGAGCAATGTACAGCACCTAGACATATATGTTGTGGCCCCGCCTCATGAGCCTGTGCTGACAGAGGAAGAGGACCTGGATGATGAAGAAGAAGAGGAGGAATCGGCAATGCCTTCCTCACCAGGGTCTTCCTCCCCAGGATCTTCCTCCCTGGCAAGGTCTCCCTCCCCAGGACCTTCCTCCCTGGCAAGGCCCCCCTCCCCAGGACCTTCCTCCCTGGCAAGGCCTCCCTCCCCAGGACCTTCCTCCCTGGCAATGCCTCAGGTTTCCTCGGAAAGCCAAGAGGAACTGCCTGAGAGATGTGTATCAGTACGGCCACGGCGAGAGAGAAAGGAGGAGGGTTCCTGGCTTGATCCCAGGCAACATCGGAGGGAGAAACATCAGCAGCAATGTAGGGGGCGTGGGAGGACCAGAGATTGAGCTGGACCACACCCCACCAGGTATAAAAGTGGGTGTGCCTACACTGCAAACTCTGTATGTGACAAAGTGTAAAAATGAAGCCGAGGATTCCGTCTGTGTGCTTGATTTAGTTTTTGGACTCTGAACATAAATCAGCCTTCTGTGAGTACTGCATTCCTTGTTGGCTTTGAATTTGGCAGTGAGAGCCTGGGTGACTGCCAACACTCTTGTCGGGAGAGATAACTGGGATTTTGGAGACAGGCCAGTGTGACTCTCTGTGTTAGCATTCCTTACCTTCTGGGGAAGGGAAGGTGAGACAGAACACATATATATTGTTTCATAGTACTTACAGCAGTCTCTAAGCAGTCTACAAAATCAACATATTGCCCCTAACAAACTGTGTCCTCATTTTACTGACTTCAGAAGGATGGAAGGCTGAGCCAACCTTGAGCTAGTCAGGATGAAACTGATGGCAGTCAGCAGAATTAGCCTTTAGTACTGCATTCTAATCACTGCACCACCATGGTTCTATAGTATATATAATATAGTACATGGGTGTCAAATTCGTGGTGTCATGTTGCTGTCATGCGCCTTCTGAGTTCTGTTTTCACTGGCAGAAGCACCGTGGGCTGGTACTTCACTGTTTCCAGTCAGATCTAAGCACCCCGTGGGCTGGATCCAGCCCATGGGCCTTGAGTTTGTCATCACTGTTATAGACAATCTTTAACTATGAAAGACTGATTAGGATTCTGATTTTTAAAGAAAACTTTTTACTATGAATACAATTTTGTACAACATTTTTTTCCATTTACACATTAATTGAAAAATGAAATTGAAAGCTCCTAGTTTACAGAATGTTTTAGTTAGTACTAAACTTGTGTTACATTTTATGTAGGGTTGTTAAATTCTTTGTGAATTTGGTAGAGATGAAATTGTTTTGATTTGTTTCATTCCAAAGGAAACATTTTTAGTAAAATTCTTAGTGTCAGAACTTTTAGAATCAAGAAAGGAATAATGATGCTTAGTTCAGGAATTTTCAACTTTGCTTGCTTGTTTGCTTGAGACCAAACCTGTTTCTTGAAAACAAAATCTGGAACCTGTAACTACATAGCCAAAAAGGCATTAAGAGTTGTTAACCTAATCCTACGTAGCTTTTTCTCTGGTAATATCACACTACTAACTAGAGCATACAAAACATTTGTTAGACCAATACTTGAATACAGCTCATCAGTCTGGACCCTGCATTATGTATCTGATATTAATACAGTTGAGAAAGTCCAGAAATATTTCACAAGAAGAGTTCTACATTCCTCTACTCATTGCAGAATACCTTATGCCACCAGACTTGAAATTCTAGACCTAGAAAACCTAGAACTATGCCACCTTTGGTCCGATCTAAGTATAGTATATAAAATTATATATTGCAATGTCCTACCAGTCAATGAATACTTCAGTTTCAACCATAACAATACAAGAGCACACAATAGATACAAAGTCAAGGTAAACCGCAGCTAACTTAATTGCAGGAAATATGACTTCAGCAACAGATTGGTCAATGTCTGGAATACTCTACCTGACTCTGTGGTTTCTTGCCCAAACCCCAAAAACTTTAACTTAGACTGTCTACTATTGACCTCACCCCTTTCCTAAGTGGTCTGTAGGGGGCATACATAAGCGCACCAATGTGCCTACCATCCCTGTCCTATTGTTTATTTTTATTTTTATTTTTCTTATATGTATCCATTTCATGTATTCATAACTATGTTATACTTATACCTGTTATCTTATAATCGCTTGACAAAATAAATAAATAAAAATAAATAAATCAACCTATTATTAATAGGAAAACTCTTGAATTCCAGTTCTTTAGTCTAGAATTGATACATTCCATTGGCATTTACTTTTAAAATGTTATTTAAGTTTTGGTAAAGATATATTATGGGCTTTTTTTCTATCATAGGTTCTATCCAATTGGAAAGCACCTAACGTGACCAAGTCGTATGGTTCATATTGGGCTGTTTCAGCTGAATATTTCCAGTTTTGTAAACTAAAGTGACCAGACTCAGTTTGAAGCTGACAAAAATCATCAAAGTAAAATTTTAGCCCAGTGTTTCTCAACCTTGGCAACGTCAAGCTATCTGGACTTCAGCATGGCTGGCCATGAAATTCTGGGAGTTGAAATCCAGACATCTTGAAGTCATTAAGGTTGAGAAACACTGATTTTAGGCTTCTGAAAGGGCACAAAGATTGCTTCTTTCCCAAATGTTGCACTACAATGGGGTTTGAGTCAGGAAGCTAGTAAACTGGTTGGCCTGGTGTCTAGTAGGAAGGCTAGTTTTGTTTTTATTCTTGCTTTTATTGGTAGTTGTGAGCCATCTCATTTTATATAAGTTATTTAAATAAAATAAACAAATATAATCATCATTATAATTAATTTACAATCACTATTCTGGGTTTACCACTTATTTTTATTGTAGAATTGTTACAAATAATATTTATGGATTTCAATATTAAACTTTGGTTGGATAGAAAATTTTGATAACACCATAATGAACATATATTTGACTGTTATATATTATTCCTATATTTGAAGAGAAACAAAAGCATGTTTCTCTAATTAATTTCATTAAACCATCTATTGAACATAAGATGTTCATTCATTCAAATGCAACCTTGCTGTAAAGAAAAATATGATTAATTAAGTAGAAAAGCAATTTTCTAAAAAAAAAAACCTTAAATAATTTCTTGAGTATAATTTCTTTAAAACCAAAAAGATTTCCATCAGACAGATCAGAAAATGTGTGAGCAATTTTAAAATATGCATGAATTATAATTGTATAGCATTTAGAAAATTATGAAAATAAATGAATATAAGACAAGTCTTTATAAAATACATAAGGTAAAATGACCCTAAACTTTCTTCATGATTTATTTGTATAAATACAGTATGTCTATTATTGATTTTCTATTCTTGCTAAAAAATTAATTTAAGTCATTATAGGGATACACTCATATATAAGACATAAACAAGGTAAGATGCATTACAGTCTCATTATGCATACAATACTTCAGTACCACAGATTCTTTATTACCCTAAATTAAAATATTACATTAAAAATAAAAATAGGAAGGCTTTTAAATTATTTTTAATATACAGAGATTTCTAACTTCCCAATGCATTCAGAACCTCCGTAACATCATTATGGTTATGAAGTTGATGAAGCAAAAATTATTGCATTACTTTAACCTTTTTTGCAACAAGTGTTGAAAAAACATTTTTCTTTCTTTTGCAAGCATATTTGAAATAACATTATATTTATTAATTTAAAGCTAGTATAACTAATCACTCATTGTATGATCAAAGTTGCTATAATGGATTATAGGAAATGAACCCTATTTATTTATAACATTTAATTTTAGCAATTACAATGATGGAACTACACTGCCTAAAGACTAATGAATATCTGACAGATAAGATTGAATTAATGACCATATCATAAATCAGCAATATGCAATGTGCTTTTTTGTTTATTTGTTTCTACTACAATAAAGAAGACATTGGAATATTCTGCTACATATTGTTCCTTCTTGCTTTTTATTTATTGGCAGAAATGGGGGAAGGAGGAAAAGATAAAAAGAGTATAAAGTATTATTCAGGGCTCAAACATCAAGACATTTTTATTCTCCTGCATGAAAAATTCATGATAATAGCAAACCAACAATGCACTCTTACATCTATCAAATTTACCATGCAAAATAATATTTCCCAGTTTCTATTCTTCTATATTGTGGTAGATTCTGTCCTTATTTTCTAATTTTATTTTCAGTTTAGTTCTTTTCAGTAAAATAAACTTTGCCATGGTCATTAACTCCTGTGACTTATGTGATGACGCAGAGTATATCAGAAATATAACAAAACCCAAAACATAACTAAAAGTCCTTTAATGGCTTCAACTTGGCTTCACTGTTTAATTGTTCACAGTGGAGGAGTAAGCTATTTTCAAAATAACATTTCAAAGGAAAGAAACACAGTTCAAATTCAAAGAGCCAATAACGAAGCAAAAATCAAAAACAAACCGCACTGAATAAAGTTCCATGACAGACCAAGATAGATAATTGCCAACTTCAGGAAGATAACCAGGCACAGTCCATTGGAAAAATGCCAACCAAGGTAAACCTTGTTTAGGAATAAAACACTAATTTGTCTCTAGGGTCTGTTAGTACGCAGGTCCAAACTCTTATGCAAATCTCACACCTGCAACCCATGAAGAGGATCATGGCCCTCTCCTCCTATATAACAGGATTATATGAATATGCAATATTTGTAAAAAAAGGTGGAAATCGTATTAATAAGAGAGGGCTAATTCTATATACAGCCTAATTATATGAAATCTAACAAGTATGGGGAAATTATAAAACCAAGTTCCAATATCTAACTCATTATCTCTCACATTCAACAACATTTTAACTTTGACTGAACTTTATTAATTGTAAGTCACCTTAATTTCACTGGCATTTAATTTTACATAAAACATTTAACACCCCAGTATTAATAACTCACATAACTCTTAAGACCTGTATTGTTAACCTTACAAATATTAGAGAATAATATGGGACTTAATTCTATGTTTTGTGTTCCTGTTTCAGACGAGAATTTATTTAGAAAAAAAGAATCCAGCATTTAATATGGTTGACACTATAGCAAAGCCTCTCTATAATTGATAAAACATTTCTTGTAGGTGTTATTTTATTTTCTAAATTATCCATAATATCTGAGCAATAATTCCTTGATCATTTCTTAAGGTAGTACATCTGACATTCCTTTTTACCTGTAGTGCTTTAATCTGCACTGGACAATCTTATACATTATTTTTATAACTTGTTAAAAAGATATGTTTTGACAATTTGCACATTCTGTTAAGTTTCCTTTTCACTGATATTGCTAGGTAGATTTATCTTTTCTAAACTGTTGGCCATTGCATTGTTTTTCAGGATTGTTGGAATAGTTTGGATACGATCTTCATTGATTCTTCTTATTCTGTAGTTCGCCTCTGATTCATTAATGACAAAATCATTGATCTAATTTCAACTTCAATTACCAGACAGTTTATAAATATAGAATATCTTATGAGATATCTTGGATATTGTAATCTCTAAGGCGCACAATTTAAGTATATATCTTCCATTTTTGTTTTGGTTTTCTTGAAATAAGTTACTGCCTACCCAATGGCATCTTATAGTAAACCATTTTGTGGTTGGAATCTATTTCTGAGTACTGATATCTTTAGGAAGAGTTTTCTTGTTTTTCCTATATCTTTGCTATCTTTGATGTCTTACTGCTTGTAATAATGCTTGTCTCTTGTAACAGCACACTGATATTCTTTATTAAGTCTTTCCTAACATCTTTTTTCTTTCTTGGCTTTAACTTTGTTTCATTTCCATTGTTTGTTTTGACATTTCCTTTCTTCTGTTTCTTGTACTTTGGCTGTCTCTTTTCAGATTTAACCTTAACTTCTTTGATTTCATTCAAAAGGTTCCCTGATTCCCTATTATCAAAGTTCGGGGTTCTGTAACAGTTCTTGATGTTTTTCTTGAGAATTATATCAAAAAAACTGACTGGCTTTCTTGTTCATCTTTAGTGGGACCTGGTTTTATTTAATTATCACATTTATATAGCCACCCATTTCACAAAAAGTCGTTCTGGATGACATACAATATTTAATTAAAAAAGAAAACAAATAAATGCATATAAAGTCAATCATTATTATAATATTTAAAACTATTAAAAATCACATTAAAACAAAGAGGATGATGTTTCAAACTTGATTGCAGAAAGTATGACTTCAGCAACAGAGTGGTCAGTGCCTGGAATGCACTACCTGACTCTGTTGTTACATCCTCAAACCCCTACTCCTTTCCCCTCAAACTAACCACTATTGACCTCACCCATTCCTAAGAGGTCTGTAAGGGACGTGCATAAGTGCACCATCGTGCCTACCATCCCTATCCTATTGTCCCCATTTATTCGTACCTATTTCCTATATTCTTACTCATGTTTATACTTATATCTATTATCTTGTAAGTGATTGACAAATCAAATCAAATGTTATCTGATTAAGTGAGCCATACTAAGAACTCTCCTCTCCCTTGGGAGCCATATGCCTGTTAAGATAGTCAAATCTTCAAAGATTTGGGGAACATTAAGACAGATGGATATAGCCTCACTTTGGGGAGTAGGTGTGGGAAAGATTCTACAAGGTAGGTGCCATGGCAAAGAAGGCCCACTTCCTGGGACTCGCCAAATCCCCAAGAGATGCAACCAGCAGCATACCTTTCTGCTACAGCTTATGCGAAAGGAGATGCAGTGATGGTGCCTCAGATAACCCAATCCCATGCAATGCAAGGCTTTATAGGTCAAAACCAGTACTTTGGATTGCATCTGTAAGAAAACAGCAATAATGCAGCTTACAGACCAGAAGTGTAACATGTGCCATTCTAGGAGCACAAATAACTGCCTATGCTGCTGTATTTTGGACTGTTGCATTTTACACATGGTCAATTCATTATCTGTTCCACAATCAACACTTAATCACATGTTTATTATAAGTGAGAATTCTCATCTGAGTTCCTATAGTCATTTTGATTTCTCTATGTCCATCCAGTTATGTCTTTATATATTAGCAACATTTTGGTTGTTTGACAATCATAATCTATGAATTTGGAAGTTATAGATTAGATAGATAGATGGATAGATAGATAGATAGATAGATAGATAGATAGATAGATAGATAGATAGATAGAAAAATGGATGGATAGACAGAAAAATGGATGGACAGACAGACAGACAGACAGCAGACAGACAAACAGACAGACAGATGAATGATATACCATGATTTCTTAATATTTAGATTTAGATTTAATGAATTTTGCTCTGATGATAATCAAACAATCTCTCCTACGTGTATGGGCTATTATCAGTAATATATTTCTATATAAATAGTACGTGTGGCTACAGAGTTCAGATTCATATGATCTATGCATGCATTTACGGCCATTTATTGCCTTTAAGATATTATTTAGGAGTGGCTGTCAAAATGTCCTTGAAATTAAGCTGAAATATTTTATAAATTTGTCACAGAATGTTAACTCTGGTAATGAATTGCTGTCTGGTATGGTGATTGAAGTGTTGAACTATCACTGGGGAGACCCAGGTTAGTTCACCTTCAGCCACAGAAGTTCAGTGGGTGACCTTTCAGCAGTCAGTCTGTCTTAGCCAAAGTTCTTGTTTTGAGGGGGGGGAGGGAATAGGAGATATTGGAGCTTATGAAGGAAAGGTGAAATACACATCAAAGAGATAAAGAAGTAAAACATGATGTTTTCTGCAGGTAAAATATTAAGATGAACAAAAATGAGAAACAAGATTGTTTTGCTTTGACACATGTCTATATGCTGTATGGATTCATGAGGAAATAGTTTGACTCTGCCCTTCAAAAAAATAGGTGAATGCCCCCTTTTCTTTCTTTTTCTCTTTCCCCTTGTATTTCACACGTCCGTTCCCTTTCCTTCCCTTCATTTACTATTTTCTTTACTTTTATACAATAAAAAAATAAAAATGGGGGAAAAAAGATGAACATAAAATTGTCAGCATATCAAACTTCTCCCGTCCCCCCGAAAAAATACCAAGCATACAATTGGAAAGTTCCTATTTAAGATCATTGGTTATCTTTCAAATAGAGCCCTACTTTTGGAATAACTGCTCATATTAATAGGTTTCATACTCAGGAAAAAACATTGCTTCCTAAATACTTCAGTAGCTTAGCATCAATTTGATTTTAATGTCTCACTCAATAGATTAGTAGAAAACTTAACAGATTTTCTTTAACTTAAAAGAAGCCCTTCACATTTAATAAATATAATTAATTAGCTGAAATAATTTTATTACTGTCTTAGAAGCACTATAATAATATGGAGATGCATATGAATTAGTTACCATACTATATAAATAAATGTATCAGTTCTATAGAAGTTGAAGAATATAATCACAAGGGGATGGAAAAATCCATATGACAAAAGACAACCTTTTGAAGCCTATTAATTTAGGGAAAAAAATAAGTTTAGGGAAAAGAGTTTTACGTAATTATGCATGATATCAAGAAAAATGACTAAGGTTATGGCTATAGTAGCTCTCTCTTGCTCTCTACCTATAATACTACAATAATTCGAGGAAATTAAGTTGTAGAACATGTGGGAAAGACTTATTTAAACAGGATACATCTAAAATTCAGGGATGGCTATAATATTAATTATAATAATATTAATTAACTATAATCAATATTAATAACTATAATTACTGATTATATAATATCTATATTCAGTATTGGAAGTACCTGTAGTGTTAAATAACAGTTGCTTGGAAACATGAACAAGATATTAAAATTATTGCCTGCTTATGGGCTTCTTCTAATTCTCTTAGCTAATGTGGAAAAGAATATTAAACTAAATAGACCAAATCATCCGTTTTAAGGGAATAACTGATTGAACTGTACTGCAATATCTAAGCTATTCATTTATGTGTTAATCATTTCCCCCAAAAACTATAATATATGAGAAGGCTTAATGGAACAGGTTAAACTCTACTGGTAATGAATTCTGAATATGCAATGCATGTTGGCTAAATAACCTGAAACAGAATAAAGTTTAAGAAAAGAAAGAGTTGCATTGTTGATCTCTAATAAATGTGTCAAAAGTCTGTTAGTGAAATTATAGACCACATGCTTAATAGTTCTATATATTCATATTTCTTTCTTCTCTCTTTCTTTTTAATGGGATATCTAAAATAGACTCATATGACTTATTGGAGTTTAAATTAACTGTGACTCAACTATATTGATTTTCTCAGACTACTCTCTATATATTAAGTCTGGATCTAAGCTATGTATCTTGTGCAAACTGCTTAAAGGAAGCATAGAAGATGTTAGTTTATGATGTCATATTAGTGCCCAACTGGCTTTCCTAACTTGGAATTGTATTTTATTATCCCAACTCATACAGTCTTCTACCTACAAACAATGACATAGATAAATTCACTGAAATTAACTGTAGAATTTTCACTATAAACTTAAAAACACAATGTAAGAATCACACTTGAAATTATATTTAATGAATGTTAAAAGTTCTCATCTTTATAGCTGAATATATACCACATTGGATTTAAACATTTTATCAGTGATGGCCTGGTGTTCAAACGGAGTTTAGAGATATTTGTAGAAAGAATATCCACCCTTATTCACCCATACAAATGATATTTCATTTAACCATTTTAATTATTATATGATTAATATCTCAAAATGATCATTCATTCATCCCTAATGAAAACAAAATATAACATTCCAAAATCAATGGATATAATATAAAAAGTAGTGCATAACAACAGATCTCTTAATTCTGTCACATTCCTTTATTTTCCTCAAAATAATAGGTATTTAGCATTATCCAACATATAATTTTATTTTTAAGAACATGCTCTTACTTTTGACCAGTTACTTCATTTGTTTGCTTCTTGAACTCTTCACTTAGAAAATTTATGCATGAGTTGAAACAAAAAAGTGTGTTTAAATTTGAACTCAGTCATCAAAATAACAATACAATCTGGATATAGATCATATATGTCATTTAATTTATTTTAGTTGAATTGAAATTTGAACTACTTTCAGACAAATGCATTTTTAAAAAAATGAAAGCAACTATATTATTATTATTATTATTATTATTATTATTATTATTATTATTGACTTGTATGCCGCCCCCTCTCCGAAAGGACTCAGGGTGGTCACAGCTAAAAATACAACAATAAATAAATTACCTAAAAACATATTAAACAATTACAAGCCAAATTAGAATTAAAAACCCCAAAGTTAAAATAAATAAACCCCCAGAGGGTCAGCACAGCTCAGATTGTAAGAATAGCCAGGTCTTTAAATCATGGAGGAAGGTGCGGAGGTCGGGAGCCAGCTGGAGCTCCGGCAGAAGAAGATTCCATAAAGTGGGAGCCGCCACAGAATAGGCCCTCCCCCGGGTCGCTGCCAAGTGACATTGAGTTGCAGATGGCACCCCGAGGAGACCCCATCTGTGCACCTGTACAGGGCGGTTGGTATTTGATGCTGGGAGAAGTCGTTCTCGTAAATATCCTGGACCCATGCCATGTAGGACTTTGAATGTTAACACCAAAACCTTGAATCTCACCCGCAGGGCAACCGGAAGCCAATGCAGGCCGTGCAGGAGGGATGTAATATGGGAGTATCGGGAAGCTCCCATCACTACCAACGCGGCCGCATTCTGCACCAGTTGAAGCCTCTGAGTGGTATGCAAGGGAAGTCCTAAATAGAGAGTGTTACAGTAATCGAGTCGGGAAATGACTAGCGCCTAAGTGATTGTGCGCAGGGCATCTTGGTCCAGATATGGGCACAGCTGGCGAACCAGCTGGATCTGGGCAAAGGCCCCCCTGGCCACGGCCCCCACCTGCTCCTCCAATTTGAGCCGTGAGTCCAGGAAGACCCCCAGATTCTGTGCCCTGTCCACGGGGGGGCAACACCCCCATGACCAAAGATGGAACCTCCGGACTGGACCAAGATGTTGGTATGCACAACCACTCTGTCTTGGCTGGATTGCATGTTCCTGTCCATCCAAATCCGCACCGCTTCCAAGCAACAGGACATCACAGAGAGAGCATCACTGATGTGGCCCAGGGTGGAGATGTATAGCTCACCCCAAAGCCACGGATGATCTCACCCAGCAGCTTCATATAAATGTTGAACAAGAGGGGCGAGAGGACCAACCTCTGGGGCACCCCACAAGTGAGATACCTCAGAGTCGACCTCTGCCCCCCTGCCAACACTGTTTGCTAACATCCCTAGAGGTAGGAGGAGAACCACTGTAAAACAGTGCCTCCCACTCCCAACCCCCTGAGACGTCGCAACAGGATACCATGGTCAATGGTATCGAAAGCTGCTGAGAGATCTAACAGGACCAGGACAGAGGAAAAACCCCTGTCCCGAGCCCTAGAGAGATCATCAATCAGCGCGACCAATGCTGTCTCCGTGCTGTACCCGGGCCAGAAGCCCAATTGGTACGGATCCAGGTAGTCTGCTTCCTCCAGGAAGAGTGGCAATTGCTGGGCTACCACACTCTCAACAACCTTTGCTAAAAAGCGAAAGTTGGAGACCGGATGAAAGTTGTTCAACAAGGCTGGGTCCAGGGCAGGCTTCTTCAGGAGGGGCCTCACCACCGCTTCTTTCAAAGCAGCAGGGAACAGCCCCTCCCTTAATGAAGCATTGACCACTGCCCGGAGCCAGCTGCAAGTGACCTCCCTGGAGGCATAAACCAACCAGGAAGGGCACGGGTCCAATAAACAGGTGGTGGAACTCAGCCGCTGCATAATCCTTTCCACTTCATCCTCAGGAACAGGATCGAACTCAGTCCAGATTACATTAGCCAGACCACTTGCATCCCCATCCTCAGACCACTGCAAGTCCGAGCGCAACCCTTCCCGGATCCGAGCAATTTTGTCCTACAGATACTGACCAAATTCCTCAGCTCTGCCCCGCAGAGGGTCCGCCACCTCCCCGAACTGTAAGAGGGAGCGGGCGACCCGAACAGGGTGGCTGGGTGATTATCTGCGGATGCTATGAGGGCAGAGAAATAAGACCTTCTCACCGCCCCCACAGCTACCAGGTAAGTCCTAATATGGGCTCTTAACTGGGCTTGGTCAGATCCAGAGTGGGTTGCCCTCCACCTACTCTCTAGTCCCCTTCTATGACACTTCATCCCCTGGAGCTCCTTGGTGTACCAGGGGGCTGACCGGGATCTGTGCTGAGTAAGGGGACACATGGGAACAACCCTGTCAAGAGCCCCCACGGCCGACTGTTGCCAGGTAGCTGCAAGGACCTCAGCAGGGCTGTGGGTAAGGGATGCAGGAAAGAACCCCAGTTCTGCCTGGAACCTCTCAGGGTCCATCAGGCGCCTGGAGCGGAACCACCTAGGTGGCTCCTCATCCCAGCAGTGTAGGGCAGCTTGATGGAAGACCAGCCGTAGGAGATAGTGGTCTGACCATGGAACGGGATGGATAGCTGTATCACCATCCCCCAGGCCACTATGCCACTGCTCCAAGACAAAAACCAGGTCGAGCATGTTGCCCCCCTCATGAGTTGGGCTGTCTATTATCTGGGTCAGACCCCTGGCCTCCATGGAGGCCATAAATTCCTGGGCCAAACCCGACGCCACCCCCAAGGAAGGCAGGTTGAAGTCACCCAGAACTATAAGCTCTGGGAACTCCACCGCCACCCCTGAGATGGCATCGAGCAGCCCAGGCAGGGCAGCTGATACACAGTTGGGGGACAGGTATGTAAGCAGCATGCCTATCCAACCCATAGGCCCACACCTCAGGAGGAGGGACTCACACCTGCCTATCTTCAGAGCAGGGACCTCCCTTGGAAGCAGGGTCTCCTGAATAACAACAGCCACCCCTCCACCCCTTCCCTGGGGTTGAGACTGGTGCAAGACCCGAAAACCTGGGGGGCATATATCAACCAGAGGGACTCCACCCTCCGGCCCCAACCAGGTCTCAGTGATGCAGGCCAGGTCCGCAATTAGTTAGTTAACTAACTAATTGAACAAATGATCAATTAAGTAATTGTCTTTTAAAATATCCTTCCTTCCTTCCTTCCTTCCTTCCCTCCCTCCCTCCCTCCCTCCCTCCTTCCTTCCTTCCTTCCTTTCATTTTTTTGCCTTCAATTCAGTCTTGACTCTTTCCAAGCTTATGCAGGATTGTATGTGGATTTTTGTCTGCACCCCAGTAACATTTTCAGTAGCCTTCTTCATAAGTTGAGAAAAAATGACTGTCTTAATATCACACAATATTGGTTTTTAATACAGAAGAAGAGCTCAGGTATCTCTATCTAATATTATTATTAATCAATAAACTAAGCTGGTTGTCATTGAACATCAGCAATTGCTTTTTATTGAGAAATAGGGAGTTATGTTCAATACTGTTTAAATTATTAGGTTATTTATATTTTCATTCTTTATTGATCCTTCTAATGCTATAAAAGGTACCACTATCAAAATTTATGGCTACAAGGCTGCAGAGTTGGTTAATTTAGCTACTAGTGATATTTGTGCAACCCCACTGTTGCTGAAGACCACAGGAACACTAATCTAGCCCATTGCATTTAAGTCTTAAATTTCAATCTCACCTTCATTTTCAAACTTTGGACTTTAGTGACATCAGCAACATTTAAAGATGATTTTTTGCCTTACATTTTCCACAGGCTATTCTCCCAGTGCTCAAGTTTCTGAGTTCATTACTTTTCACCCGTAGGCTCATGTCTATCATAAAGGGTGCCATCGAAGACACAGAGAGCTCTAATAAGATGTTCTAAAACAGTAAGCTAAAAATTGGGCAAAGATATCATTTTCAAAATTTGGCAGAGGGAAGGGGAAAAGACTTGAAGTGTTTTAGTTACCAAAGCAATTAGGAGTGATTATATTTTATAAGATTACTGAAGTTTAGGAAGGCTCTGCGTTGTCTAAAAACACCAATTGAAATCAATATTTCATTTAGAGTCACATGTCCTACATATCTAAATAAATTCACTCTAGCTCTTGTTTACATTTGCTGTCAATGTTTCAAAACTGACAACTGGCTCATGGTTAATTATTTGATTCTCCACTGTGTCTCAGAGCACATATCTATAACAGTTCTAGTACTGTAAACATCTCTCTGTTTTTTAAACTTCTGTATAAAATTAGTCCAAATTGTGAATCTTGGAATGCTGCAGGAGGAAAAGTGTGATGCAGTTTAAAAAATCATATGCAACCCTAAATTTCATCAATAGGATTATACTGGGTACATTAAAAATATATAATTATTTTGCATTGATCAAAGATTACTAAGAATATGCATTCATTTCTGGGCATTACATTTTAGAAAAGATTCTAACAAACTGGAGCATGTTCAAAACAGAACAGTCATGGTAATAATGAGCCTGCAAGGAAGCAATTGTTGGCACATTGAGAATGCACTACACAGAAAAGAGACTGAAATAAGGTGTGTTAGATGTTTTCAAGTAGCTGAAGGACTGTGATGTGGAAAATGGGAGAATTTTGTTCCACAAGATATGACAAGAAATCATAGACATTAAAAGAAAAAATATTCCTTATATGAAAATTTTCCTACTGGTAAGAACTATTAAGCAGCATAATCATCTTTGCTGGAAGAATTTAAACAGAGGTTAGGTGGCCATCTATTAAACTATATTGCTGGAGTTCAACTAAATAGTACCAAATTTCTTTCAAATTAGAGCATATCATTTTAATTTTTCAAGCATTTATAGGTAGTTCTTAATTTATGACCACAATTGAGCCCAAAATTTGTGTTGCTAAGTGAAACATTTGTTAAGAGAGTTTTGTCCCTATTTTACAACCTTTCTTCCCACAGTTATTAAGTGAATCACTGCAGTTCTTAAGTTAGTAACATGGTTGTTATATGAATCTGTCCTTCCTACTAATTTTGTTCATCAAAAGGTCGCAAAGGAGATCACATTAACTTGGGACACAGCAACAGTCATAATTATGAACCAGTTGCCAAGCATATGAATTCCAACCACATGAATTCCAACCACATGATATGGGAATGCTACAAAGGTCGTAAGTGTGAATAATTGTCACAAGTCACTTTTTTCAGTGCCATTGTAACTTTGAACTGTCACTAAATAAACTGTTGTAATTCAAGGACTACATGTATTAGAACAGCTATAGAAAGCTTTCAAAGGTTTGTTTCAGATAGCGTGCAGATAATCAACTTTTTGTATAGGTATCTATCCATATATTGGTATCTATCCATGTTTCAGGACACCATAGGGCAAAGGTGGGCAAATCATTGCCAAGGATTATATGTAACGCTTGATCAAATACCATGTGCCCCTCAGCCTAAATTATAAACTATAACATGAGAAAGCTTGATAAATATTTAAACTTTATAAATATTCATAAATATTCCTCTATTCTTTCTTTTCAATATATTGCTTTGGGATGAGGAACTGGTGTTTCAGAAAACAAAACAAAACAAAACAGAGTGTATGAAAAAATGAGAGTGGGTGTTTCCCACCTATTCTTGGTTATTGGCCCAACTACAGCTTTATTGCTGCCAACTTTAAAACAGACTGTTCTTAATATTTCAGGTGCCATAATACTTCCACTTTTTCTACATAGTTGGGCAGGTTTATAGATGTTTTTGTACTTTTATTCTGGCCACCATTTTTTTTCCTATCTACCTTGGGCTGTCAAGAGCTTACCTTAATGACGGATCCTGGGATCCCGAGAGGTGGCATGCCATGACCAAGGGGCTAAATTTTAAATTTGATAGGAAGGGGAAACTTTTAAAATTTTTAATTGGTCGTCTTAAGGGGTTAGGGAGGGGTGAATGGGTCTTTTTGCAGCCTGGTTCATGGCGGGAGAGGGGGCAGGGATTGGGGGCTGGCGGGGCCCCGGGGTCTGAGGTGGGGACTGCGATTCCCAGGGTGGTTGGGGTTGGCAGGAGATGTCAAGGCATAGGGTCATATTATGTGTTGGGAGCGCGCACCCGCCATCTTTGTGTGGTTGCTCGCTCTGACCCTATGGCCTCCTCCCTAGGGGGCATGGGAACTGGGACCCCTGGGCTTAGGCTGGTGTATTTTAATGCCAGGTCCGTGGCTAATAAGTCCACCCTCCTCCATGAGATCATTGAGGAGGAGGCTGCGGACCTGGCTTGTATTACCGAGACCTGGTTGGGCCCAGAGGGTGGTGTCCCTCTGGTTGAGTTGTGCCCTCCAGGTTTCTGGGCTGTGCACTGGCCACGCGCCCAGGGAAGGGGTGGCGGGATGACAGTGGTTATCCGGGAGACCTTGTTTCCAAGGGAGGTCACTGTCCCAGAGATAGGCGGGAGTGAGACCCTCCTCCTGAGGTGGGGGCCTAATGGTCGGGTGGGCTTGCTGCTCGCATACCTTTCTCCCAGCTGTGTGACAGCAGCCCTGCCTGGGCTCCTTGATGTCCTCTCGGGGGTGGCATGGAGTTCCCGAGCCTTATAGTCCTGGGGGACTTCAATCTGCCCTTCCTGGGGGGAACGTCGGGGTTGGCCCAGGAATTCATGGCTTCTATGGAAGCCATGGGCCTGACCCAATTAATTCAGGGCCTGACTCATGAGGGGGGAAACACTCTTGACCTAGTTTTTGTCTCTGAGCAGTGGCGTAGTGACAGAGGGCAAGCCACTTTTGCGGCATTGCCCGTTCCATGGTCTGATCACTATCTCCTATGGCTGGTCTTCCAACAGGCCGCCCCCCACTGCTGGGATGAGGAGCCGCTTAGATGGTTCCGCCCCAGGTGCCTTATGGACCCGGAGAGGTTCCAGGCGGAACTGGGGTTTCTTCCCCCTTCCCTTGCCCACAGCTCTGTCGAGGATCTGGCATCTGCTTGGCAACAGGCTGCGTCGGATGCCCTCGACAGGGTTGTTCCCATGTGACCCCTCACACGCTGTGAATCCTGGGTGGCTCCTTGGTATACAGAGGAGCTCTGGGAGATGAAACACCATCAGAGGGGCTTAGAGAGCAGGTGGAGGTCCACCCACTCCCAGTCGATCGAGCCCAGCTAAGAGCCCATATTAGGACTTACCTGGCAGCTATGAGAATGGCGAGAAGGTCTTCTCTCTCCGCCCTCATAGCGTCCGCAGATAACCGCCCAGCCATTCTGTTTCGGGCTACCCACTCTCTCCTTCGTCCGTACGGGGGGGCGGACCCATTGCAAGGAAGGGCTGAGGAGTTTGGTCAATATCTGTCGGAAAAAATCGCTCGGATTCGGAGCGGGTTGTCCTCTGACTTGCAGTGGTCTGTGGAACGGGATACAGGCAGTCTGGCCAGTGTGATCTGGGAGGAGTTAGATCCTGTTTCCGAGGATGAAGTGGACAGGACTATGCGGCAGCTGAGTTCCACCACATGTTTGTTGGACCCGTGCCCTTCCTGGCTGGCTTATGCTGCCAGGGAGGTCACCTGCAGTTGGCTCCGGGCAGGTGTCAATGCTTCATTAAGGGAGGGTGTTTTTCCCATCGCCTTGAAGGAGGAGGTGGTGAGACCCCTCCTGAAGAAGCCTGCCCTGGACCCGACCGTGTTAGACAACTTTTGTCCAGTCTCCAACCTTCGCTTTTTGGCAAAGGTTGTTGAGAGTGTGGTGGCTCGGCAGTTTCCACTTTTCCTGGATGAAGCAGTCTACCTGGATCCGTATCAATCGGGCTTCCAACCTGGTTTCAGCACGGAGACAACATTGGTCGTGCTGATGGATGATCTCTGGAGGGCCCGGGACAGGGGTTTTTCCTCTGTCCTGGTCCTATTAGACCTCTCAGCGGCTTTTGATACCATCGACCATGGTATCCTTTTGCGCCGCCTCGGGGGGTTGGGAGTGGGGCACTGTGCTTCGGTGGTTCACCTCCTACCTCTCGGGGCGGTCACAATTGGTATTGGTGGGGGGTCAGAGGTCGACCCCGAGGGTGCTTTCTGTGGGGTCCCTCAGGGGTCAGTTCTCTCCCCCCTGCTATTTAACATCTATATGAAGCTGCTGGGTGAGATCATCCGTGGTTTCGGGGTGAGATTCCATCAGTACGCAGATGACACCCAGCTGTACATCTCCACCCTGAACCAAATTAGTGATGCCCTCTCCCTGATGACCCAGTGTTTGGATGCGGTACGGATTTGGATGAGCGGGAACATGCTTCAACTCAACCCGGCCAAGACTGAGTGGCTGTGCATACCGGCATCTCGGCCCAGTCAGGAATATCCATCTTTGGCCATGGGGGAGCGGTGTTGCCCCCTGTGAATAGGGCGTGGAATCTGGGGGTCCTCCTGGATGTAGGGCTCCGGTTGGAGGAGCAGGTGGGGGCCGTCACCAGGGGGGCCTTTGCCCAGCTCCGCCTTGTTCGTCAACTATGCCCATTTCTGGACCGAGATGCCCTGCGCACAGTCACTCATGCCCTTGTTACCTCTAGACTCGACTACTGCAACGCTCTCTATTTGGGACTGCCTTTGCATACCATCCAGAGATTGCAGCTGGTGCAGAATGCGGTGGCGCGGGTGGTGATGGGAGTCTCCCAATTCTCCCATGTTACCCCCTCCTGCGCTGCCTGCATTGGTTGCGGGTTGCGCTCTGGGTGAGATTCAAGGTTTTAGTTTTAACATACAAAGTCCTTCATGACATGGTTCCTCAATATTTAAGGGAGCGACTCCTGCCGACATCGAATGCCAACTGTCCTGTGCGAGCACACAGGCAAGGACTCCTTGGGGTCCCATCGGCCGGCCAGTGCCGGCTGGCAGTCCCCCGATGACAAGCCTATTCTGTCGCGGCCCCTGACCTCTGGAACCAACTTCCCTTGGGACTCCGCCTGGCCCCTGACCTCCGCACCTTCCGCCATGATTTGAAGACCTGGTTGTTTGACCAATCTGGGCTGTGACCCTTCCTGGGTGGGGTGGTTTTATTTTTTAAGTATTTAAATTGTCTTTTTGGGCTTGTTTTGGTTTAATCTTTTCTTAATTATTTATTGTTATTTTTAGCTGTGAGCCACCCCGAGTCTTCGGAGATGGGGCGGCATACAAGTCCAATAAATAAATAAATAAATAAATAAATAAATAAATAAATAAATAAATAAATAAATACTCTGAATTATGTTTTTCATAAAATGTCTTTAAGGATACAAAATTGAAATTTATTTTCACATGAAATATTTCTGCCATATCTGCAGAAAAAACAGCATGTTATGAAATGAAGCTGAACACCAATCAAAAATATTTGCTGTACAATATCATATTATATTATGTGATAATCACTTCCAGTATTTTATGTTCATAACAGGGCATCACCAATATACAAGATTTTTTTTAGTAAAGCTATTCAATTGTTCTTTAAAATGGCTGATATTTAAACCCCAATGGCTGTAATTTAAATTGAGTTTAAAATTAAATGACAGATAAAAAATATTTTCATACAGTCAATATTTGTGCTAGTGGCACTTTCCTCAGGATAGGATTCTATCAGTTCTCACCTATTTGCTAGAACCTGTTGTTAACTTTCTAAGCAGTTCGGAGAACTGGTTGTTAGAGAAATCTCCTTTTATTTTTTCCATTTTACAGGCAGGAAACATTCTGGTGTTGTTGCCTACAGAAACTGCCTGTCCGTTAACCCTTATTACATTCTTGGTAGTACACCTAGACTTCCTGTTTCCAGAGCTTCTCTAGAGTTCTTTTTTTCTCCTTTGCTAGTACTTTGCTTGACTTTCTTAAAGGGGAAGGGTAGTTTTAAGCTTTTTACACTGCTGTTGGGAGAAAATACTCCCCTGTTGGAATTAGCACTTTGAAGAAAAATTGAATAATGAAGCAGAGCTGCCGGAAAGAAGCTTTTAATGACAAGGAACCAAGATGAGTGACATTCAGCAAGGCTTCTTTGCTAGCGGGAAAGATTGACATTCAAACGTGAGTTTACATACCCTTTCTGAGTTTTGGTCTAAAACTGGTTTTTGGTGAAGTTTAATTCTGTGCTTGGTGACATTTAATCCTGTGTTTATTGATGGAATAATTTTCCCTATTCAGCTTTGTTTGGAAGGAAAAAGGTTAATCTCTGTTCCTGAAAAGAAACTGGTTTGAGAAATCTGGCTAGTTCCTGTATCTATTTGTTCTGGTAATTGGTTTAACAAGCAACAGCTACTGTTGTGATTTAATTATTTGTATTGTGTTTGAATTTTTTCCTGCGTCATGGTTTCTTTCTTTAACTGGGGAGTGGGTCTTCCTTCACTGCTTTAGTGGTATCTGGCACTGTCTTTTTGGAGTGTACTTCCAAGAGCAGGATGCAAGCTTGGCACTGATTTTTTTTACTGCCTTTCTGGGGGCATGTGATCTTTCCTTAAATCCGGATGATTTCCTTAGGATATTTTATGAGGTGAGTGAGACCAGCTGGTGTCTTTAAATGGTGCAAATGGATCTAAAGATTGCTTCTCCTGGGTGTGCTCTTTCTGGAGAGCTTAAATGACCTCTCTGCTAAAGGGTTTCACTTTATGAGCAAGAGTTGGTTGCTGATAGTTATCATTGCATTTTAACTATTTTAATTCCTCAAGGTACTCTGGCACCCTGCCTCATTTGTAATTCCGGCTTGCAGGTATTTTTTAATCTACTGATTGGTATTTAGGGCAGCTTTTTCCACGCAAAGAAGCTTTTTGTATTTTTGTATAGATAATCCTTCATTTAGTGACCATTCAAAGTTCCAACGGCACTGAAAAAAGTGACTTATGACCATTGCAGCATCTCCACAGTCACAAGAGGCCAGGCGATGAGAAGTGCCCCTCGATGTGAGTGATGTTGAATTGGCCATGTCCAGCCAGTCACATGACCACCAACTAACACCCACCAACCAAGCCACGCACCAGAACTGGTTGTTAAAAAAAATTGAATCCACCCCTGACCATACTCCTTAGGACTGCTATATTAATGATTTGCCAGCACTATTGGTTTTGAATGCCTTGGTAAGGCCGCACTTGGAATACTGTATCCAGTTTTGTTCACCATGATGCAAAAAAGATGTTGAGACTCTACGAAGAGTGCAGAGAAGAGCAACAAAGATGATTAGGGGATTGGAGGCTAAAACATATAAAGAATGGTTGCTGGAACTGGGTATGTCTAATGAAAAGAAGGACTGGGGTGACATAATAGTGTTCCAATATCTCAGGGTTGCCAGAAAGAAGAGGGAGTCAAGCTATTCTCCAAAGCACCTGAGGGCAAGACAAGAAACAATGAGTGGAAACTAATCAAGGAGAGAAGCAACCTAGAGATAAAGAGAAATTTCCTGACATTGAGAACAATTAATCAGTGGAACAATTTGCCTCCAGAAGTTATAAATTCTCCAACACTGGAAGTTTTTAAGAAGAGATTGGCTAACCATTAATCTGAAATGGTATAGGTTTTCCTGCCTAAGCAGGAGGTTGGACTAGAAGACCTCAAAGTTTCCTTCCAACTGTGTTATTCTATTCTATTCTAAAATATTTTTAATGATGAATTTTGCCTTGCCATGCGATTTCCTTTATTTTAAACAGCTTGCAAATAATGCTTCCAGAACTTTCTTTAATTGCAGATTAGTGAATTATAAGATACATTGTCTAAACTAAAATTGACAGGCACATTTTCATGTTTTAAGACTCTGGACACTTTCACACCATCATCATTTACACCATCCAATCCCCTGAACAGTTGGAGATGACTGTAATCATCTTTCTTTGTGCTGTTCTGCAGAAATTGCCATGAACCTAAAAGTGTTCTGGTCAGCTGTTCCACTGGAGAGCACAAAGAATTAAATGCTCCTGCTGCCAGTTCTGCTGTAACAAAACTTTCTCAGCCTATTCCATGTAAGAGAGAAATAAACTAAATTGTTGGTGCTCAATTTTCAATCCTTAATTCACTATTCTGATCATCATCCTTGTTCCCCACTCCCTGAAATCTGAGTGATTGGTCTAGTTGGAAAGCACATATTCTTTTATATTTAGAGACCCCTTTCTCTGAAATGAAAATATTTGGCCAATTTTGAAAGTTTTTTTTTTCATGAGCTATAACCATGGTAACATCTTTCACTTTTGGCTGTAATGAAGAATAGCAAATATTATAATATATACAATGGGACTATGTAGTTCCTTGAAAAGATGCTTCGTAGTGCCTTGAGCTAATCACATAATACCTGTCTGCAATTTTTAAAGCAACTGTGTTTTAAAGCAGCTATAGTGCAATTTTGGAAAAGGCAGGATTGATTTAAAGAGTTGAAGCCAGAAATTATGTGTGCAGTTTAGTATGCCTGGAAACATCTTTTTACATTTAAATATAAAATGTTTCCCAGCTCTAATAAACAGACAGCCACCAAAAACATACATTCTATTGAGGCCATGAAACAAGAGATTTCTAAAAGTAAACAGCTCACCACAAGTTGAACAGGCCAATGGCCTTGCTTCCACTTTGTATAAACTGCAATAGAACCATGACTTCTGATTTGGATGGTTATTCCTGCATGAGAATCTCTTTTTTCCCCGCTGTCACTTAAGTTGGGACTAAGATACTATTTACAAAACATAAAAAACATACAACAAAACATGAACAGCAAAATAGTGACATATAATTGTTTTTAACCAAACAGACTGGAAATTCCCCAAAATTTGGCAACTGCGGACTTGAGGGGTGGGGAGGAACCTTAAGCTACCATGCAAGCAGTAATTAGAAACTACACCACATTATCAAGAACAGCAAATAAATCACCAAGAATATTGTCAAGAGTAGCAAATGGTTGTGTGGATAAATCACCAAGAAGTACGATCAACTGGAATGAGTAAATAACCAGTGATCAAAACATGCCACAATATACAATAAAATAACAATAAAACAATGGAATTATAAATTAGAAGAATACAGTACTAGATGTACTTAGGTTACAATAGAATAAAGTCAAAGCTACAAATAACAATTTCTTTCTACTTATTTAAATGATGGCAGAGGAAAGTAACAACTTGGTTGTTGACAGCTGGAAACACATCTTCAAGGAGATAGTTCAATTTTTCAAGTAAGATCCCTTGAACTCATCTGCCGTTAATAACTTGGCTCTGATTTTATTATAAATGAGGAAATAGAGGACATCATGGATAAAAATGTCACTTGACCAACACCACAGGGATAGAGAAATTGTTCAACAGGAAGGATGTTCTTGATATACAGCATCTGAGCTATCACCTATTTTGAAATATTTTATATGCAAAGGAACTGAAATAAGATATTATTTCTACCAGAACCCAACATAATTTTGTGCTAGGAAGCTGTTTTTGCTTGTCTCAAATTGTCAATCTTTCTTGAACCAATGAATCAGGGAAGCATTCAAAGAAAAGCTAGTTGTGTCCACGAGTGACTTCAGATATCCTTACAGACAGGATAATATATAAGTCATTGCACAAAGATAGAATTTATGGATATTTTAAATTACTGTGCATGGAATTATTAGTCTTGGAATCAAAAAGCCTGTAATTTACTATGAACTTGTAACACTTAGAATAAAATGTGAGATTAACTGAATCAAGAAGTAGGGAATTATCAAATGTAATTGACTTATAAGTGAAAAGTTATCAAGGAAATCTGCCCAATACTGAAATGTTTGATGCTTAAAAACTGAAACCATCAAATACAAAACTCAAAGGTGCTTTTTTCAAGAGGCAACTGGACTTTCTGTTTTTTCTTTGAAGATATTTAGTTTCTTAACCAAGAAGCTTTTTGGATTAGAAGTGAAACATCTTCAAAGACAAACCAGAAAGGCCAGCTGCCTCTTAAAAAAAGCACCTTTGAGACAACCACGTCCTGGATGACTGAGAATCTCCATATACATCAATACAAAACTAAATTTAAAAGGGATATGGGGCATCACCAATTATTCTAGAATACATTTGATACTTTTAAAACTGTAATGAGGTAGAATGTGGCTCAGATCATGAAATACTTTAACAGATCCCAAAGGTTAACATTATTGTTAAATGTACCTGTCTGAAATTTAATTCCACAATAATTTTCCAAGTAGCTTACAGACTACATTGCAACTATATCATTAGGGAACTCCTTCATAGTTTTTTTTCCACCAGTCCAAAGTAGCAAGGAAACCTACAGAATGAAGTATCTTTTATTATCTCAGAAATAAATAAAAATAACATGAAATGAATCCTAAATGAATCTTAAAATACTTTGAAAAAGTGATGAAGAGAAAAAAAATATTTTCTTATATTGCTGTATACCATTCTAAAATATTTGGTAATATTTTCTATGAATAAACATATCTTTATTTTAAATGTAACAGAATTTTAAATTTTAACTGTAGTTGGGTTGGCATTAAATGTAAATGTCCATCTGGGAATTAATTTCATAAAGCAATGGACTATAATTATTGGCAATCAATGTGACTTACAGTGTGTATTTTTATGTATGAGGGATTGTTTCATTTTGCTTGACCATGAAAAATAAAATACAATCTGAACTTATGTAAGGTGCATATTGGGAACCAGTTTGTACTTTTAAGGCTTCAGGCTAGAAACCAGGATACCATGAATTCTAGTGTACCTTAGACACAAAGTCAGCTAGTTGATAATATGGATCAGTCAGTTTCTCTGTCCTAGGAAGGAAGAAATAGCGAACCATTCTGAAAAACCTTGAACTTCTGACTGAACAGAAGAAGAAGAAAATGTACATTTACCTAATTAAATTTTTCATATACCTATAAACTTAAAAGATGCATTAATTAAAAAAATACATTCAGTGGTTGTAAAACTGCATATTTGTAATTAGCATAACACTTTTAAGTTTTTCTTCAGTTGGTTGGTTGGCTGTGCTTCTCATCAGCAGAATGCTAAAATATTTTCTGCTTCCATAATTCTATTTATTTTTCAACATTTGCTAAAACTAGCTATTTTATGAAATGCATGGATATATTTGTATACTGATTTTTAGAAAGTATGTAGAATTTTGAGATGGAACACTCCAAAGTTTTGTTAATCTAAACATCTATTAGCATAAGCATACAAATATTAAAACTTATATAACTTAAGCCTATCATGCATTTCTTCAAAGTGTGAAATACAGCTGAAGGTAGTAAAACAAAACAGAAGTGTGGCCAGCACTTCAAAATAAGTACTTCCCGAACTACATAGGCATCTTTCAGAGTTAGGACAGACACATGTACCAAAGGCTTTTATGCAAGCATTCAGAAAAAGGGGCATTTCACTTCCCAGAGGAAGTATTGGTTGTGTCTGCACTTACTTGCCCAGTCAGGAAAAGCCTTCAAAGCAGCTATATCAATCCTTCCAAAGGACATGGAAGCCTTGACATTTTCTGAAGGGTCTTTTTCAAATACTTCATCAGCGTTGTTTGCAAGTTGCAGTAAATATCAAGATGGCAATCACAAAGATAAAATTGAAGCTCCATTCTTTTTCTTATGTGAGTCACAACTCAAAAACAGGCAGATATTGCTGTTGCAGTTGCCATCCTAACTTTTTTGACTATATGCTACCATATCCCAGTGCATATTACCTAGAGAGTGTTTTTTGAATTTTAAATGAAAATGATTCCGTGTGTTAAAATGAATGGTAAGTCTGAAGTAAAATTTTATCAGATTTAATTTACCATTATAGTTTGTTCTAATTAGCAGTATACTGAAGATAGTAGCTTATTATTCATTTATTTATTTACTTGCTTGCTTTGAAACATCTATAAATAATTCCTTATAAAATTATTAATATTCTTACATTTAAAGCACTAAGGGTCTAGGAAGATTGAGAACAAGAATCTTTGTAGTTGAAACTACAATGTTTTTCCTGCGCACAAAGTTAAGCCATTATATTTTTATGTGTTCCATACCTTGAGCATTATGGAATGCATTTATACAAGTTTTACACTTATCAAAACTCATAGTCAAGTTTCCAAAAAGTAACAGCTAATAAACCATTATTCTATCCATCTACTGTGGTATTTATTGTTGCCTTTATTCTGTCTCCAAACATGTTGTAAAATGCCTTCCCTTTATTTTGGCATTGCTCTCAAATATGTTAAATCTATTTAAGGGCTGTGAAAAATTCAGGTCCAATTCCAAGCAAGGAATAAATGGAGGCTGATTGGAAAGAAAGATTCTGTTTATTGGTGAACAGAACCAACACACACACAGTGTGCAGTTCTGGGACAGCTGACAAAATGGAATTGAGAGTGGTGGGTTTTATACCTTCAGGATTCCTATGGGATCATGTAGGGATTATGGCTCTATGGGCAAAAGGAGTAATGCAAATCCTAGATGTTTATGTGAGCTTATCTTGTCAAGCTGGTTGCTTATCTGAAGTTTCAGTCTGACCCAGTCTTTCTGAATGGATTCCCAATCTGCATTTCTAAAAGCTGGCCTCCTCAGTTTTTGCTTGGGGCAGGGAGACTGGTGCTGGATTCTATCTTCCATAACAGAAAATATTTTTCCCATTTCTCCTTTGGAGGAAATATTCTATCCTGCCTTTTTAAAAATATCTCCCAATATATTTCATTCTCTAGGAGGGTGGGTGAGTGCTGACTTTCTACAGGGCTTATGTGCCACATCAGATTTTTTGCCAATAACAAAATTGCCAGCCATTACCAAAATCTCTAAATTTTGGTCTATGTGGTTTGTAAAATCCTGGGTATACAATATCTCTAACAGATGCTGAGAGAGAGAATATGAAGAATATCCAATGTATTATTGGAGGCAAATCTTGCTTATTTCAGTTATAGATGTGGCTGTAAACAATCCATAGAATCTGAAATATATAACACAAATCAGCTGGTAAAGTGAATAATATAGATAACACCTTTTTCTGTAAATAAAATTCAGAAAAATTCTTACTGCTTTTCAGAGAATATGCCAAATTTCACATTTAAAAAAAAGTCTAATAGTCAGGACAACTTACACCATTATTTATTAGGAAGGGGGGACGGATTCTAACAGAATGCAACAGTTAATCTTATGTTATCTATACCTTCAAAATCAAGTTAATACCTTTAGTAATTCATTTGAGCCTAAATGGTAACAGATCAATTTTGTCCCTTACGATTTCAGCTTCCTGACAGCAAAATGATTATGAACTGCCTAGAGGCATAGCTTTTCATTTAATAAAATGTTGAAAATTCAAACCTTCAAGTGTAACTATTCTTTGGTGGTATGATAGGAGAAAAATGGTGTGTACTTATTAAATTGTCAGAACATTAAAAGTCTATAAATCATAACGATTAATCTGTACACCAGCCAAATTTTATTATTTGCAGGTGAGTTTGGAGACAGATAGATATAACAACCACAAAGACACCTACATAAGACTGTCTCTTAGACACATTTTAATGAACAACTATCAGCATATAGTTATAGATCAGGAATAAAATAAAAATAACACAAAGAAATTGAGGATGACACAAAAATGTTTGCAGTGAGCAGAATTCACAGATAGCCTGTCCTTCCATTAGTGTCCTTTTTGTGTGTGTATTATTAGAGGAATGCCTGCCTGCATGGAGACTGTAGTGGTTTTGAACCTGGACCTGGACTTGGACTCCTTTTGGCTATTTAGGATGCATTTCAAGAGGATGGGAAAATGTATATTATGAGGCTTTAAGGATTTGCTTATAGACAAGATATAGGAAGAAGAAGGGATATTTTCTGTATTTTTAGTGAAAATAATCAGTAAAGTAAATGAAAAGAATATGAAATTAAGTTATTGTTTAATGTTAAAATATATACAGGTATATCCTTGACTTGCAGTCATTCATTTAGTGACCAATCAAAATTACAAGGGCATTGAAGAAAGTGACTTACAATCTTTATTCACACTTACAAACATTATTCATGCGATTAAAAAATTGGACACTTGGAAATTGTTACAGTGGTTGTTTGATCATCATTTGCAATCTTTCTGAAAAGTAAAGTCAATGGATGAAGCTATATTTGCATAAAGACCATGAGATTTGTTATGTATGTAGGTTTGAATGTTATTGGTTTATTTGAACTGTTCTTGTAAAATGTCAAATGGTATTGGTTTAAATAGTGCGGAGGCTACGGCTGCAGGCTATAAGAAGCAGCCGTAGCCAAGCCAGAACGGGTCCATTCGAGCTGTAGTCACTAATAAAGTCTTTGCTGGAACTCCTCGCCTGACTCTTCATGCAAACTTAACACTGGCGACGAGGATGGGATTTCCCTGAAGAGAAGACGACGCACGAACAAGCAACTGAGCGAGATGGCTGCGCTGAACACCCCCAGCACCGCTTCGATCCGGCGACGGAAGACTGGGAATCGATGCGGATCGTTCCACATGTTCCTGGAGGGAACGATCTCGCCGGCATCCCCGAGAGACGGAAGAGGGCGGTCTTTCTCACGCACTGCGGTCCGGCAGTCTTCAAAATGGCGAAGGCGTGGCAGGAGCAGCAGAGCTGAAGGTAATGGAATGGCCCGAATTAGAAAGACTTTTGAGAGCCCATTACGCCCACAAGTATCGTGCCTCATTAAGAGACACGAATTTTACCGTCGGGATCAAGGGGATAGCGAGAATGTTAATGACTTCGTGGCAAGTTTAAGGGACATTGGGGTGCTTGTGACTTTACCAACTTAGAAGAGGCCATGCGTGATCGGTTTGTTTTAGGCCTTAAAGATAAGGTTTTACAAAGCAAACTATTAATGAAACCTAAGATCACGTTTAAAGAGGCCATTGAAGAAGCTGTTTCAGCGGAAGCCACCAAGTCCTCAGCAGCGGCCATGAAAAGATTAACAAGGCCTCAAGCCAGGCCTCAAGCCATTCTGATGGGGATAAATCCACATCTACTCATTGCGAACAAATAGACTCTGATTCTGATGGCAGTGAGGCAGAAGAGGGATTTTTAAACTCAGAATGGAAAAGAAAAGAAAAGACTCTGGGAAGAACAGGCAAGGGTTCTATTGCAGAGGCTGTGGGGGCACCCCGCACTGATTGCAAGTTCTTTGACTCCATTTGCCTACGTTGAGAAACGGGTCACATAGCCAGAGTCTGCAAATCATCCAGAACTCCACCAGCTAGGAAGAAATTCCCTGATAGAGACTTTAAGCCCAACAATTTCCTTGAAAAATGGGGCTAAATTTAGAAGCAAATGGCAAGAATGAAACTCACCAAACAATCACTATTGGTCATTCTTCACCCTTAAAAGCAGAGAAAGTACATGTGAAGGTGTTTATTGAAGGAAGACCTTGCCAAATGGAAGTGGACTCAGGCTCTTATTTATCTATGGTGTCATGGGACACTATCCACAGACTTTTTCCCAAAATTCAGAAAAAGCATTTCCAGAAGCAAGCACTGACTCTCAAAGACTACCAAGGGAACAAGATTCCAGTAGTTGGAGCGAGAGATTTCAACGCAGTTTAAAGGCCACACCAAACGCTTTGCCCCTGACCATCGTGGACAAGGATCGCCCAAGTTTGCTGGGACTTGAGTGGTTCAAGCCACTTGGCATCGAGGTGACTGGCATCCATCACGTGAGCAGTTCTGACTGGGAAGAGTCCTTGAAGTCTGAGTTTCCAGAGGTCTTCAGCGAAGGACTGGGCAAGTATATGGGGACCCCTATTGCTTTCAGCCTAGACCCCAAGGTGCCCCCAATTCGTTTAAAGCCCAGGAGGGTCCCATTTGCTTTAAAGGAAAAATTGATGCACAATTAGATAAACTCATTGCTCAAGGGGTTTTAGAGCCTACTGACCACTCCAGATGGGAAACACCCATAGTCACACCAGTCAAGGCTGATGGGTCAGTGAGAATCTGTGGTGACTACAAGGGGACACTTAACCATGCGCTGCAGCAGAGCGATATCCTGTACCAGTTGTGCATCATCTGCTCCATTCCCTTGGCAGGGGTACAGTATTTGCTAAACTGGATTTGGCTCAGGCATATCAACAATTAACAGTTGATGATGCCACTGCAGAGGCACAAACAATTGTGACCCATAGAGGTGCCTTCAAATGTAAAAGACTACAATTTGGAGTAAGCGTGGCACCTGGCATTTTTCAGAGCCTTATGGAAAGAATGTTGCAAGGACTGCCAGGGTAGTGCCTTATTTTGATGATGTATTAATCTCTGCTGAAAATGACACTCAGCTTCAAGAAAGACTCAGAGAAGTCCTTACCAGATTCAGAAAAGCGGGTTAAAAGTCAAGGAAGACAAATGTACACTCAAAACAGACAGAGTTGAGTTCCTGGGGTATATGATTGACAAGCATGGCATCCATCCTACTGATGCCAAGGTTAAAGCAATCAATGAAGCCCCTAAACCTCGATGCAAGGCAGATTTGCAAGCCTTCCTTGGACTTATTAACTTTTACCACATGTTTCTACCTCACAAAGCATCTATTGCTGAGCCCTTACATCGCTACTTGATAAGAATGCTGTTTGGATCTGGGGCGGAAGGAACAGTCAGCATTTAACAGTATTAAGAGACTAATCACGTCTGATGCTGTGTTGATACAATTCTCTGAGAATTTACCTGTTGTTCTGACTTGTGATGCATCCCCTTTTGGAGTGGGGGTTTGAGTCACAGGCTTCCCAATGGACGGAAGCCCCAATTGCATTTTACTCTACGCTGTCCAAAGCAGAGAGGAATTATAGCCAATTGGACAAGGAGGCTTTAGCAGTTGTTGCAGCTGTTAAGAAATTTCATGAATATCTGTATGGCAGGTCATTCACCATTGTTACAGATCACAAACCTTTACTTGGCATTGTGGCAGGAGACAAACCTACACCTAATATCCTGTCACCAAGAATGCTGAGGTGGACTGAATTTCTTGCAGCCTATTCCTACAAACTGATTCACAGGCCTGGCAAGGACATTGGACATGCTGATGCACTGAGTCGTTGCCCACTACCTTGCCACAAGGAGGACTTTGAACTTGAAACTCACACCTTTTTCCTGGAGACCGTTGCTAAGCTTCCAGTCCATGCTGCTGAGATTGCCAAAGAAACTGCCAAAGATGCTGTGTTGGCACCTGTTATGGGCTGGATTAAGAAAGGTTGGCCTCTTCAAGATCTACCTCACCTTGCCCAACCTTTTAAGTCCAGGCAAACTGAATTATCTGTATTAAGAGGATGTATTTTGTGGGGTAACAGGGTGGTTATTCCTGCAAAACTGCAAAGGAGGTTTTGGAAATGTTACATGAGGGTCATCCTGGGATTGTAAGGATGAAAGGTTTGGCCAGGAGTTATGTATGGTGGCCAGGTATTGACAAAATGGTTGAAAACTGGGTAGCCTCTTGTCCCAATTGCCAGGTAGTCAGACCTGCCCCACCTCACGCCCCCACACAGGAATGGGAATGTCCTAGGGGCCCATGGTCTAGAATCCACATTGATTTTGCAGGCCCTACAAGAGGGCACACTTTTCTAGTGATAGTAGATGCATACTCTAAATGGCTAGAGGTAATTCCCATGACATCCACTACAACTGAGGCTGTCATCAAGCAGCTCAGAAAATTGTTTGTAACCCATGGGTTACCAGATGTCCTTGTCTCTGACAATGGCCCTCAATTCACATCTAACATTTTTGAATCCTTTCTAGCTCAACAGGGCATCAGACATGCCCTCACTGCCCCTGGCACCCTTCGCCAACGGCCGGGCTGAACGCATGGTACGCTTTACCAAAGAGAAGCTTCAGCAGCTGGGTCCTGGGGACATCACTGAGAAGCTTGAAAAGCTTCTTAGTGTTCAACACATCACTCCTAGCCCATCAACTAACTTGTCCCCAGCAGAGTTGTTGATGGGCAGGAAACTTAGGTCTTCCCTTGACCGCCTTCATCCCACTTACGCACCCAACGCACCACTGGATTCCACTTCCAAAGTTCGTTCTTTTAGTGTGGGAGATTCTGTATATGCTAGGAACCTTATAGGTGAACCTTTGTGGATTCCTGCTGAAATAACTCACATCACTGGCCCTCGTTCTTACAGGGTACAAACAGAGGATGGCCTCCTCTGGAGCAGGCACATTGACCAACTTAGATCCAGGTTCCCTCAGGAACATCGCCCTGTCTCTCTCTGGGTCCCTCACCTGATGTCCTTCTAGGGGAAGGGAGGAACAGGAGGAAAATCAGCAAACAGGAATCAACCCCATGTGTAACGAGCCATTGCGACAGGAACCATCCCGAACCCTGTCACAATGCCAAGATCCATCCTTAGAAGTAGAGCCATTGACAGGAACCATCCCAACCCTGTCACAATGCCAAGATTCATCCTTAGAAGTGGAAGATTGCACACCACCACCTGACTTGGGTACATTGGAATGGAGATGGGTTGGGAGGAGAGACCAGATTCTAACAGTCTAACAGGGTCTCCTTTCACAGGAAGTCCCAACAGGGAAATGTCAGCAGACACATTTCCCTCTCACTGGGTGAGAACGTTAAAACTTCTGAACCACGAAGGTCTCAACGACACGTAAGAGCCCCACCTATTTAAAGGAATACATTAGATAGGTTGGGGTTTGGTATGGACTGAACCTAGTGGGGAGGGGTGTTATGTATGTAGGTTTGAATGTTATTGGTTTATTTGAACTGTTCTTGTAAAATGTCAAATGGTATTGGTTTAAATAGTGCGGGAAGAAACCCTGCACTCCCATTGGCTGGCAGCTACGGCTGCAGGCTATAAGAAGCAGCCGTAGCCAAGCCAGGACGGGTCCATTCGAGCTGTAGTCACTAATAAAGTCTTTGCTGGAACTCCTCGCGTCTGACTCTTCATGCAAACTTAACAAGATTCACTTAACAACCATGCCAAAAGAGATTATAAAATCTGGCTCAACTCATATAACAATTGACTTTCTTCTCAGCGGAAATTCTGGTTCAATTGTCTATGGAGATTTGCAATCACCAGGTGATGGTTGTCCAAAGGTGCTTTTTCAAGAGGGAACTGGACTTTCTATTTTTTCTTTGAAGACATTTCGCTTCTCATTCAAGAAGCTTCTCCAGTTTCTTGGATGAAAAGTGAAACATCTTCAAAGAAAAGAAAAAAAAAAGTCCAGTTGCCTCTTGAAAAAGCACCTTTGGAACTTCTGGTCCAATTGTGGTTGTAAGTCAGAAACTATATGTTCATTGTTGTCTCTGATTGCATTTAATGAAGTCTGATAATGAATGATAATGCTTTATTATTTGCTAATATGTTAAACATGATCTATATGCTGAAGATATTTTAGTTAAAATTTTAGAGAATATGATAAGTTACTGAAATTGTTTGTGTTGGTGAAGGGAAAATAATTTATGTATTTTTTTCTTTTACATATTTCTTCCTCCTTTCATCTCCACATTGCTTACTTTGTACTTTTGCTTTTCTTTTTTCTTCCTAGTTTTTTATTTCCTATTTTTAAACATGAATATTTAAATGTTATTTTAAAAAAGGATTGGAGCAGAAATTGGTAACCAGACAGTGAATTCTGACTGGTGATGTTTTACCAGAAAAAGAAGTAATTGTGAAATCATCCACTTACACTCCAGATTGCTCCTCCTCATGAGTAGACTTCAGGACTTGAGGCTTTTGTGATCAACTCATGATCTGAGGTGCTGAGAAATAAGGGATTTTAATCAAGGTCAGAACCATAAGACAGGATTTGTTTGCATACTATTTGTACAATGCTCATTTCTTAACTGCTTTCAGAGATTTTCTGAGTGGCAGGATAAGAAACCACTCAACCACTTCATGAGTTATTTTTTTTTGCCCCTGTATTCTAAAGGGATAAAGGGAAAATGGTTTTAAAGACTTAAAAACTTTTGGCAAAAGAATTTTTTTAGTGAATATGCTTTTGAATAAATTAGAATTGAATTAAACACATGAACCACCCCCACCCCAAGGGGATTTTGTTGTTGCTGATTACTATTAAAGAGTGCAGACAATTGGTGGAGTTTATAATGCAAAATATAAATGTAATAAATATAAAGACTGTGATTCTGACTGTAGAAGTAATTATTAGAAGTAACTATGGAAGTAATTTGACATGAAAGTATTAAGGTCAAAGAAGACAAAATAGTACAAGAGTCTCCTTGGTTGAAACTCTTTTATTTTTAGATTAGACTAACCACCCAAAAAGTAGAAAAAATGACTGTATTATTAGAGCATCCTGCAGTGAAAATAATTATACCAGATTTGCTTCAAAAAATGTTTGAGCGATTGGCAGTAGGTTAACTGAATCACCTTATACTAATTAACAGGTTTTGGAAAAAAGAATGGATAGAAGACTCCTAAAGATGAAAGATGAAATAAAAGAAGTTAAGAGGGTAGAAAGCTCTGAAAGACTATGTTTGGGATGTAAAATGACAAATCAGAAATTCTGAAGAATAAGTCAGAAGTTACAGACCAAATGTTGGAAAGAAACCCAGATAATCTGTCTGTATTGGAATTGAGAGAGAAGAATTTTTGCTTGAGATATAGGTCAATCTCAGAGAAGTCTCGTGAAAATATTAGATAAAGATGTTATTAAACTTAGCAATTTTTTTTAGATTTGAATGAGAAGATTACAGAGGTTATATATAATAAATATAAGATTTGTGAGAATAAGAAATGCTGCATGGGAAGTTTAATCTGCACATCGTCAGGATGATGATAAGGGATCGAGTTTTATATTCAAAGAATTTAACTAAGATTTCTAAAGTAGAAACCTTACCAAAGACTTTTTGGATGATAATCTTGTGAGTTTAATTTGTAAAATAATACCTAATTCTTTTAAATAGAGACTGATCAAAATGTTGCTACAGGAAAAAAATGCAGATGGTTGCAAAAAGAAATTATTTAAAAAATAATAATAATAAGTTAGATAAAAGCACCAATTTTGACTTGAAATGCAATAAAATTAAAACTTTTATGAGATTTTATTTTAAAGAAAAGTAAAAAAAACATTGAATTTAAAAAGAAGTCAAGAGAAAAAACAATCTATTTTAAAATAAAGAGAGAAGAATTAAAGAAATTTCCAGACAAGTTAAGTGTCAATAAATTAAAAAGTATCTATATTAACAAAAAGAAAAATGGAAATAAATTAGTTTGTAAAGCAAAAACCCTTGCAAATAAACCAGCAAAATGACTTACCTATAAATTACAAAAAAAGAAAAGAAAAGAGAATTATATAGGTATTACTAGAGAGGGATACAGTATCGGTGGACAATGCAGCCATACAAAAGGTAATACATCAATATTATTCCAATTTGTATTAAAAAGTGACACATCACTAGAAAAAATATATGAATATATAAAGAAACAAAATTTACCAAGTATTACAGAAGAACAGACTTAGATTAGAAATGAATCTATAATAATATGGAAAATATCTGACACTATAGAAAATATTAGGAATCAAGGTTGTGCAGTGGTTAGAATGTAGGCTCACTGTCTACTCCAGGAGTTCGATTCTGAATGGCTCAAAGTTGATTCAGCCTTCCATCCTTCCGAGATTGGTAAAATGAGGATACAGATTGTTGGGGACAATATGCTGACTCTGTAAATTACTTAGATAGGTCTGTAAAGTCCTGCCAAGTGGTATATAAGTCTGAATGCTTAAACTAGGAAAGATGCCTGTATGGATTATCAGATTCTTATTGTACATATCTTGAGGATCAATTTTTACAACTTTTTCAACATTTACAAAACACAATGAACTCTATTGCATAGAGAGGAAAGATGCCAGAGAGGCCAATGAAGTACTAATATGACGGATAAGATTTGACATTTACAAGAAACTTTAGGGCATTTAATACTGACTAAAAGTTGTAAACAATGATTTTACATGATAGACTAAAAATAATTTTGCAAGAATTTATTAATGAGAATCAATCTGGATTTTTAACCTAAAAGAAGTTAAAGAATAATGTTAGAACTGTGTTGGGCATTTTGAATATTTAATACAACATAATATAAGCCACATTGATTTTCTTAGATGAATGAAAGGCTTTTAACAATTTTAACGGGGCTTCCTTGTTCAAGGTTTTGGAAGATATGAATTTTGGACAGAACTTTATAAAATGGATAAGATCGATTTTCACTTCACAGAAAACCCTATGAAATACAAAAAGGATCAAGACAACAATGTTACTGTCTCCTCTGTTGTTTATTTTGATTCTGGAAATACTGACTAGAGATATAAGACAAGATCAGAGAATCATGGGAATAAAGATTTAAAAAGAAACTTTTAAGTAAAGAGATTTCTCAGATAACTTGGTGTTGGTTCTGGAAGATTCTTTAAAAGGAACTGAAATAATGGGCAAATTAAAAAATGGAGAACTAGTAGTAATTAACAATAAACAGAAGACAAAGATGCTAACAAAATATTTAAATAAAAGTTCAATGAGAATTAAATTCATAAATAAAATGGGTTTTAAGATTGAAAAGAAGATAAAATATCTGGGTATCACTATGATAAATATGAACTATGTTATTTCACAATGATTATGTTAAGACATAGAATTAAATTGAGAGAGAGAAAGAGGATATACAACTGGTATTGCAAGCTATATTTTTGTAATACAAATCAGTAAGTTGCTTAGAATAATATTTTTGTTTCAGGTAATGCCTGTTTAGACAACTGTTGTACTATGTAAACACTGCCAGAAGTATATAGCTATCAGTAGATTTGTGTGACTGGGATGGGGTGGGGGAGCCACTGGATCAAAATAAGATATTGCTAGATGCAAAAGAAAGGAAGATAGGATTTACCTGTATTTGAAATTATTTTGCAGCTTGGTGTTTGGCTTGAATGAAAGAGTGGATGTTGCTGAAAAATAGAATATTTGGATTTAGAAGCACATGATCTGAAATTGAGGTGACAAAGATATTTGTGTTACAATAAAATCATGGTTAATGTGAATTTTTAAAATCACAATGTTAAATATGTGGAACAGATGTTTCCATTCAAATCATCAATCATAAATTAGGGTTATCAAAAAATAATGATAAAATGGCTTTGCAATTCCTACTCTGTGGTCCAGATCCCTCTCCCCCTCAAGAAAAAGACAAAATTGCCAAAATGTTAGTATTTCTTTTACTATTTAGAATTGTTGAACTTGGGTGTAGAGTTCTGGGTTACTGAGGTTTCTGTTTTTTACCTTTCCTTTTCAGGTAGAGAAGAGGGTGAATGATTTATTGCTGCCAGAGTTGTGGCACTTACAGTGAGGAAATAATTTTCACTCCATGTTCTCAGCAGTTTATATCAACAGAAATGAAAACATCCATGCATCTTCTTCACACTACTTGTGAGTGATTAGAAAGTATGTAGAAATTCTTTCACGCCCTATTAGAAATTGTGGAAGTAGCTACAGAATTTTCCATCTAATGACTGTAATGATTAATTTGGATATTATAAGACATGCTATCTTTATTTTTACTTATATTTACTTTTAGTTTTAATTTTTATTCTACCTTTTAATCTTTGTAAGATTAATCTCTTGTTTTTAGCTGTATTATAAACTTCCAGAAGTCATTAACTTCTGAGATCTGTACATTTACCATGTTTCCCCGAAAATAAGACCTGGTCTTATTTTCTTTTGGGCCTCAAAATAAGTACCAGGTCTTATTTTTGGGAGATGTCTTACCTTAGGACCACCACAGCCAGGCCTCCCATACCCCAACACCTGTCGTGCAATTGCTTGACTTCTTTGCTGGCTGCTTGTGGCCATTTGAGGCCAGATGCCATGTAGCGCATTGCAGGACTCTATGTGGCTCATCACACCAGTGCCACCGTTCATGGCAGGAGGCCATGTGACATGTTGTGCCATTCAGCATGCAAGTGGTTGTACCGACATGATGTGCCATGCAGCGTCCTGCCACAAACAGCAGCACCGTCTCAATGTGCCACATGGTGTCCAGCCACAAGTGGCTGCAAGAAATCAGAAAGCAAACAACAGCTGTTGGGGAATGGGAAGCCTGGCTGTGGTGGTCCTATGATAAGAGAGTACAGGGTGTGTGGTGCAGCTCCACCCCCACCTCCCCCCAGCTTGATTTTTACACATGTGCCTCAACCCACATTGTACAACTAGACAGTGGGACAGAGTGGGGGGAGCTGCCTTAACTAGGGTTTATTTTTGGAGCAGAGCTTATATTAAGCAAGCACTTAAAAATCAAGTTAGGTCTTATTTTCAGGGAAATACGGTAATAAATACATGCCATTCTCATTTATTTCAATTTACTTGCAAATCATACAATAAAAATTAGGTTTTTATCAATATAAACAGAGTATTTTTAAATCAAGTTTATGTACAGCTAATATAAATTTGTATTAATATGCTTGTTTCTTTTATATAATGCTTTATTACCTTCTTTGTCCTTGAAAGTTTAGTTCATTTTGAAATGCTCAGAGTATTAATAGCTGTACATGTGGAAAATTTGATAGAACTCAGTAGAATTTTTAAAACCCAGGCTTTCTGTGTTGCACTCAACGAATGAGAAGCTTAGACAATGTTCAGAAAATCAAACAAGAAAAAAAACAACTAAGAGATGAGAGAATAGATGGTGGTTTTTCAAACTTTATCAACTTGACTTGTTTTACTTAACCAATGTGAGCAGACACATGGATCCAGAGAATTGTTTTTTTTTTAGTTTTTATTTTTAAGACAAACATATACAGACAAAACATAAAAATATAAAAACAATCTTCCATTTTAAATACATACAGTGTGTCAGTTGGTTACACATCTTTTGTTTTATCCTTTTGTAGTCATTTCTCAATTTATATATTTTCACATTATCAAGCTAACATATGCTTATATATTAATCATCCATGACTAAACTATTTATTCTATCACTTTATATGAGATATTTCAAATTTTATTTTAAAATTTATGTTATACTTTCATCCAATGGTTATATATGTCTATATCATATTTTGTATCTATCTGTTAAACTTATTACAAAATTTTCAAATCTATTACATTACCATGTCTTTTTGTCCAACCATTGATAAAACAAATCCCATATCATATAAAATTGTTTATCTTCTTGTTTTCTAATTTCAAATGTCAATTTACTCATTTCAGCACAGTCCATAATTTTCTTAAAAACTTTGCCAACTTGACTTATTTTCCTTAACCAATGTGAGCAGACACATGGATCCAGAGAATTGTGTGGTACTTTTTGCTGGGTAGAGTGATGTTGCTAGCTTTAAAGATTTTTCTAACTGTTATAAGGCACAAATACCACTTTTTGTAAGTCTCCTCCGTGGAAGTGCTTGCTGTCTGGAATGATCTCTTGATACTTAATTAATTATATGATTGGTATAGCACCAAAACTAGTAATGGAATTTACAAGCAGCTAAAATCAAAACATTATACATTTATAAAGCTAGGAGTTTAAAATATTAAGTAAACAATTGGTAATACTGTGTTTCTCATAAAATAAGGCTGGGTCTTCTTTTTTTTGGAGCCCCGAAAAAATGGCTAGGCCATCTTTTCAGGGGTAAATTAATTTCCCCCACACACACCCTCACCTAGAGTGTCCCATGGGCAGCCATGCCTCGTAACCAGCCACTCCTAAAAGCCAATCATGGCGGAGAGCAGAGGGCTCCCTACCCCTGCCAAGCATCTTTGCTGCAGACCTGGGTATGGTGCTTGTTGCAGGCCGGGTCAGCAGGTGGGTGGTGGGGCGTGAATGTCGGCTTCAGCAGGGCACTTTGAATCGCGAGATCTTCGTCGCCCGCCACTGCTGCTTCCTCCATCGCTGTTGCTTTCCCTTTGCATTCCTCCACTAGCAGTGTTTCATCCACTTCTAGAGCAGGGGAGCCACCTCTGTAGCTTCCACAGTCCCCGTTGGCACTGGCAAGAGAACAGCGGCAGTGCCGGTGGGAACCATGGAAGTGTTTCAGCCACTTCTTGGGGGGGGAGCCGCATCTGTAGTTTCCATAGTTCCAGCTGGCGCTGGAGCCTCTCTTGCCAATGCCATCTCCAACAACAGTGGCAGCATTGGTGGGAACCGTGGAAGCTACGGAGGCAACTTCCCCGCCCGAGAAGCGGCTGAAATGCTTCCATGGTTCCTGATGGCACTGCTGCTGTTCTCTCACCAGTGCCGGTGGGAACTGTGGAAGCTACAGAGGTGGCTCCCCCACCCAAGAAGCAGCTGAAATGCTTCCGGTGGAGGAATGTGAAGGGAAGCAACAGTGACCGAGGAAGCAGCAGTGGCGGGTGCTGAATTTCCCATGATTTAAAGTGCCCTGCCAAGGCCGACATCCATGCCACCACCCTGCCCACTGACCCATCCTGCAAGCAGCATCATACCTGGGTCCGCAGCAAAGGCACTTGGCGGGAATAGGGAGCCCTCCATGCTCTGCCATGATTGGCCGTTAGGAGTGGCTGGTGGTGAAGCGTGGCTGCCCATGGGGCGCTCCTAACAGCAAGTTCCTTCCCCCCAATTTCGCATGTTTTAAAATAGGCCTAAATTTGGGGGAAGGGACTTAATTTCATTTTATGCCTAGAAAACATGCTGGGTCTTCCTATTGGGGCAGCGTATTGTTGGAGAAACATGGTAGCAAAAATGTATGAAAGATAAATTGCTTCACTTTGTATTTGCCTGTTTGAAATATCTACATCCAGGTTTTCCTTCAATGAGTGGTAATGAGTGGATGGTTTTGTTTTGCCTTTTCTGTTCAATATATTTATTCTTGCATTATTTTTACCTATTTACTTTTATTGCTCCATGTTAATAATTTACTATTGTTGCAAACTCTTCTGAAATGTGGCTTCACATGTAGCAGTATAAAATCATTTAATTGACAAATAATTTCCTTCCTTCTTTTCTAATAATTCAATTGTCCTGAAAAACTCAAAAATGCCATGATAATATTAATAGAAACTGGTATTATTTGCAAAATAATTTATGTAAAACTGCAGAGTATTTCATCTACATAATAATTTAACATAAAGCTGCACTCAACGGAAGAAAGAAAAGTGACATATTTATAACTATAACTCAAGTTTGAAGGGAATAAAAGAAGGAATACAACATAAATAATGAAAACCAAATAGTAGCCTAAATAGAACACTACTCTTCACATGGTGTTATCGAATATGAAATGAACAACAGTAGAAGTGAAAAAGAAAGACATTTATACTGAAGAAAAATACTGTTAAGCTGATACACCTAGTAATAAAATAAGTTTTTTTCCGGATGTTGGTAGATTGGATTGATAGGTTGGTATATTTATAACTACACAGATGAAAAAAACCATAATTAATACATGATGTCACATGCATATATTCATGCCCGCATAGCAACTGATTGAGGCAAATTAATATTTCTAAATATAGGAAGGGAACATCTTCCCAAAGAAAATAAAGAAAGCAATATTATTTTCCAAATAAAGATCGTATACTAAAAGAACATACGAAAAGAACATGATCAGTGAATGCTTACTGGTAGTTGTTTATGAAATTATTCTATGGTAATTTGGTAAATGATTCCTATTGTTGGTTGTATCAGAGATGAAACATAACAACATAACCTAGGGCCACAAAACAGATAATGTGACATACTGTAAATATCCCCTTTATCATTATTTTATGCTAGGTCCTATGGAGGAAATTAAAAAAAAAAACAAAGAATAACAGTGTTGGAACAAATTTCGGAAATCTACTCTAACCACCTGCTCAAGCAATAGACCTTGTTGCTCTCATTGCAACAGAAATTAATAGAGGATATTTTCATAGATTTCTTGCTGTTAAGTTGTCCCCCTCCAAAAAGTTGCCTGGGAATGGGGTGAAGTGATGTATAATTCAAAACTGATTTTTTTAATGATATACTTACTCTCTTATAAATGATACTGAATTGAATCCAAGGTAACTGCTGTCTATATTAACACTGTACAATCTCCCCAACATGTATTTATTTATAGAATGAGTTTTCCTATTTTTCATCCAATTGTCAGGTGACTTAAATAAATAGTTCCTGCTTTAAAACATGGTAACTAAAAAGAACTAATATAAAAATATTCATTAGCAGAAGGAAAAAATGAGGATTCTCCAGTACCAATGTTTAATGCTTCATTTACTAAGAAAACAGTAAATTATTCTAACATCCCACATTAGAAGAGATTGTGCTATTTTTTCTTGAAAATTTTATGAAACTTCTCACTAAATGTAAATTGAATTGTCAAATTTCTCAACTCTATTTATATTGTAATTTTCCAAATAGCTAAACTGACACACACATATCTCTATAGGTTTTTTTAATCTTTTCTTGCAACTGCAATTTTTAGCTTCTCAGTTTTGGGTAAGTGATTCAATAAATTTCTGTCTCACAAGCTGCTATGTGTAGGGTAATTCCAGATCTTGTGGTCATAAGGTGAATTACAACCAAGATTCCTGAGTGAACAAGCTAGCTAGCATTCATTTGCAGCTATGCCTGCCACAGAATGAATTGAAAAGTGCCTCCTCACAGCATCTTTCCCCCACTTTTCCCTGACAACTTTAACAAAGAACTAATCCTTCCAAATGTTTCCTCAAAGTTTCCTAGTCCATCTCAGCATTCTGCTTAGTTGATTTCATCTTTCAGTCTAAGAACTTTTCAGAGAACCAGTTCATGACGATCGTTTGAGATTGGATGTTTGTTTTTTTCCTTTCTTGTCTTGCATGGATAGAATAATGTGAAACCAGGCTGGAAAAATATTTCAATATTCTCAATGGCAAGATTTACTGTTTATATGGAATTATAAAAGTAATTATAGTAATTTCTGCAAATCAGAAATAAAATCAGGTATGTAGTCAGGACACATAATTGGGTTTAATGAGAAATAGTTTCAAAAACTTTATTTGTGCTGTGATTAGAAGAAAGCTTGCCAATGTTGATTCTTGTATTTTAGCTTTTACTTAGAACAATAAACTTCTCCTGTTAAATACTCTTGGGGGATTTTACAATACTTTTATGTACTACCTCAGTCTTCTCTCTGGAGCTGAAGTCTATTTGTGTACATACTGCTATTACTTCAACATTCTAACCTAACTGCCATATTCTGCTACAAGTCAAATAGAAAGGCACTCTGTCAAACAATGAATGAATATATATATTCATTCTAACCTGACTAACTGGCTAGATAGCGCCTTTCCCTAATTAGGTTCAGCTATTTGTTTATAATCAATCTTCTGTAACAATACTGAGTCATTGCTGGCATTCTTTTTCTAAAATGTTTTATAAGCATTTAAGTAATCCATTTTTTCTTCAAATAAAGGTCTATGTTGAATTCCAAAAGAATACAGCATTAATAGAATCATTAGTTCATAATGGACATAAAGATAACTATTAATTTGCTAAGGCTTTGTGTAAAAGGCTGTATACCAATGGATAAAGGAATTAGTTTTGCTGTTCTATTAGCACTTTAAATTAGTTTGTGTTCTGCTAGCCATAAACATTTTCCCAAATATGTTCAGCTTTATAGGAAGCAGCAGCCCAATCAGAAATTTAAGCCAAAAATAAATGAATAAATCCTTTCACTTTTTGGTGTGAGGGATAAGGAACAAAGCCAAAGTAACTCCTTTCAATCATAATGCCTGGGATGTCAATCTTTCATTGACTGCATAGCTTTGGGAACGATTCACATGATGAGGGAAATCAGGTCACCATCTTAGACAACCAGATGAACTGAGTTCTATGAATGAATGAATGAACTCTAATGATCAACAAGATAGCAGATGTTGCAGCTATCATACATTAAGTTAAAAGAAAAGGTAATACAGATTCCATCAAATGTATTTCTTGGAACATTGCAGGGTGGATAACAAGCTAATAGGTGGATAACAGCCTGGGACTTTTCTGACCTTTTGTCTATGAACTATGTTACTCACACGTAGTGACACACAATATTTTAGTGTAGGATCTCCAGTCTCCAGTAGTAACAGTAACAATGATCAATGATCTGTTCAAAGTCACTGTTGAGGGTAACCGCCCCTCAATGCTGACTTTATTCCCTCCCCTCAATTAACATAATTAACCCAATTAACCCACAATAATAGTACCACGCCCTGTAAGTACGCCCACACACCCTGTGCCTAAATGCTTTTGTCCACCCCCACCCTCCGTTCCTCAGCCCTGCCTTAAAGAGATACACAAAATCCTCATCCCAAACCACCCACAGTAGCCGGTGCAGCTGTAACCCATCTCCCCTCCCATAAGCTGACAGGAGGGCATGCTGCTGCTGAACGAACAGTCAATACGTCATCACCCTATACAGCAAACCCCCATCATAAAAGCGAAATGTGGCGGCCGCATTCCCAACTAAAAAGCCACTGCCATTCCATGCCAGAAAGGAGCAGAATGTGAGCCAGAATGCAGCACTGTCAGGAGGTAACATAGCGGAATAGAGTTCTGTCTGGAAGGAACGGAGTGCTGAGCCATCAATATGTTGTCAGGACGAGAACGCGGAATGGATTGGACCTGACATTGCATATCTTTTTCTAATATCACCAGAGGTGGGGGCCTAGACGAGATTGGAGATAGGTGTAGGAAGATTGGCTACTGTTGAAGTATATGAGTTGGTGTAAGTAGTGCTAGATGAAAATGATATCCTGTTAAACCTACAGTAGAACTCATTCAGGTTATCTGCAGTTGACAATTCTCCTCAGTAAGGGAGGGAGTTCTGCTGCAGCCAATAATATCCTCCAGGCTTCTGCATATAGTTGCATGTTTGTTAAAAATCAATTCTCAGCTTTTGGGAATAGTGTTTCTTTGCTACCCCCTTGTTAATACATCCCTGGCCTGATTGTACAAGGTCCTGTCTTCTTTCCTGTACACCTCTTCTTTAGTATGATAAAGCTGCTTGATCTTATCTGTAAACCAAGGTTTATTATTATATATACCAAGGTTCTTGTTAGGCACACAGCAAGTATAATATACTATACCAAATATAATATATTTACATTAGTATAATATAGCAATAACACTTAGATTTATATATCACTTCATAGTGCTTTACAGTCCTCTCTAAGTAGTTTACAGAGTCAGCTTATTGCCCTCAACAATCTGGCTTCTCATTTTGTCAGCCTCAGAGGGATGGAAGACTGAGTCAACCTGGACCTAGTGAGAATCGAACTGCCAAATTGCTGGCAGTCTACAATTCTTAATATAGTTTATATTATAAATTACATGTATAGTATAGTATAGTATAGTATAGCATAGCATAGTATAGTATAGTATAGTATAGTATAGAATAGTATAGTACAGTACAGTACAGTATAGTACAATACAGTACAGTACATACAGAAAGTATAATATAGCATTGTTCTGACCAAGGTTTCCTGAGACAGTAACAATCACATGCTTAGTTCCAAAAACCCTCTTTTTATTTCAACGGCTGTGAATTATACTCATTCACATCCCATAATGAATCCCAAACAGTTTGTGAATAGTCCAACAGAAGTCTGCCACAGTCTTTTCAGGATAAGGCTGATAAGCACCCACCCTTATCTCCCTTGAAGTGCTGCCAATGACTAAATTGCCAATTAGCTGTACAAGGCAGAGCACAAAGTCAACATGGAGCTTCAGAGTTTAAACCAATCAGAATGAACAAAGTTGCTTCCTGCAAAGGTTCATGTCCCTTTATTCCTCCTTTATGTCTTATAGGAGAGGCCAATGATCTCCAAGCCTTACTCCCGAGTGGCCCCTTTTTGTCTTAACTGTTCTTGCCTTCTGGCAGCTCTGCACAAGCACACACTGGGAACAGGCTTCCCCTGTTCCTCTGCCTCACTGAGGTCAGACTCTGTAGGCTCCAGAGTCAGCCCATAACTCTCAGATGGACCTGGCCCCATCTCTGTGTCGGATGCAGATCCCTCGTCTGAATCTTCCCCAGACTCCAAGACTGGTCCATGTTCCTTCCCACTGTGCGACTCTTCTGCCAGCTCTGCAGCCCTCCAGAAAACCACAAGAAGTATATATAGTATAATACAATGATATTCTGTCTTGAGAGCCAAATAGGGAAGCATGCAAATTGGTTTGTGTGAATATTCATAACCTCCCCCCCCTCAAGTAATTGTTCAGTTTTGGGAGATGGGAATGAAGTTAGACACTGGAACTGTAGCAGACATTACCATCCTAATACAGATTTGATCTAAGGATTTAAATGCACATAGTGGAGCCAGCATGTGATTTGCAACAAACAAAGGTATTGAGAATCTGACATGTTTTCTTTTATGCATGACTTGAAATACAAAGCTGTCCAGGAATCTTTATATATCATTTGTTGATATTTCTTCTGTCTTTGAACAGATAAATAAAGCTAGCTTATGGGAAAAGTTGTTAGGTAGAGATATTGATAGGTGTCTTTTGACTTTTGAGTAGGAAGACATGATGAATTTCTATGATGAATGCAGAATGGGCTTCTTTAACCATAACCCACCTGCATGAAACTCATTAAGCTATAGTCTTATTGCAAACCATGTTGAATTTAACAGAACTTTAAATTTTCTATTAAATATAGAGTACTGACAAGCATTTTTGAACATACTTGCCAATTCCAATAAGAACTTTTGTTCTGTGTCAATAGAAATAAGATCAAGAACCATAGAATGGGAAAAACATCAGCCTGAAATACCAAATGTAATGGTCATAATATACACTGATGAACAAAGATGGTGACCTAAGAAAGCATCTTGAGTTTCAGTAGCTTTATTTAGAACTACAGTTGTAAGTAGCTATTCCAGTAATAAAGTTTACAATTATTATATTTATAATTGGTACAACATAAGTCTCTTACTATGCAGAAGCAAACACTAAACAAAGTTTCCAGCATAAAGAATTCCCATCAGAATTATACATGGAATGATTTTGCAAATGTCATCAAGCAATTGCATAAGACTATCAGATTAAATGATGAAAAAAAAAATCCACGATGCATCTGTATGAAAGCTATATATATTTATTTCCTGTTTCCTGCTGTCATGTTCAGAAGAATGATACTGGTCAATGCAGTATATACACAAAATACACAATACACAAAATACACAAAATAAATATGACTGTAATTTTGGAATACAGCAGAATTTTTTTGAAAGAACAGAACATTTTATATTATCTACTGAAATAAAATAGCTATATGCAATTTTTGATTTTTTAAGAAAATTAACCAGGACTTTCCACAACTAGAAGTTAACTAGAAGTAACTTACTAGAAAAAGTTACAGTTGTTTTCCTAAACCTATTGCTTGTGGATGCAAGATGTTTCAGTATATTAATAAAATACATGTAACTTTTTTGTGAAATAAATACAATATATTGGTGACATTTATTGAATCTGGATGATGGATAAATAAAATGTATAAACCTGAAGTGCTAAACGGTTACACATTGGGAAACAATATATAAATATTCATTTTATCCACTACTAATTTTTCAGTTTGTCACATGACAAATATATATGAACATTTTATGCATGCCTATAAGATAGTTTCAGGTTTGTTAAAAAAGGCAGAGTTGTTTTTTATTACTACAGAAAGTAAAGATATGAAACTAATTACAGGAATACATGTATGATTTATTTCTTTATGTAATTTGATATGTTAGATTTACAAATCTACAATATCTGTTACGTTCAGGAGTTCAAAGTGGTACACATTGTAGTATTTTCTTTACTTTTGCTCACTGTAACAATTCTGCAAGACAGGTTGGTGTGTGAAAGAGTGAGCATTAATGGCTGAGGATGTAGCTGAACATCAGGTTCCTGCTGCCCATCCAACACCCTCATTTTTTTAAATAAATTTTATTAATTTTATTACATTAAAAAAACACATAAAACATAAAAAACAGAAAAACATAAAACATAAGAACGAAAAAAGAAAAAAACATAAAAAACATATCACTCAATAACAGCTATTTGTGGTGATAATTATATAGCAATCCTATGTGCAATAATAAAAGATATTAACTTGCGCTTAAATATATTTTTATTCCATCTATATTCTATATTTAATAATAAATATATTTAATAATTACCTATCAGGTTGGTGTGGGAAAGAGTGAGCATTAATGGCTGAGGATGTAGCTGAACATCAGGTTCCTGCTGCCCATCCAACACCCTAATTAATATACCACTCTACTTCTTTAAATAGGTAAAAAAACAAAAACAGAAACAGCAATAGAGGTATAGTGTAATAAATTAAGTTTAAACATAAGTCTAGATCTAGGTGGTATAGTCCCAAAAGTGCTTTTTCAAGAAGCAGCTGGACTTTATTCTATTTATTTATTTTATTTATTTGATTTGTCAATTGCTTACAAGATAATAGGTATAAGAAGAAACATGAGTATGAATATAGGAAATAGGTATTAATAAATGGGGACAATAGGACAGGGACTGTAGGCATGATTGTGTACTTATGCACACCCCTTACAGACCTCTTAGGAATGGGGTGAGGTCAATAGTAGATAGTTTAAGGTTAAAGGAGTGGGGGTTTGAGGATATAACAACAGAGTCAGGTAGTACATTCCAGGCATTGACCACTCTGTTGCTGAAGTCGTATTTTCTGCAATTAAGTTTGCAGCAGTTTATATTGAGTTTGTATCTGTTGTGTGATCTTGTATTGTTGCAGTTGAAGCTGAAGTAGTCATTGACTGGTAGGATATTGTAGCAAATAATTTTGTGTATTACACTTAGGTCTAACTGTAGGTGATGTAATTCTAGGTTGTTCAAGCCCAAAATTTCAAGTCTGCTCCTCTGTTGCGAGCAGAGGAGTATAGTACTCTTCTCATGAAATACTTCTGAACTTGCTCAATTGTATTAATGTCTGATATACAGTGCAGCTTTTAGACAGATGAGCTGTATTCAAGTATTGGTCTAACAAAGGTTTTGTATGCCCTAGTTAGCAATTCAATATTACCAGAGGAGAAGCTTCATAAGATTAGATTTACAACTCTTAATTCCTTTTTGGCAATGATGTTGCAGTAGGTTCTGGCACTTAGGTCACTTGATATGAGTACTCAAAGGTCCTTGAAAGAGTAAGGGTCGTCAATGAGGTCATATCCGCCTAGATTGTATTTGGTGTACTGATTTTTTTTTACCAATGTGTAGCACAGATCATTTGTTGGTCGAGATTTGGAGTTGCCAATGGTTTGACCATTCAGACACATAATCAAGGTTGTTTTGAATGACGATAGCATTATTGGTGGGGTTGAATAGTTTTACCTCATCAGCGAAGAGGACACAATTGCTTATAAGGTGATCGCAAACATTATTTGTGTAGAGTATAAAAAGTGTGGGTCCTAGAACGCTGCTTTGGGGGACACCGCTGTTAACTGGTGCAGGGTTTGATAGGGTTTTCTGGTTCCGTTCATACTCCTGCACCATTTGAAGGGTGTTCATCTCAAAGTGCTTAGCTAAACGTCTATAGAGATTCCCAGCCATTTAGATCATGGTTGTCCCAAAGCACCTTTGGGACAACCATGACCCAAATGACTGAGAATCTCCATACATATCTAGATCAGCGGTCACCAACTGGTGGTCCACGGCCTACTGGTGGTCCGCAAGAAAATTTGGGTGGTCTGCAGAGAAATGTCACCCGCAGAGCACCCCCCAAAGCAATTAATCCAGGCTGTGTGGGAACACAAGGCTGCACCACCCACATGGCCTGCAGGAACCCTCCCGGCCCACTCATTCCTTACCTGCCAAACTTGCCTGTTAATTTGCTATTTTTCCTTTTTTCCCCCAACCATCAGCTGTTCTGCTATGCTGGAAAATTTAGATTAGCTAGAAAGCAGGAAATTGTTGCATTTCTTGTTTTCTAGCTAGTCTTTAGATCTTCAGCTCTGCTTTTAAGCAGAGCCGAACCTTCCTTAGGACTGAAGCTTCTATTATTCAGTGCTAGCAAATTTTATGTGTCAGACTCAGGTAGACAATGGCAGATAGACCTGAATGATTCTGCGAGCAACTCAATCTGCCTGCCTGCTTTGCCTGATTTTGGGTAAAAGTTGCTCTTTTTTTAATAAGAAATTCAATATTTACATAAATGTTTATAATATTCACATACAAGCCATGCCCAGCCAGTCACATAAACACCAATGCACACCCACAAATTGGGCCACGCCCACAGAACTGGTTGTTAAGAAATTTGAATCCCATCCCTACCTCTGTGTGTTTGTGTGTGAGTGTGTGTGTGAGAGAGGGGGGGGGAGAGAGAGGCAGAGAGAGGGACAGAGAGAGGGAGAGAGAGGGAGAGAGAGAGGTTAGATTGGAACTCTCTCCCTCTCTCTTTCTCTCTCTTATCCACCAACATCTGCAAGCCACCATCAGTCAAAATTCATATTAGTGGTCCCTGGGATTTAAAATTTTGAGTTTGGTGGTCCCCCAGGTCCAAAAGGTTGGTGACCCTTGATCTAGATGGTATAGCTATAGATATTACAGACTAATTGTGAGAGTGCTTTTGCAGAAAAGTGAAGGTGAAAGCAGAAGCAACAGAAAGGCAGATGGTTTGAATGATATGCAGTCAAATATAAGTTGATCACATACCTTTTATGATTTCTAGATAATGTGTAAATATTTTTATGTTCATTTATTACTTACTTAGGCTTTATACCACATTCATGGATAAAACTGTCTAATTGCATGAACAGTTTCTGGGAGTAATGATTTTTAAGGTGAGACCTCAAAATATTTTTGAACTATTTAAATGTTTAAACATATACTTCATTTTTACTAACTCAAGTGCTATCAAGCTATTATCCATTTATCTAGAATATATGTTCCATGTACACCAGCTGATCTAACAGCCAGTTATCTCTGAGATTTTTGGCAACTATTGTTTCCTTCCATATCTCTTTTAATTAAGTAGGCCAAACTGAATTCTGTTACTGAATTATTGCTTTTCAGCTACCAAATGTAATTCAAAGCATTGATTTAAATCATTTTGATTTTTTAAAAGTTTTTTCTGTAATTTAATTTTTAAATATGAAGGATAAATGAGGTGAGAAAATCTGCTTGGGAAAATGAGCTATTTTGGAATAGGCTCACAATCACTACTTACTGATCTGTGTTAAATTTAATACAAACTGTATCAGTTAATTTAAAGGAGATGCTAAACTCAGCTTTGAGTTGAATGCACATAAGCACGGAATGAGGATATTTTCTAAATGTGAGCTTTAAACTATTTGGATTACAGCAACTAAGAATTATTTTAATGTCAGTTTCCTTTCTACTATTTTACAAAGGCATTTACAAAATCAAATAGAAAAAAAATTATATACTATTGGTGATAGTAGTTAATGCTACCACCTTGAGATCAACAACATATGCTGTAGAGGGCTGACCGGTGCACTGAATAAAGATGATGATTTTAGAAGTATCAGTAGGAAATAATCTTCAACATATATTTCTGGAAAAAGATATATGATGGAACAATGTCAAAATGCCACAATGTGTTTACAAAAGTATGTCAATGCTCCATTTTTCATTACAATGAAAATGCTTACCCAGAATGTGTTATCAGCGTAGATTTATATCCCATATTTACTTCAAATCATCACCATCATTATCTTCTTTTAACAATGCCATAATCCCTTGTGGGATGGAGTCTGGGCAACTGAATGGAACTGAGTGTTTACTGGCTGGATGCTCTTCCTGGCGCCAACACGGAGCTTTTCCGCCAGCAGATATATTCTTAGTGTGCCCAGAGAAAGAAATATCTGCCTCTACCTAGGATTGAATTCATAGCCTCCTGATTGTGAGGCAAGAGCTCCACCTCTAGGCTACCACACCATTCATCTCATATTTACTTCAAATGGGTGTTGAAATCCATTTTCTTATCAGATAATTTGGCACATGATTTCAAAGAAGCAGGTGGCCTTTATCATGCTTATTTTGTAGACAATGTGAGTCAGTATAAACTATAGAGTAATGTGTTCAGTTGACTGCTTTTGAATTTTCATGCTTGAATGGTTACAAAGTTGGAATAGATAAATATTTTTATTACTCCTCTCCATTATAATATTATGGTATGAGAATTCTACCAAAGACGTAAAAAGGATTCCTTTATTACTGAAAACAAGATCTACAAGTAATCTTACCTATAAAACTTACCTGTATAAGTTTAAATAACTTAAAAACATACTATTGGTATAAAAAGTAATGTTTCAATGAAAGAAAACAACAAAAATAAAGATAGCTAACTGTTGCTGTATCTATAATCTATAGCAAACGTTCATATAAAACATCTTCAAATTTTGTTGCAAGGAATATTAGGAATGCATTTTAACTTAGCAACAAAACACTGCAAAAGAATATTAAGCAAAAAAAAATCTGTGAACTTTCTCTTTAGCTGTCTGTTAAATATTTTAGTTGCCTATATTACTATACTTATTTATTTATTTGTCAATAGCTTACAAGAAAATAAATGTAAGTATAAATACAGGAAATGGGTACGAATAATTAGGGACAATAGGACAGGGTGTGTGCCAGTGTCTTTTCTGAAGAAATTGCTTTATGTAAACTAAAACATTCCAAAATATGAACACCATGTACAATTCATTGCATGATTTCTTCTTTTCCACGATTTTCTATTGTACTGTGACTTTGGGATTGTAAAAGATAAAATCCCTCAAAATTATTTTTAATCATATTTACAAGACTATTCTTTTAATATAAATATCATTCTTTATACTAGATAGATAGATAGATAGATAGATAGATAGATAGATAGATAGATAGATATAGACAGACAGACGGACAGACAGACAGACAGACAGACAGACAGACAGACAGAGACTATAAGCCTTCCCTGATTTTGCACTTTACATTATGTTGGACTGTGCTCCCTATTATTTCTATTTAGATCATGTCACATTTTGGATAAGAGTCATTATTTGGACAGAAATCCTTCTTCTGTTTGCTAATACATGAATTACTAATATTTTGGGATGGATAGATGAATGGATGTGTGGTTTCGCTGGTCATACTTTTCCAATCTGAATAAGACCAGTAGAAGAGTTTCCTCATAAGGTCCATTAAGTTTAACTGTTGGAAACCAGGAGAGCTGCTGTCTGTTGAAAAGGTCATTGTAGCAAATATTAGATAATTCATACATATATCCTTCCTTACTAGGTAGTTTTTAACTAGGAACAAAAAGAATGTTAACTTGTCGAAAATGTTATTCTGATTTTGAAATAGATTTCAAAAACCAATTTGCCTTCTTCAAATTCAAAAGAAATTGAGAGGACAATAAAAACAGGATTTTTTTAGTGACATTATAAATTTCTATTCTGTGGCATCTGTTAAATAGTAAAATAATTTTAGCAATAGTTCACATTTTTAAAAAATAGCTCATTTGAGGCTGGTTTAGCTATCTCTGTGGTGAATGAGCACGTAAAACTCCATTTGCATAAGTGGTGGGCTTGTATGACTCTCTACCACCACTGGCCCCACTGCTGGTCCGCACAGCCAGAAAGGTTGTGGTCTGTCCAGTTTTTAAGCAATAATCTTAGCTTACAATAATTCATTTTAATAAATGTAAGATTAAACACATTTCCAAACAGAAACATTAAAAATAACAATCAGCAGAAATATAATTTGGGTTGGAGAAAAAAGTTTATCCTGATACTACTACCATTCGAGTCAGAAAAATGTTACTGAGAATGTTCTTTCTCTACTAGCCATTTTCTCAGTCTGAAGTAGTAGACGTATATCTATTTTGATTTAGTGAGAATTCTATTGAGTTCAGACTCAATAGGTAAGGGAAAAAAGTATGTTCAATGAAAACATAAGAATATGGGCAAACGTATCTAACTTATGAAAAAGCTTTTACTGGTATAATAGAAGCTAAGATGTTATTGAGGATGCTTTGAGAGAATTTAAAATGAAGGTTACTGCAGCATTAGGCATATACATTCATGGCTGACAGCATTATTGTAATCAGTCATTACTCATGAGGTTTTGTGGGGTTGAAACAAAAGGAAAAGTCAGGAACTTTATCATTCAAAGGGACCCTGCTCTCTAGAATACTAATAAACTTTAAATAAAACTTTAATTTGTATGCAGGGGAGGACAAAAAAAAATGACAGGCATGAATGCATGCATGCAGTTAGTAGCAACAAACTGCCCCACTCTTACAGTGTATCAAGTTGACATGTTTGTTTTGTCATTAATATCAATTTGCCATAGCATTACAGCATAAATTGAACTTAAATTATTATAATTTCAATGCAGATTTGTCTCAACATGTTCCTCCAGCAAAAAAAAAGAAAAAAAAAGAACAAGTAACCAATATTTATTTTGTGAGTCCAATACTAGTGAGTCCAATTTTGGCACAGTAATACAAACACAATACTGTAATATTTTTGCTGAAATATAAATTTCAGATTTTTCCTATTCAGTTCTAATTAAAGCATCTGATTAAATGTTTTTATACCGTGATGCAGGGAAGCTACTATGAGTATCAAATGAGGAAAAGTACCGTATCATAGCGTTCAATACAAAAAAGTGACATAAAGAACAGCTGCTAATTTCCAAAATAGACTGCTAACAATCTAATATTGTTTAGTCCTCCTTGTTTTAGTATTCAGGGAATATATACACTCCTTCAGGTGCTATCATGTATTAGAAAATGCAGTTTATTTTTATCAGTTCAGCCATTGCTAAGGAGCAAAAGCATAAACTGTGTGCCAAAAGTCTTCATGATCAACAAATTTATTTATTAATTTATTATTTATTAATGGGACTTGTATGCCGCCCCATCTCCGAAGACTCGGGGTGGCTCACAGTTAAAAGACAATAACAATAAATAGTTAAAAAGAAATTAAACTAAACTAACAACCCCCAAGACAAAATACAAATTTAAAATCAATGCATGATCTAAAACCACCCCACCCAAGGGTCACAGCCCGGATTGGTTAAACAACCAGGTCTTCAGATCATGGCGGAAAGTGCGGAAGTCAGGGGCCAGGCGGAGCTCCAAGGGGAGCTGATTCCAGAGGTCAGGGACCGCGACAGAATAGGCATGTTGTCAGGGGACCGCCAGCCGGCATTGCCCAGCCGACGGGACCCCAAGGAGTCCCTGTCTATGAGCTCGCACACGGCGGTTAATATTCAATGTCGGCAGGAGTCGCTTCCTTAGATAATGAGGACCCATGTCATGTAGGACTTTGTATGTTAAAGTTAGAACCTTGAATCTCACCTGGAGCACGACTGGCAACCAATGCAGGCAGCGCAGGAGGGGGGCAACATGGGAGAACCGGGAAACTCCCATCACCGCCCGCGCCGCTGCATTTTGCATCAGCTGCAATCTCCGGATGGTATGCAAGGGCAGTCCTAAGTAGAGAGCGTTGCAGTAGTTGAGTCGTGAAGTAACAAGGGCATGAGTGACTGTACGTAGGGCATCGCGGTCCAGAAACGGGCAGAGCTGGCGAACCAGCTGGACCCGGGCAAAGGCCCCCCCTGGCGGCGGCTCCCACCTGTTCCTCTAACCGGAGCCGTGCATCCAGGAGGACCCCCCCACCAGGTTCCTCACCCTATCCACAGGGGGCAACACCACTCCCCCTATGGTCAACGATGGACATTCCAAACTGGACTGCGATGCTGGTACACACATCCACTCAGTCTTGGCTGGGTTGAGTCGAAGCATGTTTCCGTCCATCCAGATCTGTACCGCATCCAGACAGCGAGTCATCATGGAGCAGGCATCACTGGTTTGGGGTGGAGATATACAGCCCAAGAGCCTTGGTGGCTCAGGCTGTTAATTGCCTGCACTTAAGTTCCAGCTGCCTACAACTGCTGTAGGCTCGAATCCCACCAGGCTCAAGGTTGACTCAGCCTTCCATCCTCTCGGGGTAGGTAAATTGAGGACCCAAGATTGTTGGGGGCAATTAGCTGACCTTGTAAAAATGCCGCTTAGTAATAAGCAGGCATATACAATGGAATGAAGGCTATTGCTGAGCACACTGGGTTGCATCCGAAAAATTGTAAGCCGCCCTGAGTCTCCGGAGAAGGGTGGCATATAAATGTAATTTTTAAAAAAAGTATCGTGCCTCATTAAGAGACACGAGTTTTACCGTCGGGATCAAGGGGAAAGTGAAAACATAAACGACTTCGTGGCAAGTTTAAGAGACATTGGGGGTGCATGTGAATTTAACAAGTTAGAAGAGGCCATGCCTCTTCAAATAATGTAGATAGGGTTTCTGAAGTTTTCAGTCAGTACTACAAATATTTTATATATGTGTAACTTAATTAGAATGTCCTAATATTTTTTCCTAATTTGTACTGCTAGAACTGCTTGAACTTTATTTCTTAATTAACTGTTGTTCCATCTGTTCATGAGTTTTACCTCATTTTAAGTTCATTTTCACAATTCCTGATTTTTTCCCTTTTAAATAATGTGTTGCTATCATAACTTGTTATGCAGCTGGTATTGTTTAAGCAGTATCATTGCTCCTCCTCCACAAATGATTTTATATGTCTATTTGTATTTAAAATGTTATTTAATACGCATATTTGAAAATCCTGGGTGAAACCCAACTATATAAGCTCCAATGGGCCCTTTGATATTATTTTCAGTAGGAGGTAAATTTGCATACCATGATTCCCTTTGTTGGAATTTAATTTTCAGTTATTTACTGTTAGTTTTCCAAAGAGAGCATCATTCTGACAATAATGAAAAAAACAAGAAAAAATCGATGTTTTGATATTTTTAGTGTAGTTTATTGTGGAGTAATTAAATGCATGATAAGCCAAACTATGCATTAATGTGGAAACACAATAGGATTTGGAGCCCTATGAATGTGTAAAGTATTTTTGCAATTCTGGATGCTGTGAATAAGATTTTGAAAAGTTTATAAGGCTTCCAATTAAAGATGCTCAGCCGAAAAATGCCTGCTCCTTCCCCAGAACAGGTGGTTGTCATTACGAAGTTTATTCAAACTGCGTAAACAGCACTCAAAATGTTATTACCCTCCAAATGTTTTTCTAGCCTGCTGGGCATTTCTGTCATAAGCATGGAAAGATATTTTCCCTTATCAAGATGCTTGTTTATATTCTATAACACACACACACACACACACACACACACACTTCCCTGTGTGTGTGTGTATGTATGTATGTATGTATGTATGTATGTATGTATGTATGTATGTATATAACTCTTACTCCATGCAGTTCATCTACACAGTTATTAATGGTTTATGACAGGGCTGTCAAACTCCCAGGCTGGATGTGTTACGTGCTGGACATGCCCATGCCCTGTTTAGTGAAAGGGAAAAAAGTTCCAAAGACCACGTGATGCAGCCATGCTGACATGAGTTTGACACCCCTGGTTTATGACAACTATTTATTTCACTATCATGCCATCTTTTAAGGTTTATGGTAAACATGTAATTCAACACCATAAAAATCCAGCAAGTATTGTATAAGAAGTGACTTGTAGTAAAAATGTTGCAACAACAACAAAAAATAAGTACATCAAATTGTTTTTGTTGCATGGTCACAATATATAAATACAGTTGTATTATGAAACAAATTCCTATTGAAATCCAGATTTTTTTTGTCTATTTTAGGGAAATGTTGTAAGTCAGTGGTCGCCAATCAGTGGGCCGGGGACCAATGGTGGTCTGCAAGAAAATTTTGGTGTTCCACAGAAAAATGTCACCCCCAAAGCATCCCCCAAAGCAATTAATCCAGGCTGCGCAGAAACACAAGGCTGCGCCACCACATGGCTGCAGGAACACAAGGCTTGCTTTGCTTGCATTGTGAACAACATGAGGTAGTGAGGGGAAAAGCTAGAGGGGGGGAATTTGCCCCACTCACTCCACACGTCTTGTCCGGCCACTGGGCTACTTCTTTCCACTTGTTTCTTCTTCTGCTTTTGGCTGCATGCAAGGAAAGCAGCAAAAGCCTTTCTTTCTCTCCCTCAAACTCCTCCAGAAATGAGTCTTTGGGAACCTGCAAGGCATCCTGGTCCAAGAAGCTGCGCCAGAACAAGTTTCACAAAGACTCATTTCTGGCAGAGTTTGGGAGAGAGAAAGAAAGACTTCTGCTGCTTCTGCTGCTTTCCTTGCATGAAGCCAAAAGTCTCTCTCTCTCTCTCTCTTCCTCTGAGAATGTAGCTGGAGACAGTATCCTGTGATCCCAAATAAAGAATGATCAATCAGTAGGAAAACAGGGTGGAGAATTTTCCAGCAGACTTTTTTTGGGATTTTCCCAGGATCTTTCTGCAGAGACCCTGGGAAAATGTCAGCAAGCCACTGTCAGTCAAAATTCATATTGGTGGTCCTTGAGATTTAAAATTATGAGTTTAGTGGTCCCTGAGGTCCAAATGGTTGGCGACCCCTATTGTAAGTCATGAAATTTGTAGTACATACAAAATAAATCTACTAACTGCATCTACTGACATTTTTGGTTTAGGTTTTATGTATTTGGTTACATTTTATTGTAAACTACACACCACACACATTCACACAAAAATGCATTTTTTTCTAAATGGGACAAAGTAGAAAAGGCCAACTTTTTTTTAACTGAGTATATGAAAACAAATAAGCTACTTGGCATTTATTTTGTTTTCATGGAGAAACCAAAACAAATCTATTTCTGTTATTCCTGGGTGTGAATGACTCTCCCCTTGTAAAATATTAAATACAAAAAGAGCTGTGAAAAGGACAAATTAGCAGTGCTATGATAAAAAATATAAAAGGAAAGCCTGTTTATCATTTCTGGAGAATGAGATGTCATTAATGAGAATCACAGTTATGTTTATGAAAAATGTTCAGCTCTTTACAGTTACTTAAAATAGAATGAAGGGGATCATTTCTGTCATAAAACAAAGGACCAGACATCTGCTTTAGGAGAAAACAATTGCTTATTGCTGCACCATTCACCAAGCATTTATTTTATTATTATATCTGCTTGACTTATACCATATTTTTTTCATATTCATTGACCAACCTTTAATTCCACAATCACACAAAATATCCCATAATCTTTTTTTTCATATTTATACATTTCTCAATAATCTACTAAAGAGAAAATGGAAAAAAAATGTGGTCTGGTCTGCAAACACCCTGATGTATATAAAGTCACAATGCACTTCCAAAATTTTGCTACTAGTGAGTTCTTAGATATGCCTGTGACCACTGTCACAGGCGTATCTATGAAACAATCTTCCTCTTACTTTTGCATTTACTATTCTTGAATTATCCTTTACATAAGGTTACATCACACATTATATCTGATGTTTGCCTCTGAACAGTAGTGACAGTGATCTGGCTTTGGGAGACATTGGTCCTCTACCATGGACCTGTGGTATCTATCGTCTATCTTGGCTCTAGAGTTCTTTACAGTCACTGCCTGCTGCAGGGAAGTGGAGCCTAGTTGATCTTCACATCCCAGACCCCAGATGGGCCGAGTGTTATTTCTGAGAAAGTTTGGGATTTTCCCAAAAACTCTCTTTCATGATTCAGTGGGTCATCACAGGGTCTTATCACAGCTTGGAATGAGCAGGTGACAGGTCTTGAGTCCTACCGATGTTGACTGTCTGTGTACATGGATTTCATAAAGCCCCATGGTTTTCTGAGTGGCTCAGAGAAATGACGTGACATCAGAAGTACCAAGACTGTGGGTGACTGATATCTGGTAGGGATAAAAGCCTATATTAAGACTTACTTTGTGATGATAAAAGTAACTGCTTCTGCACACTTGTACATTCAGGTAGCTGGCTAGCTGCTCTATTTTGAGTAATCAGATTTTTCCTAAAGAAGGAGGATCAGAGAGAAGTTGTGAGGATGATGACCAGCATATGCTTAACTGGACTCTGGCAGGTCAGACCCTTCAGAAGTGATGGGCATATAACTGAGCCCTAATTTCTGAAAAGTTCTTGAATAAGTTGCTTTTGAGGAAGTATACAAGAATATCATGCTGTGGGGTTAACCACGTGGGTTCTGGACCCGTGCTCCTCCTGGTTTGTTAATGTCTCCTAAAAAGTGGCATAGAGTTCTAGGGTCATGCAATGTAGGGTGCATCAGGGTTCAAGCCCTTCACCTCTCCTTTTGAAAATTTACATGAAAAATTACACAAAAAAATTTACTGGGGGAGATCATCCATTGGTATAGGGTCAGGAATTGTCCATATGCTGATGATACCCAATTGTATAACTTCACCCCTACCAGATAGGTGCTGTTGTGGCAATACTGGGTGAGTGCCTGGATGCTCCAAGTGTCTGGATGTGGAAGAAATAGTTTCAACTCAACCCTGGTTTTGTAATTGGCATGCGGGAATGAAGAGGCAGAGGCAAGAGTGAAAACTAACAACTTTTATTGAAACAAAGTAAAGCAGCCATGGCTTGCGGCAGGCTAACAAGGCGGCCAGCTGACAGAGACAGCTGATTCCATTTGACAGCTCCTTTTATGCTCAGCTGTCAAACGGAATCAGCCAATCAGGGAAGGCTCCGGCTCCTGCTCAAAGAGTGGACCGGAATGAAGACTTCTGCAAGATGCAGCACCTAGCAAGATAAAATGGCTCTGGGTTTTGGGTAGCCTTGGTCTGGATGATACTTTGTCTTTGATTGTAGATGGGATAGCTTGAAAGTGAATGAGGAATCCCTGAATTTTAGTTATTTCCACTCTTAGGAAAAAAATAATAATGTCTTAGCAAATGTACTTCCCATTTTAAACTACATAACTTTGAGCTGATGAGGGCAACCTTGTCTTAAATACAAATGCAAGACCAATCACATAGCCCTATGATTGTGTATTTGTTTGAAAGAATGTTTGTGATACAGAAATGGCCCCTTTTCATATTTCCATTAGTAGTAATGAATGTTTGATATTCTTTCTATTACCAACCTACTTCCAACTGCCTGCTTTATAGCTGATATTTTGGACAGTGAAGAAAAAGTGGATATAGGTTTACAGGAAGCAATAACCATTTTACTTTAACTCAATGAGATCTTATTAAATACATGAGCTTGCAATAAATTTGAGACTGTTTTAATATTTGCTTTAAGTACTATTAGTCAAGCCAGTAAATATTTTTTCAGGGTTAACTTCTAGCATGAATAAAAACTTTTATTATTTATTTATTGTTATTTTGATATCTGCCAGTCATATTATTCTTGGTGTCACAGACAATTAAAAACACACATAAAAAAACCATACTATAAAACAGTGGTGGCTAACCTTTTTGGGCTCCTCAGCTGGGAGCTACGTGCATGCGTAGTGCAGGTAAGTTTGACTGGGGCTTGTGTGCCCTCACAAATGGCTCTGCATGCCACCTGTGACACACGTGCCATAGGTTCGCCAACACAGCTATAAAATAACCAAAAAGTCTTAAAAATAAAAAATTATAAAAAAACATAATCTGTCAGGCAACACAATCAATTTTCCTAGCAATACAGTCACATTCTGGTCACAACCATTTTTCCTGCTTAAAAGCCACTCTGAAGAGGTAGCATTATGCAGACTAGAAGTTATATGCTTACCCTCTGGTAAGACAGAATTTTCCTGGTTTTCGGGTTTGTTTTTTCTTTGCTTTGTTTTCTCCCTTAAGAGAAATAAGCTTTAGTTTTGTTTCTTTAATGATTGCATACTTATTGGAAGATTTACACTTTCTGCTTTTGCATGTTTTTTTGTCTCAGAATGACAGGAAATGATATTGCTGATTTTCAGCAACTGCGTGACTATAACCCAATATTATGGCTCGGAGTGGTCCAAAAACTTCTTACATAAATGAATAAATAAGTGTAAAGGGTTGCACACACTAAGTTGCTCACTTGTGCTTTAAAGCAAGCTAAACACCAGGCTGCATTTAAACAACCTATAAGGAACATCCCAATATTCTACTCTGAGGATATGTAAAAGCAAATACTTGTTTTCTTGACATTTCAAAAATGTTTGAAAATGGATATAGAGTGATTCAATTCCTTGAATCACTTCACTCCTAGATAATAGTTAAGAGGAAATAATGTGCTTTCCCCACCACCATGCTTGGATTTCCTTTTATTTTTAGTTCTGCATCATTAATATATTACAGAACAGGAGATATTTATGCAATTGCCAAGGAACCAAAGATTTAAAATCATTAATTTAATCCTGTTAACCTTCTGAAAGAGATATTTTATGAACAAGATAGACATAACCTGTTTTGTTTAACTGCCATTATTTTAATTATCATAAATATTGTATTATCAGGTTGGATTGAGTCAAACTAGGAGGGTGGTTGGCTGATACAAAAGGAAAGTGAGTGCTGGCTGCAGGCTTGTCAGCTATGAAAGCCAGTTACATACCTCATTGGCCTCAGACATATTTCCCCAATGGATGACCATACTTCAGAAAAAGAACCAAGTTAATGCTTCAGCTTTCTCGCTTTTAAGACGATCTATATAGTCACAAAAACATAGCAGCCCAGTTAACACAAGTAGTTGCAAACATTTACAGTAGCATATGCAAGTCTACAGTGCCAAATATTGGTAGCAAAAGTCCATGACAATAACATGTATGAACTATGATATTGCTAAAAACAACATGAGGTATATATAAACTATACTACACTATATATACTGTATTAAGACTGATTCATTTGAATTCATTTCTAAGTGCCCATGCATGATTAACTTGTTAAGGAAATTAATCCATAGTGAATATCTCTATATCATTTTCTCTTAAGTATCTTAACTTTCTTAAATAACAATATCCATATCAATAAAAAAATCAAATATGAACATTGTTGGCAATGTGATAAAACAAAACGTTTTAAAGTTAGACAGAAATTTATAAAATTTTGTTTTGCTCATTCCTTTGAAAGTAATGACCACAAATTCATTTCACCATCTTAAAGCCTGATCTTAGTATTTCTTCTACTTATATTTGTAACATCCAGCAGAAATACAACTGTGACTATGCCTTATAAAAATATTTCTTGCAGATGAAGGAATGCAGGTATATAAAGAGCACTAAGCGTTTTAATTTCAAAAGCAAATGTTTAAGCTCCAAAGTAAACAAGGGTTTTGTTAAATTTTAATGAAATTACAATAAAAGAGCATATTAATGGATCTATTCATAAATTATTCAGAACAAACAAATAAAATTTTACCATACTATATAGAAGTAACTTGAACAATTTGTGATTTTCATAGGAATTAGTCGAATCTATAGAGGATAGAATTATTTTTCATTGTGGACCTATGGAGTTTTTACATTTAAACAATGTATGTGATGTATATTGGACCAATAGCAGACTGTTCGTTTCTGTATATAAGCTTTATGGACATGAAAATATATAAGTTTAATTCCTATAACTCAATGCACATTTTGTGGATAAGCATCACACCAGATGATGTGGCTGGGCAACATTTTTAATACATGGTCAGATCAAAGAGGAAAGTACTGGGTGAATTTAGAATAAAAATATGATTTCATTTACCTTAACTATAAAATTAATGTGATTAATTTATTATCTATATATCTAAGAACTACAATTTTTGTACAATTACAGCTATTTTTTATATTTATAGACAAGCTTTTTTGTGTACATTTTATACACAAAGGTTTTCCAGAGTCTATGAACTGCAAGTAATTAAAACTGGATTATAGTAACTTTTCAACTATTGATAAAAAGTAAAGATGCCTTCAAATTGAACTTGACTCCTGGTGATTACATTGACACTTGCATGCAGTTTTCTTGGCAACAGCACAGAAACAATTTGCTGCCGACTTCTTCTGGGATTTTTTTTCAACTTCTTTCTTTAGCCTACAACCCTTGAATTCTCAGTTGGTTTTCTATCCAAATACTAATAAAACCTGACCCTGCTTAGTTTTCAAGCTTAGGCAAGGCTGGTCAGGTCTTGCCACCTGCTGAAATCCCAGCTAATGAGCAATACATATTTTTGTTTAAATGTGGAATAATCTCTTTACATGCAATCTTTCCATCATGGAACATTACAACATTGAATGCAATTCATATCCAATATTATTTAGAAGGAAATTTGCTGGGTGAAACTTAACATTAATGCTGTTCATTGTCAGTATTTGTACTGTGCTGTCATTAAGCATCTAATGATTTTATACATGTTTATTACAATTATCATGTTTTCTGTTCCTTTAATACCTCAAAGAAAGAATTACAATGATATCCAGTGAAAGCAACATTTAGAAATCAACTATCCATTCTGTTATGTATGCAGGTTTGAATGTCATTGGTTTAGTTTGAACTGTTCTTGTAAAATGTCAGAAATGATTGGTTTAAAAAGTGCGGGAAAATCCTACACTCTGATTGGCTGGCAACTGCGGCTGCTGGCTATAAGTAGCAGCCGCAACCCAGCCAAATCGGGTCCGTTATGAGCTGTAGTCACTAATAAACTCTTCACAGAAGCACTCCGTGTCTGACTCTTCATGCAAACATAACACTGGCGACGAAGGTGGGATCCTTCCTGAAGAGAAGACGACGCGGAAAACAAGCTGAGAGAGATGGCTGCACTGAACAGCCCCCCAGCCCCGTTCGATCCGATGGCAGAAGACTGGGACTCATATGCGGATCGTTTCCAAATGTATTTGGAGGGAAACGATCTCGCCGACATTTCCGAGAAGCGGAAGAGGGCGGTCTTTCTTGCACACTGCGGTCCAGCAGTTTTCAAGATGGTGAAGGCATTGGCGGGAGCTGCAGATGTGAAGGTAATGGACTGGCCCGACTTAGAAAAGCTTTTAAGAGCCCATTACACCCCACAAGTATCGTGCCTCATTAAGAGACACGAGTTTTACCGTTGTGATCAAGGGGAAAGCGAAAACGTTAACGACTTCATGGCAAGTTTAAGAGACATTGGGGGTGCATGCGAGTTTAACAACTTGGAAGAGGCCATGCGCGATCGATTTGTTCTAGGCCTCAAAGACAAGGTGCTTCAGAGCAAATTATTGTTAAAACCTAAGATCACGTTGAAGGAAGCCATAGAAGAGGCCTCCTCAGCAGAAGCCACCAAGTCCTCAGCAGCAACCATGAAGAAAATTAACAAGGCCTCGAGCCATCCTGATGTGGAAAAGTCCACAACAACTCATTGCAAGCAAATAGATTCTGAGTCAGACTGTAGTGAGGTGGAGGAAGGAATTTATAGACTCAGAATGGAGAGGAAAAAGAAAGACCTTGGAAGAAAGAGGCAAGATTTTTACTGCAGAGGTTGTGGGGGAAGCCACCCCGCACTGAATGCAAGTTTCTTGATACCATCTGCCTCCGTTGTGAAAAAAGAGGTCACCTAGCAAGAGTCTACAAATCATCCAGAACTCCACCCCACAGAAGAAAGTTTCCTGACAAAGAATTCAAGCCTAACAACTTCAGTGAGAAAATGGGGCAGAACACAGAAGCAAATGGGAAGAATGAAACTCATCAAACAGTCACCATTGGTCATTCTTCACCCTTAAGAAGCAGAAAAGTACATGTGAAGGTACTAATTGAAGGAAGGCCTTGCCAAATGGAAGTGGACTCAGGCTCCTATTTATCTATGGTGTCATGGAACACTATTCACAGACTACTCCCAAACATTCAGAAGAAACATTTCCAGAAGCAAGCACTGACTCTTAAAGACTATCAAGGGAACAAGATTCCAGTAGTTGGAACAAGAGAATTCAACGTGAAGTTCAAAGGCCACACCAAACGTTTGCCCCTGACCATCGTGGACAAGGATCGCCCAAGCTTGCTGGGACTTGAGTGGTTCAATCCATTAGGCATCGAGGTGACTGGCATCAATCATGTGAGCAACACTGAATGGGAAGAGGCCTTGAAGTCTGAGTTTCCAGAGGTCTTCAGCGACAGATTGGGCAAGTATATGGGAACCCCTATCACTTTCAACCTAGATCCCAAGGTGCCCCCACGTTAAAGCCCAGAAGGGTCCCATTTGTCTTAAAGAAAAAAATTGATGCACAATTAGATAAACTAATAGCTCAAGGAGTTTTAGAGCCCACTGACCACTCCAGATGGGAGACACCATAGTCACACCAGTCAAGACTGATGGGTCAGTAAGAATCTGTGGAGACTATAAGGGGACATTGAACCATGCACTTCAACAGAGTGCATATCCAGTTCCAGTGGTGCATCATTTATTACATTCACTTGGCAGGGGTACAGTCTTTGCCAAATTGGATCTGGCCCAGGCATATCAACAACTAACAGTTGATGATGCCACTGCAGAGGCCCAAACCATTGTGACTCATAGAGGTGCCTTCAAATGTAAAAGGTTCCAGTTTGGAGTAAGCGTGGTACCAGGCATCTTCCAAAGCCTTATGGAAAGGATGCTCCAAGGACTGCCAGGGGTAGTGCCTTACTTTGATGATGTGTTAATCTCTGCTGAAAATGACATTCAATTACAAGAGAGACTCAGAGAAGTCCTTACCAGATTCAAGAAAGCGGGGTTAAAAGTCAAGGAAGAAAAATGCACTCTTAGAACTGACAAGGTTGAGTTCTTGGGCTACATGATTGACAAGCATGGCATCCACCCTACAGATACCAAGGTTCAAGCAATCAAAGAAGCCCCTAGACCAAAATGCAAAACAGATTTGCAAGCCTTCCTTGGACTTATTCATTTTCATCACATGTTCCTACTGCAGAAGGCAACCATTGCAGAACCATTACACAGACTACTGGACAAAAAATCTGTTTGGGTCTGGGGCAGGAAGGAACAATCAGCATTTAACAATATTAAAAGACTAATCACGTCTGATGCTGTACTGATACAGTTCTCTGAGAATTTGCCTGTTGTACTGACTTGTGATGCATCCCCTTTTGGAGTGGGGGGGTTTTGAGCCACAGGCTTCCCAGCAGGAGGGAAGCCCCTATTGCATTTTACTCTCGCACTTTGACCAAAGCAGAGAGGAATTATAGCCAACTGGACAAAGAGGCATTGGCAGTTGTTGCAGCTGTCAAGAAATTCCATGAGTACCTATATGGGAGAACATTTACCATTGTTACAGATCACAAACCTTTGTTCGGCATTGTGGCAGGAGACAAACCTACACCTACTATCCTGTCGCCAAGAATGCTGAGGTGGACAGAATTTCTTGCTGCTTATTCATACAAGCTCATCCACAAGCCTGGCAAAGACATCGGCCATGCTGATGCCTTGAGTTGCTGCCCACTTCCGTTTCACACTGAGGACTTTGAACCTGAGGCGCACACCTTTTTCCTAGAAACTGTTGCCAAGCTTCCAGTACCCGCTGCTGAAATTGCCAGAGAGACTGCCAAAGACACTTTATTGGCTCCTGTTATAGGCTGGATTAAGAAAGGTTGGCCTTTTCAAGATCTACCTCACCTTGCCCAACCTTTTAAATCCAGGAAAACTGAATTATCTGTATTAAGAGGATGTATTTTGTGGGGTAATAGGGTGGTTATTCCTGCAAAACTGCAAAAAGAGGTTTTGGAAATGTTACATGAGGGTCATCCAGGTATTGTAAGGATGAAGGGATTGGCCAGGAGTTACGTATGGTGACCAGGTATTGACAAATGGTTGAAAACTGGGTTGCATCTTGTCCCAACTGTCAGGTAGTCAAGCCTGCCCCACCTCTCGCCCCCACACAGGAATGGGAATGTCCTAGGGGCCCATGGTCCAGGATTCACATTGATTTCGCTGGCCCTACCAGAGGGCACACTTTTCTTATTATAGTAGATGCATATTCCAAATGGCTAGAGGTCATCCCTATGGCATCCACCACAACTGATGCTGTCATCAAGCAGCTTAAAAAGCTTTTTGCAACCCATGGGTTACCTGATGTTCTTGTCTCTGACAATGGCCCTCAATTTACATCCAACCTTTTTGAATCCTATCTAGCACAACAGGGTATCAGACATGCCCTGACTGCCCCTGAGCACCCTTCGGCTAACGGCCGGGCTGAATGCATGGTACGTTTTACCAAGGAAAAGCTTCAGCAATTGGGTCCTGGGGACATCACTGAGAAAGTTGAAAAACTTCTTAGTGTTCAGCACATCACTCCTAACTCATCAACTAACTTATCCCTAGCAGAGTTGTTGATCAGTAGGAAACTTAGGTCTCCCCTTGACCGCCTTCATCCCACATACGCACCCAATGCACCACCAGATTCCACTAGCAAAGTTCACACGTTCAGTGTGGGTGATTCTGTTTATGCTAAGAACCTTATGGGTGAACCTTCATGGATTCCTGCTGAAATAACTCAAATCACAGGCCCTCACTCTTACAGGGTGCAAACAGCGGATGGTGTCCTCTGGAGTAGGCACATTGATCAGCTTAGATCCAGATTACTTCAGGAACATCGCAATTGTTCCTCTCTGGTTCCCATACCTTATGCCTTTTCTAGGGGTGAAAGGGGAGGTGCATGAGGATAATCAGCAAGCAAGAATCAACCCCATGTGTAACGAGCCATTACGACAGGAACCACCCCAAAATCTGTCACAATGCCAAAATCCATCCTTACAAGTGGAAGAGTACACATCACTACCTGACTTGGGTGCTGACATTGGGTTGGAGGTGGGTTGGGAGGAGAGACCAGATTGTAACAATCAAACAGGGTCTTCTTTGACTGGAAGCCCTAGTAGGGAAATGTCAACAGACACATTTCCTCTCTCACTGGGTGAGAACATTAAAACTTCTGAACCACAAAGGTCTCAACGTACATGTAAGAGCCCCACCTATTTAGAAGAATACATTAGATAGGTTGGGGTTTGAGTATGGACTGAACCTAGTGGGGAGGGGTGTTATGTATGCAGGTTTGAATGTTCTTGTAAACAGTTTGAACTGTTCTTGTAAAATGTCAGAAATGATTGGTTTAAAAAGTGCGGGAAAATCCTGCACTCTGATTGGCTGGCAACTGTGGCTGCTGGCTATAAGTAGCAGCTGCAGCCCAGCCAAATCGGGTCTGTTATGAGCTGTAGTCACTAATAAACTCTTCACTGAAGCACTCCGCGTCTGACTCTTCATGCAAACGTAACACCTTCTGTCACAGGAGTTTTGCTCTTTTCCGGTCTGATTACCATATCAAAATTAGTTTTCTAAATTTTTTTTGGTTCTTTAGATAGCTTTTTATTTCCCTTTCCATTTGCAATATATCTCACAGAATATAGTATGTCTGTATGGATTCATTATGAAGATTCATAATAGAATCAAATAGCTGTTCCTTTCAGTTTCTTCTGAGTTCTCTTCAATGTATCTTCATAACTTGACTTGATTACTCTTGGAGGATTTCTTTGAACTTTTCATTTGTGAAAAAATAGATCAATGAACACCAAGTAGAAATATTTCCTCTTTCCTGCCTTCTATAGAAGACCTTTCAATACTGTAGATAGCATGGTATAATTTAAAACCAAGATATTAGCCCCTGAAATATGGCACTTTAGATATAGGCAGTTGTTGATTGCATTCTCCCAAGTCTGAAATTTGTGTTGATAATGTTTGGTTGCATGATTTTTTTTCTTTCCAAATGGACATTGATGCAACACCCCCCACCCACACAAATAAATAATCAATGAAAAGGAATTGCTAGAACATATATCAAATATTAATTCTTTTCTGATTCAGAAACCATCTTTAGATGAGGAAAAAGATTGAAATAAGACAGGAAACACCTCAAGAATTAGACTGTGTTCTGCCATGCTCCAGCATTGATAATGCAAAAACAACAATCTGGTTCATTCTTCATATCCTTACCACCAACAAAAACCTCAGAAATTCTTCTAATCAGTCACACAGAATACTGGCATCCAAAATAAACATCATAGCAAGAAAGTATAACAGTACTCAGCTAAGTTCAGAGACAGCTTAACCTAACACCTGCTATCCATGAAAAACCTGTTGAAAAATGCCAAACTATATCAGAGCCAGTTGTCCTGGTTGAATCAAATCAAAAGCTGTGGTATTTAGTCCATAAATGTCTTCAGCACTATCTATTCATAAAACTTTCCTATACTGATTCAGAAGTATTCTCTATTTTTTTTACCTACTTTGTTCTTGGTGATGAGTCTGCTTGTATGTGAATAGAATGTGGACTGAATTTGAGATAATCCTTATATATTTTCTGTCACTCCACTTCAGACAAAATTGGTTGATTATGAGGCCAGGAGACTGTCATCCAAATGTTAAGTACCGGCTCTCCTATAGGTTTTCCATGCTGTTAGCACAATCATGCAATCAGGGTTCCAACTGAATGAAATGCTTAGATATAAAACAATTGCTGATATTCAAATGCCCTATACAGATGGGCATAAATTGACAACATGTTGCAAATTTTGTAAGCAAGCTCAATAGATGCAGTCTAGCTAAATCTTCAGACATATGCCTAATGTATGGAAGCAGAGACTAAAGGCAAAATGACCTGGTGGCAATAAAGCTGGAGATCTTAACAGTTTATGCAATCTTATTCACATGGCCATGATGTTAATATTTCAAAATAAATATTTCTGAAAACCAGATAACGAAAGAATTCCTCATTGGAAAAGAATGAAAGAATTATTTTATAGAATGCTACTGAAACATGGGAATATACACTGGTATTAATGAAAAAATATAAAGTGAAAGAAGCTGAAGCTGACACAAAAGCAAATTAAATTAGCTCAAATTGAAAAAAAATAGTAAGGAAAGGGGGAAAATGGCTAAAAATGCATCTCTAGCAATGAATTGAATGAAAAATATGGGAGAAAACTGAAGAGAACAAATGCTGGAATATGTATTTTATATATTTATATGGGAATGATAAGAATAAAAAAGTAGTAATGGAGAAAGCATTATGTTATTTTTAAAAATTAACAAAAAGAAAATAGAACTGTAGACATGAAATCTTTAAAAATTGTAAAGCTGAAGTTGCATTCAATGAACCTAGAAAATAAATCTCAGCAAAATAATCTCAGCTATTCAAATAAGCCATTATTCAATTACATTATTTCTCTCTAACTTTTATTCTAATTCTTATAGCCAGAAACAAATGCCTCATGCTTTCCCTCTTGTTTCTTGGATTCTTGAATTGTGCAGCTGTTTTGTCAAATTATGCTTAAACTGTTCAATTCTGCTTGGCTAGAACATGAGTAGAACTTCATGACAAAATAGCAACTCAACTACCCCAACTACCAGCATGATTTTCACACTGTCTCCTAAACAAATTATTTCAGATAATACCAATAGAGTATAAATATTTGTAGCTCAGGATTGAAATGCTGCTGATGTTATCTAATTTGGGTAATGCAAAAAACAACAACAACCAAGCTCAGCCAGCATCAAGGATCTCTGATTTCAGAATGTGCTTTACTTAGACCTGTTCTCTCCAGCTCCATTGCTAATCCTTCTTTAACTGATTATATTTAATTATATTTCTTAGGTCTGTGCTTTGATGTTGCAACTGAATCCTGAAAAAATATTTGGTCCTGAAGCCAGGTACAATACCTTTTCTCCTTCCTCATTCCTCTTATGAAGGATAAGTTCCCTTGCTTGTAGTTTATTTAATTAATTTACACAGTAGCAACTCTGTGTAGTGTACAATGACTAAAACCCAAATAGTTACAACAACTCATGATGCCTCAAGTAAATACTACATTCCAATCATAAAAAATATATCAACAACAAAGATTGCATAATCTTCTGATCCAAATGAAAAAAAAAAGGGTTCTTATTCCTACATATCTTTCCAACAGCATATAAAATGCCATACCTTCCTGCACATTTTCCTACAGCAAATCCATAGTTTTTTCTTATATTGCTTTTATTTTGATGTTTTCCTTTATCACTTTTTCTTATTTTTCTCTTTCTTTGTCACATATCTTAGATCATATTCAGTGATGGGATTCAAATTTTTTTACTACTGGTTCTGTTGGCATGGGTTGGTGGCCATGGTGTGGTTTGGTGGGCATGGCAGGAGAAGGATACTGCAAAATCCACATTCCCTCCCCACTCCTGGGGGAAGGTTACTGCAAAATCCCATTCCCTCTCCATCCCACTAACCTGCTTTCCAGCTCCGTTCTCCTGTGCAGGACAACAAAAGAAGACCCAGCTGATCAGCTGGGGCTTGGGAGGTGGAGAATAGATGGTGGCAGGGCCAGTCAGAGGTGGTATTTGCTGGTTCTCCAAACTACTCAAAATTTCCACTGCCAGTTCTCCAGAACTGGTCAGAACCTGCTGAACACCACCTCTGATCATATTGCTACTGAGCAGTTGGACATGTCCTGTACACATTTGGATTTAAAACCCTTAAGAAATGGTTGCAAGCTGAAAATGCATCCTAAAAAATGGAATTACAGACTACTTTCTTGTTGTAAATAAAAGTATATGGACATTTTTTAAAATTCATATTTATATCCCGCCCTTCTCTGGAGACTCAGGGCGGCTTACAATTTTTGGGATACAACCCAATGTGCTCAGCCATAGCCTTCCTTCCATTGTATACGCCTGCTTATTACTAAGCGGCATTTTTTACAAAGTCAGCTTATTGCCCCCAACAATCTTGGGTCCTCAATTTACCTACCCTGAGAGGATGGAAGGCTGAGTCAACCTTGAGCCTGGTGGGATTCGAGCCTGCAATAATTACAGGCAGCTGGAACTAAGTGCTAGGCTATTAACAGCCTGCACCACCAAGGCCTGCACCACCAAGGCCCTTTGTAACATAGCCATGCCATCACCAAAAACTGAGTCTTTATATCTAAACTGCTATAGAAATACAGCCGCAGTCATACATATGCACACTAATTCAAAATAAAGTGATTCACTTTAAGTATGTAGTTCTTGTTTGACATAGGTTTTTTTTTCTGGAATCTAAATCTGCTAAGATCAAAATATTCTGTTGTATTTGGATGGGCAACTTTGAAGTGTTTGGCCCAAAATACAGCTCCCCTACTTCAGGAAATGTTTAGCTGTTGCTTAATTGGGCTAAGAACTAAATTTTCTATCAAGAAGATCAGTAGTCAAGTAAAATAACTGATAAACTTTGACAGTTAAAACTTTCAATATGAAAATAGATTGAAATTTATGAAAATGTAATTTCTTGTCCTGACTCTTTGAAGGCTGACTTACATTATTTCGTCTTGTCAGCCAAAGCATATGTTAATCTAATCCTGGGGAAAAATTAATAGTTAAAGATGCAAATGTGGTGTTAAATCACATTCCTAAAAGATGGAATTTTATATTTTATGAAGGTCTTTGACTTTATCAAGCCTGGAGCTTGGCAAAGAATTAATGTTATGCAGTTAAAATAAACTAATTTTCTCACTACTGAAGATATGTGTTTGTTAACAAATTTTGAAATGTCTGTAGATTAAAAAAAATAACTTGGAGCAATATTATAACTATCCTTAAAAACTTTAAGATTTAAATAAATTTTACATTGATATTGTATGGATCATATTTTCTTTTCTTTTTTCTGCTTTCTTTTTAGAAAAAAGTTCACTACTTATTTAAAAAAAACACCATACAGTCTTTGTCTTTCTTTTTACTGTGCAATCACTGAAGATAGTTATATTTCACTCCTGAAAATAAGATAAAAAATAAAACCATTCTACCATTTTTCCTTTTTTTTCCTACCCTGTCCAAATCTAGGTTTATATTTGTCATCCTTCAGCTTGCCTAGATGCTTTAAAATTAGAGCTTTCTTTCCATAGAAGCAAGCAAGGCATTGTCCTTGACCTAGGAAACTTGCTCCTTTGATTCCAACTTTTTCTATCAATGGTTTTTGAACCAATTTGGGATCATGTTTTAGTATTAGAAGAGTTAAAAAAAGTTTTCCAAAGCAGGCCTGCTTCTTTCTTTTAGAAGAATCTTCCAATAATTGCACCATCCAAAATTCAATCATTTTGCCTTCCAAAATACATTGGTGTCCTGTTGATTTCTGTAGCTCTCAGACTAACATTAACCATTACAAAGCAGAATGTGGTATGCTTGAAGTTAAATATATATACTTTCGAGTTGTGCCTCCAAAGCCATTAAGATTAATTTGGCTGGAGAAAGCTTTTACTTTACCTTTGGTATCAGAATAATACATATGATCACTCTTCCATTAAGGATATAGAATGAAGAAATACAGATGTTATATTAAGTCATGTCCCAATATAGGGAGTTTGTCATGATTTATCTAAGGGATAGAGAGACGGTGAAGGGAAAGAGCACGTCCTGTCGATCCCAGGGACATCACAAAGTCCCTGGTTGATCCAGGAGAAGCTCTTTTTGCCGGCGGAAAAGAGGCAGCCATCAAGCTGCTGAAGCTGGGACAGCTCCGAAAGAAAGGCAAGATCGGATGAAGGTGTGTCGGTTTGGTGAGAGGTTCTTTTTTATTTACTTATTTCTGAAGAGAACACCCCAATAACTGGAAAGTGGACTTAAAAAGTAAAGAGAACAGTTTATAAGCGGTGAGATTAAGCTCTTCTTAAGATTGACGGCTTTTTTCTTCCTTTTTATCTCTTCTGGAACTATTTGATTTTAAAAGGGACTGGCTTTTCCTCTATGTAAAATAATCTTTTGTTCTGATGGTCTTTTTCCTTTTTTTTCCACCAATATTTTTTTGGATTAAACGCTGTTTATGATTTTAAGAACTTTTTAGAAAAGAGAGCAATACCAATGTGCCTTTTCTCTTTTTTCCCCCTTTTTTCTTGCTCTTGAGGGGAGGAGTGAAAGTGAAAGCACTGCCATTTAGAGGCTTGGATATACTGTATTCCTTTCTTCTTCGTTTGTTTATCTATGTGAGCTGCATTCAAGGACATAGAGTTCCTTCTTGAAAGAGATAGTGGGGTGAGCATGATGGATTGTATACACAGGTGCCCATCTGTGAACTATTGATAGCGGAACCCAGAGTTGGAACTGAAAGAAAGAAGACTAAAGTGACCTTGAAAATATATTCTACTGGAAATTTGACTTGATATTCTAAAAAGCCTTGGACATCTGGTGGCAGTAGTTTTCTTTTTCTCTTTGGCTGGATTTGTGGCTGCTCTATCTTTTCCACCCCATTGATTGAATTTTTATTGTTTGGATTATCCCTTTTTCAATTTTTAGCCAGGAATTTTTCTTTTTCCCCTTTCTCTGCCTATGATTTGCTCCCCTTTTCGCTTTTTTTTCTTTTTTTCATCTTGTTGATTCACCATTGGATTATGCTATATAAATACCTGAAGTCTCTTCCCTTTTTTTTTTTTTATTTTTGAACTGGTAACCACCTGTTGTTGTTTTTGAGACCTTCCTTTTCTTCTTTACTTTTTTTTATTTTTGTATACAAGTGGAACCAACTGGATTAAGGTGTACAAGAACCTGAAGATTTTTTGTTTCTTTAATTTTTTATATTCCTTAATATTTTTAATTTTTACTTTTTTCCCTTTTTGTCTACATATTTTTATTATTTTTGGAGGGCCCTCTGCTTTTTGGGGCCTACTAGGAAATAACTATAAAATGAGTAGAAAAGCAATAACTCAAGCTCTCAATCAACAACTCCTGCTTCTTCACCATCTGGAGGTCAGTGATCAATACAGGCAATGTTGCAACAGGAAAAGGAAAAAGAGAAGGAGGATACATTACAGAAGATTTTGCAAGGAATTCAAATTCTACAACAAAGTAGAAAATGTTGAAAAGAGTAATGAGAATATCTCCCAAAAATTGAACAGACAAATCAAAAGGTGGAGAAGATTCAGCAGAAAATAGATAAGACGGATGAAAAAGTTGAAAATATTCAACAGAAAATTGGAAAGACAGATGAGAAAGTGGAAAATATCCAAGAGATGATGACCAAATATGATGAAAAGATTAAGAAAATTGAAGAACAGGACGAACAAAGAGATAAGGAAATTGGAAATATCAATATCAGATTGAGTGAAGTTGAAAAAGACAGGATTGAATCATTGAGAGGAGAGATGGATAGATCAGAATTTTACTTGAGATTTCAAAATGTGGAGGAAGAAAAGGGTGAAAACCTCATTGGAAAAATGATAGAAATATTGGCGGAAGCACTAAAAATAACAAAAGAGAAAATGATGGATGGAATGGATGAAGTGTTTCATGTACATGCAAGATATGCAATGAGGAATAAGCTACCAAAAGAAGTCCATATTCGATTTACTAAGAAAATTATTAAAACACAAATTTTGCAAATGACAAGAGAAAAGACATTAAAGTATAAAGACAAAGAAATTGTGGTGCTGAAACAGGCACCAAGAAGAGTAAGGGAGACGAGGAGAGAGTACCTCTTTCTAACCAAATAACTGCTTAGAAAAGGAATAAATTATAGATGGCTGATACCAGAAGGCCTTCTGTTTACATGGCAGGAACAAAGACATAGAATTGACACGGTTGAAAAGGCGGAATCATTTTATTATGAATATATTAGAGGAAAGGAGGAAGATACAAGAAAAGAAGAGCCCCTGATTGAACCTCAAAAGGAGTTGATAGCAGTAATTGAAAAAGAAAAGGAAAAAGAAGAAGGCGCAGTAGGTGGGGCACCCAAAGAACAAAGAGAAATAAGATCCACCAGAGCAATAAATCCCTCTTACAAAATCTAAAATGGAGGAAAGAAAACTGGTTAAGATGAATATAAATGGACTAAACTCAATCATTAAAAGAAGGAAAGTATTTCACAAATTGGAGAAATTAAAATTTGATATAATTTGCCTACAAGAGGTGCATATTAAAAAACAACATGAACACGTACTGAAACAAAAAAAATTAGGAAAATTGTTTACTTCATTGGCACAATGTAAAAAAAGAGGTGTGGTTCTATATATTAAAGAAACAATTTCGGCTGAATTAATTTATACAGATGATGATGGAAGAATCTTAATGGTAGAAATAATGGACAATAATACTAAAATACTTTTAATAGCAATATATGCTCCAAATGACCACCAAGAGGAATTTTATAATAAACTCCATAAAAAAATAATTGAACTGGACTACGTTAATTTATGCATGATGGGAGATTTTAATGGAATAATTAATGAGCAGCTGGATTATAAATCACAAAAAGCCACAAAGAAAGCTAGAAAGAAACTACCAAAACCCTTTTTCAAATGATAGAAGAAATAAATTTAAAAGATGCATGGAGAGAGAGAAAATAGGAAATAAACAATATACATTTTATTCAAACAGGCATGAATCATGGTCAAGAATAGATATGATATGGACATCAGCTGATCTATTTTTAATATACAAAAAATTGAAATAGAAGCAAGTATTTGGGCCGATCATAATCCAATGATTATTATTTGGAAAGGACAAAAGATGAGATCTAGATGGACATTAAACAATAAGATATTAAAGGAAGAAGATTTTAAACAGAAAATGGAGAGAGAACTGGTATTCTTTTTTAAGAAAATAAGAAAGAGGATACATCGTTACAGAATCTCTGGGACACGATGAAGGCCTATACAAGAGGCTTGATAATTGATTATACAAGGAAAAGAAATATCAAACAAAAAAGACTTTTAAAACATTAGAAGAAGAATATAAAAAACTGGAAAAAGAACTACAGAAATTCCACAAAAAAAAGATGTTAAAATCAAAATGGATATAACCAAACATAAAATGGAATTAATGGAAAAAGAAGAGCTAGCCAAAAGATTAAAAATGCTAAACAGAATTATTTTGAGGACGCAAACAAACCAGGAAGATGGTTAGCCTATAAATTAAGAAAGGAAAGAGAATTAAGGAAAATTAGCCATTTAATAGATGAAGAAGGACATCCTTGTTATGGAAATGAAGGGGAAAAAAGAATTATACAAGACTATTATGAAAAATTGTACTATCAAGAGAGTATTCAAGAAGAAAAAATTAAACGATATATACAAAGTTACCACAGATACCTAAAGATATCGAAATAATGTTAGAAGAGAATATAACAATGATGGAGTTAACAGAAGCCTTAAAGAAACAAAATACAGGGAAAGCACCAGGCCCGGATGGTTTACCAGTGGAATTTTAGAAGACTTTTCAGGAGGTGTTAAACCTCCAATTATTAGAAGTTATGAATGAAGTCATGCAAGAGAAGAGAATACCAAAGACTTGGTCAGAAGCTTATATCACAATTATACCGAAGGAAGACACAGACTTACAACAAGTTAAAAATTATAGGCCTATTTCCCTATTAAATTCAGACTATAAAATTTTTGCTTCAGTTTTGGCAGAAAGACTGAAAAGATACTTAAACAACTTTATACATGTTGACCAAAATGGGTTTCTGCCAAAAAGACAAATCAAACATAATATGAGAATAATCCTGGACACTCTGGAGTACTATGAGGCACATCCTGAAAAGCAGATGGCCTTGATGTTTCTGGATGCTTAAAAAGCCTTTGATAACGTGAATTGGCACTTCATGTTACTACAATTGACACAAATGGGCTTTGGCAAAAATTTTATACATGCTATTGAGACTATATATTCTGAACAAACCGCAAGGGTTTAGATAAATGGAGAATTGACAGAGCCTATAAATATAAGAAAAGGGACTAGACAAGGCTGCCCACTGTCACCCCTGCTGTTTGTGTTAACCTTAGAAGTGTTAAACAGGTGTATTAGAGAAGATAAACAAATAAAAGGAATGAAAATTAAAAGAGAAGAATATAAGTTACAAGCCATTGCAGATGACCTGGTATTTATATTAGAGGACCCACTGGTATCAGCGCTTAAGCTAATTGAAAGAATAGAAGAGTATGGAGAAGTAGCAGGATTGAAAATTAATAAAGACAAAACAAATATATTAACAAAGAATATGTTAGCGAGACAGAAGAAAGAATTGGAAGAAGCTTTAGAAATACAGGTCACAAGTAAGGTTAAGTATCTAGGGATATATATTACAGCAAGATGTAGTACACTGAAGGAGGATAATTACATTAAACTTAAACAGCAGATAGCGACAGACTTGGAAAAATGGAAAAACTATCGTTGATTGGGAGAATATCAACAATCAAGATGAATGTATTGCCTAGAATTCTATACTTATTCCAGACAATTCCAATCAGATTAGGGAAAGAGTTTTTCAAAGACCTAAATCGAATGATGTTGAAATATATATGGCAAGGCAAAAAAGCAAGAATAAAACTTAAGTTATTGCAGGATGCAAGATTAAGAGGAGGGTTTGCTTTGCCCAATTGGGAAACTATACTATCAGGCAGCAAATTTGATGTGGGTAAAAGATTGGATAACACTAAGGAATACTAGATTATTGACTCTAGAAGGACATGACTTGTTATTGGGGTGGCATGCATTCCTTTGGCATAAGGGAACTAAAACACAAGGGTATTTTAGAAGACATTATATTTGAGAAGCTTTGTTTTTAAACTGGGAGAAGATTAAAAAACAACATTACTTGAAAATTCCAATATGGATATCTACTATTGAAGCCTTTTCATATCCAGTAATATATAAAAAGGAACAAACAGTTAGATATGGTGAGATATTGAATGAAAGGTGTGAATTTAAATCTATGCAAGCGTTGGAAGAACAAGGTATAAAAATGAATTGGTTTTCATATTTGCAAGTACAATCTAGATTTGATAAGGATATTAAAGTAGAAGGTATTTATAACAAGCAGATTGGGCTAGACAAAATATTGATGGGTACTGATGAAAAGGTGATTAAAAACTTTATGGATATTTTTTAGAAATTAAAATGGAAGAGGAACAAGTTAAAGAAACAATGATTGCTTGGGGGAAAAATTTTGGATATGGGATTGATCTAGAGAAATGGGAAAAATTATGGTCCCAGAATTATAAAATGACAATGTCAACTGCTTATAAAGAAAATTTGTATAAGATGTTTTACAGGTGGCACTTACCCCGATGAGAATTGCAAGAATGTTTAAGAATAAATCGATAAATGTTGGAAATGTCATCAGATACCTGGATCATATTACCATATGTGGTGGACTTGTTCGGATGCAAAAAGATATTGGACTAAAATCCACATATGGTTGGAAAAAATGATACAACAACATATAGACTTGAAACCAGAAATATTTTTATTGGGAATTATACCAGATATCTACAATAAAGAGTTGAAATATTTGATTGTAAATGTTTTAACAGCAGCTAGAATTGTATTTGCCAAAAATTGGAAGAATGATAAAATACAGGAGGAAGTGATTAGGAAAATTATGGACTGTGCTGAAATGAGTAAATTGACATTTGAAATTAGAGAACAAGAAGATAAACAATTTTACAAGATATGGGATTTGTTTTATCAATGGTTGGATAAAAAGACTTGGTAATGCAATAGACTATATAATTTTGTAATAGAAATACAATAGGCTGATATAAAATATAATGTTGATATATATAAAACCATTGGATGAAAGTATAACATAAATTTTAGATTAAAAATATATCTCGTATATATGATGAAATAAATAGTTTAATTGTACACAAGTAATAATTGATAAATACATAATGTTTTATTGATAATATGAGAAATTTTCTTTTTGATAAATTGTGAGTGATGAATATGAAAGGATGACACAAAGGATTTGTAACCAACTGACACACTGTATGTATATATGGAAGATGGTTTTTATGTATTGTATGTCCTGTTTGTATGTTTGTATCAAAAATAAAAAACTTTTTTATAAAAAAAAAAGATTAATTTGGCTGGAGAAAGCTTTTACTTTACCTTTGGTATCAGAATAATACATATGATCACTCTTCCATTAAGGATATAGAATGAAGAAATACAGATGTTATATTAAGTCATGTCCCAATATAGGGAGTTTGTCATGATTTATCTAAGGGATAATTTCTCTGTTTTACTGAGATCATATCTTATGTGATGGTTTCCTACCACATTGATTGCCTGGATGTATGGCATAAATGGTTTCATAAATATTGGAACTTCTCTGAGACAAAGTCCTGAGAACTTTGTTCTATGGGGTTCAAACCCTTTAACTGGAATTGAACTCATGGACTTAAGATTTAGATAATTATACACTATGCATTAACTTTATAAGTTATCTCTTGATGCTCACTCGTTCCAGGAAATGATATCTAGAAGTTGTCATTTCACTTTCCCTTCAGTTTTTAGAGAAAGATATACAGATGCATTTATTATGTGTGTAAATTCCTGTAGCATAGAATTGTGTATTACCAGATTTCTAACAGGCCCATATTGATTGTTCATTGCTTTACAATGCCTGGAACAAAATAGGATCAAGTGATAAGGTTGCAATAGAATTAGCAGTGCCAGGAAACATGTGATCTAATATTACTTAAAGAGAGTTTATTTCTGTTATCTGACCCATATACCATTTTTTAAAAATATGCTTATTAATTAGTCATACATGTTTATGAATGTTGTCATTCAGCTGAACTTGTTGACTAATGTACAAGTCATTAATTATTCATATTAGGTTATTTGTATCTTAATTTTTGCATGTTTATTAGGTAAATCATTCATTTTAAAAGTATATTGATTCAGAGATAATATTTAACTGAACTGAGGTAAATAACAATAAAACCATTCTTACTAAAAGTGAATTGCTTTGATATACATAACTTAATAATACAATAAAGGCCCAATTTAATCAGAAATCCAATCCACTTCTGTTTGCCTTGAAATGCCCCATAAATGTCAAAATTGGCTATTCCTTTGTTTCCCAGGGATCTAAATCCACCGGAGATCACTGTTTGTAATCTCCATATGAGGGGCAACTATATGGAATGTTTGTGGGCAATGTCAATATTTCTCCTTTGCCATAGAGGAATGGTCTATTTGTCAATTCTTCAATCACTTCCAGTCACCAATTCTACTTTCAGCTGAGCCATTTTCCATTTCTTCCCAGTAGTTCAAAAATTTTAATTTTCTTTTTAATGAATGAACGTTTTATTATAAACTGAGAGCTCCCATAGCTCCATTTCTGTCAGGACCTTAAGTTTCAGGTGTTATTAAACAGATTTATGTGTTCTGAAAGTTCAGAAATGAATCCATGATTATCAATAAATAGTATTTGAGACTACTGGTTTACAAATGAGTCAAATCACAATTGGCAGTTCAGTACAGTTGACAAATCAAGGGAAAGAAGTGCAAAGAATATTTGAAGCTAATAAGGCAATAAGTAATAAATAACATGGCAAATTTCATAAATTCAATTCAATGAAAAAAAGGTAAGGAATTTAAAGAGTACCAAATATAATTCCATGAAAACATTTTGAAGCAAGAACACAGAGAATAAAGAAGCCAGGAAAAATTTGAAGAAATGGTTCCCATATATAAAGTTGAGCTATAAAAGATCCTATTTTTGTCAGCTGATAGTGAATCAATTGGATGTATTCCTAATATCAGTATTTATTTCTACATCAAATTATAGCAGGGTTTTAACTTTATATTGGACAATGGGAAGCAGTGTAAAACATGAATACAATATAGTACATAAGATTCATTGTGGAGGTAAGAATAAGGTAAAAAATGTTAGATTTTCTTTTTAATAATTGCAGTCTTTTGGGAGACTGAAATTTGATATTGTTTAAGTGAAGATCAAGAATAATATATTAATCCATGGTGAATTTGAATCCAGGTAAAAACAATTACGTCCTTAACTTATGGTGCAGTTTTTCATCCATGTTGTTACTTCGTTGGGCATTTCTACATTATAGGCCAGGTTTCCAAGTTGTTATCCTTACATGCAAGTGAATGGCTTGCACTTGATAAATAACTCATAGAAATAGTTAAATTTGCTGTTTCTTCCATTTGTTAGAATGATTTTAGTAGTATTATTGACAATAATGCCACAGTTAATGTTCATTACTAATTTTTTTTTACAAAAGCATAAATTTTGAGGATCTTTTTTCTGTTATACTGCAATGCAGCATTCATTGGCAATTGTAACATAACTTTCAAATGCTAAGGACTAATTCATAAAATAGAGGACTATCTAATGACACTTCACATGAATCATGAAAAATGAGTTCAGCTCTGCTAGTTTCCTGTTAGGAAATTATTTTCCCCAGCCTTTACCTTTGTGTCTTAATCTGCACTCTGATGCAAAATTCATCAATTTGGAAATCTGTTGATCACAGCAAATCTTTTTACATTCTTTTCATTAGCACATATATTTATTTTTCTATATATTTTTTCATTGTTTCATGAAGTAATACATTTTTATTTATCTTATTTCAGGTTTTGGTAACTGAACCCTTTTTATTCATTTTTTTCTGCTGTGTTATATGCATAAATAACTGAAATTGTAGATTCAGATGACCTAGAACATTTAAAACAATTTTACAGCATTTCTGAAAACAATTGAAATTTTATATTTATTTTATTTAGTTTACTTTGTCAAGCATGTATGAGAAAACAAATATAAGTATGAACATAACATATAAACATGTAAGTATAAACAAGTATAAGTATATACATAATAAATGAGTATGAATAAATGGGAACAGTAGGATGAATTAGCAACTGGCTGATAAACTGTACTCAATGAGTAGTCCTTAATGGGTCTAAGTCTACATGGAGGGAAGTAAGCAGTGGGGTGCCACAAGGTACTGGCTTAGGCCCAGTACTCTTCATTATCTTCATTAATGACATAGATGAGGGGATAGAAGGGGAATTTACCAAATTTGCAGATGATACTAAGCTGGCAGGAATAGCTAACACCCAAGAAGATAGGCTCAAGGTCCAGATGGATCTTGACAGACTAGAACACTGGGCTGTATCTAACAAAATGAAATTCAATGTAGAGAAAAGTAAAGTCCTACACTTAGGCAAGAAAAACCAAAAGTACACATATAGACTGGGTGAAACTAGGCTTAATAGCAGTAACTGTGAGAGGGATCTTGGAGTCTTAGTGGACAACCAGCTAAATATGAGCCAGCAATGTGCTGCAGCAACCAAAAAATCTAATGAAATCCTAAATTGCATTAACAGATGGATACAACCAAGATCGAGTGAGGTACTAATACCACTCTATAAAGCCTTAGTAAGATCACACCTAGAGTACTGCATCGGGGAGACATGATAGCAGTGTTCCAATATTTGAGGGACTGCCACAGAGAGGAAGGGGTCAAGCTATTTTCTAAAGCACACGAAGGTCAAACAATGAATAATGGATGGAAACAGAACAAGGGGAGATTTAACCTGGATATAAGGAGAAGCTTTCTGACAGTGAGAACAATCAACCAATGGAACAGCTTGCCCTCGGAAGTTGTGGGAGAGCCATCACTTGAGACTTTCAAGAAGAGATTGAGCTCCCATCTGTCAGAAATGGTGTAAGGTCTCCTGTTTGGAGCAGGGGTTGGACTGGATGACCTACAAGGTCCCTTCCAACATTGATTATCTGTTTATCTGTTTAACTGAGTATTTTAAAAATACTCAGTATTCATTGACTCACGTATGTTGTTCAAAGCCAGAAACAAGAGAATTAAATTGAGTGCTGTGGCAAAGTGACTTAAAACATTTCCTTTTCATTGACTTATTTTGTCAGACATTTAGAGGTGCTAATTTGTTGATCTGCCTGGCTGGAAGAACTTCAGCAAATTTATGCCATATACTAGAGATTTTTAAGGCTGCTGGCTTAGGCAACCAGTGCTGGATTGTCTGCACTGAAGGGGCCAACCTGGAAGCATATTGATTCTACCAAAGGCATTCCAGGCTGGCCAGCTTCTGTATGTTTCCTGCAGGCAAACTCAGAGTATTTGACAAAGCTGGAAAGTTTGGAAGAAATTTAATGCACTGGTGCAAAAAAGGCAAGCAATTTATCCATTACATCAGTAGGAGGTTTTGCTTCTATTCAGTACCCACAGCCCAAAGATTCTGCCTGGCCAATCCAGCAAAATATTATCTACTAATTAGTCCTTTTACTTCTCCCTGGAATTTTTAGCATGGCCATGTGATATAAGGCATTTCCACATCTTGCCTACTTCCCTCTGTCCTGCCTAACAAAAGCTTTTGGCTAATGCCATGACCTATGGCACCAGAGATGGCACACAGAGCCCCCTCTGTGGGCACATGTGCCATTGCCACAGCCCAGCTCCTTCATGTTTCCATTGCATTTCTTGCTATTATTTGCAGGGAAACAAAAGTGTGAGAGACTAAAAAAAATGTGCGAAACAACATTCCACCGTCATTGCAGTACCTTTGCTGTTGCTGTGTCCATGGCCTGCCCCCTACTCTCAAAGAGCCTTGTGCAGCACAGTGAAATTTAGTGCAGAGACACAATGCGACCCTGCATTGTCTCGGCTCATTCTGGCCTCCCGGATGTCAGTTGCTTTTCCTGTGGAGCTGCCTGTGTTGGGATGCCCTGCCTCCCTGCCAGCCAGTTGAACTACAGCGTGCTGCTCCTGGGCTTGTCACCTTCAGAGACATCAGATTCCCACCATCCAGCACCAGGTCAGGGGTTCCTTCCCCCACTTCAAGGGGAGGGAGGGAGGAGGGAGAGAGAGGGAGAGAGGGAAAGGGAAAGGGAGAGCGGGAGAGAAAGAGAGAGGGGGGAGGGAGGGAGAGAGAGACTTACAATGAGGAGGTGTTGTGTTTATATAGAGGAAAATAGTAATAAATGTTGCGAGCAGGCTGAAATGAGGAAATGCTGCAGTGAATGAATGGTGAAACCACAGAAATTTTAAAATAGAGATTTGTGGTTGGGCTTTATGCTGGTGGAGCTGGGGGAATATATGTATATTTTTGTGTGAGCCGCCCCAAGTGCCCCCCGGAGAAGGGGCAGCATATAAATCCAAATAAAAAAAAGATAACACCAGATTTTCTTTAAGCAGGCCACTAAGAAATTAAAGAAATGAAGAAAATAACCACTTGAATCTGAATTTGATCTAGTAGTTAGCTGCGGGGATTGAAAACATTTTACAAATTCAAATCTGAGTTTTTTTATCCAAATATAAGGAAGGAGAATAATAAGGGAGGGTTCCTTTCCTCAGTGGTGAGATTCAAAATTTTTTACTACCAGTTCTGTGAGCGTGCTTGGTGGGCATGGTGTGGCTTGGTAGGTGTGGCTTGGTGGGTGTGGCAGAGATAGAATACTGCAAAATCTCCATTCCCACCCCACTCCAGGGGGAAGGTTCCCATTCCTTCCCAGCAAATCCCATTCCTTCCCAGCTCACTAACTGCTTTCCAGCTCTGTTCTCTTGTGCGCACGATTACTCAGGCCCTCGTTGTCTCCCGACTGGACTACTGTAACGCTCTCTACTAAGGACTGCCCTTGCATACCACTCGGAGGCTTCAGCTGGTGCAGAATGCAGCCACGCGGGTAGTGTTGGGAGCCTCCCGATACTCCCATGTTACACCCCTCCTGCGCGACTTACATTGGCTTCCGGTTGCCCTCCGGGTGAGATTCAAGGTTTTAGTGTTAACATTCAAAGTCCTACATGGCATGAGTCCAGGATACTTACGAGAACGACTCCTCCCAGTTTCAAGTACCAACCGCCCGGTACGGGCGCATAGACAGGGCCTCCTCAGGGTGCCGTCCGTGACTCAATGTCGCTTGGCGGGGACTCAGGGGAGAGCCTATTCTGTGGCAGCCCCCACTTTATGGAATCTCCTTCCACTGGAGCTCCGGCTTGCTCCTGATCTCCGTACCTTCCGCCACGAGTTAAAAACCTGGCTGTTTTTACAATCTGGGCTATGCTGACTCCTTGCGTTTGTTTAATATGGTTTTTAGGTAATTTATTGTTGTATTTTCTTTTAATCTGTGAGCAGCTGAGTCCTTTGGGAGAGGGGCGGCATATAAGTCGAATAAATAAATAAATAAATAAATAAATAAATAAATAAATAAATAAAAGAAGACCCAGATGATGATCTGGGACTTGGGAGGCAGAGAATAGATGGGGGTGGGTATTTGCTGGTTCTCCGAACTATTCAAAATTTTCACTACTAGTTCTCCAGAATGGTCAGAACCTGTTGAATACCACCTCTGCCTTTCCCCTCCCCCAGGAAGGAGAGAGAGAGAGAGAGAGAAAGAGACACAGAGAGACAGAGACAGAGAGAGAGGGGGGAGAGAGGGGGAGGGAGGAAGGGAGAGGGAGGGGGAAGAGAGGGGGGAGAGAGGGAGGGAAAAAGAGAAATGATATTACAAAAGTTTTTCTTTTTTATTGTTTTTCCTGCTTTTGAAACATAATATTTCAAAAGCAGGGGAAAAAATGAAGGGGTGTACAAGTGCATTAATCATATTTTTCTTAGAACCATTAGCTGAACTCTGCCTTGTTTATCATTATCTTAAGTAATGAAACCCCATTTTTCAGGTTAAATTGCCATGTTGGCACTTTGCAATAAATAAGTAGGTTTTGAGTTGCAGTTTGGGCAGTCAGTCTCCAAAAAAGTTCACCATCACTGGGCTAGTGTATCAGGGAAGATCTAGCCATTGGCAACTCAACACTTACTCCAGTTCATTAACCAGTGTGGGTACTAAAATTTCTCTATCTGAAAAATGTCTGATCCCAGCTGAATTATTTCACTGAGGCTTAAATAAATGGACCAAATGATTATTAGGACTTATCAAATTCAATATCAAATGTAAAGAGTAATGTGTTATTTACATACTAGTGTTTCTGTAGTTTTTAAATTTGTATGTTTTTAATTCTTGTAAATAAAGTTGTTTTTTAAAATTAAAAAAAAAAATAAATGGACCAAATGAATATCTACATACTGGTTTCTTCTTTTATATTTCTCCCCTTCAAACATACTACTAGTGAATATATCTGGCATGCTTTTTTGCCCTTGACAAACCAGAACTTCGTTTAAATCATGAGATCGTGCATATTGGCATGTGATTAGCTTTTCTTCTTTTGCTTGCTGAGAAATGAGATGATCTGTGCTGCTTCCACGTGTTCATACTGGTTAGAAAAGAAGTGACATATAAAATAAGACTCAATTAAATGAACCCAGAATAACTAAAACACCATCCTAAATGATTAAAGCAACAGAATTCTCCACCAAACAAAATCAGTTTCTCCACCAAACCATGTTTTATTGAAAAAGAATCCTACAGTTTCTTCTCTCACATAGCCTAGCAACCAACATTTCACTAGATGCAAAAAAAGAGGTGGGGGATAGTTTTATTGTAAAAAAAAAACTTTCTGAAAGAGAACAGGCAGTTTAACAGCCCAAGATGAAATGTACATGAAGGGTGCAAACCAGAGGTGAGAGGGCATGTCCACCACCAAACTTATCTGTTGCTGTGGAAGCATTGCATATAATGAAAAGAGGGATCACATGTCACAGGATATTTTTGATGAGGAGCTGTTCTCATGCCAAGGCAAGTAAGATATGGGAGAGAGCACTTAATTGCTTATCTTCTCCGTTATATTAGGATTGTTAGGCAATGTGGTTTTTGAAGTCAGAATGGTTCAAAATATCATTGTGAATGTTTGTAATTATATAAGATGTTGTTTTATAAATCTAGGAAAACCGTTTTGTTTTTGAATGAAAAGATAATAAGTGATGATGATGGCTTCCACTCTAGAAGAAATTCATATGCATATGATTCAATCATTTGCTCAAAATAAATGTCCTACTCAGAAAAAAAACCCTTTTCTCTTTTATTTTTGCCAAAAGCTTCTATAATTTTTCTGGGTGAATGTAAAATGATGCACATCACATTCCTCCCCTCATCTGAGCATGTTCTTTACTCTTTTGAGTCAGTAGAGACTGAAAATATACCAGAATCTTACTCTCCAGAGAGCATACAAAGCAGCTTTTGCATACTTAAACATTGCTTGTCACACAGTTGTTGCAGATCGGCAGATGAAGGTTAGAGTGCAATGCATACATATCCATACTAAACAAAACACAGCTGGTATTTATTTAATTTAGAGATGCTGTGTGTAAGAAGATCAAGGAGTTAATGAATTAAGGTGTTTTTATAGTACTTTTTTTATATCTATATTCGTTAGGAAAATGATGCTTTCTTTTTCTTGCTGAAATATTTGGAAAAGGTTCATTTAGAGACATATATGTCAGCCATATAATACTGGGCAGAGAATAATTTCAGATAAAGTAATGGGGTAGTGTAATGTAGTAGGTTTCTTTTCCTATCCATGCTCCAAATGATGCCCAGTTCTTTGGAGACTGCTGGACAATCTCTGATAAAGTTTTTCAGAAGTGGTTTGCCATTGCTTCCTTTCTATGGCTGAGAGAAAGTGATTGACGTAAGGTCATCCAGCCGTCTTTGTGCCTAAGGCATGACTAGAATTCATGGTTTCTAACAAAGAAGTCCTAGACCGAACCTCACCAAAAATATCAGTTGAAGCCAAAATCACCAAACAGAGGCTGTCATTCTTTGGTCATGTCATGAGAACCAACTAACTCAAACAATCAATCATGCTGGGAGTGATAACAGAAAAAAAAGAAAAGAAATTGGTGCCATAGCATCCACTGGCTGGACACTATAAAAGCTGACACTGAGATAACCATGGCTCACTTGAAGGAGGCAGACAGAGCAGCATGGACAGTGCTGGTCCATAGAGTGCCTGAGGGTCAGACATGACTCAATGGCTGATGATAATGAAAACTGATGATGATGATAACTGCTCATGCCTTCATCCTTACACCAAACCAGTTCTCATAGTAATTATACACTTATTTAAATAAGAGGTTGTCAAGATAAAAATGCCTTGCCTTTCATTCTGTTCCTAGTGAATTAAATCTTCCCTTGCTTTAAAACTTTTACTATAATAAAAAAATGAAGTTTTTATAATGAAGCTTCTCTCAGTAGTCTAATTGCAGTACCTTCCTAGCAATGCTGCTGAGAATAAATCCTATTCTAAAGAAACAAATGGAGAAATGTTCATGCTCTAGGCATGAAGCTGGTTGGGTGACCTTGGGCTACTCATTTTCTCTCAGTCTTCTTGTAGGAAAAAAATGTCATGCTCCTGGTGGAGTTTGACTCTGAGGGAGAGGAGAAACAGCCAACAGGGAGTGGAAGGGTGGCTCCAGAGGTTGTGGAGGGAGTTGGGGAAGGGCAGAGGCCAGCTGAGCAGACAGAGGAGGACCCAGGCCCATCCCCTATCCATCCTAGGGCACGCAGGGAGGAGAGGATAAGGGAAAGACATGGTCTACTCAGGAAGAGAGGGCCTTGATCCTCTTCGTGGGATGCAGGTGTGAGAACTGCATAAAAGTTTGGACCTGCATGCTAGCAAACACTGGAAACAAAGAATATTTTATTCCTGGATGAGGTTTATCTTGGTTGACGTTCTTCCAACACTATACCTGGTTATCTTCTTGAAGTTTGTAATTGATTACCCTGGTCTGTTGTGGAACTTTCTTCAGTGCGGTTTGTTTTTGGTTTTTTATTGCTTCGTTATCTGCTCTTTGAGTTTGGACTGTATTTCTTTCATTTGGAATGTTATTTTGGAAAGAGTTTAATTTCCAACTATGAGTAATTGAACAGTGAAGCCAAGTTGAAGGCATTAAAGAACATTTATTTATGTTTTGGTTTTTGCTACATTTGTAGTATACTCTGGGTCATCACAAAAAGTTTTATTTATGTTTGCTGCATTATTTATAGAAACAATAAAGGCAGGATATAAATAAATAAACAAATAAAGCAATCATGTATTTTGAACCATGTGTCAGCTTCATTTTTCCTTTTCCATATTGTATATCTTGATGTAAAGAGAAAAGCAACAGAGGTTTTCAGGAGGCATCAGCATCTAAGAAGGGCACTACAGGGAAAACAGCATTTCAGAACTTAGCATTCTGTTCTGAAAAAAGAGGACCTGGTAACCAAAAATGCAGTAACTCTTAAGAAAGGAAAAGAAAATAGTCATCAAGTATCAGTTATTTGCTGTGTGCCATCAAATATCTAATCTTCCCAAGGCCATTATTCATTTTGACATTATGCTACGTCATTTCATTTCTTTACATTTATATTGTAGGCAACCAAGGATTTCTAAAGTAAATATTCTTTAAACATTTTAAGGTTTCCTTTTATAGTTATAACCTAATCTCATTAAATTATTATTATTTTGTCTTTGCACTTCAATACATTCTTACAAATCATTATCAGAGTAACTCTCAGAAGTTTCTTGAGTACTGTAAAATTAAAAAGGATCAGAACATAACAAGACATTTTCCATTAACATCTTCATTATATTCTGTAGGAAGAAGCAATTTGGATTTCAAATGTATTTCTGTTTATTTGATGAATTAACAGAGTAATTTGCAAGTATGGGCAAGTTTGTTCCTTTAAAAACCGCTGCAGGTTAATTAAAATACTCCTTTTATTCATTTTAAGTTACAGAATATTTTGTTGTATAAAAAAATTAAGGTCAATTTTACCACTTTTTTTCCAATTATTTACCCTTTCTTCACTCTCCTCTCACACTGATCTCATTCTTTTCTTACTGTTTTGTCTTCTTACTTTCATCACCAACTTTTTCATCTGAAAATTTACCTAGGAAAAAGGGGGTTAGTCAATTTCTGGACTCCCTGAGTAAACTAAAAGTCTCTGCTACTCAATACTCAATACTCTACTTGGAATAGTTTCAAAGAAGTAAAACATACTGAGGTATATTCAATTCATTGTTTGGGCAGAGTACATGATTCATTGAACGAATAGTGTGTCAGATTGATCTATAGTGGTGCTTAAAAGTTTATGAACCTTTTTGAATTGTCAACATTTCTGCATAAATATGGCATAAAACATTATCTGTTCTTCACACAAGTTCCAAAAACTAGATAAAGAGAACTCAATTAAATTAGTAAAACTCTTTGTACTTATTCATTTATGTATTAAAGAAAATTATACAAAGCTAGACATTAAATATAGCAAAATTATATGAACCTTTAACATTTATCAGTTCATTTGAAGAAAAAAAAAATCAGAATCAGGCATTGTAATCAATCAGTAGGACAATAATCAGATATTGCCATCCAGACCTTAATAATGACACTCAGCAATTTTGCTCAATCAACCAGAAATTGAGATATGTGGAAACCCTTGTGTTTCGTGAACTTGCTTGTTTGCTTGCATCCATGATCATTAGCTGTACCATTTTCAGTACTATCTGACACTGATGGACAAGGTAAGCTGTTGTGGGCATTCATTTTATTTATTTATTTGTACCCTGACTTTATTATATGATCTTGTTGGGAATGTGATATCCCCCAAACTTGTCAGGTCATGCCCTGGTGTCCCTGAGATTCTTTTATACTGTCTCCTTCTGTAGAGGGGCCAGACCAATTCTAATGTTCTTCCCCTAGTGATTGATGGGCCCAGTTGGGTTTCAGAGGGATCTGGGAGATATGTTGGAGGTTTTGCTACATAGCTCTCCTGGAGCCTTGGTAATGTCCTGGAGTCAAAGAGCAGCCAGGACTCTGGACAGGACTGCATCTATGTGGCTTTTCTTGACTGATTAACTCTTGACTCTCTCCATGGGCCACAGAGGAATTGTGGATCTTGAAAAGGATTATTTTTAGGTGGCTAGAAAGCCACTAGAGAAAACAATGGATGACTCTGACCAAGCATGACTTACAATTATCAACACCTGGTCAGAGTCATCCTTTGTTTTCCCCAGTGTGTTTCTAGCCACCTAAAAACAATCCTTTTCAAGAACCACAATTTCTCTGTGAACCATGGGAACAGTCAGGAACAATCACTCAAGAAAAGCCTCACAGACCTATCCCACATATGGGATCCAACTAGGAATGAATCCAAGTAACTTTGTCTGACAGGGGTTGAATAATTTCCCCTGTTCAGCCTGTAGATGTTCATCCAAGTTCCCATGTCCAAGAAGGGACCAGTTCACCTAGAACAGGGCTGCAGGGCAACTCTCTGCAGTTGCAATAAGGGTAGAAAAATACTGCTGTTTTGCTGTTCTTATCAGTTGGATCCTATGTGTGGGGGTAGGTTTATGTGAAAAGGCCAGGATAAGGTCTTGTCCAGTTATCTGGGAAGAGGTGGATCCTGTTGGACTTAATGAAATGGACAAGATGCTGTCAGTGAAACCACCTGTCAACTAGATCTTTGTGCAGCCTAGTTGATGAAGTTACCAGGACTAGCAAGTGGGTTCAAGCAGTGATAAATTCCTCACTGTAGGAAGGGACATTCCCAGGGCCTTTTAAGGAGGCCCTGGTTTGCCTTCCTTAAAAAAAATCGCTTGAACCTATCTGTCTGGGCAACTCTTGCCCAGCTTTCCATCTTTCCTTCTTTAAAAAAAGGTGGTAGAAAAGGTGATTGCTTGGCAGCTTCAGAAAATCTTTCAGAACATCTTGCCCCCTGAGGTGACATCAGCTCCCACCCATCTGACATCTGTAAGAGCCTGAGTATCTGACATTTCAGATGATGTGGGGCCCAATTAGGGGACCATCACACTGGAAGTGGTTGATGAATCAAGAGGTAATCCCACTTCTCCCCACACACAAACATCCTGCTTCCTCCCTCTCCATCTTTTAACTATAATTATACTTTGATTTTAATTTCCATTTTCATTGTTCTGCACATATTTATCTTTTATTATTTTTTTGCTTTTAATGATATAAGCCTCTGAGAGCTGTTTCAAAATGAGATGGGTGGCAAATAAATTTAATAAATAAAGAATGTACAAATAAGGTGTCATATCTAAGACACCTTCCTCCTACTATTCTCTCACAACAACCCTTGAGATGAGTTGGACTGAGAGAAAGTGACTGGCCCAAGGTAACCCAGACGGCTTTAACAGCTAAGAGGGGACTAAAAGCCTCTTGTATTCTAGCCTGTTGGCTCGACCACTAGACCAAATTAGCTCTCTTGCAGAAATATAGTTGTTCCCTGGTAAATATTTGTCTACATTCATATTTCTCCCATTTGTGTGCTTTCTGAAATGTTTGATGCCCATGTCTGTTATCAGTAAAAACCAATATACACAGTTCCAGGCTGAACTGTGCAGTCTTTGGTGCTCTCTGACCTTGGGTGTTTACTTGCAGGAATTACTAGATAGTATCTTCTCTACTGGAAAGAAGTGGGGATTGGCCTCTATTTACATACAGTAGCTTGCTCTGTTGGTGGGGGTATTCTTTTCTCCTCGTTATTCATTGATTAAATTGTGTTTGCTGCTTGTTTCTTTGAATTGGCAGTTCCTTGACTAGGGCATTGTTTACTGCTTGTTTATTTGTTTAATCTAGATTATCATCCATAATCATTATATATCATTTTTGTCTGTTTTATTATGTCCATCCAACATATTAATGATATCTAATTGCATCTTGTTTATAGTGCATGTTTCTGTTTGTATATCTGTGCATACTGTATGTCCTTAAAGAAGAGAATGTTTGATAAGGATATGAAAATGAGGAAATGGAAAAACTTTTATAAAATTTAGGAAATGAACTAAATGAAAGGGAAGATGTGAAGAAGAAATGAATTTTACAGAGGAGAAAAAGGAATTAGCAGTAGGTTCTTCCAGACAAAATTCTGTTCCTATCCTTTTTTTTTTACTAATTTGTTTGTGAAATGATTTCTGAATTGTTTTTGGGCCCAGAGAAAATCCCCAGAAGCTCTTTTCATTATAAATTTGTAAAGTAATTGATAAAGTTTAAAATATGACTGACGTCAAAACTAAGAGGAATAAACAAGATGGGAGCTAATCAGTGGTGGGATTCAATTTTTTTACTACCAGTTCTGTGGGCGTGGCTTGGTGGGCGTGGCAGGGGAAGGATATTGTAAAATTTTCCAGTCAGAGGTGGTATTTGCTGGTTCTCTGAATTACTCAAAATTTCTGCTACCAGTTCTCCAGAACTGGTCAGGACCTGCTGAATACCACCTCTGGAGCTAATGAATTTAAATCACTCAGTGGAAAAGTTTTCAGTTATCTTATTTTTTTAAGCTTTAATGGATTTGGCTAAGAGAGAAGGAGAATCTGAAGAGAATTTTCTCCTCTCTCCATTTCTTCCACTCGAGGGAGACCCTCAAAATTTGCCACAGAAAATCAGAATCTTCCCATGATAGGTGTGAAATGTTGACATGGTTGGAGAATTTTCTTTTTTTCCCTGTGTAACTGCAACAGGATTTTCAGTGCAACTGTTTTCCCATGATCAGGAAAAAAAGAAAATTCTTCTCCAACCATGTCAGTACTTCACAGCTATCATGGAAAGATTCCAATCTTCTGTGGAAAATCTTAAGGGTCTCCCATGAGTTGAAAAAATAGTGTGTGTGTCTGTGTATGTGTGTGTGTGTGTGTGTGTGCACATACACACAAACACACATATATCAGTCTCTCTCTCTCTCTGTGTGTGTGTGATATGTATATATGTATGTGTATCTGTGTGTGTTTCTGTGTGTGTCTGTATGTGTATATAAATGTTGTATCTACACACATATATACAATATTTATATACACATACATAAAGACAACACACACACAAACACACACACAGAAACACATAGAGACATACATACACAGATTGCCTTAATTTTCTGAATGTAAATAAGACAACACTATTTACTAATATGCTTATCATTGTCACAGTACAAATGAATACTAATCAGTGATTTCTAACACTTTAGCAAACTTTTTACCAAAATGAAACAAAATATGGCTACTCTGCCTTTTGCATCAAACCCAGATGAGAAGTGAAATATCTTCAAAGAAAACAAAGAAAATCCAGTTGCCTTTTGAAAAAGCACCTGTGGAATTGAGAATTAATGTTGAAGTTGTTGGGTAGATGTTGTGCAAGTGCCAGTGGGGACTTTCTGTATTCAAGTCTTCTGGATGATAAATGAGGGAGGTCGGCATGCACTGAGTTGTTCATAAGTTTTCTGTATTCTCCAAGTAGTGGGTTTTACCTTTGTAAATCTGGTAGTGCTATATGGCTCAGAACTGTAAGTCAGCAAGTCAAAGTGGTTTTAATTCATCTGTTTTATAATCCTCATGGTGTCATTGAGTCTGGTGTCTTACTATGGTAGTATGACAGCTGTTCAGCTCTACAGTAGTCTGCCACAGAGAAGCCCAGCCCTAGTGTTTATGACCTGAAGGCAGCAGCTGAAGCTCCCCATTTAGTTCTATAACTAGGAAACCCTTATGTACAGTAGAAAATTTAATACAGTGTTTAATACAGTGGAACCTTTCTTCTGCTCCCCACTGCATCCAGTAAACTTTGCTGAAGACTGAAAGTGATGCGATGCCACTTCAGTTATTATGGTTGGAATTACCCCTTTTGGACAATTTGATCAGTCCTTTTCTTGATTCATCTGGGATACACTCCACAGTTTGTTTAACAGCCTCATTAGTTCCTGTTCCATGCTATTTCATCATACTTCAGTAGTTCTGTTGTGGTCTCTATGCATTGAATGTGGACTTTATTGACTTTAAAAGTCTTTCATCTGTTTCTAGAGAGAAATTGGAAAGTAAATTGGAGTCTTCATCTATTGAAAGTCACTTGCTGTAGCACTTGTTAAAATACTGCATATTCAAAGAAGACTTGACTAGGTTACTGGCATGGTGACAACCTACAGGTTATTTAATGTTTAATCTCTACATAAAAATATGGTGGATAAACTTTTTAGCACTTTATTTTTAACAAATGATTAAAAGAATTGCATATTTAATCAATACATTCATAGAAAAAAGACATAATAAATGTGAAAGGGAAGAAAAGAAAGAGAAAACAGACAAAAATAGGATATAAAAGAAAAGTCAATAAAAGAACAGAAAGCATGAAAAGACAAATAAAGAAATGGCTTCCAAATAAAGAAATGGCTTCTGGGCAGTTATACATACATTTCTAATCAAACTTTGATTAGAATTACATCATAATTCACTTCTTTCTATAACTTAAACTTTCTAATTAAAAGAAGCCTGGCACCTTTATTGTGGAGTCTTTTATATATCTACTGTCAGGTTTCCAAGTGATAAAAACCCATTCAAAAAGAAATAAGCAAAATCCATCTTCCAAAACAAATTTCTTTTATTTAGGTAAGTATCAAATTGGCAAAGTCTGTTGTGATTCCAGATCTGACACAAACCAGAATTACACCACATAACACTATCAGTTAGAAACAACCAACAAAAGTCACATTCCCCAATACAGGAGTTGGCAACTTTAAACACTCAAAGAGCTATTTGGACCCATTTCCTACCAAAAAAAACAAAACACCGGGAGCCACAAAACCCTTCCCATGCCTGACTATTTCCTGAGTGGCCACAAAACTAGCATATGTAGGTTTTTTTTAATTCACATTTATATGCCACCCTTCTCCAGAGACTCAGGGCGGCTTACAATCTTTGGAGCACAAACCAATGTGCTCAGCAATAGCCTTCATTCCACTGTATATGCCTGCTTATTACTAGGGCTTTTTGCCCCCCACCAAGCGGCATTTTACAAAGTCAGCTTATTGCCCCCAACAATCTTGGGTCCTCAATTTACCTACCCAGGGAGGATGGAAGGCTGAGTCAACCTTGAAGTTGAATTAAACATTGTGTTTTCTTCTGAAACTTTTCTTTTCTTGGATTTACCCATGGTTGGCCTACCAGAGGTTGAAAAACTCAATAAATTGCATGCCAGTGGTGTCACACAAAGGCAGTTGTGACATATTTTGAGTGACAGGGAACCACAGTAGAGGGATGAAAGAGCCACATCTGGCTCCAAAGCCATGGGTTGCTGAGCCCTGCCCCAATAGAAATAAATCAACATTGCTTGGTGTCTTCAATCTCCATCTCCAGCTCTTGGCAGGGACAGCTTCTGTTTCCACAGAAAGAAAAGTCACCTAGCCAAAACAATCCTCATCATCTCCCCTTATACCAGCAAAGAGAAAGAAAGAAAAGGAATATATGATTAGAATATAGAGCTAAATAAAATGGCTACATATATGTCAATTTTGAGCTCGAGATCTACCTATGTCTGGGCATTCAACAACCCATTTGACTTTCCATTAGGAATCAGTGTCTATGGAGATTATCAATCATCCATTTCATGTGTGATGACCCAGGCTGGGATACAAAATAAACACAAAAAACAGGTGAAGCCCCTTTTATTCTTTCACTTTGCTTCCAAGCTCCAAACATCCTTGAATGGAGACAAAAAACTCCCACACAAGCAGTTACAAGAAGGAGGAAATGCCATTTAAATTATAAAGAGTAAAAAAGAACACAAACCAGGCAAGATAAGGGCTTGAAGACGTCCACAGATATCAGAACATACACTGGGAAGGACACCAAACTCAGAGAGGAATAATAAACTAGAGATGTTTCCAGCACTCGCCTGTACCCATGTCTGTCCTCTTATCCAGTTGTCACAGCTGCAGCCCATGAAGAGGATCAAGGCCCTCTCCTCCACAGTAGACCACATCTCTCCCTTATCCTCTCCTCCCTGCATGCCCTAGGATGGAGAGAGGATGGGCCTGGGTCCTCATCTGACTGCCCAGCCAGCCTCTGCCCTTCCCCAGTCTCCTTCTCAACCTCCAGAGCCACACTTCCACTCCCTGTGGGCTGTTCCTCCTCTCCCTCAGAGTCAGTCTCCACCAGGGGCATGACATCATGGTTGTCCTAAAGACACTTTTCAAAAAACAATTGTACTTCATTTGTTTTTCCCTAGTGATGTTTTGCTTCTCAACTGATGGCAGGCATATATCAGTTTGAATGTGATCAGTTAATTCTCCTTCATCCCCTATTACGTGAACACTCCTTCATCCCCTATTATAAGAGGGTGTGAATCACAGCCACATTATTCTAGTTATTTATTGTTATTCCCCCCTAAAGTATTTCAGTTTGTTTTTCAATTGAATTGTACAGCTTGTATGTTATATTAAAAGTGGGGGAAATCTGAAGTGATTTATCTTGGTCTGATTTTTTTTTCACATCTCAAAAATCTGGCATTTTAACAGGGGTGTGTAGACTTTCTATATCCACTGTAGAATCATTTTAAGAATTTGTAGCCTCCCTCACTCTTAGTTCAATACATTCTACAGCCTCTACTTGAACTCCAGTTAATGTATCAAGTCAGATAATGGCAACACTGATCGTTTTTTTTTAAGATTAATGCTGGATTACAACAAGGTAAGCATTCATTTTACTGTTGCTTTTCATTCTGACTGCAGACCATCATAAAAAAGGCTATGGGTGAACAAATGTAACTACTGTGGAAAGGTAATTCTAGATTTACAGATTTAGTTTTTGCAGATGTTATTGCCCTCCTAGCATAAATCAGGTTATTTATAGGACATGATTACCAATTTGAAAATGGAAGCTGAAAATAAGTAACAACTTGCTTTGCCATATATGTTGGAAATTTCGAAAGACCAGGAGATATGTTTTTGGTTAGCCACCTATTTAGGAAGTTTATTTATATTATATTTATACTATCAAATGATGGAGGAAGCAAAAGAGACTTGAACTGAAGAATTATAAAATTATTAACAATGTTCTAACAGAGTTCCAGCAATGCTCCAATACATCCAACCTGGTCTACATCATATTGCCTCAAACATTCAAATGTACTACACTATCATTATGCCTAGAGAAATCTGTGCAAGCAAAATTTGGAAAATCACCAAAATAAATAGCGCAAAATGTCAGTGCATTCCATAAGTTTTGCCTTATGAAAATCCTTGGTGATCACCCTAATGGTAAAACTTGATGAAAAGATGATATATGCAGTTAACAGAACAGCATGAGAGGCCACTTGGTAAATTTTGCTGAACAGACATTACATCTGCCAGAAGTCAACCAATAAATCCATTAATTGATCACATTTGTCCAGAAAATTTTGAAAATTGAATCTGCCACAAAAATGTTACCTAAAGAGTACCATGTGTTACAAACCACCTGGAAGGAAGAAGACTTTTCCAGTGAAAAAGATCAAAAGAAAACTTAGTAAACCCTAGAATTACATGGAATGAAGTAGTTCTGGGGGGGACTTTTGCCAGGATACTTTTAGGACCAAACCTAAATTTCTAGAGAAATCGTAACTACTTCCATTCAATGTCAAGAACATTTTGTTTTGCACTATGTTGGAAACCTATGTTCTCCACAATTGATCTGTTACTTTTTGAAGCATTGAAGAATAAAAGTAAACATTTCCAGAACAGGAATTAAACCTTCTAGGAAGTTTTTAAATACTTTAACAATGAAAATAGTATTAATTTGAAGTTCACATTAGTGCCTTTTTTGGGTGCTTTACATATTCTTTCTTCACTAGATAGTAAAGATTTAAGACAAGTCCTTATTTTAAATTATTTTCTTAAGTTACAAGCTATCTATTTTAAAATATTTTAAATAATGTATATATATATATATATATATATATATATATATATATATATATTTACGTAGATTTTCACTGGTAAAGGTATGTAGGTCTTGGTGTATTCGGGTCTTGTCCCGTGTAAGATTGAGAATACCTTGTAGCGTTTACGAAATCTCATCCGTCATCTTCAGGCTGGTGTCTTCAGCTTCGTTCTCCTGGGAGTGTGTGACCGTGGCTGTTTCTCCCTTTAAACTCCAGAGTTGGATGTTGTTGCTTTTGATTGGTTTGTGAGTTGATGTATGCAGATTGGATGGCTTTTTCCTGAGACCTTGTGTGGCTGAGGTGCTGGCTGTGTGTCTCTCAGCCTTTGTGTTGTAACGACCTGTAATGGGCTGTGTGATGACCTTCTGAGTTCTATTGTTGTGACGTCCTGGGTGTGGTGCTGTAATCTCCTGGGTTGTTGTCTGTGTTGCAACCTCCTGATGTTTTGTGTTGTGATCTCCTGAGTTCTGTGATGTAGTATCCTGGGTGGAAGGCTGTGATGTGGCATTCTGGGCCTTGGTTTGTCCGAGTTTGAGGTTTGGCTATGTGTTTATAGCGTGTGTCAGTTTGCTTAGTTTGGGGTTGGAGGGGGGTGTAGCAGCTGGTGTTGCAGCCATGGTCTGGTAGAAATATTTACTGAGTATTCTCAATCTTACGGGACAAGACCCGAATACACCAAGACCTACATTATATATATATATATATATATATATATATATATATATATATATATATATATGGCAAAGAGTCTTCAATTATAAAATTCTGTCTCAATCTGGCTGCTGTTCAATGAGAATCTCATCAAAGTCATCTTTCAGGCTGGTGTCTGGCTTGGTTCTGCTGGGAGAAGTAGTGATTGTGGCTGTTTTTACTTTAAACTCTAGAGTTGGCTGTTTGTTACTTCTTGATGGTTTTGTGGGGTTGAGTATGCAGATTGGTGGCTTTTTCCTGAGACCCTGTGTGGCTTCTGAGGTGCTGGCTGTGTGTCTCTCAGCCTTTTTGTGTTATAACGACCTGGGTAATGGGCTGTGTGATGACCTTCTGAGTTCTATTGTTGTGATGTCCTGGGTGTGGTGCTGTAATCTCTGGAGTGCGTTGTCTGTGCTGCAACCTCCTGATGTTTTGTGTTGTTCCTGAGTTCTGTGATGTAGTATCCTGGGTGGAAGGCTGTGATGTGGCATTCTGGGCCTTGGTTTGGCTCCGAGTTTGAGGTCAGCTGTGTGTTTATAGCGTGTGTCAGTTCTTAGTTTGGGGGTTGGAGGGATTAGCCTTACAGCTGATTGTTGCAGCCATGGTGGAATTTCTAGGATGGTGGTTGCCATCTGTGGCGTGGGCTGGGTTTGAGTCTGGTGAAGGAGATTGGTGAGTGGCATCATGTGTTGGTTTTAGCAGGTCGGTGTTGGTTTTATGGCTGGGACCCCTTATATATATATATATATATATATATATATATATATATATAGAGTCTTGGTGTATCGGGTCTTGTCCGTGTAAGATTGAGAATACCTTGGCAGCGTTTGATGAAATCTCATCCGTCATCTTCAGGCTGGTGTCTTCAGCTTCGTTCTCCTGGGAGAAGTGTGTGATCGTGGCTGTTTTCCCTTTTAAACTCTAGAGTTGGATGTGTTACTTTTGATTGGTTTGTGGAGTTGATGTATGCAGATTGGATGGCTTTTTCCTGAGACCCTGTGTGGCTGAGGTGCTGGCTGTGTCTCTCAGCCTTTTGTGTTGTAACGACCTGGGTAATGGGCTGTGTGATGACCTTCTGAGTTCTATTGTTGTGATGTCCTGGGTGTGGTGCTGTAATCTCCTGGGTCGTTGTCTGTGCTGCAACCTCCTGATGTTTTGTGTTGTGATCTCCTGAGTTCTGTGATGTAGTATCCTGGGTGGAAGGCTGTGATGTGGCATTCTGGGCCTTGGTTTGGCTCGAGTTTGAGGTCTGGCTATGTGTTTATAAGCGTGTGTCAGTTTGCTTAGTTTGGGGGTTGGAGGGGTGTAGCAGCTGGTGTTGCAGCCATGGTCTGGTTTCTGGATGGTGGTTGCCTTTCATCTGTGGCGTGGGCTTGGGTTTGAGTCTGGTGAAGGAGATTGGTGGTGGCATCATGTGTTATTTTGGGTCGGTGTTGGTTTTGTGGCTGGGACTCGTTTGTTGATTAGGGCTAGTTTCCAGATGTCTGGTAGAAGTATCATCCCGTTTATTCATGTTATGGGGTGTTTCTCTATTTCGATGGCTTCCCTAATTATTCTCTTGTTGAAGTGTTCAGTATTGGAGATAAGTTTGGATCCCTCAAAATCAATTTCATGTCCTGTGGCTTTAAGGTGCTGGAAAAGGGAGGAAGTTTTTCTTCTTTTCTGACTGCGTTCTTGTGTTCTGCGATCGTGCATTTATTCTCCTGTTGGTTTGTCCAATGTATGTGGCTGGGCAAATTTTGCATGGTATTTTATAAACTCCTTGGTTTTCTAGCTGGATCTTGTCTTTGGGGTTTCTTAAGATGTTGGCTATTTTTGATCAGTGCCAAAGGCTGTCCTGATATTGTGTTTGTGGAGAATTTTGCTGATTTTATCTGTGGTGCCTTTGATGTAAGGGAGGAGGGCGATGCCATTGTCCTGTTCTGTGTCTTGGTTTTGGGGAGTCTCCCTTGGATTAGGTTGGTGATTGTGCTTCTTTGGAATCCATTGGACATTAATCGTTAGTGAGGGTGTGTAATTCTGTTCTCAAGTGGTCTTTGTCAGCTAGGCGTTTGGTTCTGGAGATGAGGGTCTTGGCTACGAGTTGATCTGTGCAGGGTGGTGATGGGATTGTGCATTTAAGTAGCGGTTAGTGTGTGTCTTTTCTGGTAGATGGTGTGTCCTAGGGAGCCGTTGGGTTTTGTAAATTAGGGCGTCCAGGAGCGGAAGTTGATTGTTGGTTTCTGTTTCCATGGTAAATTGTATTTTGGGGTGTAGGCTGTTGAGATGTGTGAGGAAGTTGTCCAGTTTTCTTTCCGTGTGGCCAAATTACGAAAGTGTCATCTACATATCTAAGCCAGAGTTTGGGTTTGTATTGGTTTGTCTAGAGCATTGGTTTCAAAATGTTCCATGTATAGGTTAGCTATGATGGGTGAGAGGGTGATCCCATAGGTGCTCCTTCTATCTGTTTATATCTTTGTCCATTGTGGATGAAGTACGTGTTGGAAAGGCAATGGTTGGTCAGATCTAGGATGTGCTTAGGGGGTTGTATTTGTTTTGGATAGCTGTCAAGGCTTCTTTAATAGGTACTTGAGTGAAGAGGATATGACATCACAAGTAGGTCACTGGGTTGTAGGTTTTGTTTCTTTATTGTTTCTATGAAGTGGAAAGAATTTTGTACGTGTGGTGATGGATTCTGTGTAGGGCTGGAGTTGTTTGGCAAGAAATTTGGCAAGGTTCTGTAGAGGTGAGCCTATGGAGCTGACTATGGGTCTGAGTGGTGTTCCTTCTTTGTGTATCTTGGGGAGGCCATAGAGCTTAGGGCATCTAGATGATTTTCTCTGGGGATGATTCTTTGTTGGATCTCTTCACTGATGGGCGAGGCTTTTATTTTGGATTTGGTGGTTTTCTCTAGATAGGTGGTGGGGTCTGTGTTTAGAGGTTTGTAAGCGGGGTCTTGGAGTAGGTTGGATAGTTTGGATTGGTAGTCAGATGTGTTCATCACGACTGTGGCGTTGCCTTTGTCTGCTGGGAGGATGATTATGTTGTTGTCTTTCCTCAAGTTGCTGAGTGCTTTTGTTCTTCTTTGTGTAAGTTGCTTCTGGGTGGACTGCTGGAGCAGAGGACATTGGTGACTTCAAGTCTGATTTTATTGGCTGTGTCTGGGTTAATTTTGGCTAGGCTAGCTTCAACTCCACATATGATGTTTTCAGTGGGGATGCGTTTGGGGCGACAGCAAAGTTGAATCCTTTGGAAAGGACATTGGTTTCTGCCATGGTGAGGGTTCTGTCTGATATGTTGTGTACTGTTTGTTTCATGCATTGTTGTGGGGTTTGGGCTTCTGGCGTTTCTCTAGTCTGTGGAGTTTGTTGGTGTGTGTGTCTGTCTTGTGAAAGGTTTCTGTTTCAGCTCTCCAGAGGGCTAGTTGTTTGGATTTGTCCCAGAGTGCTGGGTGGATTTTGTTACTGAGTTTGAGGTGGAGGGTGAGTAGGTCCCTGTTGGTTTGGTCTAGTAGGAATCTTTTCCTGTGGAGTTCGTTTCTGATTAGAGCTAATGCAGTTCTTTTCAGGATCCTTTCAGTGGCTGAGGTTTTAGTGTGGAATTTGAGTTGGAAGCATGTGGGGATCACGTTTTGTCTGTGTAGGAATGTGAGGTCACATAAGATGGTGGCTCTTCGCAGAGTTTCTCATAGATCCGGGTCAGCTGGAAGGTTTCCTCCCGTAGAGGTAGGATATTTGTTTTAGATTTTCACGGGTAAAGGTATGTAGGTCTTGGTGTATTGGTCTTGTCCATGTATGATTGAGAATACCTTGGCAACGTTTCGACGAAATCTCATCCGTCATCTTCAGGCTGGTGTCTTCAGCTTCGTTCTCCTGGGAGAAGTGTGTGATCAACTCAGGAGATCACAACACAAAACATCAGGAGGTTGCAGCACAGACAACGACCCAGGAGATTACAGCGCCACACCCAGGACATCACAACAATAGAACTCAGAAGGTCATCACACAGCCCATTACCCAGGTCGTTACAACACAAAGGCTGAGACACACAGCCAGCACCTCAGCCACACAGGGTCTCAGGAAAAAGCCATCCAATCTGCATACATCAACTCCACAAACCAATCAAAAAGTAACAACACATCCAACTCTAGAGTTTAAAAGGGAAAAACAGCCACGATCACACACTTCTCCCAGGAGAACGAAGCTGAAGACACCAGCCTGAAGATGACGGATGAGATTTCGAAACGCGCCAAGGTATTCTCAATCATACACGGGACAAGACCCGAATACACCAAGACCTACATACCTTTACCCGTGAAAATCTACGAAAACAAATATATATATATATATATATATATATATATATATATATATATATTTATATCAACATATCAATATCTCTATCTATCTATCTATCTATCTATCTATCTATCTATCTATCTTGATAGATAGATATATCACTATGAAAAGCTTCAAAAATAAATATAAGCCTAAAAAAAACTAAATACTGTCACTCAAGACCTATTAAATCAGATAGGATTCTTTTTGTGATACTCCAGAGCATAAACGTTCATATTTATTTCTATAGAGCAATATATCCACAAACCCCAAATGAGCTGGTTTCTGACCGCAGTATCAAAATGAGAAAATAATGTGGAAAATAATGCAAAAGGAGAAGTACTACTGAGTTATATTACACCATTTTTATCCTGTTATGAGAAAACAAATTCCAAACAAAATACTACCTCTAAATTCTGATTTTACTACCTCTGAATTTCCAATTTTAATACTTAGAATTCTAAAAATGGAAATGATAAGGTGATGAAGAAATGACAAATATTTCAAAGTGAACTCTGCAGGAAACTATCAATCTGCAATTCTAAGTATAATTTCCAGAGTTCATCTTTAGTAGAAGTAAAATGCAACTTACTTCTGAGTAAACATGATTAGGAATAATCAGACAATTAAATTATCTGGTGGATATTTAAATTCCCTTTATAAGCATGCTTGTCTACCATATCACAAACTGCTTTTGCAATTTTTTTTATTTTTTAAAGATAGTTTCTATGATTGCTGTTGACGTAACCTACATTGGCTCTTTGAGATAATTAGATTGCATATAACATTCCATATGATAAAAAAAAAGATTAGGATATATATATATGTATGTATCTATGTATGTATGTATTTATGTATGTATGTATGTATCTATGTATGTATGTATCTATGTATGTATGTATGCTTGTAAAAAAAGAAACAGACAGCCTGTGATCTCTGGATATATGTTACAGGGGAAAAACAATAAGGGCCTTGGTGGTGCAGGCTGTTAAATGCCTGCAGTTAAGTTCCAGCTGCCTACAATTACTGTAGGCTCAAATCCCACCAGGCTCAAGGTTGACTCAGCCTTCCATCCTCTCGGGGTAGGTAAACTGAGGACCCAAGATTGTTGGGAGCAATAAGCTGACTTTGTAAAAATGCCGCTTAGTAATAAGCAGGCATGTACAATGGAATGAAGGCTATTGCTGAGCACATTGGGTTGTATCCCAAAAAATTGTAAGCCCCCTGAGTCTTCGGAGAAGGGCGGCATATAAATGTAATTAAAAAAATAATAATAATATCTATCAAGGTAACTATTTTTAGTACAATCATAATTCCATTTCAAAATAAAGGAATAGCAATCAATCAATAGAACAATCACTATTATTCCTTTAGACATCTTGGTTATATGTTATTGGAAGTTAATTAGAGAAGCAAAGAATCTAGCAACACATTTTTACCCTTTCATCTTTATATAAAAGAAAATAAGTTACAATCTGTTTTTTGAGCTTCTCTATTCCTTTATTTTGAAATGGAATTATGTAGAACTCAAAAGTTCTCCATGAAGAAAAACATGTGTCTAACTATATTGATTGTTCTCACACTACATGGACATTGCAATTATGTGCTGTAAGTTTTATATATTTAGCATTTGAAAGCATCAACAAAACATTAAGATGAGTCAAGCCAGCATAGCAAACTAAATAGCTCTGGATTGTGTGCAGAACTCCTTTTCACTTAACAAACTGCTAAAAGAAATAATCAGAATGAAAACTGCCACATCCTTTGTTTAAAAATACTTTAGCTGTCTTTATACCCAGAAATATTTTTAAAATGTGCTTATATGAATGCATTATTCAAGAGACATCTTAAGGAAGAAATAACAGATACGAAAAAGAATAATTGGGAAGAACCTGCAAAATGACAGAATGAAGAAGTAAAACAAATTATATCTCATACAGAAATACTGGAAAATAAAACAGAAGATGTGGTCTGGAAGACAGAGATGAAAATTAGAGTGGAAATACAAATATTAAGTCAAGAGATGAAAAATGACCCGGAAAATGACCTATTACTGAACTTACAAAAGAGGGCTGCAGAAGTCTTGGAAAAGTTTTTGAGCTAAGGGAAAGAAGATTTAAATGGAGATCAATTTCTCTGATAGTATCTTAATGTTCAATTAAGGATCAAGGGACTTTATTGCACTTGCTACCTCTGAGTGGACACATACACTTTAAATGGACAAAAATAGTGAAATATGGCACTCATTTTATAATATATAATAGATTAAAATTGTAGTTCTATAAATGTGTGTGTGTGTGTGTGTATTTGAATAAACACACACACATATTGTGTATATATGTGCACTGTGAGTGTATATAGTGTATACTTAAAAAAAATTAAAGGATGAAAAATGTTACAATATTGAGCAAAAAAAAAAGAATATAATTTTGACTTGTTTGATGAAGATTATAATAAGAAATATTTTTATAAAATTGTCCATGCTGACATTGGATAAAAATGCTAATGATTTTTTGGGATTTACAAGGGGATAAGGGTTGGAATATTTGAAGAAGTGAACTATACATTTAACTTTAAAGTGGATAAGAAGCTATCAAGTTTGTTTCCACTTGTTGTAAAGAAGATTGAAATTTCTTTTTCTTTCTTTCTTTCTTTCTTTCTTTCTTTCTTTCTTTCTTTCTTTCTTCTTTCTTTGTCTACAATTGTTTTTTATTTCTACTTTTAGTTTATATTACCTTTTACTATTTTGAAAATAATAATAATAAAAAGCATTGAAAAAAAGACTGCTTTGGGAATAATGTATTGGTATGACAGGCTTTTAAATTTGTTGCAATATTATTCCCTCAGTGAATTCTAAAAGAAGAAATGCTGATGTCTTCCTCTATGAGATATTCCTGATTATACCCAGTCTTATGCTGTCCAAGATACTTAATTATTTAAACATCTGAGCTCTTTCAATCTTATTGTCATTTACTGTAGTTACTATTCAACATAAAAATTCAATGTTTTTGTTCTGAATTACCATAATCTGGAAATATGTATATGCTATATAGAACCGAATAGAATCATAGGGCTGGAAAGGGCCTTGGAGGTGTTCTATTCCAACCCCTAGTTCATGGCAGGACACCTTATATCACCTCAGGCAAATTGTTGCCCTATCTTTCCTTGAGAATCTGCAGTGATAGAGGATAGAGCACCCACAAGTCTGGGAGGCAAGATGTTCCATTGGTTAATTGCAGGGGTGGATTGCTAGGGGTTCGCAGGGGTTCAGGGGAGTCCCCTAGCTAAAATTCTGTGCAGTTCAGAGAACCCTCAAATCCCACTCCTGGGTGGCCCCGCCCACCCTGCCCCTCCCCTCCCATGAGCCCCCATATGGCCCATTTTGGATGCAGGTAAGTGCAGGGCACATGCGAAGGCTCGGGGGGACAAAAAAATGGGACTCCCAGAAGTCAGGAAGGCTGAAAATGGGCCCGTTTCTGGCTTCCAGAGACCCTCTGGAGTCAGGTGAAGCCATTTTTGCCCTCCCAGAGGCTTGAGGAAAGCCTCCAGAGCCCAAGGAAGGCAAAAATGCCCCCCCACACTGTGGTGCCAGAGGCTGACTAGGCCATGCCCACCATGGCCATGCCTACCCAGCAACCGGGCATACAACCTTTTGCTAAAATTTTTGAAGTTCATCCCTGGTTAATTGTTCTCACTGCCAGGAAATTTCTCTAGTTCCAGGTTGGATTTCTCTTTAACAAGCTTCCACCCATTGCTGCTCATACTATCCACAGAAGCTTTGAAGATTAAGTCAGCCTTTTTCTCTTCATGACACTCTGCAGTAAGTTAGACTATTCCCACCCCCCACCCCCCACAAACCTTTTTTGTGCAGACACAGTGCAGTTCCACATTCTCCCTGCTGACTGTCACCTTCTTGCCCTCTTCTTCCATTAGTGGACCAATAATTATTATGTTAGTGGACCAACAATCCTTTACTTTTTTCCTTGTTCCATATATATTGAAAGAACTTTTGTTGTTGTTGTTAATTATGGCATTTGTTAGCTCATTCTGTACCTTAGCTTTTCTGATTCCCGATACCATTCTTGAAGAGTCAGGCTATTTATTGGTTACTCTTCTAGTTATGTGGTCGTGTTTCCATCTTTTTAAAACTCATCCTTTTTGTTTCTCAGTCTGTTGGAGAGTTCCTCATGCAGACAGTTCTATATACTGTAAACTCCTCCCTGATGTTAAAGATGTATAGAAACCATTATCCCTATAGATGGAACAGATCTGATTGAACGTTAGCAATGTTAATGCTAGAAAAAATAAGATTAACATTCATTTGGAATTTTTACAGAACTATCTTCTGGGAATTCTCATTACCACTTATCCACAGAAATTCTCACTTCTTCGAAGTGTGTGTGTGTGTGTGTGTGTGTGTATCCAGAATATGTATATGAAAGATAATTTAATGAAAAGTTGCAAACATTAATGTATTTTTTTAAAAAAAAATGTAAGCAAAAGGGCTAAAAGAAATGTGTATGGAAATGTGCATATGGGAGAAATGTATTATGGACTGTTATGTAGATTACTGTGGAAATAGGAAGGAAGAAATTTACTATTGGAAATCAAATTTCCAGGCTGTATATCCTGACATAGTACACAAACACACACACACTGTCAGGGTCCCAAGTAACACAACTCCAAATGAAAGAACTCGGAGGCATGATGTCTCCTCAAAGAACATTTCATTAGGGAATGTCAAATTGGCACAATGCTGATGAAAACCGGATTCAAGTTCTCTCCGGTTTTCCCCACAATTAACAGTAAAAGTTTGTCACTTCCCACAGGTGTCAGTCACATGGTCCAATCAGCACACAATCCAGATGTGGGGTGATTTCAGTCTCCACCTCCCAAACACCTGCACACATGACCTTGGTTCCCAGGGGAAAGAATATTGTTTTGGTTATAGCACCCAGCTATCTCTACACCTCCCCCAATCCCTCATCTCCACTCTGTGTCAGCACTGATCCTTTGAAGAAAAGAAAACCCCCAGTAGAACAGAAAGATGGCCACCATCTAGCCAGTTTCAGGGTTGACACATACACGCACACGCACACACAGACACATCTGAATAGTTCTCTAATGACTGATTGCTGTAATTAGTTTTAAGCAAACTATTCATAGTGAATAATTCATCTGCTAACTTTTAGTCCCTTCTCAGATAGGAATTATTTATGACCATATCTTAATTATTATGATCTGCCTCTTCGTTTGCAACTAAGAACTTTACTCAGACGTATCCTATTCCATGTACTATTGAAACTTTATGTATTATTCTGGAATCAAAATCCTAATTTGAACAAATCTCCAGGCAAATTTAAACCTTATGAATAGGATATAAAATATCATTTTTTCAGGGAACTGAAAGGTACAATCATTTGTTTAGATTTCATCTATTCACAGAACTTAAAAGAGAAACAATTGATTATAAATACAAAGGACACTGTTTTTTTTAATTTTCAGAACTTTCCATTTGCTGACTCCATTCATATATTCTAATAAATGCCCTAACTGGAACACAAGCTTCAGTTTCTGTTCCCAATCTATATTTATTAATTTGAATATCTTTAGGGAGCCCTCAATGGTAGCAGAATATATAATTAAGTATACTGAACCCAGTAAATCAAGAACTTGAAAAACTTCTCTTGCTTTATTTCAAAAATAAAAACAGGTTTGATAGTTTCAAAATGAAAAGTAACAGAAGTCAGGAAAATACTTTTTCCAGAATGAAATCTGTTATGTATGTAGGTTTGAATGTTGTTGGTTTATTTGAACTGTTCTTGTAAAATGTTAAATGGTATTGGTTTAAATAGTGCGGGAAGAAACCCTGCACTCCCATTGGCTGGCAACTATGGCTGCTGGCTATAAGAAGCAGCCATAGCCCAGCCAAGTCGGGTCCATTCGAGCTGTAGTCACTGAATAAAATCTTTACTGAAGCTCTTCGTGTTTGACTCTTCATGCAAACTTAACAAAATCAATGAACGATATCCTAGAAGAGCACCTTGACTTCTTTCTGGTAAGTAACCTAGCTTAGTTCTGCCTGGTTGCTAGGCAACATCATGCACAGCAGTCATTATATTGGCACCAAAAGTAATTCCTGATTTGTGAAATTCAGTGTCTGATCACACACATGTATGCACATACATATACATACAATACCATGTTCCTCCTTCTGAAACTTTCTCCAGTATTCTCACTGGACTCTTAAAATAGTCAACTATTTGGTGCAGTCTCCATTTATTTTCTTCCCATGATTTTGTATTTGAGGGGGGGGAGAACTTATCTGTGTGTGTATCTGTTAAGTTCGGAAGAAGACAGGACGTGAAGTGCTTCAGCTCCTTTTAATAACGTGACTACAGCTCAGAACTATGCCAGAATGGCTTGGTCTCGGCAGCTTATATAGCCGGCTGCTGCGGCTTGTAGCCAATGGCGGTATTCGGAATTGCCGCCATTTTAACAACCAATCAGATTAATTCTGCATACATTACACCCCTCCCCACCTGGTCCAGCCCATACTCAAACCCCATCTATCTAATGTACTCTTGTAAATAGGTGGGGCTTTTACGGTTACGTTTGGACCTGTGTGGTTCAGGTGTTCTAGGAACTTCTATTTGTTTTGAAGGAATGTTAGTTGTTGGAATCCCCTCATTTGGAATCTTTTGGCCGGGTGATCTGGCTCTATTACTCCAACCTGGTCTCTCCTCCCAGTCCACTCCCAGCCCATTGGTATCCCCTTGAATAGGTGAAGCTGTGCTGTCCTCTACTGGAGTTAGCATTTGCTGTGATTGTGTTAGGGCTTGGGATGGCTCTTGTTGTGTTATTCTGTTTAAGAAGGGGTTGACTATTACTTGTTCATTATTCAAAAGGTCTCCCCCTTCCCCCACGGCTTGGGTTGTGCGTAATGAGTCCTGAAACATGCCAGGGTAAGTTTTTAGGTACTTTCTGGACCTTAATTGGTCTATATGTCTTTTCCAAGTGACTCCGTCCTCCTTTTGTACCCTGTAAGACCTGGGTCCTGTTACATGGGTAATTTCCGCAGGAATCCATAAAGGCTCACCCACAAGGTTCTTAGCATAAACTCGATCCCCTATTTGAAAAATGCGAGTTTTGCTACTAGAATCTACAGGTTTCTCAGGTGCATAAGTGGGGTGAAGGCGGTCGAGGGTTGACCTGAGTTTCCTGCCCATTAAGAGCTCTGCAGAGCTTAAATTACTGGAGAGTTGGGGGTAATGTGTTGGATACTGAGCAGTTTGTCTACTTTCTCAGTAATATCCCCTGGACCCAACTGTTGAAGTTTCTCTTTAGTAAACCGAACCATACGTTCAGCCCGGCTGTTAGTGGAGGGGTGCCCAGGGGCCGTAAGGGCATGCCTTATGCCCTGCTGTGCTAAGTATGATTCAAAAAGGGTGGCAGTAAATTGGGGACCATTGTCGGAAACAACCACATTGGGCAACCCGTGAGTTACAGAAAGTTTCCTTAGCTGTTTGATAACAGCTTCTGCAGTGGTGGATGACATGGGAATCACCTCAAGCCATCTGGAATATGCATCTACTACAATCAGAAAGGTATGCCCTTTAGTTGGCCCAGCAAAATCAATATGAATTCTGGACCATGGCCCCCTAGGACATTCCCATTCCTGTTTAGGGGCGATAGGCGGTGTGGGCCTCAGTTCCTGACAATTCGTACAGCCAGCAACCCAGTTTTCAACCATTTTGTCAATCCCCGGCCACCATACATAGCTCCTAGCTAACCCCTTCATTCTGACAATCCTCGGGTGCCCCTCATGCAACATAGTCAATACTTTCTTCTGTAGCTTTTCAGGAATAACCACTCGATTTCCCCATAGAATACACAGATAGTTAACACAGATAGTTCGGTTTGTCTGGACTTAAATGGTTTGCAGATGTCTATTAGTCCTTTCTGTGGCCAACCCTTCTTTATCCAATCGACAACAGGTGCCAATAAACTGTCTTTAGCGGTTTCTCTTGCAATTTCAGCAGCATTCACAGGTAGTTGAGCAACTGTTTCTAAGAAAAAGGTGTAAGTCTCAGGTGCTGGATCTTCAGTGTTCATAGGTAATGGGCAGCGGCTCAATGCATCTGCGTGCCCTATTTCCTTTCCCAGACAGTGAACGAGTCTGTACGAGTATGCAGTGAGGAATTCGGTCCACCTCATCATTCGGGGTGAAAGGATGATAGGAGTTGGTTTATCGCTGGCCACTATTCCGAGGAGAGGCTTGTGATCGGTGACAATGGTGAATTTTCTTCCATAAACGTATTCGTGGAATTTCTTGACAGCTGCTACTATTGCCAGTGCTTCCTTGTCCAGCTGACTATAGTTTCTCTCTGCCTTTGTCAATGTTCTTGAATAGAACGCAATGGGAGCTTCTCTTCCACTCGGTAGCTGGTGGCTCAATACTCCCCCACTCCAAAAGGGGAAGCATCACAAGTTAATACCATGGGCAGGTTTTCACTAAACTGTATTAATACACAATCAGACATGATTTGGCGCTTAATACTGTTAAAAGCTGCTTCTTCTCTTTTGCCCCAGACCCACGTAGCTTTTTTATCGAGCAGTCTATGTAGGGGTTTCGCAGTTGTTGCTTTCTGTGGCAAAAACATATGGTAGAAATTAATAAGTCCCAGAAATGCTTGAAGGTCAGCTTTGCATTTAGGTCTGGGGGCTTCCTTGATTGCCTGAATTTTTGTTCTGTGGGGTGAATACCGTGTCTGTCAATCATGTAACCTAAGAATTCTACTCTGTCGGTTCTTAGTGTACATTTCTCTTTTTTGACTTTTAGTCCTGCTTTTTTGAACCTGATCAATACTTCTCTGAGTCTCTCATGTAGCTGAGTGTCATTTTTAGCAGCGATTAAGACGTCATCAAAGTAAGGTACTACCCCTTTTAAACCTTGTAATATTCTTTCCATAAGGCTTTGAAATATGCCTGGTGCCACACTTACTCTGAATTCCAACCTTTTGCATTTAAAGGCACCCCGATGGGTCACAATCGTTTGTGCCTCTGCGGTCATATTATCTACTGTTAATTTCTGGTATGCTTGGGCAAGGTCTAATTTAGCGAAAACAGTACCCCCACCTAGGGAGTGTAACAAATGATGTACCACTGGAACCGGATATGCGCTCTGTTGCAGTGCATGGTTCAATGTCCCCTTATAGTCCCCACAAATTCTTACAGAGCTATCAGGTTTGACAGGGGTAACTATGGGTGTTTCCCATCAGGACTGGTCTGTGGGGTCTAGTACCCCTTGAGCTATCAGTTTGTCTAACTGTTCATCGATTTTTGCTTTGAGTGCAAACAGCACTCGTCTGGCTTTTAAATGGATTGGTTGTACATTGGGGTCTAAATTGAAAGTAATAGGGGTCCCTGAGTACTTGCCTAATCCATCACTGAAGACCCCTTGGAATTCTTTCTTCAGTGACTCTTCCTATTCTGATTCACTGACATGGTTGATTCCGGTTACTTCGATGCCCAGGGGGTGGAACCATTCCAGTCCTAGAAGACTTGGGTGGTCTTTATCAACGATGGTCAATGGTAGAAGTTTAGTGTGATTCTTGAATTTCACGTTGAATTTTCTTGTTCCGATTACTGGAATCTTGTTTCCTTGGTAATCTTTGAGGGTTGTTTATTGAATTGGTTCTTCTGGATCTCTGGAATGAGTCTCTGATACCATGGATAGATATGATCCCGAGTCTACCTCCATCTGGCACGATCTTCCCTCGATATAGACCTTGACATGCACCTTCCTGTTGTTCAGTGAAGAAGAATGACCAATGGTTACAGTTTGATGTGTTTCATTTTTCCCACTTGTGCTGCCGGGTTTTACTTCTTTGTCCTTGTTATTTGGATTGAACTTCCTTCTGTTTGGTGGAGTTCTGGATGATTTGCAGACTCTTGCGATGTGCCCTTTCTTCTCGCAACGGAGGCAAATAGCTTCCAGGAAGCTGCATTCTGTGAGGGGGTGGTTCCCTCCACATCCTGCACAACGGAAGTCTCACTTCTTCCAGCCCTGGGCGTTCCATTTCTGCTCCATTCTGAGTCTGTTTATCTCTTCTTCTTCTCCGCTGTACTCTGATTCTGACTCTAGTTTGTCAAAATGCGTTGTGTTTTTTTCACCCTCTGGATGGTTGGTTATTCTGTTCATCTTCCTCATTGTGGCTGCGGAGGTTTTCGTGGCTTCTGCTACTATTGCCTCGTCAATAGCTTCTTTTAGTGTAATGTTTGGTTTCATGAGTAGTTTACTTTGTAACGTCTGGTCCTTAAGCCCCAAGACAAAATGATCCGCATGGCTTCTTCTAGCGTGATGGAGTCACAGGCACACCCAAGGTTTCGTAAGCTGGCCACAAAGTCACTGATGCTTTCTTCTTCTCATTGATCGCGGTGGTAGAATTCGTGTCTGCGGATCAGGCATGATACTTGGGGTGTGTAGTGCGCCCTCAATAGCCTTTCCAAGTCTGCCCATGCCATCGCTTTCACATCTGCTGGTGCAGCCAGATCCTTTGCCATCTTGAACACTGCGGGACTGCAATGTGTTAGGAAAACTGCTCTTTTCCGTTGTTCAGAAATTGAAGCTAGATCATTTCCTTCTAAGAACATTTGGAATCTATCTGCATAAGACTCCCAGTCTTCATTCTTTGGGTCAAACTGGGCTGGTGGTGTGTTCAGCCCAGTCATCTTTTTTCTTTCTTCTGCATTGTCTTCTTGTCCATTACGATCCCACCTTCGTCACCAGTGTTAAGTTCGGAAGAAGACAGGACGTGAAGTGCTTCAGCTCCTTTTAATAATGTGACTACAGCTCAGAACTACATCAGAATGGCTTGGTCTCAGCAGCTTATATAGCCGGCTGCCGCGGCTTGTAACCAATGGCGGTATTCAGAATTCCCGCCGTTTTAACAACCAATCAGATTGAACTCTGCATATTTTCAACAACCAATCAGATTAACTCTTCATACATCACAGTATCTATACCAGGTCTGCCACCTTCAGCTTGGTGTCTCGTTGGCATCCTGCCATCAAAGGCTAGGGGCATAGGAGGATGAACAAATGGGCAATAAACCTGTGTCAGTATGTAATGGGAAATAGAGGGTGGTAAATGACAGCTTGACAAAAACAGCTTGAGAGAGAAGCTCAGAATCACTCAAGGCTATGCACCCTGAGAAGTAATGTGAATTACCCCAAACATCTCAACATTACCCCAAGCATTCTCAAAACACCTAGACAAATCTTCATTGGCCAAAAATGAACTGTTCATGGGGGGAAGGCTGGGATGAGGGAAAACCTTCTGGATTTTTTTAGTACAGGAAATTTAGTTCTAGCCTTACTGCAGCCGGAATCTTTTAGTAAAAGAACCTATCACTTCAACCAAATGAAAACAATGGTCTTTCTTTTCTAAGTGATCAGACTGGGGCAGGCTTGACAACCTATTTATTTGCATTATAAGTGGCAATGCTAGTGCTGTATTATTCTTCCTGTCTCCCCAATCAGTACTTAGTAAACTGAAGCAGTGGGAATAATACAGAAAGTCAGTCCATCATTTTTGTTTTCACTTCTTGATGGCTTGCATTTCCAGTAGTTTGCTAGGCTGCAAGGTTGTCTAACATAAGATGAAATGGACTTCCAAACTCCAAAATATTGCAAAATTGGAATTGCCAGCAGCCAGTTTATCTAGCCTGGCTTGTGAGAAAAAAAAAAGTTGGGTGTTGGAGTTCATCAATATTTGGATGGCCACAGATTCGTAAGTTTACATTGAGGACAAATTAATCATTTATTTATTTTTTTAGCCTGATCTCTTCCCATTACTTTATCAATTTGTTCATATAGACAAATTCCTACACATTTAGTTATACGGTGCATACAATACTATTACTATATACTTTAAAATAATAACTATCTGCAGGCATTTGAATTATGAGCTTTAAATTTAATGTTGCCTAGTTTGTAATGTTACCTAGTTTGAATTAGACCTATAATGTAGACAATTTCTATTTAAGTTATTTACAAAAATAATGATAACCCATTGAGACCATGATGGTCTCACATTTTAGGGTGTCCTCCTGATCAGTCAGTGGTGTTGAACTGGTGATATAAGGCATTCACATCTCACTGTTTACAAAAGTTATGTTCAAAGTTTAGCAATCCCATGTTTGCACTTCACAGTGTAGAAATAGATTTAGAGTTATGGAAGTCAATAGCTTGAAAACCTCCACTATAAAAATAAAACAATTTTTAACTTCTATTCTGCTTCAGTTAGTTTAATGTAAACATATTAAATAATAGCTGATGAAATATCATATTTTGATATGTAAGTAGAATTACACTCACACACACACCCACATAACCATACACACACAAAGAAATTTCAAGCATTTTTATGTCACTTGCATAATATATATTGGTTACAAGTATTTACCCGTTAGCTGACACTTGTTCAGACATCTGTGTGCAATCTGCCTGTTTCCCAAGGGGACTCCCTTAATTACGTAAATATAATGGACAAATTCTAGTTCAAGATTTCATGCTTTATCTGTAGTATTTTATTTATTAATTAATCAATCATCATTACATGTATACTATATTTCTGGCGAGATGAATTTCTAGTTTCTTAAACTTTTCTTTTTCTTTTAATGACCCTGTAATCCCTTCTAACAAAGTGGAATTGAGGCAACTGAATGGAGCTGATTATTTACTATCCAGATGCCCTTTCTTTCTTTCTTTTTTCCAAATTTTTTTTATTCCAATCTACATATAACAACAATACATTAACAGTGTGGCATCAATATATATATAATAATAATAATAATAATAATAATAATATTATTATTATTATTATTATTATTATTATTATTATTATTATTTATTAGACTTGTATGCCACCCTCTCTTCCTAAGGACTTAGGGCAGCTGACAATAAAAACTCAGTGCAAAATTTACATTAAAAAACAATTAAACAATTACAAGCCTAATATCATACATCTCTCATTGCATTATATTCATATTAATTCATACTTCTTCAATATTTATTTTCAACCTTACTCTCTCCAAATGCTTACCACCATATCAATTAAACATACCTAATAATTCCATTATTCAATTTTCTCCCTGTTTTCATTTTATTTTTTTTAAATGAAAAATTCTCATTTGGCAAGCAGTATGGTTCCAAGTTTCACATCTCAATACAAACATGAGTTACCTATTCATTTTATTTGTTTAATTTTATATGCATCATCCTTGTCATTATTAAATATTAAGCTTATCTTATCCAATCCCAATTCATGTTCTCATATCTTATTTTACAATATTATCTAAAATTCTCATCACAATTCTATGTTCATTTATTCAATTCCAAATCCTAATATATCTCCTTCCATTTTTCTTAGTATATTCTCATATCTTATTTTACAATGTTATCTAAAATTCTCATCTCCTTTCTATTATCATTTTTCATATTATTATTTTTTTCTGTCACATTTGTCATTTTATCAATCCTTATCTGTAAATATAGTTGTCCCCTCTAGTTAATAATTCGAGCTAACCACCTTCATTCTTCCTTAATGTCAATCTCCCTATCTAGTATAAAACACAAATATATATTTTTCTCAGATTCAGAATCCCATATTTTCAATATATTCTTATACATCAATTTACCTTTTTCCTTATCCCTTTTTTTTTCACCCATTATCTCTCACTCTTTGAACAATGTACCTTCTTTTCATCCTTGTTTGTTTCCTGTTCCTCTTTATTTTCTGGTCCTTTCTCTTAATTCCCTTTCCCCCCATTCTTATTCCCCTCCTTTTCTTATTCCAGTTATTAAACTTTTCTGTCTCCCTCTTTTGATTTTTCCTTGCACTTCCTTTTTCTGCTTTTCCCTTCTCTCTTTAACCATTTTCCAAACCATTCTTCCTTTTATCATCCCATCAGACCACAAATTTTTAATTCTGATTCCTCCCCGCCCCACTTAAATAATTGTTGTTCATTTTGTTCTTCTAAGTTGGCTTCTTCTTTATAGAAGTCCTCCCCCTCTGGTTAATTGTGTTCTTGTGTATGCTGAGTCACCATTTCTAATTTCTGTAACACATAATTACACATTTCAAGTTTGATTTTTATCATATCCTTTGTATCTTGAATATCCGATCTTATGTCTTGTGAGTCCTGTCTTATGTCAACAAGTAGCTCCTCCATTATGTCTTCTCCTTTTTTCTTTTTCTTTCCTCTTCCTTAATAGTTAAAATCCTCTTCTTTAATAGATATATTCAATCCAAGAGTCCAGTATCTTATTTCAACCAATATCTTTTGAGTTTATTTTCAACAATTCATACTCTTGAGTCTTTATTACAAATCTTCTATTTGGCCTCCCAACTGTTTTCCAAATTATCAGGTAGTTCTATGACAATAATAAAGTTCCTTTTATTTTCTTTCAAGTTCCAAGATCCAAACTCTAAAAAAGACCAGACACTCGTTTTAAAACGGACTAAAGTTTTCCTGTACCATCAGGTGGCACTCTTGAGTCTTTTTCTTTTTAACTTTCATTATTGAATATAATATTTTTATTAAGTTCGCTAATTTCAATCATTAGCTATTCTTTTCAACACACTCAACTCCAGCATTTAGTTATGCCCTTTAAGTGCTCACAGTTTAATATATGTCCCGTTTAATTTTTAATCTTTTGTTGTGTTAATGTATTTTCCTTTAAAATTCTCCTCCAAATTAGTCCAATAGAATAATCAAATCCAAATTTAAACACCAATTTCTTTCTCACTTTCTCTGGTCACCACTTCCAACACTTTCCTCCAAAATAACCCTTTAATTTGATACCAGGGTATCTCAAAAGTGATGTCCTTTGCCTGGTTCACACTCTGCTCGCTACTTCTCTCTCAGGCACAAAACTTAGTTTCCCAGAGTGTTCTTCGTCTTCATGGTGGCCATTTTGGGACCACTGCTGCAGCTTGCCTTTGGAAGGGTTTTTCCTGTTAGAGAGGGAAGTTGCGGCTCCCCTCAACCCTCCAGGCAATTTCCCCCTTCTTCACCACCCCACCAGGGTGGCTCTGGTCCCGATTGGGAACCTCCAGCAAGTGAGCTCGGGCGAAAACACACACGATCACAGATTCGCATCGACTCCGACAAGGAACAAACCGGAAGTCCCCAGATGCCCTTTCTGAGTCCTCGTTTCTTAAACTTATGTTCATGTAAATGTCGGTGCATAAATTTGGGCTTGCTGAAACTTTATACCTAGAAAGTTCCATTTAATCACTTTTGCTACTTATGTCTATTCCATTTTCATTGACACGTTTCTTTTTCGCCCTGTAGTATTATCTTTCAGATACTTGAACAATACTTTCCATGTTGTTTGCATTCCAGTATTGAAAAAGAACATCTGTTTGCAAACAGCCTTTATAAATACAGATTTACATGCAATGGTTAGCTCTATGGAGCCATCTGTTCTGCACAAATACACATGGTGATCACACTCTTACTCTTCGGATCATATATTTGTGACAATGTTATAGGGGAGATATATCATTAGCAAGATACATTTTAAGGGGTAAAACAAATGTAGGTCTAAAATTTCTCTCCTTCTGACATTTTCTTTAAGCATCTCTATGTTCTTATCTGCCACTTTCGTTTATCTTGCTTTTTTTATTAGTCTTTCAGCTCTTTACCAAGCAGCTGTATCACATTTTCTTTAGTGGGTTAGGTCTGCTGCAGTTGGTATTTTGCATCTTGGTTGCATCAGAGTGCATCTAGGTGATAAAAGAAGAGGAAAAAGAAGGTCAAGAAGCATTTTTTCTGAAAAGTGGCAGGATAGCATTAGCATCTGCTAGTCCTGTCTGATTACTTTCTCAATAACCTTCCCTAAAAAAAGAAAGTTGGAGATAGTACAATAGCTTTCCTGAACTGTTGGGTCTAGCAAGAGCTTTTTAAGAACAGGGTGAACAATCACTTCTTTCAGACATGGACAAAGTAATTGTAGAAAATCTCAAAATTATCCAGTAATATATTAAACCAAAACCTCCATGTATTCTATGAATAGTTTCACTAGCTAATCTTTTAGTATAGTTGCTGATAAAGGAATAAAGGATAATTAGCAGTGTTGTAATTTTCTTCTATATTGCTAACAATCCTTATTCCTGTCAATTCTAAAAACACTGCACTTGCTATGTGACAAAACCAATATCTGAAATACTTGTTATTTTTTACAATGTTACTAAAATGATATCTGGTGGGGGTTTTTTCTCATCCTTCACACAGGTATGTTTCTGATAATGATTGCATTGTTTCTTATTTCACTTACAGCTTGGCTTTTTGAATCTCAATATCTTATAATTATATTAACGGATGCTCTGAAATTGAAATGATAACCTCCGCAAAGCACTTAATTTAATAACAGATAGAATTCTCTTTAAAGTTATTTGCAATTAATCACTACTATGATAAAAAAATAGTGAATGTTTTATGATCTTTGGACATTTTACAGAAAAATAAAATGAGTTACAACTTCTATAGAGATTTATTATCCTCATTTCAAATGAGTATCTGCTTTATTTTTAACAAATACAGCTAAGCAATGGAATGATCCTGAAACATAGGTTAATTAAGTTAGCATTTGTTTTCAACTGACACATGGTTTCTGTGCAGTTGATGTCAGCAATTTTGGTTTGCATATAATAAAAATGATTTCTTTCTTAAATAAAAGGTATTTTTATAGAAAGAAATTTATTGCTGTACTGTATTTTCTCCTCATGGAAGGAAAGACAAGAAGAAGATAAGCAACAACAAAGTGAATTAACTCAGTTACTGTGATGAGCAGAAGGAATAACCTTGAAGAAGAGCTGCAACCAAGATAATAGCCAGATGAAATAAATTTGATTCTGGGATAGGAATGTAATTTGAGAGTCTCAGGCAGATCTTCCCTAGTTCCCTAGGGGATGATCACTTAAATATGAGCCAGCAGTATGTGCCAAAAAAGGTAATAAATCTTTGGTTGTATAAACAGTGGCATAGTTACAAAATCAAGTGAAGTATGAGTACCGTTTTATAAAACCTTTGTAAGACCACACTTGAAATACTGCATCCAGTTTTGTTCACCATTTTACAAAAATGATGTTGAAACTTTGGGAAAAGTGTAGAGAAGAGCAACTAAGATGATTAAAGACTTGAGACAAAAACATATGAAGAATGGTTGGAGGAACTGGGCATGGCCAGTCTAGAGAAAAGAAGGACTAGGAAGCAATATTCTATTCTAGTATTTTTTTTTAAATTAATATTTATATCCCGCCCTTCTCTGGAGACTCAGGGCAGCTTACATTTTTTTTTTTTTGGAGCACAACCCAATGCATTCAGCAATAGCCTTCATTCCATTGTATATGCCTGCTTATTACTAGGGCTTCCCCCCCCCCACAAGTGGCATTTTTAAAAAGTCAGCTTATTGCCCCCAACAATCTTGGGTGCTTTGTGGCAGCCTTGAGAGGCTGCCACAAAGAAGAGTCAGTCAACTTATTTTCCAAAGCACCAGAGCACAAGACAAGAAACAATGGATGAAAACTAATCAAGGAGAGAAGCAACCTGAAATTAAGGACAAACTTTCTAACGGTGAGAACAATTAACCAGTGGAACAGCTTGCCTTCAGAAGGCTGTGGCTGCTTTATCAATGGAAATTTTAAGAAGAGACTAGACTGCCACTTGTCTGAAATGGTATAGGGTCTCCAGGGAGATGGACTTTGGATCTCCAAGTTCTATTCTATTCTATTCTATTCTATTCTATTCTATTCTATTCTATTCTATTCTTCTGTTCCATTCTGTTCTGTTCATCTTTCTCATGGTGTTCTGACCCAACCCTGTTACCAGCAAGAAAATCTCAAACAAACACAGCAACTGAAACCTTCACAGCTTTAATCTACAAATAAACTTCTTTGTAGATAAAAGATGGCTTGCAGCCAATTAGTCCAACCAGAAAAGTCTTGACAGAATTCTTCAGATAAGCCGGAGTCTCTACACACAATGCTGGATCCTTAGAATGTTTTTGCTTTCTGCAAAAGCAAAAACCTTTTGAAACCAGGCTTATATTCTCTGGAGGGATGGGCCATTATGTTGCATTCTTACTCCTGAGTCGCCTGTGCTGCTCCAGCTGTTCTCTTCTACAAATCATCCTGCGCTCACACGCACTTGGCACAGGCTCCTCAGGAACCTCCTCATCACTGCTGCCAGCTCCCACAATCCCTGAAGGCAGCAGTCCACTCCCTGATGGTCCTGACCCCTCATCAGAGTCATCGGTCTCCTCAGCCATCTGCACCTGGTGCCGGCTAACCACAATACATGAAGATAAAGAGAGAGAATGGGGAAGTTCTAATAATAAAAGTAGCATTAGCTTTATAATTTTGGTTTCACAGTTAACAGATAACAGGTAAGCAGAGTTTGAAGGGACCTTGTAGGTCATCTAGTCTAACCCCCCCACCCAAACGGTAAACCTTACACCATTTCTGACAAATGGCAGTCCAATCTCTTCTTGAAAGTCTCAAGTGATGGCGCTCCCACAACTTCCTAGGGCAAGCTGTTTCATTGGTTGATTGTTCTCACTGTCAGAAAGTTTCTCCTTATTTCCAGGTTAAATCTCTCCTTGTTCAGTTTCCGTCCATTATTCCTTGTCTGGCCTACAGGTGCTTTAGAAAATAGCTTGACTCCTTCCTCTCCGTGGCAACCCCTCAAATATTGGAAGACTGTTATCATGTCTCCCCTGGTCCTTCTCTTCACTAGACTAGCCATGCCCAGTTCCTGTAACCGTTCTTCATATGTTTTAGTCTCCAGTCCCCTAATCAGTCTGGTCTACCTTGAAAGGATGACAGTTACAATGGTGATAAGTATTCTTGAAAGACTTGAAAGACCAGGTTAGAGACAGATCATGATGGAGAAAATCAATGTCATTGCTAAAGAGTCAACCACAATTTGATAACACATAATCAATCAATCAATCAATCAAAATGCATATAGAAAGTCATAATCAAGACTGAATAATACTAGAAAAGATTCATAATAAATAGGAAGGTTGTAATCTAATTTTGTGCCAGTATTATTTTATCCTTTAATGTGGATTATTTATCATTCATTCATTCATTCATTCATTCATTCATTCATTCATGCAATTTGTTATAGCCACCCATCTCACAATGACTCTGGATGGTGTACAATCATGAAGCAAATTAAAACAAATTACCATTACAATAATATGTTTTAATTTGTTTCATGATTGTACACCATCCAGAGTCATTTGTAGTGAGATGGGTGGCTATAACGAATTGCATGCATGCATGAATGGTAAATAACCCATATTAAAGGATAAAATAATACTGGCACAAAATTAGATTACAACCTAATTACTATCACATTAGGGACGCTGTGGCTCAGTGGCTAAAATGCTGAGTGTGTTGATCAGAAAGGTCGGCAGTCTGGCGGTTTGAATCTCTAGCACTGCGTAATGGAGTGATCTCCTGTTACTTGTTCCAGCTTCTGCCAACCTAGCAGTTTGAAGGCATGTAAAAATGCAAGTAGAAAAATAGGGACCACTTTGGTGGGAAGGTAACAGCGATCCATGCCCTTCGGCATTTAGTCATGCTGGCCACATGACCATGGAGACATCTTCGGACAGTGCTGGCTCTTTGGCTTTGTAACAGAGATGAGCACCACCCCCTAGAGCCAGAAATGACTAGCACGTGTGTATGAAGGGAACCTTTACCTTTACCTTACCATCACATTACAAAAATTAAAAAAATACAGGAGAGGAGGTTGTAACCCATGTTTTATAATACATAAATGTAATGATAACTCAGTAAATGTTTAAAAATGACCTTGATAAGGTATTTCAATACAATGAAACAACAATGTGGCACATTCTGAGCTATCAAAAGTATCATACTGGTGGCTGCCTATATAAAGATGATTATATGAACCTACCATTGCTTTACATGATGATGTGTTTGACAGTGATATAAACTGTCACTTATATTAAAAGAAGAAAAGAAAAGAAAATTGTACAGAGAGTTGTGTATAATTAATTTTGTCTCTTAGCCCAGACTCTCTGATGATATTTAATGAGCTCATTAATTAAATTTTAATAAATGCAGTGATCTAAGAAGTCTCAGAGTATATAGAAATGGTGGAAGAAAACAAAATAGTTTTAATTAACCTTTCCCAAAATATCATGTTCAAGATGGACTCTTCATCATCTGCAAATTGATAAATCCATGCCCTGCTCAATAAATCACACAGATATTAGTATAAACATATGTATACCAAATACAATCCATACTTTCTTTTCTTAAAAAACTTTTTTCCACTTCAATTTAGGTAACATTATCAATTGAGGAGTGGCTGACTGCAATTCAGACAAAACTAAAGTTGGATTTTGGAGCATAAATGATCTAGCTTTTTAGAATAGCAAAGAATTCTTTATTGACCAAGTGTGATTGGATACACAAGGAATTTGTCTTGGTACATATGCTCTCAGTGTACATAAAAGAAAAGATACATTCATCAAGAGTCAAGAATCATAAGGTACAACACTTAATAATAGTCATAGAGTACAATAAGCAATCAAATCATACTAGGAAACAAAAGCTAAAGATCAAAGGGAGATAAGAAAGAAAGAAGTGTGAAATAAACTGTTTTTTGTGTCCACTTGAATGCAAAGTGAGATCAGAGACATATCTGCAGTGTGTCCTTAAACTGCTCCTGTCATGGAGTCAAATTTCATAGATAGTTTAAAAGGCTTTTCTGCAAATTAAAAAGAGATAAATAAGATGATCCGTGTGATCTTTTTCAATTTTCCAATTTTATGATTCTTGTAAGCTTAAGGAAATCCAGCACAGATTAAGGCACTTTGGCAATGGCTTGCAAGTTAAACAGTCCAAACAGCAGAAAATCACATCCTCATACTGGAACATTTATTCTCTATTGTGTCTTCCCACCTGTCTGTTTCAAAAAAAGAAATTACTAATTAAAAAGTTTTCATTCCTGTGGGTTGGTAATATTGTGTTTGTGACTGTGTATAGTATATACATTATAAGAGGCTAACTCAGGGGAGAGAATTATGTTTCAGCCAGGAATTTGATAGCCCTGAGCTAGAATCTCCAAAATCCTGGTAGAGCCTTCAGTTGAAAGTTAAAAACTGCAAGAGATGCAATTCTAACTCTAGCCAACAGGGCAAAACCCTATTGAAGCAACTGAAAGATATTTCATAAACTTGTGACTGGGCTTCACAATCAGCTAAAACATTCAGTCTCCTGCCTTTCCTGGCCATGAAAATGTCATCTTGGCCAAAGACAACAGAAAGAAACCATGGTGGGACAGGCAAAACATATAATCTATAAAATGCTGCAAAACAAACATGGGCCTATCTTCTGGCAATAGAACCTGAAGACAGTCAAATCCAAATCCATGTAAAAAGCAGCCTAAATATTCTTTCCCAGCAATGCATCAAGGGCCTTCCATTCTGCTTTCTCTACCAGCTAACCACTTATTTTGGGGATGGCCAAAGACAACAGAAAGAAACCATGGTGGGACAGGCAAAACATATAATCTATAAAATGCTGCAAAACAAACATGGGCCTATCTTCTGGCAATAGAACCTGAAGACAGTCAAATCTCCATGTAATAAATATTCTTTCCCAGCAATGCATCAAGGGCACAACTTTCCATGGCTCCTGCTTTCTCTACCATATTTACTTATTTTGGGGGATGGGATGGGAACTTCCAGTGAAAAGGCCAGCTAGTTCTTGGAAATAATTGTTGTTTCTAAGAATGTTTCTGTAGCCTTCTGCATGAGAAGTAATGATCATAACCATTAAGCTCTTTCAGCACTGCTGTTAAAGTGATGTTCTAAAAACATTAGGAATAAGGAAACTGTTTACTTCATTGAAGAGGCTTTCCTTTCTCTAGAAATAAGTACTGCTTGTATCACCTGATATGTAAGAAAATTGGCCAGCAAAACAGACAGAAACACTTGAACTGTCATAAGGAATAAATAATGTGAAAATTACATTAGGAAAACACACCTAAAAGTCACATTTACACCGAATAGATAGTGAATGCAGGACAACCCTGCTAAATTTCTCCTGCAAGTAACATTTGGTAGCCTATTTTGCATTGCATTAACAGAGTAACATGAATAAGTTACATAAATTGATATGGGTGGAAAGGACATTCTAGCATCACCAAAGGACATTCTAGCATCACGATCTGCCCTTGAATGTGTATACTATGCTTGTTTACTCTCCGCTCGAACTACGAGCCCTCCAGGCAGTTCCCCTGTCTGTGAAGTGGCCTTGTGGGCTGTCAAGAGCTTACCTTGATGACGGAACCTGGGATCCCGAGAGGTGGCATGCTGCGACTAGGGGTTTATATTCTAAATTTGGTGTTAAGGGGAAACTTTTAAGACTTTTAATTGGCTGTCTTAAGGGGTTAGGGAGGAGGGTTGATGGGTCGTTTCACAGCCCAGTGCATGGCAGGGGGGTGGGGGTTGGGGGCTGGCGGGACCCAGAGGGGTGAGCTGGGGACCACAATTCCCAGGGTGGTTGGGTTTGGTAGGAGATGTCGAGGCATAGGGCCATATCATGTGTTGGGAGCCCGCACCCGCCATCTTTGTGCGGTGGCACGCTCCGACCCTATGGCCTCCTCCCTAGGGGGCATGGGAACTGGGACCCCTGGGCTTAAGCTGGTGTATCTTAATGCTAGGTCCGTGGCTAATAAGTCCACCCTCCTCCATGAGCTAATTGAGGAGGAGGCTGCGGACTTGGCTTGCATCACCAAGACCTGGTTGGGCCCAGAAGGTGGTGTCCCTCTGGTTGAATTATGCCCTCCAGGTTTTCGGGTTGTGCACTGGCCACGGGCCCAGGGTAGGAGTGGGGGTGGTGGCTATGGTTATCCGGGAGAACTTGTTTCCAAGGGAGGTCACTGTTTCAGAAATAGGCAGGAGTGAGACCCTCCTCCTGAGGTGGGGGCCTAATGGTCGGGTGGGCTTGCTGCTTGCATACCTTTCTCCCCGCTGTGTGACAGCAGTCCTGCCTGGGCTCCTCGACGTCCTCTTGGGGGTGGCATGGAGTTCCCGAGCCTTATAGTCCTGGGGGACTTCAATCTGCCCTCCCTGGGGAACGCCGGGTTGGCCCAGGAATTCATGGCTTCTATGGAAGCCATGGGCCTGATCCAATTAATTCAGGGCCTGACTCATGAGGGGAAACACTCTTGACCTAGTTTTTGTCTCTGAGCAGTGGCGAGTGACAGAGGGCAAGCCACTTTGCGGCATTGCCCGTTCCATGGTCTGATCACTATCTCCTACGGCTGGTCTTCCAACAGGCTGCCCCCACTGCTGGGATGAGGAGCCGCTTAGATGGTTCCGGACCCCCAGGCAGAACTGGGGTTTCTTCCCCTTCCCTGCCCACAGCTCTGTCGAGGATCTGGCATCTGCTTGGCAACAGGCTGCGTCCCCCATGGTATTCACGAGGGAACTCCGGGAGATGAAGCGCTGTCGGAGGGGCTTAGAGAGCAGGCGGAGGTCCACCCGCTCCCAGTCCGATCGAGCCCAGCTAAGAGCCCATATTTGGACTTACCTGGTAGCTATGAGGGAGGCGAGAAGGTCTTATCTCTCCACCCTCATAGCGTCCGCAGATAATTGCCCGGCCGCCCTGTTTCGGGTTACTCGCTCCCTCCTTCGTCCGGAGTGGGGTTCAGACCTGTTGCGGGGAAGAGCTGAGGAATTTGTTCAACATCTGTCGGATAAAATCGCCAATTCGGGCGGTTGTCCTCTGATTTTCAGTGGTCTGAGGAATGGGATACAGGCAGTCTGGCCAATGTGATTTGGGATGAGTTCGATCCTGTTTCTGAGGATGAAGTGGACAGGATCATGGGGCGGCTGAGCTCTACCACATGTTTGTTGGACCCGTGCCCCTCCTGGCTGGCTTATGCCGCCAGGGAGGTCACCTGCGGTTGGCTCTGGGCAGTTGTCAATGTTTCATTAAGGGAGGGTGTTTTTCCCACCACCTTGAAGAAGGCGGTGGTGAGACCCCTCCTGAAGAAGCCTGTCCTGGACCCGACCGTGTTAGATAACTTTCGTTCAGTCTCCAACCTTCGCTTTTTGGCGAAGGTTGTTGAGACTGTGGTGGCTCGGCAGTTTCCACTTTTCCTGGATGAAGCGGACTACCTGGATCCGTATCAATCGGGCTTCAAACCTGGTTTCAGCACTGAGACGGCATTGGTCGCGCTGATGGATGATCTCTGGAGGGCCCGGGACAGGGGTTTTTCCTCTGTCCTGGTCCTATTAGACCTCTCAGCGGCTTTTGATACCATCGACCATGGTATCCTTTTGCGATGCCTCGGGGGGCTGGGAATGGGAGGCACCGTGCTTTGGTGGTTTGCCTCCTACCTCTCAGGGCAGTCGCAATCGGTATTGGCCAGGGACCTGCGGTCGACCCTGAGGGTGCTCTCTTGCGGGGTCCCTCAGGGGTCGGTTCTCTCCCCCCTGCTATTTAACATCTATATGAAGCGACCGGGTGAGATCATCCATGGTTTCAGGTGAGATTCCATCAGTACACGGATGACACCCAGCTGTACATCTCTACCCCAAACCAAATCAGCGATGCCCTCTCCCTGATGACCCAGTGTTTGGATGCGGTACGGATTTGGATGAGCAGGAACATGCTTCGACTCAACCCGGCCAAGACTGAGTGGCTGTGCATACCGGCATCTGGGCCCAGTCAGGATTATCCACCTTTGGCCATAGGGGGAGCGGTGTTGCCCTCTGTGGATAGGGTGCAGAACCTGGGGGTCCTCCTGGACATACGGCTCCGGTTGGAGGAGCAGGTGGGAGCCGTCGCCAGGGGGGCCTTTGCCCAGCTCCGCCTTGTTCGTCAACTACGCCCTTTTCTGGACCGAGATGCCCTGAGCACAGTCACTCATGCCCTTGTTACCTCTAGACTCGACTACTGCAACGCTCTCTATTTAGGACTGCCCTTGCATACCATCCGGAGATTGCAACTGGTGCAGAGTGCGGCAGCACAGGTGGTGATGGGAGTTTCCCGATTCTCCCATGTTACCCCCTCCTGCTGCCTGCATTGGTTGCCGGTTGTGCTCCGGGTGAGATTCAAGGTTTTAGTTTTAACATACAAAGTCCTTCATGACATGGGTCCTCAATATTTAAGGGAGCGACTCCTGCTGACATCGAATGCCAACCGCCCTGTGCGAGCACATAGGCAAGGACTCCTTGGGGTCCCATTCACTGGCCAATGCCGGCTGGCGGTTCCCCGACGACGAGCCTTTTCTGTCGAGGCCCCTGACCTCTGGAACCAACTCCCCTTGGGGCTCCGCTTGGCCCCTGATCTCCGCACCTTCCGCCATGATCTGAAGACCTGGTTATTTGACCAATCCGGGCTATGACCCTCTGTGGGTGGGGTGGTTTTATATTTTTAGCATTTAATCTTTTGGGCTTGTTAGTTTAATTTTTTCTTAACTATTTATTATTGTATATACTGTTGATGTTTTTAGCTGTGAGCTGCCCCGAGTCTTCGGAGATGGGGCGGCATACAAGTCCCAAAAATAAATAAATAAATAAAAATAAATAAATATCATTTGCCCCTATTTTGAAATGTTGCAGTTTGAACAAATGGTGAAAACAATGTAGTTACCAGAATATCATGAGTAATCTGATATTCTTACTCTAAAATATGTCTGTTAAGAATGCTTAAGAATAAAAATATATTTTAACATCTTAAAAAATGCCACATAGAAATCCACATATATACACATGCAATAAAAATGTTTCACTAATGTTTAAAGCTGGTATTTATTTTGCTAAATAAAAAACTATAAAAATTAGTAAATTTTAAATTCAAATAATACTAGTAATAGTGTATCAATCTGATCTAAGAACTGAACATTGACTGAGCATTAAAGCAATCATTTTATAAACTAATTTGTTAAATTTATTATGAAGCAATCCAGAATTTATCTAATGCATTTTTAAAAATTATTAAAAAGACATGTCAGAGATAAGTTGCTTTGTGTTCAGACAAGGTATATTATATATGAAATTGTTGTGTGGGAGAAGTGTGTGTGAGAGAGAAAGAAAAAGAGAGAGAGGAATGAGAGAGAGAGTAAAAGAAGGAGGAAAAATGTCTGACTTCCCCAAGAATAGTGTGAAATGTTGCAAAGGTGTTTCTCCATAAATGCATGGCATCCTTTTTGCTCCTTTTCATCATTATAATTGTTTTGTATCCTTACAGTAAAATCAGAACTGGTGGTTTCAGTGAAATTGTTCCATTTGCTTTGATTTTATGCCATGCACTTATGCAAAGCAATTGCCACAATTTTCTATTTAAGAGGCATCTGCTTTGTTACTTTTGTGTTTTCTCTGTTGAAAGAATGTTCATCTGGGTTCAGTTCCAAGTGGGAAGAAAGACACTGGAAACATGGTGACTGCTTGGAAAGATGGTTTAATGGTGGACAGGACCACATTGAGGTCCTGGGCAAAAAATGCACATGGGTAAAAGAGGAAGAGATTAAAATCTGTGTTGGGTTTGAACTTACTTCCTGTTCCTGTGGCAAGAAATGTATCCTGATTGGTTGTCAGACTCCCATGGGGACATGCAGGGGTAACTTAGTAGGTTGTCTTGAGTCCCAAACTTAGTTGAATTTTGCTGGGTGATGTAATCTTCCCAGGTGCCATGTGGTGAAATGGGTAGAGGGCTAATCCTATCATGTCCTGATGGCTATGTCTTAATCCCATCATGCTGAAGGCCTTTTGTGTTGTAGATAAGATGTCTTTTGTCTTTCTGGGGCTATTAACAAAGATGGGAGGTGCTTTCCAAGAGCATGTTTCTCCTGTTCTCATCCAGGAAGGTATAACATTCTGCCTTTTAAATATTTCCTAGACTATTCCACTGTTCTGGGAGAGGGGTGGGTGATAACTTTCTACACCTCTACAGTTGTAAATTAAAAAAAACCAGGCAACCCTAAATGGAATCGGCTAAAGTTCAATTAATAGTTTATGGAAGGCTTCTTTGTTTTCAAATGGTCCATCAGTATTTCCCTGAATAATATCAAAAGGCAATTTATATATTATTTTGGGAAGTATTTTCTAACAGGTTGCTATAAAGTATTATAAAAGCACGTAAGGCCTAGAGCTAATTATTCCTTAACTAATCTTATAGCCAGGAGAGAAAATTATTATTAACTATAATGAAATTGTTATGTATGCAGGTTTGAATGTCATTGGTTAAGTTTGAACTGTTCTTGTAAAATGTCAGAAATGATTGGTTTAAAAAGTGCGGGAAAACCCTGCACTCTGATTGGCTGGCAACTGCGGCTGCTGGCTATAAGTAGCAGCCACAGACCAGCCAAGTTGGGTCTGTTATGAGCTGTAGTCACTAATAAACTCTTCACTGAAGCACTCCGTGTCTGACTCTTCATGCAAATCTAACAGAAACAACCAAACATACATGAGCTAAAATATAATAAAAAGTACCTGTTCTTTATCAATGTAATGGGGAATTAGTCAGTTTATTTTAAAAATAATTAGAACTGTGTTTTATAAGCAATAGGGAACAGCATTCATGGGGAATGCCTTGAATATATGAATGAATTGTTAATTACATTCAGTAAAGACATGTCTTCAGAACTAAATGTCTATGGAGATTCTCAGTCATCCAGGTCATGGCTGTCCCAAAGGTGCTTTTTCAAGAAGCAACTGGACTTTCTGTTTTTTCTTTAAAGACATTTCACTTCTCATCCAAGAAGCGAAACGTCTTCAAAGAAAAACAGAAAGTCCAGTTGCCTCTTGAAAAAGCACCCTTGGTAAAAATTGAACAATTCCCTGCTATGAAATTTCTGCTGTTCCACTTTCATGCAATAGAATAAGAGGATAAGCAACATGGCCTACTATATTTAGGCTATACTTAGTGGTGGGATTCAAAAAATTTTACTACCGGTTCTGTGGTAGGCCTGGTGTGGCTTGGTGGACATGGCTTGGTGGGCATGGCAGGAGAAGGATACTGTAAAATCTCAATTCCCACCCCACTCCAGGGGAAGGACACTGCAAAATCCCATTCCCTCCCCACCCCACTAATCTGCTTTCCAGCTCCCTTCTCCTGTTCAGGGCAACAAAAGAAGACCCAGCTGATCAGCTGGGGCTCAGGAGGCAGAGAATAGATGGGGTGGGGCCAACCAGAGGTGGTATTTGCTGGTTCTCTGAACTACTCTGAAATTACAATCAAAATTTCCGCTACTGGTTCACCAGAATTGGTTAGAACTTGCTGAATACCACCTCTGATTATATGGTATCTTTTATAGAGATTAATATGTTTCATTAAAAAAAATTGTCAGGTAGAGAAAATTATTAGTAACCTGTTTTTTTCCTCTTTGACCAAAAGGCAATGTTACCCATAATGTGAACACATTTTGTTTAACAGCTACAAGGGCAACAAATCTGGTACTGCTGAGATTTTAAAATGTAAACATATTTTAATCTTTGCATAGATTATTTTTGTTGCCTTAGCAGCAGTCAGAAGTATTGAAACAGACACAACTTCCCCAAATTTCATTCTCTTAAAAGTCACAAGTTCCAGGTTTTGTACACATTCTGTAATTTAGCCCATTTGACATATCTTGGTTCAAAAATATTGTCCTATGTTACATCTAGTTAAAGGAAATTACAATCAGAGTTTTAGGAGTATATAGATATAATATATAGATGGAGAACCAATTTGGTCTAGTGTAGGGGTGCAAAACACAAGCCCCACAGGCTGGATCTGGCCTGTGGGGTGCTTAGATCTGGCCTGTAGAACCACCCTGGAAACAGTGGACCGCCCCGCGTGCCTCTGCAAGCAAAAATTATTATTATTATTATTATTATTATTATTATTATTATTATTAATTTAGACTTGTATGCTGCCTTTCTCCCTAAGGATTCAGGGTGGCAAACATTTAAAAACCGTACAAATTACAATAAAAGTGAATTAAACAACTACAAGTCTAAAGCCAATTAACATTAAAATTTATTATTTATTTTTTTATTTATTTATTTGGACTTATATGCTGCCCCCTCTCCGTGAGGACTCGGAGCGGCTCACAATTAAAAACACAGTACTTCAAACAATAAATATTTAAAACAGAATTAAATCAACAAGCCCAATCACTAAAAACCCATTAAAATACTTAAAAAAACCCCAGGAGGTCAGTCCAGCCCGGCCTGTTCAAACAGCCAGGTCTTCAGATCGCGGCGGAAGGAGCGAAGATCAGGAGCCAACCGGAGCTCCAAAGGGAGTTGGTTCCACAAGGCGGGGGCCGCAACAGAATAGGCCCTTCCCCGGGGCACCGCTAGCTGACATTGTTTAGCCGACGGTACCCCGAGGAGTCCCCGTCTGTGCGCACGCACAGGGTGATCGGTGTTTGATATTGGCAGGAGACGCTCCAGCAAGTACCCTGGACCCATATCGTAAAGGACTTTGAACGTTAACACCAACACCTTGAATCTTAAATTAAAACAACTAAAATAACTCACCCCCGGGTCAATCCAGACCAGCCTGCTGAAATAGCCAGGTCTTCAGGTCTCGGCAAAAGGAGCGGAGATCAGGGGCCAAACAGAGTTCCACAGGGAGCTGATTCCATAGGGCGGGCGCTCCCATAGAAAACGCCCTAACCCTGGGAACTGCCAGACGACAATGTCTAACTGATGGAATCCCAAGGAGGCCCCTCCTGTGGGAGCACACGGGGCGATCGGAGTGTGATGCTGGCAGCAGGCATTCCCACAAGTACCCTGGACCAAGCCATTTAGGGCTTTATAAGTTGTTACTAGCACCTTGAAGGCAACCTGGGAGGCAACCCCAGCCCCATCCAGGCCACCACAGGTGCCCCCAACCTGAGTGATATTGAACTGATGATGCCCACCCTGGCCACACTGTCAGAAAATGGAACTTTCTGGTGTTGCTATGCAGTTTACAACTTGTGGGGATTTGGAGGCAAACCAAACCCACCAATGACAGGGTAACAGCAGATACCCTGGAGTGGCATCACAAGCCATGCCCCTTGGTATATAAGAAGCAGCCCAACAGACAATTTACCTCAGGAAGAGAGTCACACTGAGAGAGATGCACAGAGAGTCTGAGTGTGTGTCTATTGGGGTCCATTGTTCTCCTTGCCTGCTCTAGCTGATATTGTTTCTGCTCAGCTTGAGTGCCTCAGAAGCTTGAGGTGGAGGAACCTCTTGCCAGAAAAGAAAAGGAGACAGAGAGAGGAAAAGCCTTGAAACAGTTTAAACTCTTTACAGAGGTCTAAGTTTATAGAGTTTGTTCTTAAGTTAAAGGACTGAGAAAACCTAACTGCATAGGCAGAGAAACCAAGTAAGACCTGAGAGAAGAGAAACTTAAAGAAGGCACAAGAAACTGGTAAAAGTCTTTCTGTAAATTTATTTGAATTTAAGCTGCTTGTACAATAAAGATTTTGGTTTGAAGAACAAAACTGGGCTCAGCATCTTTGTACAATTTAAATATATAAACAGATTAACAAGATCCTCTAAACATAAGCCAATCATAGGACTGACTATAAAAAAACATTTTTTCAACACACACACACCCTGGCCCTCGAGCTCAAACACAACCCTGATGCGGCTCTCAATGAAATTGAGTTTGACACCCCTGGTCTAGTGGTTAAAGCAGCAGACTATAAAGCAGAATAGTTCTAATCTCATCTTAGCCATGAAAGCCAGCTAGGTGACTTTGGGCCAGTCACTCTCTCTTAGCCCAATTCACCTTATAGGGTTGTTGTTGTGGGAAAAATAGAAAGAGGGGTATGTTATTTATGTCCCCCATCTTGAGTTATTTGTACAACTAATAAAGGCAGACACAAATAAATAAAGTTACTGGTTTCCTTTGCAAATGAATCAACATATGTTCAAATAATCATTCTATTATAAAATTTTTACCCAAAGAATATTTAAGACAAATAAATAGCTTCTGCTATGATATTTGCTTTTAACCCAATATACTATTGCTTTTCCTTGTTTGTAATAATCATAGTAACATATTTCCATAGTACTATAAAATGTGGAATAAAGTCTTCCATCTTTAATTCAGCTTTCTTTTTTATTATGGCATGTATTGCAAATATCAGTTAAAAAGCCCATGGGTGAGTATTGTCTTTCTTGAGAACATTTTTTTTCATGTACAATATTTCCCAAGCCTCAACAATTATCATTAATCATTGATAAGTACAGTTACTATTTATCACGATATCATTTATTCTATTAAATTCCATGGTTTTCTAAATATTTAATCAATACTATGTAGTTATTTATGTCTTTATAATATTTCATACTTTTCCACAGTGATCGCTGGTATACCTCTGAGTATAGCACTTGCAATATGTTTGAACAAATGGGAAGAGTGAGAATTAATTTATGATAAACAGGATGTTCTTCATTATAGTCTTCAGATCCTCTTTTGAGGCATTATCAGTTTAAGAAAACTGTAAAACAAACAAATATTCATCACAATATTCTATTTCACTTGACACCATTCTACTTTATCATATTATTTGTTCTTGGTTGGGCTATTACTAATAAAGGGATGTGGGTATATGTTACAATATTACTGTCCCAGAATAATATCTTGCAGTTTGACTACAGTATATGCAATAACTGTTAGCATGGTAATGCAATAAGATACATCAATATTTTCAGAAGGATTTTGCTTAATGCAACATTGGAAGTTGTCTAGTTTCTTTAAGAAATTGAAGTCATTTTGAAGTTCTTCCTTTTGTTGTAAAAATTACAGGTTTTGTGTCAGTTTGATTGGAAGCTCAGCGGGTGATATTGTATAGATTGGCTGCACTCAGCAGCAGGAGGCTACTTGTCCCATTCAGTTTCTCAGGAATGTAGTTAAGAAAGACAGGTCCTCTTATTCCGAAACAATTTAAAGTTTTGTCTTTCAAAACTTTCTATATAATGCCTTAAAAGCCTCTTCTATGAATCTCTATGGATTTAACTTAAAAAGACATAAAGTGGAAAAATGTAAGAATCAATCTCGAATCACATATGCTTATTTTTTCTTTGCCATCTGTATAATAAATAAACATTTTTTTTAAAAAAATTAATGAACGAAAGCTAAAGACATTCACTGATACCTATGTTCATATACTCTGGTGTTTCTATAGCTACAAAATCTTTCCTTTTTTTCTCTAAAAGAAATACTTCATAATCTTTAACACATAATTTATCTACACATAAAAATGGAAAAACCTGCAGGTTGCTAAAGATGAATCAAATGTTAATTTGATCAATTAGAATATTCAAGCATATCCTCCAAAACATTTTTAGTATTGTAAAATAACATATTTTGGCTTCTGACATTTGATCCAAAGGAATCTTGACATTACCCTTACATTTCTTTTATTCTAGACAGATGTTGGTCCTGTTTTACTCCATTTCCTTTCTTTAATTCTGGGTTTTATTTTGCTTTGTTTGCTTTTCTCATGCTGTTTTGCTGGAGAAAGAACATCCACTATGTCTCACAATTTCATCTTTAGAGCTATGGAATTTATTTCTCTTAAGCTACACATCTAAGAGATGATTACTATCAAAATTGGCATGGCATACAAAAATGTTGAAACCAGTTGTATCTTTGAGAACCTGCAGTGATATTGTCAACATATTTATTTTATTTATTTATTTATTGGACTTGTATGCCGCCCCATCTCTGAAGACTCGGGGCAGCTCACAACTAAAATGTACAACAACAATAAATAGCTAAAAAGAATTAAACAAACACAAGCCCAATGATACCAAATTTAAAATTTAAAAATGAATTAAAACCATCCCATCAATCAGAATTTGGGCATTAGCTTTATATTGATGTTACTGCCCTGTTGAGCTTCAAGTTGATTCAAATGATACTCACTAATAATGGCACATGTAATCCATTTTTCCTTTGGTGCTAATCAGCAAACTTTACTTGTCATCTCTGATAAAATGTATACCAATGTATTCAAAAATAAGTTTACATAATACAGTGTATGAAAAGAAATGTAATACATGCTTATATTTTCAAAACAACAATGAACAATTTGAAAAGTTATAAGTATTAAACAACATGCACAATGTAAATTTAGAAATAAGAAGTAGTTTTAAGTAATACACAATGTTATGTAACTACAACATAAATATTAGCAGAATTAAACAGTCCTTATTGCTGGAGAGACATTCACAGAGTCAAGGAAGTGTCAAACAGGGAATTGATCTGGAATCTCTATGGAGGCATAAAAGCAAATTCCAACCTTCCTTGAATGCTGTTGAACCTTATCTAGTCTGGCCCAAATGTAAAATACTATGTGAGAAGATTCCCATATTATAGGATAGGCATGAAAAATAAAATGGCTAACTGAACTTATCATGTGTGCATTTTGATTGTTTGTTCTTGACAAAATGCAAACCATAACATTTTCATAGTGTCCGGTTTGTCCAAACTTCATTGGATTATTTCATACATTGTAATTTTAGCAATATAATTTTCTATCAAGAGTTTTTATAATTTGGTAGTATATACATATTGGGTAATAAATAAATATATCAAGTGAAATGATCTTAAATATCAACTGCTGGTTTAATGTGAGATAATTGTCATTGTTATTCATTTTGCATGATTTCTGCTTATTACATCTTAATTTCTTTATAATATAAAATATTGGTTTTGCTTCAAATATATATTTGTATGTATAAGTTTACATTAGTCTACATATTTATAAATGTAGTTATCCACAATTGAGATACATGTTCCTGCATTGGGCATGTTTCTTAATTTCAATATATAGCATGATTTAAGATTTTAGGAAGTCCATTAATATATAATTGGAATGCCTGAATTTTCTCCTAAAAGACTGATAATTGGGATTTATAGGAGGAGGAACATGCTAAAGAATAGGAATAGAGTTTCTAGTTGCAAGGACATTAGGCAAAGTCAGTCAGAAATAAAATGAGAGAAAGTGGTTCAAAGTAATATTTTGCCTACAGTGATACTGAAACATTTCTCTGAGCATACTCTCCCTCACAGAGTTGTGAGAATAAATGAAAGAAGGTGATGAAGGTTTTTGTGAGTCATGCCATATTTTGGAAAAAGACCTATATCAAAATAGAAAATATAAAACTTTTAAAAAGTTATATTCTCCAGCTAGAAATAGATTAGTCAAATGCTTATAACTTAGGAACAACCTTGTTATATTAAAGCAAATGTCATTTCACTCACCATCTGTTTATAAAGCATTTCCAAAACTTACTTCATATTATTCAGAAGCAAGCATTTACTGGATATAGGAGAACTCATTTCCACAAATTATGACATGATTTTTCATCCACTCCACAATGGAATTCTACTAGGAAGCATGAACTTGATGGGGGAAAAAAATGCAACGGTAGGTAGGGTATATAAGCAAAACAATGAGCATCTTCTGGCATTTACACACACACACACACACACACACATTCATATTCATACACATACATACATACATACATACATACATACATACATACATAGTCCATAATCTGAAAACTGGATGATTCATTTTTGGTGCTGCTTAAATTCCCTCCATTTGAGTTTAAGTGCCTTAGCAAAATCTACATACTTTCACTATTATGGTGTTTACGTTGTATGCAATAATTGTAGTGTTTGTGTGTGTTGTTATTTCTGGTCCAGCCTCACTAATTTGTACTTCATCTGAATGCACAATCTCCATATTAATTTTTACTAGAGTGGACAAGTATGTTCTTTTATTATTTATAAAGTTATAATATTTTGTTATTATTCTGGCATGATGTAAACAAAAATGTTTATTTTACATCTGGGAATAATTAATACTGACAAAAATTTAGAAGTATTAGATTTAGCACTCTGTTCCCTGAAGCAAATGATCAACCTGGCTTCAGGGAAGGGAGAACTACAATAGTCTGCTATTGGATTCTGTACCATTTTCAGATCAATACATATGAAGTACCGATTTACAACTAAATATAGCTTTTTATTGCAAAGAACTCTTTGATTTTTCTTACAAGAACACTTATGGAACAAGCTCAAAAATTCTACTAATGACAAATGGGTTTTTTGTTTTTTGTTTTGTTATTAATGTTGAAATTATATTTTTAAAAAAAGTTGCAGAATGAGATGCAACCATACAGGGAATCCATTTGGTTGAATCTCAACTTTAAAGTGAGTGAAGGAAGTATTGTTGTTTAATATTCATATTTAATCTCTTTTATCAAATATCTAGAGAGCTAGACATCCATATTTTAAAGATGGCAAATGCTTATCAAACTTATGCAGGCATTGTGGGGGGAATGGAGAATGGGGTGAAAGGAACAGAACATGGTCAGAAGAATTACAATGACAACTACGACTGCACTATCTGATCCACCCCCTTTTTAAAAATATGCATTGCACTTCCTACTTTACCAAAGCTATCCCATAATCCTCTTGATCCTCTTGAAAATGCTCACAGCTCTGGTCCAGTGTTGTCAGGATGATCAAATAGCAAAAAGGAAACGTTTTGCAATTTTTTTTAACAATTCAAAAACCTATAATTGGAACATAGATATTCAAACAACTAGGCAAGCAAATGTTGTAAATATTTTGGTGGAGTAGTCTATCTCTCCAGAAGCAACAAAGGTTCAATTTAATTATGTGTCTTTCACATCCATTAACAGTGCTTCTATTTTAAGACTACACCACAAATTATTCACTGAAAAATCTGCTGCACTACCCTATGGGACACAACTGGAACTTGATTGCAGTTTTGCTCCTTATGAACATGTAGAGGGAACAAAAGGTATTTACTACATCCTTTTTTTTCTAACCTTGAAATATATGCCAGGTGTTGCTTTGAGACTGGAGACAGCGCTGCCTAGAATAGACATCATACAATAGTCAGCAAAGAATTTTATTCACCTTGATAAGGTTTAGTTTATTCCTTACAGATCTGCATTCACTAAAATGACAGATAATAGATAATCAGAGTTGGAAGGGATCTTGTAGGTGATCTAGTCCAACCCCCCATCCAAGCGGGAGACCCTACACCATTTCTGACAAATGACAGTTCAATCTCATCTTGAAAGTCTCAAGTGATGGTGCTCCCACAACTTCTGAGGGCAAGCTGTTCCATTGGTTGACTGTTCTCACTGTCAGAAAGTTTCTCCTTATTTCCAGGTTAAATCTCTCCTTGTTCTGTTTCCATCCATTATTCATTGTTTGAGCTTCTGGTGCTTTAGAAAATAGCTTGACCTCTTCCCCTCTGTGGCAGTCCCTCAAATATTGGAACACTGCTATCATGTCTCCCCTGGTCTTTCTTTTCACTAGACTAGCCATGCCCAGTTCCTGTAACCATTCTTCATATGTTTAGTCTCCAGTCCCCAAATCATCCTGGTTGCTCTTCTCTATACTTTTTATAGAGTCTCAACATGTTTTTTAAAGTGTGGTGACCAAAACTGGATGCAGTACTCTAGGTGTGGTCTTACTAAGGCTTTATAGAGTGGTATTAGTACCTCATTTGATCTTGATTATATTCCTCTGTTAGTGCAATTTAGGATTGTGTTAAGTTTGCATGAAGAGTCAGATGCGAAGAGCTTCAGTGAAGAGTTTAATAAGTGACTACAGCTCGAATGGACCCGTCTTGGCTGGGCTTCGGCTGCTTTTTATAGCCAGCAGCCGTATTTGCCAGCCAATCAGAGTGCAGGGTTTTCCCACACTATTTAAACCAATCCTATTTGACATTTTACAAGAACAATTCAAACTAAACCAATGACATTCAAACCTACATACATAACAGATTGCATTAGATTTTTTGGCTGCTGCTGCACACTACTGGCTCATATTTAGCTGGTTGTCCACTAAGACTCCAAGATCCCTCTCATAGTTACTGCTGTTGAGCCTGGTTTCACCCAGTCTATATATGTACTTTTGGTTTTTCTTGCCTAAGTGTAGTACTTTACTTTTCTCTACATTGAATTTCATTTTGTTCTAGTCTGTTAAGATCCATCTGGATCTTGAGCATGTCTTCTTGGGTGTTAGCTATTCCTGCCAGCTTAATATCATCTGCAAATTTGGTAAGTTCTCCTTCTATTCCTCATCTAAGTCATTAATGAAGATATTGAAGAGTACTGGGCCTAAGACGGAACCTTGTGGCACCCCACTGTTTACTTCCCTCCATGTAGACTTAGATCCATTTAGGACTATTTGTTGAGTACTGTTTGTCAGCCAGTTGCAAGTCCATCTAGTTGTGGTGACAATGACAATTATATACCTCAGTGTTTGGCAAATGTTATCAATAAACTGTGCTCTGAAGACTTTGCATCTGATATTTTCCTAATTTCAGAGCCAAAGAAATAACATGATATTTGATCAACCATCTAATAAAATCAGTAAAACCAAAAGGACTGATCAACTACTTAGGGAAAGTAAAGTAAATTTCACCTATTATAATTTTCCATACTGTACAAAGCTTCTATGCTATAAAAACCATGTCTATAATTAAAACCAGAACAATCTTCCCTAGAGCTTACTTTGATGCTTTCCCAGGGCAGATTCAGCAAAATCAAATTATGCCTGCATAGATCAGACAATACCTAGACTGTTGGTTACATTTTATAAATTTGATTTTCTTCCACTTGAAATATGCCATATTGGATTTATGGTCAGACTAGCTACTGTACTGGCATGAGTCAGCAGGAGAGAAGAAAACTGGAAGAAAAGGGCTCAGATATTAAAGTGGAGCTGTGCTGTCATGTGGGAAGAAGAGCTGCTCTGGCTGCTAGTCAAGACTATTATGGGTCAGGTGAAGAAAACATTCTCATTGGCCAAGTGTAGTGTACAGGTGTTGGAGACTAAAATCTGGAGGGAACCCACCTTCTCAATTACTGGAAGACATGCTTCTGATTTCAACTATAAAAGGAGATAATGGTGTAAGGAGAAAATTAAAGGGACATGTTGCAGATATATTTATGTGCCTTTAGGCATCAAGGCAGCAAATATCTTTGGAAAGACTGTGAGGGAAGTTGGTGGCTACAGAGAGACATCACTATGCATTTTCTGATCCAGTTCAGGTTGTTCAGTTCAGTGTTCAGGTACCTCCACCTTACCACTCCCACGAAAAAACATCCAGACCTTCTCAGGGGAAATATGGAATGTGAAAACCCAGACAGAGGGATGCACTAAAACCCATGGCCGTCAAGGATAGAAAAATAGGAAGGTGCCTGAAATAGATTATAAACTGGAAAATATACTTCAGAGAAGTCCCATATTCAGAAAGACTTGGCCAAAGATCCAGGGGGAAATAATATATCATTCAACATCTATTCTGACATGATTTGAGGAGAAGAAGAAAACAGAGATTCAGTTACCTGTTGCCAGATTCTGCTATATCTCATTATGACAACATATAAGGTCACCATTAGGGCACAATATAATTAATATGGATATATTCATGGTTATATATTTAGGAGGATAAAATATTTTTGTGTGTGTATAATTTTATTAACATTGGTCTAAACAGATTTTATTCTGATGTTTTGATGATGTTGACTGTAAATTGATAAGAGCTTTCCAGAAATAGGTAATGATGTGAAAATCTACCATAGTTGCAAGGCTCTGTAACCAAAAGCTACCAGGAAACAATTATTCGTTGTTAAGAATGAGGGAAAAAATCCTCAGAGTGCTAGAGGAAATAGATGGAGACAGATAGCTGTTGATCAGAGTGGAGTCTGAATCAGGGATCTCCAGACAGGTAAAGATTGTGCCAAATGAAATTCAGAATATTTATTTAGTGTATTGCATACAATGTCAGGAAAATCAACACATGCTAGATGCACAATGCAGTTCTGGCAGCCTAAATTGCTAGTTCATTCTGTTTGGCATTTGTGCATCTATCCTTGATACACTGAAGGGGACAAACTAGCTTAGTTTGCTCAGGTTGCTGGCTCTTCCAGGCTTCTCCGCCGGTCTCACCTTAACTCGCCTCATGTCACAATGCCTTGCTTCTGCTCTCCACATACATGAATGCAGCCAGTTTTCCCGCATCAAAGTGGTATCTGTTAAGTTTGCATGAAGAGTCAGACGCGAAGAGCTTCAGTGAAGAGTTTATTCAGTGACTACAGCTCGAATGGACCCAAGTTGGCTGGGCTACGGCTGCCTCTTATAGCCTGCAGCTGTAGTTGCCAGCCAATGGGAGTGCAGGGTTTCTTCCCGCACTATTTAAACCAATACCATTTAACATTTTACAAGAACAGTTCAAATAAACCAATAACATTCAAACCTACATACATAACAGTATCCATTTATCTACCCACAACATTGCATGCTTTCTAACTGCTGGGTAGGCAGGACATGGAGATCAAGCGATGGGAGCTCACTCCATCTCATGGAGCAAGACTCAAACTACCGGAATGGAAACCCTTTCTGGCCAGCAGTTCCAGCATCATAAACAACTGTGCCACTGCCTTCTTTTTTATATACTTGTCTAGTTCAGATTTGAAATTTGAAAACAATATCATGTCTAAGAAAATAAAATTAATCTAAAAAGCAGTCTAATAAGACAAAAAAATAAGGAATCAAACTTGGAATTTTTCTCTCTTACTGAAGTAAGTGGAAAGAAAGGCAGATAGTGAGGTAAAAGGAGAAATAATTAGGGGTTTCTTCCCCTGCAATGCAGTACACACACATATATGAATGACTTCCTAAATATAACATCAGTTTCACTAGACTTAAAATAAAAATGGAGAAAAGGAATGGTTCACTATTTTGCGAGCTGCACAGATATTTTTGATTGTCATGATTGGAGACATAGGAGACAAAGTTATTGTCACAAAAAACAGTTCTAATTATGAGATATAAACAAATAGCCAGGTATACCAAGTAAACATTTTGATATAACACGAATTCAATGATTGAATTAAATATATATACATAAGTTTATATACATATGAAAACTGATGTAATACCATCTCCTTCTTTAAAACCTCCTTTTACTTTTCATTTTAGCCACATTAATGTTTTTTTGCTATTATTGCTATTCCTTCTGATTTATTTTGAAGTTCCCTTACTAAGTTTAGTGACCTGACATTTTAAATTCCCCAGTTATTTCTAAGTTCAATTGCTTGTCTATTATTGCAAAAATCTGTATGGTTATACTTTTAAAAGGTTAATTTAATGCAGTAAGTTTATTGTGTATTCCCCTTGCAAGATGTTTCACCTTTTATCCTTGTTTTTCTTTACTTGTTTGTAGGTATTAGTTGTAGCACAAAATTATGGAAACAAGATTCCAAATTAAAAATAATTCTAGATCAGGATCATATATGTAACTGTAAATGTGCCAAATGCAACCTTTACATTCCAACAAACATGTTTATCTTTTTATTATTATTATTTACCCTCCAAAGTGATGTATTTTATATGTACAGATTACACAATTAGATTCAGTGATGACTAATTAACACTCATTTGAAACAGATTAGCCTATACATTCTGTCCATATTGTTTTTCCAAGCCTGAGAGGATTTTACCCTTTTCTTATCAACTTTCTCTTTTTACTCACAGGTCTTCCCAACAATTCCTCAGTCACTCCATAATCCATTTGTATTATGCTAAGTTTCCAGTGTAGAGAGTAGGAGGAAGAAATAAAGAGCTCATATCTACTGCCTTGAAATACTGCTATGCAATGGGAAGAATAAGAACATATTTTGGTGATGGATATAGAACGGTGATATTGAGTGAAATTTTTCAGTATTCTAAAAGACTCTGACAGCATCAGATAACATTTTTATAAGTAAAAAATACTAATCAGAGTGACCCCAGGATAAGAAAATTCAAGATTCTGGCTGCATATAGCTACTCATTGCTTATAGCTAACATAAACAGAATATGTAATGTTGCCTTGTAGAAAATATACTAGATTTAAAAAAAAACAACCTTCAGGGTGTTTGTTCACTGTAAAACTAATTTCACACCTAGTCTATTATGTAATGTGAAAATAGTTCTTTGCTTCAAGATATCATTGAGATTTTGGTTCATGCTGATTTAGTTCTGTTTAGTGAAATGGAAACTATACCGGCAAACTTTGTGTGATAGTCCTGGATCTTATATTTTGCTTCCTTTTATGAAAATCTTCATTTATTTCTACAATCAACATACTCATATTATTGAGACTTCACTGAGATCTGTCAGGTATAATAATACAAACACTGTATTAGCTATAAATTACTTAACTGAGCAGTACAGGTTATTTGTATAATTAAGACAGCTATAAATAAATGGTATAGCTGTTGTTACCTTCCCATGACCCAAAAAGAAATGTGTATTGACTTTGCCATGTTGAATGATATATATGTCGATCTGTCTGTGACTCTATGAATTATTTACAATTATATTTCTATTTTTTGGCACTCTCATATTAGATTCAAAGCCAAGAACAGAAACTAAAGACATAATTGATAATTTGAGTTTGTCATATTTTTTACATTACTTCTACATTTGCATCTTGTATCTTTGCATTATTTACATTTTTAAAATGTCATTTTTATACTTTTCAAATTGAGTTCAAATTACAAAACCATAAAGTCTGCTGCTATATGTGAAGATTAGTGCATTAATTCAATAGAGATCTTTGAAAAGTAAAACAAAACACCCTGACAATTTATAAAGTCACAAGAAGACACAACAGGGATTCTTTGTAAATTTTCTTATCTATATCAGATTGATAGCAGAATATTAAAGATACTGATACTAAAAATCCAGAATAGAGCAGTGAAAGACCTATTCCTAAAACATTCAGTTCAGCTGATTTTGATGGGTAGAGTGCAAAAGCTATAAAGCCCTTTATCTAACAGATAATAAAAGTTTTTTTTCTGATTTAAATAAGAAGCAATATCTGGTTTTACAACAAAAACAATTACACACATTATTTTATTGTTATGTATATTCAGTACAATGTAGCGAGTCATGTACAGATTTGTACATTAGGGAAACAAAATAACAACTACATAAATGAATGGTTCAACATAAGAGAACCAACACACCAGGACAGAATTCAGCAATCCCTCTATACCTGAAGGAAAAGTTTACTCCTTTGAAGACAGCAAGGTTCACATTCTGGACAAAAAGGGCCACTGTGATTGAAACAGGCCATCTATGCTAAAATTGAGCTGCCCTTTCTCAACAAAGGGGAAGAGGTATCATTCTACTTATCTCCT